>OU342736.1:7444522-8067197 GCA_910589765.1 Avena atlantica | reverse complement strand
TTTAGGTCATAGGATGATGTAAAACCATGTTGGTTCAATGTTGGGGCACTATCCTACCCGGTTTCACCTAAACAGGGAGATTTCCCCTTATACGGGTCTAGAACCTTTGCTTCTAGGTTAGAGCGCATGCATGCGAGGGGGGGACACATGCAAGCACCTATACCAACCTTGCACCACAATCACACACATATGCTAGGGACACATGAAGTTTTCATCTGATTCCGACGTTCTCGTGGCCTTCCTCCGTCGAAACCCTGATCTGTGCACACTCGGATCGTCTACCCCCCTAGACGTTCTTCTGACAGGGTAGCCCGGTGTAGCTCTCTCTTATTTTGTTTGTTTGTTTAGGTCATAGGATGATGTAAAACCATGTTGGTTCACAAGTTGGGGCACTATCCTACCCGGTTTCACCTAAACGGGAGATTCCCCCTTATAGGTCCAGAACCTTCGCTTCTAGGTTAGAGCGCTTGCATGCGAGGGGGGGACACATGCAAGCACCTATACCAACCTTGCACCACAATCACACACATATGCTAGGACACATGCAAGTTTTCATCTGATTCCGAGTTCTCGTGGTCTTCCTCCGGCGAAACCCTGATCTATGCACAGTCGGATCGTCTACCCCCTAGACGTTCCTCTGACGGGGGTTAGCCGGCGTAGCTCTCTTGTTTGTGTTTGTTTAGGTCATAGGATGATGTAAAACCATGTTGGTTCACAAGTTGGGGCACTATCCTACCCGGTTCACCTAAACGGGGAGATTCCCCCTTATACGGGTCCAGAACCTTCGCTTCTAGGTTAGAGCGCATGCAGCGAGGGGGGAAACATGCAAGCACCTATACCAACCTTGCACCACAATCACCACATATGCTAGGGACACATGGAAGTTTTCATCTGATTCCGTCGTTCTCGTGATCTTCCTCCGGCGAAACCCGATCTGTGCACACTCGGATCGTACCCCCCTAGACGTTCCTCTGACAGGGGTTAGCCCGGCGTAGCTCTCTTTTTTTGTGTTTGTTTAGGTCATAGGATGATGTAAAACCATGTTGGTTCACAAGTTGGGCACTATCCTACCCGGTTTCACCTAAACGGGGAGATTCCCCCTTATACGGGTCCATAAACCTTCGCTTCTAGGTTAGAGCGCATGCATGCGAGGGGGGAAACATGCAAGCACCTATACCAACCTTGCACCACATCACACACATATGCTAGGGACACATGCAAGTTTTCATCTGATTCCGACGTTCTCGTGGCCTTCCTGCGTCGAAACCCTGATCTGTGCACACTCGGATCGTCTACCCCCTAGACGTTCTTTGACAGGGGTTAGCCCGGTGTAGCTCTTTCTTGTTTTTTGTTTGTTTAGGTCATAGGATGATGTAAAACCATGTTGGTTCATAAGTTGGGGCACTATCCTACCCGGTTTCACCTAAACGGGGAGATTCCCCCTTATACGGGTCTAGAACCTCCTCTTCTAGGTTAGAGAGCTGCATGCGAGGGGGACACATGCAAGCACCTATACCAACCTTGCACCACAATCACACACATATGCTAGGGACACATGCAAGTTTTCATCTGATTCGACGTTCTCGTGGCCTTCCTCCGCGAAAACCCTGATCTGTGCACACTCGGATCGTCTACCCCCTAGACGTTCCTCTGACAGTGGTAGCCCGACGTAGCTCTCTCTTGTTTTGTGTTTGTTTAGGTCATAGGATGATGTAAACCATGTTGGTTCACAAGTTGGGGCACTATCCTACCCGGTTTCACCTAAACGGGGGATTCCCCCTTATATGGGTCCAGAACCTTCGCTTCTAGGTTAGAGCGCATGCATGCGTGGGGGACACATGCAAGCACCTATACCAACCTTGCACACATCACAACACCACATATTCTAGGGACACATGCAAGTTTTCATCTGATTTCCGTCGTTCTCGTGGTCTTCCTCGGTGAAACCCTGATCTGTGCACACTCGGATCGTCTACCCCCTAGACGTTCCTCTGACAGGGGTAGCCCGGCGTAGCTCTCTCTTGTTTTGTGTTTTTTTAGGTCATAGGATGATGTAAAACCATGTTGGTTCACAAGTTGGGGCACTATCCTACCCGGTTTCACCTAAACGGGAGATTCCCCCTATACGGGTCCAGAACCTTCGCTTCTAGGTTAGAGCGCATGCATGCGAGGGGGAAACATGCAAGCACCATACCAACCTTTCACCACAATCACACACATATGCTAGGGACACATGCAAGTTTTCATCTGATTCCGTCGTTCTCGTGATCCTTCCTCCGGCGAAACCCTGATCTGTGCACACTCGGATCGTCTACCCCCCTAGACGTTCTCTGACAGGGGTAGCCCGGCGTAGCTCTCTCTTGTTTTGTGTTTGTTTAGGTCATAGGATGATGTAAAACCATGTTGGTTCACAAGTTGGGGCACTATCCTACCGGTTTCACCTACAGGAGGATTCCCCCTATACGGGTCCAGAACCTTCGCTTCTAGGTTAGAGCGCATGCATGCGAGGGGGGAAACATGCAAGCACCTATACCAACCTTGCACCACAATCACACACATATGCTAGGGACACATGAAAGTTTTCATCTGATTCCGACGTTCTCGTGGCCTTCCTCCGTCGAAACCCTGATCTGTGCACACTCGGATCGTCTACCCCCTAGACGTTCCTCTGACGGGGTAGCCCGGTGTAGCTCTTTCTTGTTTTGTTTGTTTAGGTCATAGGATGATGTAAAACCATGTTGGTTCATAAGTTGGGGCACTATCCTACCCGGTTTCACCTAAACAGGGAGATTCCCCCTTATACGGGTCCAGAACCTCCTCTTCTAGGTTAGAGAGCTTGCATGCGAGGGGGGACACATGCAAGCACCTATACCAACCTTGCACAACAATCACACACATATGCTAGGGACACATGCAAGTTTTCATCTGATTCCGACGTTCTCGTGGCCTTCCTCCAGCGAAACCCTGATCTGTGCACACTCGGATCGTCTACCCCCTAGACGTTCTCTGACAGTGGTTAGCCCGGCGTATCTCTCTCTTGTTTTGTGTTTGTTTAGGTCATAGGATGATGTAAAACCATGTTGGTTCACAAGTTGGGGCACTATCCTACCCGGTTTCACCTAAACGGGGAGATTCCCCCTTATACGGGTCCAGAACCTTCGCTTCTAGGTTAGAGCGCATGCATGCGTGGGGGGACACATGCAAGCACCTATACCAACCTTGCACCACAATCACACACATATGCTAGGGACACATGCAAGTTTTCATCTGATTCCGTCGTTCTCGTGATCTTCCTCCGGCGAAACCCTGATCTGTGCACACTCGGATCGTCTACCCCCCTAGACGTTCCTCTGACAGGGGTAGCCCGCGTAGCTCTCTCTTGTTTTTGTGTTTGTTTAGGTCATAGGATGATGTAAAACCATGTTGGTTCACAAGTTGGGGCACTATCCTACCCGGTTTCACCTAAACGGGGAGATTCCCCCTTATACGGGTCCAGAACCTTCGCTTCTAGGTTAGAGCGCATGCATGCGAGGGGGGAAACATGCAAGCACCCTACCAACCTTCACCACAATCACACACATATGCTAGGGACACATGCAAGTTTTCATCTGATTCCGTCGTTCTCGTGATCTTCCTCCGGCGAAACCCTGATCTGTGCACACTCGGATCGTCTACCCCCTAGACGTTCTTCTGACAGGGGTAGCCCGGTGTAGCTCTTTCTTGTTTTTTGTTTGTTTAGGTCATAGGATGATGTAAAACCATGTTGGTTCACAAGTTGGGGCACTATCCTACCCGGTTTCACCTAAACAGGGAGATTCCCCCTTATACGGGTCCAGAACCTCCTCTTCTAGGTTAGAGCGCTTGCATGCGAGGGGGGACACATGCAAGCACCTATACCAACCTTGCACCACAATCACACACATATGCTAGGGACACATGCAAGTTTTCATCTGATTCCGTCGTTCTCGTGGCCTTCCTCCGGCGAAACCCTGATCTGTGCACACTCGGATCGTCTACCCCCCTAGACGTTCCTCTGACAGGGGTAGCCCGGCGTAGCTAGCTCTCTTGTTTTGTGTTTGTTTAGGTCATAGGATGATGTAAAACCATGTTGGTTCACAAGTTGGGGCACTATCCTACCCGGTTTCACCTAAACGGGAGATTCCCCCTTATACGGGTCCAGAACCTTCGCTTCTAGGTTAGAGCGCATGCATGCGAGGGGGGAAACATGCAAGCACCTATACCAACCTTGCACCACAATCACACACATATGCTAGGGACACATGCAAGTTTTCATCTGATTCGTCGTTCTCGTGGTCTTCCTCCGGCGAAACCCTGATCTGTGCACACTCGGATCGTCTACCCCCCTAGACGTTCCTCTGACAGGGGTAGCCCGGCGTAGCTCTCTCTTGTTTTGTGTTTGTTTAGGTCATAGGATGATGTAAAACCATGTTGGTTCACAAGTTGGGGCACTATCCTACCCGGTTTCACCTAAACGGGGAGATTCCCCCTTATACGGGTCCAGAACCTTCGCTTCTAGGTTAGAGCGCATGCATGCGAGGGGGGAAACATGCAAGCACCTATACCAACCTTGCACCACAATCACACACATATGCTAGGGACACATGAAAGTTTTCATCTGATTCCGACGTTCTCGTGGCCTTCCTCCGTCGAAACCCTGATCTGTGCACACTCGGATCGTCTACCCCCTAGACGTTCTTCTGACAGGGGTAGCCCGGTGTAGCTCTTCTTGTTTTTTGTTTGTTTAGGTCATAGGATGATGTAAAACCATGTTGGTTCACAAGTTGGGGCACTATCCTACCCGGTTTCACCTAAACAGGGAGATTCCCCCTTATACGGGTCTAGAACCTCCGCTTCTAGGTTAGAGAGCTTGCATGCGAGGGGGGACACATGCAAGCACCTATACCAACCTTGCACACAATCACACACATATGCTAGGGACACATGCAAGTTTTCATCTGATTCCGACGTTCTCGGTCCTTCCTCCAGCGAAACCCTGATCTGTGCACACTCGGATCGTCTACCCCCCTAGACGTTCCTCTGACAGTGGTAGCCCGACGTATCTCTCTCTTGTTTTGTGTTTGTTTAGGTCATAGGATGATGTAAAACCATGTTGGTTCACAAGTTGGGGCACTATCCTACCCGGTTTCACCTAAACGGGGAGATTCCCCCTTATACGGGTCCAGAACCTTCGCTTCTAGGTTAGAGCGCATGCATGCGAGGGGGGACACATGCAAGCACCTATACCAACCTTGCACCACAATCACACACATATCTAGGGACACATGCAAGTTTTCATCTGATTCCTCGTTCTCGTGGTCTTCCTCGGTGAAACCCTGATCTGTGCACACTCGGATCGTCTACCCCCCTAGACGTTCCCTGACAGGGGTAGCCCGGCGTAGCTCTCTCTTGTTTTGTGTTTGTTTAGGTCATAGGATGATGTAAAACCATGTTGGTTCACAAGTTGGGGCACTATCCTACCCGGTTTCACTTAAACGGGGAGATTCCCCCTTATACGGGTCCAGAACCTCGCTTCTAGGTTAGAGCGCATGCACGCGAGGGGGGAAACATGCAAGCACATATACCAACCTTTCACCACAATCACACACATATGCTAGGGACACATGCAAGTTTTCATCTGATTCCGTCGTTCTCGTGATCTTCCTCCGGCGAAACCCTGATCTGTGCACACTCGGATCGTCTACCCCCCTAGACGTTTCTCTGACAGGGGTAGCCCGGCGTAGCTCTCTCTTGTTTTGTGTTTGTTTAGGTCATAGGATGATGTAAAACCATGTTGGTTCACAGTTGGGGCACTATCCTACCCGGTTTCACCTAAACAGGGAGATTCCCCCTTATACGGGTCCAGAACCTTTGCTTCTAGGTTAGAGCGCATGCATGCGAGGGGGAACATGCAAGCACCTATACCAACCTTGCACCACAATCACACACATATGCTAGGGACACATGAAAGTTTTCATCTGATTCCGACGTTCTCGTGGCCTTCCTCCGTCGAAACCCTGATCTGTGCACACTCGGATCGTCTACCCCCTAGACGTTCTTCTGACGGGGTAGCCCGGTGTAGCTCTTTCTTGTTTTTTGTTTGTTTAGGTCATAGGATGATGTAAAACCATGTTGGTTCACAAGTTGGGCACTATCCTACCCGGTTTCACCTAAACGGGAGATTCCCCCTTATACGGGTCTAGAACCTCCGCTTCTAGGTTAGAGCGCTTGCATGCGAGGGGGGACACATGCAAGCACCTATACCAACCTTGCACCACAATCACACACATATGCTAGGGACACATGCAAGTTTTCATCTGATTCCGACGTTCTCGTGGCCTTCCTCCGGCGAAACCCTGATCTGTGCACACTCGGATCGTCTACCCCCCTAGACGTTCCTCTGACAGGGGTAGCCCGCGTAGCTCTCTCTTGTTTTGTGTTTGTTTAGGTCATAGGATGATGTAAAACCATGTTGGTTCACAAGTTGGGGCACTATCCTACCCGGTTTCACCTAAACGGGAGATTCCCCCTTATACGGGTCCAGAACCTTCGCTTCTAGGTTAGAGCGCATGCATGCGAGGGGACACATGCAAACACCTATACCAACCTTGCACCACAATCACACACATATTCTAGGGACACATGCAAGTTTTCATCTGATTTCTCGTTCTCGTGGTCTTCCTCGGTGAAACCCTGATCTGTGCACACTCGGATCGTCTACCCCCTAGACGTTCCTCTGACAGGGGTAGCCCGGCGTAGCTCTCTCTTGTTTTGTGTTTGTTTAGGTCATAGGATGATGTAAAACCATGTTGGTTCACAAGTTGGGGCACTATCCTACCCGGTTTCACCTAAACGGGGAGATTCCCCCTTATACGGGTCCAGAACCTTCGCTTCTAGGTTAGAGCGCATGCATGCGAGGGGGGAAACATGCAAGCACCCATACCAACCTTTCACCACAATCACACACATATGCTAGGGACACATGCAAGTTTTCATCTGATTCCGTCGTTCTCGTGATCTTCCTCCGGCGAAACCCTGATCTGTGCACACTCGGATCGTCTACCCCCCTAGACGTTTCTCTGACAGGGTAGCCCGGCGTAGCTCTCTCTTGTTTTGTGTTTGTTTAGGTCATAGGATGATGTAAAACCATGTTGGTTCACAAGTTGGGGCACTATCCTACCCGGTTTCACCTAAACAGGGAGATTCCCCCTTATACGGGTCTAGAACCTTGCTTCTAGGTTAGAGCGCATGCATGCGAGGGGGGAAACATGCAAGCACCTATACCAACCTTGCACCATAATCACACACATATGCTAGGGACACATGAAAGTTTTCATCTGATTCCGACGTTCTCGTGGCCTTCCTCCGTCGAAACCCTGATCTGTGCACACTCGGATCGTCTACCCCCTAGACGTTCTTCTGACGGGGTAGCCCGGTGTAGCTCTTTCTTGTTTTTTGTTTGTTTAGGTCATATGATGATGTAAAACCATGTTGGTTCACAAGTTGGGGCACTATCCTACCCGGTTTCACCTAAACAGGGAGATTCCCCCTTATACGGGTCTAGAACCTCCGCTTCTAGGTTAGAGCGCTTGCATGCGAGGGGGGACACATGCAAGCACCTATACCAACCTTGCACAACAATCACACACATATGCTAGGGACACATGCAAGTTTTCATCTGATTCCGACGTTCTCGTGGCCTTCCTCCCGCGAAACCCTGATCTGTGCACACTCGGATCGTCTACCCCCCTAGACGTTCCTCTGACAGTGGTAGCCCGACATATCTCTCTCTGTTTTGTGTTTGTTTAGTCATAGGATGATGTAAAACCATGTTGGTTCACAAGTTGGGGCACTATCCTACCCGGTTTCACCTAAACGGGGAGATTCCCCCTTATACGGGTCCAGAACCTTCGCTTCTAGGTTAGAGCGCATGCATGCGTGGGGGGGCACATGCAAACACCTATACCAACCTTGCACCACAATCACACACATATTCTAGGGACACATGCAAGTTTTCATCTGATTCCGTCGTTCTCGTGGTCTTCCTCGGTGAAACCCTGATCTGTGCACACTCGGATCGTCTACCCCCTAGACGTTCCTCTGACAGGGGTAGCCCGGCGTAGCTCTCTCTTGTTTTGTGTTTGTTTAGGTCATAGGATGATGTAAAACCATGTTGGTTCACAAGTTGGGGCACTATCCTACCCGGTTTCACCTAAACGGGGAGATTCCCCCTTATACGGGTCCAGAACCTTCGCTTCTAGGTTAGAGCGCATGCATGCGAGGGGGGAAACATGCAAGCACCCATACCAACCTTGCACCACAATCACACACATATGCTAGGGACACATGCAAGTTTTCATCTGATTCCGTCGTTCTCGTGATCTTCCTCCGGCGAAACCCTGATCTGTGCACACTCGGATCGTCTACCCCCTAGACGTTCCTCTGACAGGGGTAGCCCGGCGTAGCTCTCTCTTGTTTTGTGTTTGTTTAGGTCATAGGATGATGTAAAACCATGTTGGTTCACATGTTGGGGCACTATCCTACCCGGTTTCACCTAAACAGGGAGATTCCCCCTTATACGGGTCTAGAACCTTTGCTTCTAGGTTAGAGCGCATGCATGCGAGGGGGGAAACATGCAAGCACCTATACCAACCTTGCACCATAATCACACACATATGCTAGGGACACATGAAAGTTTTCATCTGATTCCGACGTTCTCGTGGCCTTCCTCCGTCGAAACCCTGATCTGTGCACACTCGGATCGTCTACCCCCCTAGACGTTCTTCTGACAGGGGTAGCCCGGTGTAGCTCTCTCTTGTTTATGTTTGTTTAGGTCATAGGATGATGTAAAACCATGTTGGTTCACAAGTTGGGGCACTATCCTACCCGGTTTCACCTAAACAGGGAGATTCCCCCTTATACGGGTCTAGAACCTCCTCTTCTAGGTTAGAGACTTGCATGCGAGGGGGGAACATGCAAGCACCTATACCAACCCTGCACCACAATCACACACATATGCTAGGGACACATGCAAGTTTTCATCTGATTCCGTCGTTCTCGTGGTCTTCCTCCGGCGAAACCCTGATCTGTGCACACTCGGATCGTCTACCCCCTAGACGTTCCTCTGACGGGGTAGCCCGGCGTAGCTCTCTTGTTTTGTGTTTGTTTAGGTCATAGGATGATGTAAAACCATGTTGGTTCACAAGTTGGGGCACTATCCTACCCGGGTTCACCTAAACAGGGAGATTCCCCCTTATACGGGTCCAGAACCTTCGCTTCTAGGTTAGAGCGCATGCATGCGAGGGGGGAAACATGCAAAGCACCTATACCAACCTTGCACCACAATCACACACATATGCTAGGGACACATGCAAGTTTTCATCTGATTCCTCGTTCTCGTGGTCTTCCTCGGCGAAACCCTGATCTGTGCACACTCGGATCGTCTACCCCCCTAGACGTTCCTCTGACAGGGGTAGCCCGGCGTAGCTCTCTTGTTTTGTGTTTGTTTAGGTCATAGGATGATGTAAAACCATGTTGGTTCACAAGTTGGGGCACTATCCTACCCGGTTTCACCTAAACGGGGAGATTCCCCCTTATACGGGTCCAGAACCTTCGCTTCTAGGTTAGAGCGCATGCATGCGAGGGGGGAAACATGCAAGCACCCATACCAACCTTTCACCACAATCACACACATATGCTAGGGACACATGCAAGTTTTCATCTGATTCCGTCGTTCTCGTGATCTTCCTCCGGCGAAACCCTGATCTGTGCACACTCGGATCGTCTACCCCCCTAGACGTTCTCTGACAGGGGTAGCCCGGCGTAGCTCTCTCTTGTTTTGTGTTTGTTTAGGTCATAGGATGATGTAAAACCATGTTGGTTCACAGTTGGGGCACTATCCTACCCGGTTTCACCTAAACAGGGAGATTCCCCCTTATACGGGTCTAGAACCTTCGCTTCTAGGTTAGAGCGCATGCATGCGAGGGGGGAAACATGCAAGCACCTATACCAACCTTGCACCACAATCACACACATATGCTAGGGACACATGAAAGTTTTCATCTGATTCCGACGTTCTCGTGGCCTTCCTCCGTCGAAACCCTGATCTGTGCACACTCGGATCGTCTACCCCCTAGACGTTCTTCTGACGGGGTAGCCCGGTGTAGCTCTCTCTTGTTTTTTGTTTGTTTAGGTCATATGATGATGTAAAACCATGTTGGTTCAAGTTGGGGCACTATCCTACCCGGTTTCACCTAAACAGGGAGATTCCCCCTTATACGGGTCTAGAACCTCTCTTCTAGGTTAGAGCGCATGCATGCGAGGGGGGACACATGCAAGCACCTATACCAACCTTGCACAACAATCACACACATATGCTAGGGACACATGCAAGTTTTCATCTGATTCCGACGTTCTCGTGGCCTTCCTCCAGCGAAACCCTGATCTGTGCACACTCGGATCGTCTACCCCCCTAGACGTTCCTCTGACAGTGGTAGCCCGACATATCTATCTCTTGTTTTGTGTTTGTTTAGGTCATAGGATGATGTAAAATCATGTTGGTTCACAAGTTGGGGCACTATCCTACCCGGTTTCACCTAAACGGGGAGATTCCCCCTTATATGGGTCCAGAACCTTCGCTTCTAGGTTAGAGCGCATGCATGCGAGGGGGGACACATGCAAACACCTATACCAACCTTGCACCACAATCACACACATATTCTAGGGACACATGCAAGTTTTCATCTGATTCCGTCGTTCTCGTGGTCTTCCTCGGTGAAACCCTGATCTGTGCACACTCGGATCGTCTACCCCCTAGACGTTCCTCTGACAGGGGTAGCCCGGCGTAGCTCTCTCTTGTTTTGTGTTTGTTTAGGTCATAGGATGATGTAAAATCATGTTGGTTCACAAGTTGGGGCACTATCCTACCCGGTTTCACCTAAACGGGGAGATTCCCCCTTATACGGGTCCAGAACCTTCGCTTCTGGGTTAGAGCGCATGCATGCGAGGGGGAAACATGCAAGCACCCTATACCAACCTTGCACCACAATCACACACATATGCTAGGGACACATGCAAGTTTTCATCTGATTCCGTCGTTCTCGTGATCTTCCTCCGGCGAAACCCTGATCTGTGCACACTCGGATCGTATACCCCCCTAGACGTTTCTCTGACAGGGGTAGCCCGGCGTAGCTCTCTCTTGTTTTGTGTTTGTTTAGGTCATAGGATGATGTAAAACCATGTTGGTTCACAAGTTGGGGCACTATCCTACCCGGTTTCACCTAAACAGGGAGATTCCCCCTTATACGGGTCTAGAACCTTTGCTTCTAGGTTAGAGCGCATGCATGCGAGGGGGGAAACATGCAAGCACCTATACCAACCTTGCACCACAATCACACACATATGCTAGGGACACATGAAAGTTTTCATCTGATTCCGACGTTCTCGTGGCCTTCCTCCGTCGAAACCCTGATCTGTGCACACTCGGATCGTCTACCCCCCTAGACGTTCTTCTGACAGGGGTAGCCCGGTGTAGCTCTCTCTTTTTTGTGTTTGTTTAGGTCATAGGATGATGTAAAACCATGTTGGTTCACAAGTTGGGGCACTATCCTACCCGGTTTCACCTAAACAGGGAGATTCCCCCTTATACGGGTCTAGAACCTCGCTTCTAGGTTAGAGCGCTTGCATGCGAGGGGGGACACATGCAAGCACCTATACCAACCTGCACCACAATCACACACATATGCTAGGGACACATGCAAGTTTTCATCTGATTCCGACGTTCTCGTGGTCTTCCTCCGGCGAAACCCTGATCTGTGCACACTCGGATCGTCTACCCCCTAGACGTTCCTCTGACAGGGGTAGCCCGGCGTAGCTCTCTTGTTTTGTGTTTGTTTAGGTCATAGGATGATGTAAAACCATGTTGGTTCACAAGTTGGGGCACTATCCTACCCGGTTTCACCTAAACAGGGAGATTCCCCCTTATACGGGTCCAGAACCTTCGCTTCTAGGTTAGAGCGCATGCATGCGAGGGGGGAACATGCAAGCACCTATACCAACCTTGCACCACAATCACACACATATTCTAGGGACACATGCAAGTTTTCATCTGATTCCTCGTTCTCGTGGTCTTCCTCGGTGAAACCCTGATCTGTGCACACTCGGATCGTCTACCCCCCTAGACGTTCCTCTGACAGGGGTAGCCCGGCGTAGCTCTCTCTTGTTTTGTGTTTGTTTAGGTCATAGGATGATGTAAAACCATGTTGGTTCACAAGTTGGGGCACTATCCTACCCGGTTTCACCTAAACGGGGAGATTCCCCCTTATACGGGTCCAGAACCTTCGCTTCTAGGTTAGAGCGCATGCATGCGAGGGGGGAAACATGCAAGCACCCATACCAACCTTCACCACAATCACACACATATGCTAGGGACACATGCAAGTTTTCATCTGATTCCGTCGTTCTCGTGATCTTCCTCCGGCGAAACCCTGATCTGTGCACACTCGGATCGTCTACCCCCCTAGACGTTTCTCTGACAGGGGTAGCCCGGCGTAGCTCTCTCTTGTTTTGTGTTTGTTTAGGTCATAGGATGATGTAAAACCATGTTGGTTCACAAGTTGGGCCACTATCCTACCCGGTTTCACCTAAACAGGGAGATTCCCCCTTATACGGGTCTAGAACCTTTGCTTCTAGGTTAGAGCGCATGCATGCGAGGGGGGAAACATGCAAGCACCTATACCAACCTTGCACCACAATCACACACATATGCTAGGGACACATGAAAGTTTTCATCTGATTCCGACGTTCTCGTGGCCTTCCTCCGTCGAAACCCTGATCTGTGCACACTCGGATCGTCTACCCCCTAGACGTTCTTCTGACGGGTAGCCCGGTGTAGCTCTTCTTGTTTTTTGTTTGTTTAGGTCATAGGATGATGTAAAACCATGTTGGTTCATAAGTTGGGGCACTATCCTACCCGGTTTCACCTAAACAGGGAGATTCCCCCTTATACGGGTCTAGAACCTCCTCTTCTAGGTTAGAGAGCTTGCATGCGAGGGGGGACACATGCAAGCACCTATACCAACCTTGCACAACAATCACACACATATGCTAGGGACACATGCAAGTTTTCATCTGATTCCGACGTTCTCGTGGCCTTCCTCCAGCGAAACCCTGATCTGTGCACACTCGGATCGTCTACCCCCCTAGACGTTCCTCTGACAGTGGTAGCCCGACATATCTATCTCTTGTTTTGTGTTTGTTTAGGTCATAGGATGATGTAAAACCATGTTGGTTCACAAGTTGGGGCACTATCCTACCCGGTTTCACCTAAACGGGGAGATTCCCCCTTATATGGGTCCAGAACCTTCGCTTCTAGGTTAGAGCGCATGCATGCGAGGGGGGACACATGCAAACACCTATACCAACCTTGCACCACAATCACACACATATTCTAGGGACACATGCAAGTTTTCATCTGATTCCGTCGTTCTCGTGGTCTTCCTCGGCGAAACCCTGATCTGTGCACACTCGGATCGTCTACCCCCCTAGACGTTCCTCTGACAGGGGTAGCCCGGCGTAGCTCTCTCTTGTTTTGTGTTTGTTTAGGTCATAGGATGATGTAAAACCATGTTGGTTCACAAGTTGGGGCACTATCCTACCCGGTTTCACCTAAACGGGGAGATTCCCCCTTATACGGGTCCAGAACCTTCGCTTCTAGGTTAGAGCGCATGCATGCGAGGGGGGAAACATGCAAGCACCCATACCAACCTTCACCACAATCACACACATATGCTAGGGACACATGCAAGTTTTCATCTGATTCCGTCGTTCTCGTGATCTTCCTCCGGCGAAACCCTGATCTGTGCACACTCGGATCGTATACCCCCTAGACGTTTCTCTGACAGGGGTAGCCCGGCGTAGCTCTCTCTTGTTTTGTGTTTGTTTAGGTCATAGGATGATGTAAAACCATGTTGGTTCACATGTTGGGGCACTATCCTACCCGGTTTCACCTAAACAGGGAGATTCCCCCTTATACGGGTCTAGAACCTTTGCTTCTAGGTTAGAGCGCATGCATGCTAGGGGGGAAACATGCAAGCACCTATACCAACCTTGCACCATAATCACACACATATGCTAGGGACACATGAAAGTTTTCATCTGATTCTGACGTTCTCGTGGCCTTCCTCCGTCGAAACCCTGATCTGTGCACACTCGGATCGTCTACCCCCCTAGACGTTCTTCTGACAGGGGTTAGCCCGTGTAGCTCTCTCTTATTTGTGTTTGTTTAGGTCATAGGATGATGTAAAACCATGTTGGTTCACAAGTTGGGGCACTATCCTACCCGGTTTCACCTAAACAGGGAGATTCCCCCTTATACGGGTCCAGAACCTCCGCTTCTAGGTTAGAGCGCTTGCATGCGAGGGGGGACACATGCAAGCACCTATACCAACCCTGCACCACAATCACACACATATGCTAGGGACACATGCAAGTTTTCATCTGATTCCGTCGTTCTCGTGGTCTTCCTCCGGCGAAACCCTGATCTGTGCACACTCGGATCGTCTACCCCCTAGACGTTCCTATGACGGGGTAGCCCGGCGTAGCTCTCTTGTTTTGTGTTTGTTAGGTCATAGGATGATGTAAAACCATGTTGGTTCACAAGTTGGGGCACTATCCTACCCGGTTCACCTAAACGGGGAGATTCCCCCTTATACGGGTCCAGAACCTTCGCTTCTAGGTTAGAGCGCATGCATGCGAGGGGGAAACATGCAAACACCTATACCAACCTTGCACCACAATCACACACATATTCTAGGGACACATGCAAGTTTTCATCTGATTTCCTCGTTCTCGTGGTCTTCCTCGGTGAAACCCTAATCTGTGCACACTCGGATCGTCTACCCCCCTAGACGTTCCTCTGACAGGGGTAGCCCGGCGTAGCTCTCTCTTGTTTTGTGTTTGTTTAGGTCATAGGATGATGTAAAACCATGTTGGTTCACAAGTTGGGGCACTATCCTGCCCGGTTTCACCTAAACGGGGAGATTCCCCCTTATACGGGTCCAGAACCTTTGCTTCTAGGTTAGAGCGCATGCATGCGAGGGGGGAAACATGCAAGCACCCATACCAACCTTTCACCACAATCACACACATATGCTAGGGACACATGCAAGTTTTCATCTGATTCCGTCGTTCTCGTGATCTTCCTCCGGCGAAACCCTGATCTGTGCACACTCGGATCGTATACCCCCTAGACGTTTCTCTGACAGGGGTAGCCCGGCGTAGCTCTCTCTTGTTTTGTGTTTGTTTAGGTCATAGGATGATGTAAAACCATGTTGGTTCACATGTTGGGGCACTATCCTGCCCGGTTTCACCTAAACAGGGAGATTCCCCCTTATACGGGTCTAGAACCTTTGCTTCTAGGTTAGAGCGCATGCATGCTAGGGGGGAAACATGCAAGCACCTATACCAACCTTGCACCATAATCACACACATATGCTAGGGACACATGAAAGTTTTCATCTGATTCCGACGTTCTCGTGGCCTTGCTCCGTCGAAACCCTGATCTGTGCACACTCGGATCGTCTACCCCCTAGACGTTCTTCTGACGGGGTAGCCCGGTGTAGCTCTTTCTTGTTTTTTGTTTGTTTAGGTCATATGATGATGTAAAACCATGTTGGTTCATAAGTTGGGGCACTATCCTACCCGGTTTCACCTAAACAGGGAGATTCCCCCTTATACGGGTCTAGAACCTCCTCTTCTAGGTTAGAGAGCTTGCATGCGAGGGGGGACACATGCAAGCACCTATACCAACCTTGCACAACAATCACACACATATGCTAGGGACACATGCAAGTTTTCATCTGATTCCGACGTTCTCGTGGCCTTCCTCCAGCGAAACCCTGATCTGTGCACACTCGGATCGTCTACCCCCCTAGACGTTCCTCTGACAGTGGTAGCCCGACATATCTATCTCATGTTTTGTGTTTGTTTAGCTCATAGGATGATGTAAAATCATGTTGGTTCACAAGTTGGGGCACTATCCTACCCGGTTTCACCTAAACGGGGAGATTCCCCCTTATATGGGTCCAGAACCTTCGCTTCTAGGTTAGAGCGCATGCATGCGTGGGGGGACACATGCAAACACCTATACCAACCTTGCACCACAATCACACACATATTCTAGGGACACATGCAAGTTTTCATCTGATTCCGTCGTTCTCGTGGTCTTCCTCGGTGAAACCCTAATCTGTGCACACTCGGATCGTCTACCCCCCTAGACGTTCCTCTGACAGGGGTAGCCCGGCGTAGCTCTCTCTTGTTTTGTGTTTGTTTAGGTCATAGGATGATGTAAAACCATGTTGGTTCACAAGTTGGGGCACTATCCTACCCGGTTTCACCTAAACGGGGAGATTCCCCCTTATACGGGTCCAGAACCTTCGCTTCTAGGTTAGAGCGCATGCATGCGAGGGGGGAAACATGCAAGCACCCATACCAACCTTTCACCACAATCACACACATATGCTAGGGACACATGCAAGTTTTCATCTGATTCCGTCGTTCTCGTGATCTTCCTCCGGCGAAACCCTGATCTGTGCACACTCGGATCGTATACCCCCCTAGACGTTTCTCTGACAGGGGTAGCCCGGCGTAGCTCTCTCTTGTTTTGTGTTTGTTTAGGTCATAGGATGATGTAAAACCATGTTGGTTCACATGTTGGGGCACTATCCTGCCCGGTTTCACCTAAACAGGGAGATTCCCCCTTATACGGGTCTAGAACCTTTGCTTCTAGGTTAGAGCGCATGCATGCTAGGGGGGAAACATGCAAGCACCTATACCAACCTTGCACCATAATCACACACATATGCTAGGGACACATGAAAGTTTTCATCTGATTCTGACGTTCTCGTGGCCTTCCTCCGTCGAAACCCTGATCTGTGCACACTCGGATCGTCTACCCCCCTAGACGTTCTTCTGACAGGGGTAGCCCAGTGTAGCTCTCTCTTATTTTATGTTTGTTTAGGTCATAGGATGATGTAAAACCATGTTGGTTCACAAGTTGGGGCACTATCCTACCCGGTTTCACCTAAACAGGAAGATTCCCCCTTATACGGGTCCAGAACCTCCGCTTCTAGGTTAGAGCGCTTGCATGCGAGGGGGGACACATGCAAGCACCTATACCAACCCTGCACCACAATCACACACATATGCTAGGGACACATGCAAGTTTTCATCTGATTCCGTCGTTCTCGTGGTCTTCCTCCGGCGAAACCCTGATCTGTGCACAGTCGGATCGTCTACCCCCTAGACGTTCCTATGACGGGGGTAGCCCGGCGTAGCTCTCTTGTTTTGTGTTTGTTTAGGTCATAGGATGATGTAAAATCATGTTGGTTCACAAGTTGGGGCACTATCCTACCCGGTTCACCTAAACGGGGAGATTCCCCCTTATACGGGTCCAGAACCTTCGCTTCTAGGTTAGAGCGCATGCATGCGAGGGGGAAACATGCAAACACCTATACCAACCTTGCACCACAATCACACACATATTCTAGGGACACATGCAAGTTTTCATCTGATTTCCTCGTTCTCGTGGTCTTCCTCGGTGAAACCCTAATCTGTGCACACTCGGATCGTCTACCCCCCTAGACGTTCCTCTGACAGGGGTTAGCCCGGCGTAGCTCTCTCTTGTTTTGTGTTTGTTTAGGTCATAGGATGATGTAAAACCATGTTGGTTCACAAGTTGGGGCACTATCCTACCCGGTTTCACCTAAACGGGGAGATTCCCCCTTATACGGGTCCAGAACCTTTGCTTCTAGGTTAGAGCGCATGCATGCGAGGGGGGAAACATGCAAGCACCCATACCAACCTTTCACCACAATCACACACATATGCTAGGGACACATGCAAGTTTTCATCTGATTCCGTCGTTCTCGTGATCTTCCTCCGGCGAAACCCTGATCTGTGCACACTCGGATCGTATACCCCCCTAGACGTTTCTCTGACAGGGGTAGCCCGGCGTAGCTCTCTCTTGTTTTGTGTTTGTTTAGGTCATAGGATGATGTAAAACCATGTTGGTTCACATGTTGGGGCACTATCCTGCCCGGTTTCACCTAAACAGGGAGATTCCCCCTTATACGGGTCTAGAACCTTTGCTTCTAGGTTAGAGCGCATGCATGCTAGGGGGGAAACATGCAAGCACCTATACCAACCTTGCACCATAATCACACACATATGCTAGGGACACATGAAAGTTTTCATCTGATTCCGACGTTCTCGTGGCCTTGCTCCGTCGAAACCCTGATCTGTGCACACTCGGATCGTCTACCCCCTAGACGTTCTTCTGACGGGGTAGCCCGGTGTAGCTCTTTCTTTTTTTTGTTTGTTTAGGTCATATGATGATGTAAAACCATGTTGGTTCAAGTTGGGGCACTATCCTACCCGGTTTCACCTAAACAGGGAGATTCCCCCTTATACGGGTCTAGAACCTCCTCTTCTAGGTTAGAGAGCTTGCATGCGAGGGGGGACACATGCAAGCACCTATACCAACCTTGCACAACAATCACACACATATGCTAGGGACACATGCAAGTTTTCATCTGATTCCGACGTTCTCGTGGCCTTCCTCCAGCGAAACCCTGATCTGTGCACACTCGGATCGTCTACCCCCCTAGACGTTCCTCTGACAGTGGTAGCCCGACATATCTATCTCTTGTTTTGTGTTTGTTTAGCTCATAGGATGATGTAAAATCATGTTGGTTCACAAGTTGGGGCACTATCCTACCCGGTTTCACCTAAACGGGGAGATTCCCCCTTATATGGGTCCAGAACCTTCGCTTCTAGGTTAGAGCGCATGCATGCGTGGGGGGACACATGCAAACACCTATACCAACCTTGCACCACAATCACACACATATTCTAGGGACACATGCAAGTTTTCATCTGATTCCGTCGTTCTCGTGGTCTTCCTCGGTGAAACCCTAATCTGTGCACACTCGGATCGTCTACCCCCCTAGACGTTCCTCTGACAGGGGTAGCCCGGCGTAGCTCTCTCTTGTTTTGTGTTTGTTTAGGTCATAGGATGATGTAAAACCATGTTGGTTCACAAGTTGGGGCACTATCCTACCCGGTTTCACCTAAACGGGGAGATTCCCCCTTATACGGGTCCAGAACCTTCGCTTCTAGGTTAGAGCGCATGCATGCGAGGGGGGAAACATGCAAGCACCCATACCAACCTTTCACCACAATCACACACATATGCTAGGGACACATGCAAGTTTTCATCTGATTCCGTCGTTCTCGTGATCTTCCTCCGGTGAAACCCTGATCTGTGCACACTCGGATCGTATACCCCCCTAGACGTTTCTCTGACAGGGGTAGCCCGGCGTAGCTCTCTCTTGTTTTGTGTTTGTTTAGGTCATAGGATGATGTAAAACCATGTTGGTTCACATGTTGGGGCACTATCCTGCCCGGTTTCACCTAAACAGGGAGATTCCCCCTTATACGGGTCTAGAACCTTTGCTTCTAGGTTAGAGCGCATGCATGCTAGGGGGGAAACATGCAAGCACCTATACCAACCTTGCACCATAATCACACACATATGCTAGGGACACATGAAAGTTTTCATATGATTCTGACGTTCTCGTGGCCTTCCTCCGTCGAAACCCTGATCTGTGCACACTCGGATCGTCTACCCCCCTAGACGTTCTTCTGACAGGGGTAGCCCAGTGTAGCTCTCTCTTATTTTATGTTTGTTTAGGTCATAGGATGATGTAAAACCATGTTGGTTCACAAGTTGGGGCACTATCCTACCCGGTTTCACCTAAACAGGAAGATTCCCCCTTATACGGGTCCAGAACCTCCGCTTCTAGGTTAGAGCGCTTGCATGCGAGGGGGGACACATGCAAGCACCTATACCAACCCTGCACCACAATCACACACATATGCTAGGGACACATGCAAGTTTTCATCTGATTCCGTCGTTCTCGTGGTCTTCCTCCGGCGAAACCCTGATCTGTGCACAGTCGGATCGTCTACCCCCCTAGACGTTCCTATGACGGGGGTAGCCCGGCGTAGCTCTCTTGTTTTGTGTTTGGTTAGGTCATAGGATGATGTAAAACCATGTTGGTTCACAAGTTGGGGCACTATCCTACCCGGTTCACCTAAACGGGGAGATTCCCCCTTATACGGGTCCAGAACCTTCGCTTCTAGGTTAGAGCGCATGCACGCGAGCGGGGAAACATGCAAGCACATATACCAACCTTGCACCACAATCACACACATATGCTAGGGACACATGGAAGTTTTCATCTGATTCCGTCGTTCTCGTGGTCTTCCTCCGGCGAAACCCTGATCTGTGCACACTCGGATCGTCTACCCCCCTAGACGTTCCTCTGACAGGGGTAGCCCGACGTAGCTCTCTCTTGTTTTGTGTTTGTTTAGGTCATAGGATGATGTAAAACCATGTTGGTTCACAAGTTGGGGCACTATCCTGCCCGGTTTCATCTAAATAGGGAGATTCCCCCTTATACGGGTCCAGAACCTTCGCTTCTAGGTTAGAGCGCATGCATGCGAGGGGGGAAACATGCAAGCACCTATACCAACCTTGCACCACAATCACACACATATGCTAGGGACACATGCAAGTTTTCATCTGATTCCGACGTTCTCGTGGCCTTCCTCCGTCGAAACCCTGATCTGTGCACACTCGGATCGTCTACCCCCCTAGACGTTCTTCTGACAGGGTAGCCCGGTGTAGCTCTCTCTTGTTTTGTGTTTGTTTAGGTCATAGGATGATGTAAAACCATGTTGGTTCACAAGTTGGGGCACTATCCTACCCGGTTTCACCTAAACAGGGAGATTCCCCCTTATACGGGTCCAGAACCTCCTCTTCTAGGTTAGAGCGCTTGCATGCGAGGGGGGACACATGCAAGCACCTATACCAACCTTGCACAACAATCACACACATATGCTAGGGACACATACAAGTTTTCATCTGATTCCGTCGTTCTCGTGGTCTTCCTTCGGCGAAACCCTGATCTGTGCACACTCGGATCGTCTACCCCCCTAGACGTTCCTCTGACAGGGTAGCCCGGCGTAGCTCTCTCTTGTTTTGTGTTTTTTAGGTCATAGGATGATGTAAAACCATGTTGGTTCACAAGTTGGGGCACTATCCTACCCGGTTTCACCTAAACAGGGAGATTCCCCCTTATACGGGTCTAGAACCTTCGCTTCTAGGTTAGAGCGCATGCATGCGAGGGGGGACACATGCAAGCACCTATACCAACCTTGCAGCACACTCACACACATATGCTAGGGACACATGCAAGTTTTCATCTGATTCCGACGTTCTCGTGGTCTTCCTCCGGCGAAACCCTGATCTGTGCACACTCGGATCGTCTACCCCCCTAGACGTTCCTTGACAGTGGTAGCCCGGCGTAGCTCTTTCTTGTTTTGTTTTTGTTTAGGTCATAGGATGATGTAAAACCATGTTGGTTCACAAGTTGGGGCACTATCCTACCCGGTTTCACCTAAACGGGGAGATTCCCCCTTATACGGGTCTAGAACCTTCGCTTCTAGGTTAGAGCGCATGCATGCGAGGGGGGACACATGCAAGCACCTATACCAACCTTGCAGCACATCACACACATATGCTAGGGACACATGCAAGTTTTCATCTGATTCCGACGTTCTCGTGGTCTTCCTCCGGCGAAACCCTGATCTGTGCACACTCGGATCGTCTACCCCCCTAGACGTTCCTCTGACATTGGTTAGCCCGGCATAGCTCTCTCTTGTTAGGTCATAGGATGATGTAAAACCCTGTTGGTTCACAAGTTGGGGCACTATCCTACCCGGTTTCACCTAAACGGGGAGATTCCCCCTTATACGGGTCGAGAACCTTCGCTTCTAGGTTAGAGCGCATGCATGCGAGGGGGGACACATGCAAGCACCTATACCAACCTTGCACCACAATCACACACATATGCTAGGGACACATGCAAGTTTTCATCTGATTCCGACGTTCTCGTGGCCTTCCTCCGGTGAAACCCTGATCTGTGCACACTCGGATCGTCTACCCCCCTAGACGTTCCTCTGACAGGGGTAGCCCGGCGTAGCTCTCTCTTGTTTTGTGTTTGTTTAGGTCATAGGATGATGTAAAACCATGTTGGTTCACAAGTTGGGGCACTATCCTACCCGGTTTCACCTAAACTGGGAGATTCCCCCTTATACGGGTCCAGAACCTTCGCTTCTAGGTTAGAGCGCATGCATGCGAGGGGGACACATGCAAGCACCTATACCAACCTTGCAGCACACTCACACACATATGCTAGGGACACATGCAAGTTTTTATCTGATTCCGACGTTCTCGTGGCCTTCCTCCGGCGAAACCCTGATCTGTGCACACTCGGATCGTCTACCCCCTAGACGTTCCTCTAACAGGTTAGCCCGGCGTAGCTCTCTTTTTCTTGTGTTTTTTAGGTCATAGGGTGATGTAAAACCATGTTGGTTCACAAGTTGGGGCACTATCCTACCCGGTTTCACCTAAACGGGGAGATTCCCCCTTATACGGGTCCAGAACCTTTGCTTCTAGGTTAGAGCGCTTGCATGCGAAGGGGGACACATGCAAGCACCTATACCAACCTTGCACCACACTCACACAGATATGCTAGGGACACATGCAATTTTCATCTGATTCCGATGTTCTCGTGGTCTTCCCCCTAAACGTTCCTTTGACAATTATAGCCCGGCATAGCTCTCTCTTGTTTTGTGTTTGTTTAGGTCACAGGATAATGTAAAACCATGTTGGTTCACAAGTTGGGGCACTATCCTACCCGGTTTCACCTAAACGGGGAGATTCCCCCTTATACGGGTCCAGAACCTTCGCTTCTAGGTTAGAGCGCATGCATGCGAGGGGGGAAACATGCAAGCACCTATACCAACCTTGCACCACAATCACACACATATGCTAGGGACACATGAAAGTTTTCATCTGATTCTGCGTTCTCGTGGCCTTCCTCCGTCGAAACACTGATCTGTGCACACTCGGATCGTCTACCCCCCTAGACGTTCTTCTGACAAGGGTAGCCCGGTGTAGCCCTCTCTTGTTTTTTGTTTGTTTAGGTCATAGGATGATGTAAAACCATGTTGGTTCACAAGTTGGGGCACTATCCTACCCGGTTTCACCTAAACAGGGAGATTCCCCCTTATACGGGTCTAGAACCTCCTCTTCTAGGTTAGAGAGCTTGCATGCGAGGGGGGACACATGCAAGCACCTATACCAACCTTGCACAACAATCACACACATATGCTAGGGCCACATGCAAGTTTTCATCTGATTCCGACGTTCTCGTGGCCTTCCTCCGGCGAAACCCTGATCTGTGCACACTCGGATCGTCTACCCCCCTAGACGTTCCTCTGACAGGGGTAGCCCGGCGTAGCTCTCTCTTGTTTTGTGTTTTTTTAGGTCATAGGATGATGTAAAACCATGTTTTTTCACAAGTTGGGGCACTATCCTACCCGGTTTCACCTAAACGGGGAGATTCCCCCTTATACGGGTCCAGAACCTTCGCTTCTAGGTTAGAGCGCATGCATGCGAGGGGGGAAACATGCAAGCACCTATACCAACCTTGCACCACAATCACACACATATGCTAGGGACACATGCAAGTTTTCATCTGATTCCGTCGTTCTCGTGATCTTCCTCCGGCGAAACCCTGATCTGTGCACACTCGGATCGTCTACCCCCCTAGACGTTCCTCTGACAGGGGTAGCCCGGCGTAGCTCTCTCTTGTTTTGTGTTTGTTTAGGTCATAGGATGATGTAAAACCATGTTGGTTCACATGTTGGGGCACTATCCTACCCGGTTTCACCTAAACAGGGAGATTCCCCCTTATACGGGTCTAGAACCTTTGCTTCTAGGTTAGAGTGCATGCATGCGAGGGGGGAAACATGCAAGGACCTATACCAACCTTTCACCATAATCACACACATATGCTAGGGACACATGCAAGTTTTCATCTGATTCCGACGTTCTCGTGGCCTTCCTCCGGCGAAACCCTGATCTGTGCACACTCGGATCGTCTACCCCCTTAGACGTTCCTCTAACAGTGTTAGCCCGGCGTAGCTCTCTTTTTCTTGTGTTTTTTTAGGTCATAGGGTGATGTAAAACCATGTTGGTTCACAAGTTGGGGCACTATCCTACCCGGTTTCACCTAAACGGGGAGATTCCCCCTTATACGGGTCCAGAACCTTTGCTTCTAGGTTAGAGCGCTTGCATGCGAAGGGGGACACATGCAAGCACCTATACCAACCTTGCACCACACTCACACAGATATGCTACAGACACATGCAATTTTTCATCTGATTCCGATGTTCTCGTGGTCTTCCCCCTAAACGTTCCTTTGACAATTATAGCCCGGCATAGCTCTCTCTTGTTTTGTGTTTGTTTAGGTCATAGGATGATGTAAAACCATGTTGGTTCACAAGTTGGGGCACTATCCTACCCGGTTTCACCTAAACGGGGAGATTCCCCCTTATACGGGTCCATAACCTTCGCTTCTAGGTTAGAGCGCATGCATGCGAGGGGGGAAACATGCAAGCACCTATACCAACCTTGCACCACAATCACACACATATGCTAGGGACACATGAAAGTTTTCATCTGATTCCGCGTTCTCGTGGCCTTCCTCCGTCGAAAACCTGATCTGTGCACACTCGGATCGTCTACCCCCCTAGACGTTCTTCTGACAAGGGTAGCCCGGTGTAGCTCTCTCTTGTTTTTGTTTTTTAGGTCATAGGATGATGTAAAACCATGTTGGTTCACAAGTTGGGCCACTATCCTACCCGGTTTCACCTAAACAGGGAGATTCCCCCTTATACGGGTCTAGAACCTCCTCTTCTAGGTTAGAGAGCTTGCATGCGAGGGGGGACACATGCAAGCACCTATACCAACCTTGCACAACAATCACACACATATGCTAGGGACACATGCAAGTTTTCATCTGATTCCGACGTTCTCGTGGCCTTCCTCCGGCGAAACCCTGATCTGTGCACACTCGGATCGTCTACCCCCCTAGACGTTCCTCTGACAGGGGTAGCCCGGCGTAGCTCTCTCTTGTTTTTGTTTTTTTAGGTCATAGGATGATGTAAAACCATGTTGTTTTTCACAAGTTGGGGCACTATCCTACCCGGTTTCACCTAAACGGGGAGATTCCCCCTTATACGGGTCCAGAACCTTCGCTTCTAGGTTAGAGAGCATGCATGCGAGGGGGGAAACATGCAAGCACCCATACCAACCTTTCACCACAATCACACACATATGCTAGGGACACATGCAAGTTTTCATCTGATTCCGTCGTTCTCGTGATCTTCCTCCGGCGAAACCCTGATCTGTGCACACTCGGATCGTCTACCCCCCTAGACGTTTCTCTGACAGGGGTAGCCCGGCGTAGCTCTCTCTTGTTTTGTGTTTGTTTAGGTCATAGGATGATGTAAAACCATGTTGGTTCACATGTTGGGGCACTATCCTGCCCGGTTTCACCTAAACAGGGAGATTCCCCCTTATACGGGTCTAGAACCTTTGCTTCTAGGTTAGAGCGCATGCATGCGAGGGGGGAAACATGCAAGCACCTATACCAACCTTGCACCATAATCACACACATATGCTAGGGACACATGAAAGTTTTCATCTGAATCCGACGTTCTCGTGGCCTTCCTCCGTCGAAACCCTGATCTGTGCACACTTGGATCGTCTACTCCCCTAGACGTTCTTCTGACAGGGGTAGCCCGGTGTAGCTCTCTCTTATTTTATGTTTGTTTAGGTCATAGGATGATGTAAAACCATGTTGGTTCACAAGTTGGGGCACTATCCTACCCGGTTTCACCTAAACAGGAAGATTCCCCCTTATACGGGTCCAGAACCTCCGCTTCTAGGTTAGAGCGCTTGCATGCGAGGGGGGACACATGCAAGCACCTATACCAACCCTGCACCATAATCACACACATATGCTAGGGACACATGCAAGTTTTCATCTGATTCCGACGTTCTCGTGGCCTTACTCCGGCGAAACCCTGATCTGTGCACACTCGGATCGTCTACCCCCTAGACGTTCCTCTGACAGGGATAGCCCGACGTAGCTCTCTCTTGTTTTACTACCTCCGTTTCAAGGCTTAAGGCGCACACGCTTTCCAAAGCAAAGTTTGACCAAAAGAATTGAGCAACAAAATCTTGATTATATTGTACATAATTAGTACCGTTGGATTCGTATTGAAAAATACTTTCCAGTGATACTAGTTTTATACCAAAAATCTTTACGTATTTAGAGTAATTCTTGGTCAAAGAAAAAACACGCAAAACGAGGACGCCTTAAGCTCTGAAACGGAGGGGTAGTATGTTTGTTTAAGTCATAGGATGATGTAAAACCATGTTGGTTCACAAGTTGGGGCACTATCCTACCCGGTTTCACCTAAACAGGGAGATTCCCCCTTATACGGGTCCAGAACCTTCGCTTCTAGGTTAGAGCGCATGCATGCGAGGGGGGACACATGCAAGCACCTATACCAACCTTGCACCACAATCACACACATATGCTAGGGACACATGCAAGTTTTCATCTGATTCCGACGTTCTCGTGGTCTTCCTGCGGCGAAACCCTGATCTGTGCACACTCGGATCGTCTACCCCTAGACGTTCCTCTGACAGTGGTAGCCCGGCGTAGCTCTCTCTTGTTTTTTGTTTTCTAGGTCATAGGTTGTTGTAAAACCATGTTGGTTCACAAGTTGGGGCACTATCCTACCCGGTTTCACCTAAACGGGGAGATTCCCCCTTATACGGGTCCAGAACCTTCGCTTCTAGGTTAGAGCGCATGCATGCGAGGGGGACACATGCAAGCACCTATACCGACCTTGCAGCACACTCACACACATATGCTAGGGACACATGCAAGTTTTCATATGATTACGACGTTCTCGTGGCCTTCCTCCGGTGAAACCCTGATCTGTGCACAGTCGAATCGTCTACCCCCCTAGAAGTTCCTCTGACAGGGGTAGCCCGGCGTAGATCTCTCTTGTTTTGTGTTTGTTTAGGTCATAGGATGATGTAAAACTATGTTGGTTCACAAGTTGGGGCACTATCCTACCCGGTTTCACCTAAAGGGAGATTCCCCCTTATGCACGTCGAGAACCTTCGCTTCTAGGTTAGAGTGCATGCATGCGAGGGGGGACACATGCAAGCACCTATACCAACCTTGCAGCACAATCACACACATATGCTAGGGACACATGCAAGTTTTCATCTGATTCCGACGTTCTCGTGGCCTTCCTCCAGCGAAACCCTGATCTGTGCACACTCGGATCGTCTACCCCCCTAGACGTTCCTTTGACAGTGGTAGCCCGGCGTAGCTCTCTCTTGTTTTGTTTTTGTTTAGGTCATAGGATGATGTAAAACCATGTTGGTTCACAAGTTGGGGCACTATCCTACCCGGTTTCACCTAAACGGGGAGATTCCCCTTATACGGGTCCAGAACCTTCGCTTCTAGGTTAGAGCGCATGCATGCGAGGGGGGACACATGCAAGCACCTATACCAACCTTGCAGCACACTCACACACATATGCTAGGGACACATGCAAGTTTTCATCTGATTCTGACGTTCTCGTGGTCTTCCTCCGGTGAAACCCTGCTCTGTGCACAGTCGGATCGTCTACCCCCCTAGACGTTCCTCTGACAGGGTAGCCCGACGTAGATCTCTCTTGTTTTGTGTTTGTTTAGGTCATAGGTTGATGTAAAACTATGTTGGTTCACAAGTTGGGGCACTATCCTACCCGGTTTCACCTAAACGGGGAGATTCCCCCTTATGCACGTCGAGAACCTTCGCTTCTGGGTTAGAGCGCATGCATGCGAGGGGGGACACATGCAAGCACCTATACCAACCTTGCAGCACACTCACACACATATGCTAGGGACACATGCAAGTTTTCATCTGATTCCGACGTTCTCGTGGCCTTCCTCCGGCGAAACCCTGATCTGTGCACACTCGGACCGTCTACCCCCCTAGACGTTCCTCTGACAGTGGTAGCCCGGCGTAGCTCTCTGTTTTGTGTTTTTTTTAGGTCATAGGATAATGTAAAACCATGTTGGTTCACAAGTTGGGGCACTATCCTACCCGGTTTCACCTAAACGGGGAGATTCCCCCTTATACGGGTCCAGAACCTTCGCTTCTAGGTTAGAGCCCATGCATGCGAGGGGGGACACATGCAAGCACCCATACGAACCTTGCACCACACTCACACACATATGCTAGGGACACATGCAAGTTTTCATCTGATTCTGTGTTCTCGTGGTCTTCCTCCGGCGAAACCCTGATCTGTGCACACTCGGATCGTCTACCCCCCTAGACGTTCCTCTGACAGTGGTAGCCCGGCGTAGATCTCTCTTGTTTTGTGTTTGTTTAGGTCATAGGATGATGTAAAACCCTGTTGGTTCACAAGTTGGGGCACTATCCTGCCCGGTTTCACCTAAACAGGGAGATTCCCCCTTATACGGGTCGAGAATCTTCGATTCTAGGTTAGAGCGCATGCATGCGGGGGGACACATGCAAGCACCTATACCAACCTTGCAGCACAATCACACTCATATGCTAGGGACACATGCAAGTTTTCATCTGATTCCGACGTTCTCGTGGCCTTCCTCCGGCGAAACCCTGATCTGTGCACACTCGGATCGTCTACCCCCCTAGACGTTCTTCTGACAGGGGTAGCCCGGCGTAGCTCTCTCTTGTTTTGTGTTTTTTTAGGTCATAGGATGATGTAAAACCATGTTTTTCACAAGTTGGGGCACTATCCTACCCGGTTTCACCTAAACGGGGAGATTCCCCCTTATACGGGTCCAGAACCTTCGCTTCTAGGTTAGAGAGCATGCATGCGAGGGGGGAAACATGCAAGCACCCATACCAACCTTCACCACAATCACACACATATGCTAGGGACACATGCAAGTTTTCATCTGATTCCGTCGTTCTCGTGATCTTCCTCCGGCGAAACCCTGATCTGTGCACACTCGGATCGTATACCCCCCTAGACGTTTCTCTGACAGGGTAGCCCGGCGTAGCTCTCTCTTGTTTTGTGTTTGTTTAGGTCATAGGATGATGTAAAACCATGTTGGTTCACATGTTGGGGCACTATCCTGCCCGGTTTCACCTAAACAGGGAGATTCCCCCTTATACGGGTCTAGAACCTTTGATTCTAGGTTAGAGCGCATGCATGCTAGGGGGGAAACATGCAAGCACCTATACCAACCTTGCACCATAATCACACACATATGCTAGGGACACATGAAAGTTTTCATCTGAATCCGACGTTCTCGTGGCCTTCCTCCGTCGAAACCCTGATCTGTGCACACTTGGGTCGTCTACTCCCCTAGACGTTCTTCTGACAGGGGTAGCCCGGTGTAGCTCTCTCTTATTTTATGTTTGTTTAGGTCATAGCATGATTTAAAACCATGTTGGTTCACAAGTTGGGGCACTATCCTACCCGGTTTCACCTAAACAGGAAGATTCCCCCTTATACGGGTCCAGAACCTCCGCTTCTAGGTTAGAGCGCTTGCATGCGAGGGGGGACACATGCAAGCACCTATACCAACCCTGCACCATAATCACACACATATGCTAGGGACACATGCAAGTTTTCATCTGATTCCGACGTTCTCGTGGCCTTACTCCGGCGAAACCCTGATCTGTGCACACTCGGATCGTCTACCCCCTAGACGTTCCTCTGACAGGGATAGCCCGACGTAGCTCTCTCTTGTTTTACTACCTCCGTTTCAAGGCTTAAGGCGCACACGCTTTCCAAAGCAAAGTTTGACCAAAAGAATTGAGCAACAAAATCTTGATTATATTGTACATAATTAGTACCGTTGGATTCGTATTGAAAAATACTTTCCAGTGATACTAGTTTTATACCAAAAACCTTTACGTATTTAGAGTAATTCTTGGTCAAAGAAAAAACACGCAAAACGAGGACGCCTTAAGCTCTGAAACGGAGGGAGTATGTTTGTTTAAGTCATAGGATGATGTAAAACCATGTTGGTTCACAAGTTGGGGCACTATCCTACCCGGTTTCACCGAAACAGGGAGATTCCGCCTTATACGGGTCCAGAACCTTCGCTTCTAGGTTAGAGCGCATGCATGCGAGGGGGGTCACATGCAAGCACCTATACCAACCTTGCACCACAATCACACACATATGCTAGGGACACATGCAAGTTTTCATCTGATTCCGACGTTCTCGTGGTCTTCCTGCGGCGAAACCCTGATCTATGCACACTCGGATCGTCTACCCCTAGACGTTCCTCTGACAGTGGTAGCCCGGCGTAGCTCTCTCTTGTTTTTTGTTTTTCTAGGTCATAGGTTGTTGTAAAACCATGTTGGTTCACAAGTTGGGGCACTATCCTACCCGGTTTCACCTAAACGGGGAGATTCCCCCTTATACGGGTCCAGAACCTTCGCTTCTAGGTTAGAGCGCATGCATGCGAGGGGGGACACATGCAAGCACCTATACCAACCTTGCAGCACACTCACACACATATGCTAGGGACACATGCAAGTTTTCATATGATTACGACGTTCTCGTGGCCTTCCTCCGGTGAAACCCTGATCTGTGCACAGTCGAATCGTCTACCCCCCTAGAAGTTCCTCTGACAGGGGTAGCCCGGCGTAGATCTCTCTTGTTTTGTGTTTGTTTAGGTCATAGGTTGATGTAAAACTATGCTGGTTCACAAGTTGGGGCACTATCCTACCCGGTTTCACCTAAAGGGGGAGATTCCCCCTTATGCACGTCGAGAACCTTCGCTTCTGGGTTAGAGTGCATGCATGCGAGCGGGGACACATTTCAAGCACCTATACCAACCTTGTAGCACACTCACACACATATTCTAGGGACACATGCAAGCTTTCATCTGATTCCGACGTTCTCGTGGCCTTCCTCCGGCGAAACCCTGCTCTGTGCACAGTCGGATCGTCTACCCCCCTAGACGTTCCTCTGACAGTGGTAGCCCGACGTAGATCTCTCTTGTTTTGTGTTTGTTTAGGTCATAGGTTGATGTAAAACCCTGTTGGTTCACAAGTTGGGGCACTATCCAACCCGGTTTCACCTAAACGGGGAGATTCACCCTGATGCACGTCGAGAATCTTCGATTCTGGGTTAGAGCGCATGCATGCGAGGGGGGACACATGCAAGCACCTATACCAACCTTGCAGCACACTCACACTCATATGCTAGGGACACATGCAAGTTTTCATCTGATTCCGACGTTCTCGTGGCCTTCCTCCGGCGAAACCCTGATCTGTGCACACTCGGATCGTCTACCCCCCTAGACGTTCCTCTGACAGGGGTAGCCCGGCGTAGCTCTCTCTTGTTTTGTGTTTTTTTAGGTCATAGGATGATGTAAAACCATGTTTTTTCACAAGTTGGGGCACTATCCTACCCGGTTTCACCTAAACGGGGAGATTCCCCCTTATACGGGTCCAGAACCTTCGCTTCTAGGTTAGAGAGCATGCATGCGAGGGGGGAAACATGCAAGCACCCATACCAACCTTTCACCACAATCACACACATATGCTAGGGACACATGCAAGTTTTCATCTGATTCCGTCGTTCTCGTGATCTTCCTCCGGCGAAACCCTGATCTGTGCACACTCGGATCGTATACCCCCCTAGACGTTTCTCTGACAGGGGTAGCCCGGCGTAGCTCTCTCTTGTTTTGTGTTTGTTTAGGTCATAGGATGATGTAAAACCATGTTGGTTCACATGTTGGGGCACTATCCTGCCCGGTTTCACCTAAACAGGGAGATTCCCCCTTATACGGGTCTAGAACCTTTGCTTCTAGGTTAGAGCGCATGCATGCTAGGGGGGAAACATGCAAGCACCTATACCAACCTTGCACCATAATCACACACATATGCTAGGGACACATGAAAGTTTTCATCTGAATCCGACGTTCTCGTGGCCTTCCTCCGTCGAAACCCTGATCTGTGCACACTTGGGTCGTCTACTCCCCTAGACGTTCTTCTGACAGGGGTAGCCCGGTGTAGCTCTCTCTTATTTTATGTTTGTTTAGGTCATAGCATGATTTAAAACCATGTTGGTTCACAAGTTGGGGCACTATCCTACCCGGTTTCACCTAAACAGGAAGATTCCCCCTTATACGGGTCCAGAACCTCCGCTTCTAGGTTAGAGCGCTTGCATGCGAGGGGGGACACATGCAAGCACCTATACCAACCCTGCACCATAATCACACACATATGCTAGGGACACATGCAAGTTTTCATCTGATTCCGACGTTCTCGTGGCCTTACTCCGGCGAAACCCTGATCTGTGCACACTCGGAACGTCTACCCCCTAGACGTTCCTCTGACAGGGATAGCCCGACGTAGCTCTCTCTTGTTTTACTACCTCCGTTTCAAGGCTTAAGGCGCACACGCTTTCCAACGCAAAGTTTGACCAAAAGAATTGAGCAACAAAATCTTGATTATATTGTACATAATTAGTACCGTTGGATTCGTATTGAAAAATACTTTCCAGTGATACTAGTTTTATACCAAAAATCTTTACGTATTTAGAGTAATTCTTGGTCAAAGAAAAAACACGCAAAACGAGGACGCCTTAAGCTCTGAAACGGAGGGAGTATGTTTGTTTAAGTCATAGGATGATGTAAAACCATGTTGGTTCACAAGTTGGGGCACTATCCTACCCGGTTTCACCGAAACAGGGAGATTCCGCCTTATACGGGTCCAGAACCTTCGCTTCTAGGTTAGAGCGCATGCATGCGAGGGGGGTCACATGCAAGCACCTATACCAACCTTGCACCACAATCACACACATATGCTAGGGACACATGCAAGTTTTCATCTGATTCCGACGTTCTCGTGGTCTTCCTGCGGCGAAACCCTGATCTATGCACACTCGGATCGTCTACCCCTAGACGTTCCTCTGACAGTGGTAGCCCGGCGTAGCTCTCTCTTGTTTTTTGTTTTTCTAGGTCATAGGTTGTTGTAAAACCATGTTGGTTCACAAGTTGGGGCACTATCCTACCCGGTTTCACCTAAACGGGGAGATTCCCCCTTATACGGGTCCAGAACCTTCGCTTCTAGGTTAGAGCGCATGCATGCGAGGGGGGACACATGCAAGCACCTATACCAACCTTGCAGCACACTCACACACATATGCTAGGGACACATGCAAGTTTTCATATGATTACGACGTTCTCGTGGCCTTCCTCCGGTGAAACCCTGATCTGTGCACAGTCGAATCGTCTACCCCCCTAGAAGTTCCTCTGACAGGGGTAGCCCGGCGTAGATCTCTCTTGTTTTGTGTTTGTTTAGGTCATAGGTTGATGTAAAACTATGCTGGTTCACAAGTTGGGGCACTATCCTACCCGGTTTCACCTAAAGGGGGAGATTCCCCCTTATGCACGTCGAGAACCTTCGCTTCTGGGTTAGAGTGCATGCATGCGAGCGGGGACACATTTCAAGCACCTATACCAACCTTGTAGCACACTCACACACATATTCTAGGGACACATGCAAGCTTTCATCTGATTCCGACGTTCTCGTGGCCTTCCTCCGGCGAAACCCTGCTCTGTGCACAGTCGGATCGTCTACCCCCCTAGACGTTCCTCTGACAGTGGTAGCCCGACGTAGATCTCTCTTGTTTTGTGTTTGTTTAGGTCATAGGTTGATGTAAAACCCTGTTGGTTCACAAGTTGGGGCACTATCCAACCCGGTTTCACCTAAACGGGGAGATTCACCCTGATGCACGTCGAGAATCTTCGATTCTGGGTTAGAGCGCATGCATGCGAGGGGGGACACATGCAAGCACCTATACCAACCTTGCAGCACACTCACACTCATATGCTAGGGACACATGCAAGTTTTCATCTGATTCCGACGTTCTCGTGGCCTTCCTCCGGCGAAACCCTGATCTGTGCACACTCGGATCGTCTACCCCCCTAGACGTTCCTCTGACAGGGGTAGCCCGGCGTAGCTCTCTCTTGTTTTGTGTTTTTTTAGGTCATAGGATGATGTAAAACCATGTTTTTTCACAAGTTGGGGCACTATCCTACCCGGTTTCACCTAAACGGGGAGATTCCCCCTTATACGGGTCCAGAACCTTCGCTTCTAGGTTAGAGAGCATGCATGCGAGGGGGGAAACATGCAAGCACCCATACCAACCTTTCACCACAATCACACACATATGCTAGGGACACATGCAAGTTTTCATCTGATTCCGTCGTTCTCGTGATCTTCCTCCGGTGAAACCCTGATCTGTGCACACTCGGATCGTATACCCCCCTAGACGTTTCTCTGACAGGGGTAGCCCGGCGTAGCTCTCTCTTGTTTTGTGTTTGTTTAGGTCATAGGATGATGTAAAACCATGTTGGTTCACATGTTGGGGCACTATCCTGCCCGGTTTCACCTAAACAGGGAGATTCCCCCTTATACGGGTCTAGAACCTTTGCTTCTAGGTTAGAGCGCATGCATGCTAGGGGGGAAACATGCAAGCACCTATACCAACCTTGCACCATAATCACACACATATGCTAGGGACACATGAAAGTTTTCATCTGAATCCGACGTTCTCGTGGCCTTCCTCCGTCGAAACCCTGATCTGTGCACACTTGGGTCGTCTACTCCCCTAGACGTTCTTCTGACAGGGGTAGCCCGGTGTAGCTCTCTCTTATTTTATGTTTGTTTAGGTCATAGCATGATTTAAAACCATGTTGGTTCACAAGTTGGGGCACTATCCTACCCGGTTTCACCTAAACAGGAAGATTCCCCCTTATACGGGTCCAGAACCTCCGCTTCTAGGTTAGAGCGCTTGCATGCGAGGGGGGACACATGCAAGCACCTATACCAACCCTGCACCATAATCACACACATATGCTAGGGACACATGCAAGTTTTCATCTGATTCCGACGTTCTCGTGGCCTTACTCCGGCGAAACCCTGATCTGTGCACACTCGGAACGTCTACCCCCTAGACGTTCCTCTGACAGGGATAGCCCGACGTAGCTCTCTCTTGTTTTACTACCTCCGTTTCAAGGCTTAAGGCGCACACGCTTTCCAACGCAAAGTTTGACCAAAAGAATTGAGCAACAAAATCTTGATTATATTGTACATAATTAGTACCGTTGGATTCGTATTGAAAAATACTTTCCAGTGATACTAGTTTTATACCAAAAATCTTTACGTATTTAGAGTAATTCTTGGTCAAAGAAAAAACACGCAAAACGAGGACGCCTTAAGCTCTGAAACGGAGGGAGTATGTTTGTTTAAGTCATAGGATGATGTAAAACCATGTTGGTTCACAAGTTGGGGCACTATCCTACCCGGTTTCACCGAAACAGGGAGATTCCGCCTTATACGGGTCCAGAACCTTCGCTTCTAGGTTAGAGCGCATGCATGCGAGGGGGTCACATGCAAGCACCTATACCAACCTTGCACCACAATCACACACATATGCTAGGGACACATGCAAGTTTTCATCTGATTCCGACGTTCTCGTGGTCTTCCTGCGGCGAAACCCTGATCTATGCACACTCGGATCGTCTACCCCTAGACGTTCCTCTGACAGTGGTAGCCCGGCGTAGCTCTCTCTTGTTTTTTGTTTTTCTAGGTCATAGGTTGTTGTAAAACCATGTTGGTTCACAAGTTGGGGCACTATCCTACCCGGTTTCACCTAAACGGGGAGATTCCCCCTTATACGGGTCCAGAACCTTCGCTTCTAGGTTAGAGCGCATGCATGCGAGGGGGGACACATGCAAGCACCTATACCAACCTTGCAGCACACTCACACACATATGCTAGGGACACATGCAAGTTTTCATATGATTACGACGTTCTCGTGGCCTTCCTCCGGTGAAACCCTGATCTGTGCACAGTCGAATCGTCTACCCCCCTAGAAGTTCCTCTGACAGGGGTAGCCCGGCGTAGATCTCTCTTGTTTTGTGTTTGTTTAGGTCATAGGTTGATGTAAAACTATGCTGGTTCACAAGTTGGGGCACTATCCTACCCGGTTTCACCTAAAGGGGGAGATTCCCCCTTATGCACGTCGAGAACCTTCGCTTCTGGGTTAGAGTGCATGCATGCGAGCGGGGACACATTTCAAGCACCTATACCAACCTTGTAGCACACTCACACACATATTCTAGGGACACATGCAAGCTTTCATCTGATTCCGACGTTCTCGTGGCCTTCCTCCAGCGAAACCTTGATCTGTGCACACTCGGATCGTCTACCCCCCTAGACGTTCCTTTGACAGTGGTAGCCCGGCGTAGCTCTCTCTTGTTTTGTTTTTGTTTAGATCATAGGATAATGTAAAACCATGTTGGTTCTCAAGTTGGGGCATTATCCTACCCGGTTTCACCTAAACGGGGAGATTCCCCCTTATACGGGTCCAGAACCTTCGCTTCTAGGTTAGAGCCCATGCATGCGAGGGAGGACACATGCAAGCACCTATACGAACCTTGCAGCACACTCACACACATATGATAGGGACACATGCAAGTTTTCATCTGATTCTGATGTTCTCGTGGTCTTCCTCCAGCGAAACCCTGCTCTGTGCACAGTCGGATCGTCTACCCCCCTAGACGTTCCTCTGACAGTGGTAGCCCGACGTAGATCTCTCTTGTTTTGTGTTTGTTTAGGTCATAGGTTGATGTAAAACCCTGTTGGTTCACAAGTTGGGGCACTATCCAACCCGGTTTCACCTAAACGGGGAGATTCACCCTGATGCACGTCGAGAATCTTCGATTCTGGGTTAGAGCGCATGCATGCGAGGGGGGACACATGCAAGCACCTATACCAACCTTGCAGCACACTCACACTCATATGCTAGGGACACATGCAAGTTTTCATCTGATTCCGACGTTCTCGTGGCCTTCCTTCGGCTAAACCCTGACCTGTGCACACTCAGATCGTCTACCCCCCTAGACGTTCCTTTGACAGTGGTAGCCCGGCGTAGCCCTCTCTTGTTTTGTTTTTGTTTAGGTCATAGGATAATGTAAAACCATGTTGGTTCACAAGTTGGGGCATTATCCTACTCGGTTTCACCTAAACGGGGAGATTCCCCCTTATACACGTCGAGAACCTTCGCTTCTAGGTTAGAGCGCATGCATGTGAGGGGGCACACATGCAAGCACCTATACCGACCTTGCAGCACACTCACACACATATGCTAGCGACACATGCAAATTTTCATCTGATTACGTTCTCGTGGTCTTCCTCCGGCGAAACCTTGATCTGTGCACACTCGGATCGTCTACCCCCCTAGACGTTCCTCTGACAGGGGTAGCCCGACGTAGCTCTCTCTTGTTTTGTGTTTATTTAGGTCATAGGATGATGTAAAACCCTGTTGGTTCACGAGTTGGGGCACTATCCTGCCAGGTTTCACCTAAACGGGGAGATTCCCCCTTATACGAGTCCAGAACCTTCGCTTCTAGGTTAGAGCGCATGCATGCGAGGGGGGACACATGCAAGCACCTATACCGACCTTGCAACACACTCACACACATGTGCTAGGGAAACATGCAAGTTTTCATCTGAGTCCGACGTTCTCGTGGCATTCCTCCAGCGAAACCCTGATCTGTGCACACTCGGATCGTCTACCCCCCTAGACGTTCATCTAACAGTGTTAGCCCAGCGTAGCTCTTTCTGTTTGTGTTTGTTTAGGTCATAGGATGATGTAAAACCATGTTGGTTCACAAGTTGGGGCACTATCCTACCCGGTTTCACCTAAACGGGGAGATTCCCCCTTATACGGGTCCGGAACCTTCGCTTCTAGGTTACAGAGCTTGCATGCGAAGCGGGACACATGCAAGAACCTATACAAACCTTGCAGCACACTCACACACATATGCTAGGGACACATCCAATTTTTCATCTGATTCCGACGTTCTCGTGGTCTTCCTCCGCCGAAAGCCTGATCTGTGCTCACTCGGATCGTCTACCCCCCTAAACGTGCCTCTAACAATTATAGCCCGGCATATCTCTCTCTTGTTTTGTCTTTTTTTAGGTCATAGGTTTATGTAAAACCATGTTGGTTCACAAGTTGGGGCACTATCCTACCCGGTTTCACCTAAACGGGGAGATTCCCCCTTATACGGGTCTAGAACCTTCGCTTCTAGGTTAGAGTGCATGCATGCGAGGGGGACACATGCAAGCACCTATACCAACCTTGCACCACAATCAGACACATATGCTAGGGACACATGCAAGTTTTCATCTGATTCCGATGTTCTCGTGGCCTTCCTCCGGTAAAACCCTCATCTGTGCACACTCGGATCGTCTACCCCCCTAGAAGTTCCTCTGACAGGGGTAGCCTGGCGTAGCTCTCTCTTGTTTTGTGTTTGTTTAGGTCATAGGATGATGTAAAACCATGTTGGTTCACAAGTTGGGGCACTATCCTACCCGGTTTCACCTAAACGGAGAGATTCCCCCTTATACGGGTCAAGAACCTTTGTTTCTAGGTTAGAGCGCATGCATGCGAGAGGGGAGACATGCAAGCACCTATAAAAACCTTGCAGCACACTCACACACATATGCTAGGGAGAAATGCAAGTTTTCATCTGATTCCGGCGTTCTCGTGGCCTTCCTCCGGCGAAACCCTGATCTGTGCACACTCAGATCGTCTACACCCCTAGACGTTCCTCTAACAAGGGTACGGTAGCCCGTTGTAGCTCTCTCTTGTTTTGTGTTTGTTTAGGTCATAGGATGATTTAAAACCATGTTGGTTCACAAGTTGGGGCACTATCCTACCCGGTTTCACCTAAACGGGGAGATTCCCCCTTATACGGGTCCAGAACCTTCGCTTCTAGGTTAGAGCGGATGCATGCGAGGGGGGACACATGCAAGCACCTATACAACCTTTCAGAACACTCACACACATATGCTAGGGACACATGCAAGTCTTCATCTGATTCCGACGTTCTCGTGGCCTTCCTCTAACGAAACCCTGATCTGTGCACACTCGGATCGTCTAGCCCCCTAGATGTTCCTATAATATGAGTAGCCCGTGTAGCTCTATCTTGTTTTGTGTTTTTTTAGGTCATAGGATGATGTAAAACCATGTTGGTTCACAAGTTGGGGCACTATCCTACCCGGTTTGACCTAAACAGGGAGATTCCCACTTATACGGGTCCAGAACCTTCGCTTCTAGGTTAGAGCACATGCATGTGAGGGGGGACACATGCAAGCACCTATACCGACCATGCAGCACACTCACACACATATGCTAGGGAGAAATGCAAGTTTTCATCTGATTCCGGCGTTCTCGTGGCCTTCCTCCGGCGAAACCCTGATCTGTGCACACTCGGATCGTCTACCCCCCTAGACGTTCATCTAACAGTGTTAGCCCGTCGTAGCTCTTTCTTTTTGTGTTTGTTTAGGTCATAGGATGATGTAAAACCATGTTGGTTCACAAGTTGGGGCACTATCCTACCCGGTTTCACCTAAGCGGGGAGATTCCCCCTTATACGGGTCCGGAAGCTTCGCTTCTAGGTTAGAGCGCTTGCATGCGAAGCGGGACACATGCAAGCACCTATACAAACCTTGCAGCACACTCACACACATATGCTAGGGACACATGCAATTTTTCATCTGATTCCGACGTTCTCGTGGTCTTCCTCCGCCAAAAGCCTGATCTATGCTCACTCGGATCGTCTACCCCCCTAAACGTGCCTCTAACAATTATAGCCCGGCATAGCTCTCTCTTGTTTTGTCTTTTTTTAGGTCATAGGTTGATGTAAAACCATGTTGGTTCACAAGTTGGGGCACTATCCTACCCGGTTTCACCTAAACGGGGAGATTCCCACTTATACGGGTCTAGAACCTTCGCTTCTAGGTTAGAGTGCATGCATGCGAGGGGGGACACATGCAAGCACCTATACCAACCTTGCACCACAATCAGACACATATGCTAGGGACACATGCAAGTTTTCATCTGATTCTGATGTTCTCGTGGCCTTCCTCCGGTAAAACCCTCATCTGTGCACACTCGGATCGTCTACCCCCCTAGAAGTTCCTCTGACAGGGGTAGCCTGGCGTAGCTCTCTCTTGTTTTGTGTTTGTTTAGGTCATAGGATGATGTAAAACCATGTTGGTTCACAAGTTGGGGCACTATCCTACCCGGTTTCACCTAAACGGAGAGATTCCCCCTTATACGGGCCAAGAACCTTTGTTTCTAGGTTAGAGCGCATTCATGCGAGGGGGGAGACATGCAAGCACCTATACCAACCTTGCAGCACACTCACACACATATGCTAGGGAGAAATTCAAGTTTTCATCTGATTCCGGCGTTCTCGTGGCCTTCCTCCGGCGAAACCCTGATCTGTGCACACTCAGATCGTCTACACCCCTAGACGTTCCTCTAACAAGGGTACGGTAGCCCGTTGTAGCTCTCTCTTGTTTTGTGTTTGTTTAGGTCATAGGATGATGTAAAACCATGTTGGTTCACAAGTTGGGGCACTATCCTACCCGGTTTCACCTAAACGGGGAGATTCCCCCTTATACGGGTCCAGAACCTTCGCTTCTAGGTTAGAGCGGATGCATGCGAGGGGGGACACATGCAAGCACCTATACAACCTTGCAGCAAACTCACAAACATATGCTAGGGACACATGCAAGTCTTCATCTGATTCCGACGTTCTCGTGGCCTTCCTCTAACGAAACCCTGATCTGTGCACACTCGGATCGTCTAGCCCCCTAGATGTTCCTATAACATGGGTAGCCCGTGTAGCTATATCTTGTTTTGTGTTTTTTTAGGTCATAGGATGATGTAAAACCATGTTGGTTCACAAGTTGGGGCACTATCCTACCCGGTTTGACCTAAACAGGGAGATTCCCACTTATACGGGTCCAGAAACCTTCGCTTCTAGGTTAGAGCGCATGCATGTGAGGGGGGACACATGCAAGCACCTATACCGACCATGCAGCACACTCACACACATATGCTAGGGAGAAATGCAAGTTTTCATCTGATTCCGGCGTTCTCGTGGCCTTCCTCCGGCGAAACCCTGATCTGTGCACACTTGGATCGTCTACCCCCCTAGACGTTCATCTAACAGTGTTAGCCCGGCGTAGCTCTTTCTTTTTGTGTTTGTTTAGGTCATAGGATGATGTAAAACCATGTTGGTTCACAAGTTGGGGCACTATCCTACCCGGTTTCACCTAAGCGGGGAGATTCCCCCTTATACGGGTCCGGAACCTTCGCTTCTAGGTTAGAGCGCTTGCATGCGAAGCGGGACACATGCAAGCACCTATACAAACCTTGCAGCACACTCACACACATATGCTAGGGACACATGCAATTTTTCATCTGATTCCGACGTTCTCGTGGTCTTCCTCCGCCAAAAGCCTGATCTATGCTCACTCGGATCGTCTACCCCCCTAAACGTGCCTCTAACAATTATAGCCCGGCATAGCTCTCTCTTGTTTTGTCTTTTTTAGGTCATAGGTTGATGTAAAACCATGTTGGTTCACAAGTTGGGGCACAATCCTACCCGGTTTCACCTAAACGGGGAGATTCCCCCTTATACGGGTCTAGAACCTTCGCTTCTAGGTTAGAGTGCATGCATGCGAGGGGGGACACATGCAAGCACCTATACCAACCTTGCACCACAATCAGACACATATGCTAGGGACACATGCAAGTTTTCATCTGATTCCGATGTTCTCGTGGCCTTCCTCCGGTAAAACCCTCATCTGTGCACACTCGGATCGTCTACCCCCCTAGAAGTTCCTCTGACAGGGGTAGCCTGGCGTAGCTCTCTCTTGTTTTGTGTTTGTTTAGGTCATAGGATGATGTAAAACCATGTTGGTTCACAAGTTGGGGCACTATCCTACCCGGTTTCACCTAAACAGAGAGATTCCCCCTTATACGGGTCAAGAACCTTTGTTTCTAGGTTAGAGCGCATTCATGCGAGGGGGGAGACATGCAAGCACCTATACCAACCTTGCAGCACACTCACACACATATGCTAGGGAGAAATGCAAGTTTTCATCTGATTCCGGCGTTCTCGTGGCCTTCCTCCGGCGAAACCCTGATCTGTGCACACTCAGATCGTCTACACCCCTAGACGTTCCCCTAGTTTTCATCTGATTGCTCTTATGCGCTAGTCTGGCTCTAGTTTCTCCCGCAAATCATAAATATAATGTGAGTCAACTTTCCGCTCACCGGTCAACTCTCGGATGTACTCGCAGACGTAGTATCCACATAAATGAGTTCCCGGTAGCTGCTGTAAACTCTTCGCCATTTTATAAGTTAGCTCCTCTTTTAATGGACCTGGTATTTTCTGTCTGAACCATGTCCAACACCTGCTCGGCAAAGAAAATGAACAAAGGAATTATTAGTTACTTGATATTAGGAAATGAATGAAAGAGGACGATATAATGTGATAATGATTGAAATTACTTATGGAGCATTGCTTTCATGTCACTCCACTTCTCTTGGTCCCAACTTAATGAGTCATGGACTTCAACTAGGGAGTTGTCAACTTGAATGTTTAGCAAGATCCAGTGGAATCTGTGGACGTTTACATAAGCATACATGCATATATAGCTCATTGAGTAAGCAAAAATAAAATGTGTACAAGATATAGAGTCACGTGCCAGGTGCTGTGACTAGAGCTCTGCTCCCCAAAGGGATTCATGCCATCTGTACTTAGACCAAACCTTAAACTCCTTGCGTCATTTGCAAAGTCCGGGTACTTTCTATAGATTTTTCTCCATTGCGACCCATCAGCGGGGTGTCTCAACATCCCGTCTGACTTACGTTCCTCTTTATGCCATCGCAACAACTTGGCGTGCTCTTTGTTTCTGAATAAGCGTTTCAATCGTGGTATTATAGGAGCATACCACATCACCTTCGCAGGAACCCTCTTTCGGGGGGGCTCGCCCTCAACGTCACCAGGGTCATCTCGTCTAATCTTATACCGAAGTGAAGTGCATACCGGTATGCATCTAAATTCTCATACTCCTCACCGCGGTAGAGGATGCAGTCATTAGGGCATGCATGTATCTTCTGAACCTCTAAACCTAAAGGGCAGACAACCTTCTTTGCTTCGTATGTACTGGCGGGCAATACATTATCTTTTGGAAGCATATTCTTCATCATTTTCAACAACTTTTCAAATGAGGAGTCAGGTATAGCACACTCAGCCTTCCATCGACATTAATTTGAATTTTGAAAAATTAAGAGGAGTCAGTTATATTGAGAGCTTCTAGAGCATTAATTTGAATTTTGAAAAATTTACATGCACCAATTTGTGAATTGGAGAAAACAATCAACATGATAAATGTGGAGTTTTTTATTATTGTTCTATTAGTGAAAACCTCATTCCATTCTAATCTCTGAAACTCTAAAATTACACATTTCAATTTTCAGTAACTATGTGCCTAATCAAAATTTGTTACACATATATATCAAAATCCTTCTAGCTACTTCTAGAGCGTGCATGCATTTGATCCATATCTCTATACTTCTAGAGCATTATATAGAGCTAAAGTAGCAATAAGAGATGAAAGAATGAAGTTCTAACCTTTTAAAGCTTTGGATTTAGGTGTTGCAAACTAAATCTTGACAAATCTTGAGAAAAAAAATGGCAAGAACTCTCTTGCTTTCTTTGAGAAAAATGGCCACCATATGCTTTAGGGAAGCTGGCCAGGGAGCTGTATATATAGTGATGGACAATTAGTCCCGGGCCATGATACGACCCGGTACTAATAGTCCCCGAAAAGAGCTGTTGCCCCGCTCCAGCTTATTAGTCCCGGGCCGTATTACGGACCGGGACTAATGATCTAGTCCGGACCGGGACTAATGTTGGGAATGTGCCCTAGAGGCAATCATGTATGATGATATTTCCCATTGTATTCATAAAGATATTAAGTAGTCCTTGTATAAACATTTGATGTGTATTATTGAATATGTGATTCGGTTGTGGAACTATGCATTCATGTTGTTTGTACTAAATATCCTTGGTCATTGAGGTTGTGTTGGACACACAACTTAGACCAATGTGAAAGTTGGCTTGATGACTCGGTTCCACTTGTCATGGGCATGGAGATGCTATTCCAACTTACACAGATTCGGCTAAAGAGTTTAGCGAGTCGGATTGACCCATATTGAGGTACAACGAACTAGCTGTCATTTGTATATCTCAATCAATGTAATCCTTAGACCTGAGGTTGTTGCATAGTTCGAGTTTAGGATCACCGACTTAGGTTCTGTCAAACGCTGATCTGTAACTGGGCAGTTATAAAGGCAGGGTTTGGGTCGACTGAGAATCAAGCTGCGTGATGTGAATAACCAAGATGGGATTTTGCCCCTCCACTCGGAGAGATATTCTCTAGGCCCTCTCGTGAGATATGATTCGGAAAGCATGGCCATGCATGACTCAGTTAAGTGTTAACCGAGGCGATCGACTAAGAGTTAGTCGGGTGAATCACTTATCTCGGATCGAGAAGAGAGTTGGACTATTTAAGGGATGACATATATTCGCCTATAGTCTGACAAGGTATATCGTGAGGCAAAAGGGACTCGGACGTAAGTCGCATTGGAAAGGAAAGTCGTCATGACTCTTTGGTACTTGGGAGTCGGCACGTTCTGCTAGGAGCCTCTACCGACTGATCGATTGAGAGTCGGATTCCAATCGTGTCCAAGTAGACATGAGCCTGCGGGGTCACACACTTAAGAGCGGGAGCAAGTTCGGATTGGATCCGAATCTATAATCTGGTTGGGTTGGACCTAAACCAGATTAGGACTGAGTTAGTGAGTTAGACTCACGGTGACTAGTGTTATATGGGCTTTAGTGAATGGGTCGCGCGAGCAGAGCCCACATTCACTCCCTATATATAGTGGAGCACCGTAACCCAGAAAGGTTAATCGTTGTTTGGTTAGGTCATTCCATGTGTTGGAAACCCTAGCTCCACAGCAGTCCAGCCGTCGCCACGAACCTAGCAGTTTGCCGCCGGCGCTCCTCCTTGTACGTGTGGATACTAGCAGAGGTGTTGTGCGATCAGCACCAGGACGATCGGATCGTGAGGACTGCACTACATCAACTGACGCGCTTCATCAGTAATCCGCAACTGCGTGTCTAGTGGTAAACCTCGTGGTCTTCTACCTCAGCTAGATCTTTGGATCACCATGTTAGAGAAAAAGTTTTGTTTTATCTCTGCGTGGCCCAACAGTGGTATCAGAGCGATAGCTTCTGGTTTTAGGCTCGAGATCTCGCATATGCGATATGAGGTAGGATGTAGATGAGATCTATATGATGTTTGGTGTTCGATCTATGAGATAGATCGGTTTTGTACGAAGTTGATTGGATCAACTGTGCTTGGGGAATGGTAGATCTGATTTCCGTGATCATATTGCTGACGTCGTGGAACGACATACCCCTACCGGTCGGCTTCCGCCATCGGGGTAGACTGTGACACGTAAATCCAGAAGCAGTGATCGAAGATCAAAGAGTTTGATCGAATCGGAACGATGGTCGGAATCCATGTCCGGATCGTAGATGAGATCTATGTTTTCGGAAAAATCGCCGGGCGCTGCCCGCACCCGCGAGGGGCGCTGCCCCTTCAATCCCTGTCCGCTATCCGGCATGTGATAGCGCCTTAGATGTCATTGCGAGTTTCACAACGCCGGTAGATATTGTATCTATGCATGACTTGTTTTTGCAGGAAGTTGTGAATGGTATGGTTCATGTGCATGTGATGTATGTGTGTAATCCATACGTGATCTGCGAATCACGGTTTATGTCAGCCGACTGGAGCCTAGGTGCTGTCATTTTTTTGTATAATGACCTGCGTGTCGGATTCCCTATGTAATTTACTTTACTAAGCTAGTGTAACTGTTTGGAGAACCCGGAATGCATGCAAGGCATTGTACATGTCGGCGACATGGAGTAAGACGGCAAGTGACAAGAGTTGGCACGAGTCGGATTACAGGCTTTGTGGAGATGGAGATCGCCATGAAGAGAGCCATACCATTTCACATTATAATTGCTTTATTTTGTGTTATTGTTATGTCTCTGTTTTACCTCTATTAGATAGTCGGTCAAATTTAATCCCTCAAAGAAGGTCTAGTCGGTTTTCCGCCAGTGTTTGCACCATCACAAGTCAGACATTTTCGGTAGTGGGCTCATAAAATTGAGGTGCTGCCAATTCTTTCCGACTAGGTGGGTTCGAGTCGGACTCTTACTGCAGAAACACTCGGTAATCTAGACGGGTATATCACAACGGTTGTGGGACTCGGGGAAAGTCGGATGGGAGCCGGGGCATGTGATGCCACCCGTCCAACAGGAATCGCATGAGATGCGATTGACAAGGAGTTATCTACCTAGATCACTTGGCGGCTAGCGGTGATGCTAAAGCTCACTAGCCGACTTGCTTATTTAGGATCCTGAATCACTAAGTAACCATCGGAGGGGTGTTGGTTCTAGTGGGAGCATAAAATATTAAAATGTTTAATATGCTTGCTCTTTTATGAATACATGTCTTAAGTGTTTTTGCATATTTTCTGTTGTAGATCATGGCACCAAGTAGCAGTCACTCTCAGATATCCGGTTTTGCGTTGAGAACCATTCTTGAGAAAGATAAACTGAACGACACTAATTTTACCAACTGGTATCGAAATCTGAGAATTGTTCTCAAACAAGAAAAGAAGGACCATGTCCTAGACAACCCACTTTCAGATGAGACGAATGAGAATGCGGCTGTCGTAGCCACCAATGCCTACCGTCGGGCTAAGGATGAGTCCACGGATATTAGCTGTCTCATGCTTGCTCACATGGAACCGGACATGCAAAAGCAGTTCGAGCATGTTGAGGCCTACGATATGTTCGAAAACCTCAAAAGTATGTTCCAGGCTCAGGCGAAGACTGAGAGGTATCAAGTCTCTCAGGCTTTGCTGAGTTGCAAGCTTAAGGATGGTGATCCCCTGAGTCCGCATGTGATCAAAATGGTTGGTTACGTGCAGTCTCTGGAGAGGCTTGGCTACCCCATTAGCAAAGGGTTCGCTACGGATATAATTCTGAACTCTCTTCCTAGTGCATATGGGCAGTTCATTTCGAACTACCACATGCATGGTATGGATAAGAAGCTCACTGAATTGCATGGGATGCTCAAGCAGGCAGAGGCGGATATCAAGAAGGGCACCAGTCAAGTGTTGATGGTATAGAATAAGGCTAAGTTCAAGAAGAGTTCTTGGACTAAGAAGAAGGCTAAGTCAGGAGGAAAGCAGGCTCAGGACCCGGTCACAAGCGCTTCCTCAGGGACTAAACCATCTCCTTCAGCCGGATCCACTTGCTTCTACTGCAAGGCGGATGGCCACTGGAAGAGGAACTACAGCAAGTACTTGGCCGACAAAGCCAAGAGTGGAGGTATGACTTCCGACTCAGGTACACTTGTTTGCAATGTTATAGACATATATCTCGCTGATGCACCTAATAGTTCTTGGGTATATGATACCGGATCAGTTATTCACATCTGCAACTCGTTGCAGGGACTGGTAAGAACTAGGAGCGTAGCAAGAGGCGAGGTTGATATTCGAGTCGGCAACAAAGCAAGAGTTGCTGTGTTGGAAGTCAAAACGATGCAACTTCATTTACCTTCTGGATTCATTATGGAACTAAATAATTGTTATTATGTTCCAGTGCTCAGTCAAAACATTATTTCTGCTTCATGTTTGATGAGGCAAGGCTATGAGTCGAATATCAAGAATAATGGTTGTTCTTTGTATTTGAATGATATGTTTCACGGCTTTGCACCCGTCCAGGACGGGTTATTTATTTTGAATCTTGATGGTGAGTCAGTTTATAACATAAATGTTAAAAGGTTGAAACCAAATGATCTGAATATGACTTACTTTTGGCACTATCGGCTTGGTCATATAAGTTGGAAACGCATGAAGAAGCTCCATGATGATGGACTCCTAACTTCGTTCGACTTGGAGTCGTTCGAGACATGCGAATCTTGCCTACTCGGCAAAATGACCAAGACACCTTTTGCAAAGAGTTGCGAAAGGGCGTCCGACTTGTTGGGACTAGTACATAGTGATGTATGTGGACCAATGAGCACGACAGTCAGGGGTGGTTAGGAGTACTTCATTACCTTCACTGATGATTTGAGTAGGTATGGATATATCTACTTGATGAAACATAAGTCGGAAGCCTTTGAAAAGTTCAAAGAATTACAGAATGAAGCACAGAATCAACTCGGCAAGAAAATAAAGTTTCTTCGGTCCGACCGAGGAGGCGAGTACATGAGCCATGAGTTTGATGACCATCTGAAAAGTTGTGGAATAGTTCCTCAACTTACTCCGCCAGGAACGCCACAAAGGAATGGTGTTTTGGAAAGGCGGAATCGGACCTTGTTGGACATGGTACGATCAATGATGAGTCGGACAGATCTGCCTTTATCATTTTGGGGTTATTGTCCAGAAACAGCGGCGTTCACACTAAACAGAGTACCATCAAAGTCGGTAGAGAAGACACCGCATGAGATGTGGACAGGCAAAAGGCCGAGTTTGTCTTTTCTTAAGATTTGGGGTTGTGAAGCATTTGTCAAGCGACTTCAGTCGGACAAGCTTACAGCCAAGTCGCATAAGTGTATTTTTGTGGGGTATCCGAGGGAAACCTTGGGTTACTACTTCTACAACCGAGAAGAGGGCAAAGTGTTTGTCGCTCGGAACGGTGTCTTCCTTGAGAAAGAGTTTCTCAGTAGGGGAGTAAGTGGGAGCACGGTGCAACTCGAAGAAATTCGAGAGGAACCGGCTAGTAGCGAGTCGGCAAAAACCTTGGAGGTTGAGCCGGTCGTGGCAGCTGAGCCGGCAGCAGCACCTGTACTACAAAGATCAGCAAGATTACGAAGTGTTCGTGATGTGTTACTATTAGACAGTGATGAGCCGGCAAATTATTCGGAAGCGATGGTGGGATCTGATTCCGAGTCATGGCTTGGAGCCATGAGATCTGAGATAAAGTCCATGGATGAAAATCAAGTTTGGAACTTGGTTGATCTGCCAGACGGTGCAAGACCCGTCGAGTGCAAATGGGTCTTTAAGAAGAAAACTGATATGGATGGAAATGTTTCCGTCTATAAAGAACGCCTTGTCGCGAAGGGGTTCCGACAAGTTCAAGGAGTTGATTACGACAAGACTTTCTCGCCCGTAGCGATGCTTAAATCAGTTCGGATCATGTTAGCTATAGCAGCCTATTTCGACTATGAGATATGGCAGATGGATGTCAAAACGGCTTTCCTTAACGGAAATTTAACCGAGGACGTGTATATGATATAGCCCGAGGGTTTTGTCGATTCGGCTAATGCTGACAAGGTATGCAAACTTCAGAAATCCATTTATGGGTTGAAGCAAGCATCTTGGAGTTGGAATATTCGCTTTGATGAGGTAGCCAAATCGTTTGGCTTCATCAAGAGTGATCATGATTCTTGTTTGTACAAGAAGTTTAGTGGGAACAAAGTAAATTTTCTAATCTTATATGTGGATGACATATTACTGATTGGAAATGATGTCCAGATGTTGCAAGAAACCAAGGAATCATTGGAAAGGAGTTTCTCAATGAAAGACTTGGGTGAGGCAACATACATCCTCGGAATCCGGATCTATAGAGATAGATCAAGGAGGCTTATTGGATTGAGTCAGAGTACTTATTTGGACAAAGTGTTGAAGAAGTTCAACATGGAATCGTCTAAGAAGGGGTTCTTACCGATGTCCCATGGTGTAAAACTTAGCAAGACTCAGTGTCCTTCGACAACTGATGAGCGAAGTCGGATGAGTGCGATTCCATATGCTTCTGCAGTTGGATCCATCATGTACGCCATGATTTCTACTAGGACGGATGTTTCCTATGCTCTAAGTGTTGTGAGCAGATACCAGGCTGATCCTGGAGAGATCCACTGGACAGCGGCTAAAAATATCCTAAAGTACTTGAGAAGGACTAAGGACATGTTCTTGGTTTATGGTGGTGAAGATGAACTCAATGTAAAGGGTTACACGGATGCGAGTTATCTCACCGACTCTGATGATTCTCGCTCGCAATCCAGATACGTGTTTATTATAAACGGAGGTGGTGTGAGCTGGAAGAGTTCCAAGCAAGAGACTGTGTCTGCGTCTACAACAGAGGCTGAGTATATTGCCGCCTCGGAGGCAACAAAGGAAGCTGTTTGGATGGGGTATTTCCTCATGGATCTTGATGTGGTTCAGGGCTCGTCCAATACGTTGGACGTGTATTGTGACAACAATGGTGCTATTGCACAAGCCAAGGAACCTAGACAACACCAGAAGAACAAGCACATACTCATGCGGTACCACCTGATTCGCCAGTTCGTGGATCAGGGTGATATCAAGTTATGCAAGGTACACACGGATGCAAATATTGCGGATCCATTGACAAAGCCGTTACCACAGCAAAGCATGAGGCGCACCTAAGAGCCATGGGCATTAGATGCTTAGACATGTGATGTCGGAAGATTGACTCTAGTGCAAGTGGGAGACTGTTGGGAATGTGCCCTAGAGGCAATCATGTATGATGATATTTCCCATTGTATTCATAAAGATATTAAGTAGTCCTTGTATAAACATCTGATGTGTATTATTGAATATGTAATTCGGTTGTGGAACTATGCATTCATGTTATTTGTACTAAATATCCTTCATCATTGAGGTTGTGTTGGACACACAACTTAGACCAATGTGAAAGTTGGCTTGATGAATCGGTTCCACTTGTCATGGGCATGGAGATGCTATTCCAACTTACACAGATTTGGCTAAAGAGTTTAGCGAGTCGGATTCACCTATATTGAGGTACAACGAACTAGCTGTCATTTGTATATCTCAATCAATGTAATCCTTAGACCTGAGGTTGTTGCATAGTCTGACTTGAGGATCACCGACTTTGGTTCTATCAAACGCTGATCCGTAACTAGGCAGTTATAAAGGCAGGGTTCGGGTCGACTGAGAATCAAGCTGCGTGATGTGAATAACCAAGATGGGATTTTGCCCCTCCACTCGGAGAGATATTCTCTGGGCCCTCTCGTGAGATATGATTCGGAAAGCATGGCCATGCACGAATCAGTTAAGTGTTAACCGAGGCGATCGACTAAGAGTTAGTCGGGTGAATCACTTATCTCGGATCGAGAAGAGAGTTGGACTATTTAAGGGATGACATATATTCACCTATAGTCTGACAAGGTATATCATGAGGAAAAAGGGACTCGGACGTAAGTCGCATTGGAAAGGCAAGTCGTCATGACTCTTTGGTACTTGGGAGTCGGCACGTTCTGCTAGGAGCCTCTACAGACTGATCGATTGAGAGTCGGATTCCAATCGTGTCGAAGTAGACATGAGCCTGCGGGGTCACACACTTAAGAGCGGGAGCAAGTTCGGATTGGATCCAAATCTGTAATCTGGTTGGGTTGGACGTAAACCAGATTAGGACTGAGTTAGTGAGTTGGACTCATGGTGACTAGTGTTATATGGGCTTTAGTGAATGGGTCGCGCGAGCAGAGCCCACATTCACTCCCTATATATAGTGGAGCACCGTAACCCAGAAAGGTTAATCGTTGTTCAGTTAGGTCATTCCATGTGTTGGAAACCCTAGCTCCACAGCAGTCCAGCCGTCGCCACGAACCTAGAAGTTCGCCGCTGGCGCTCCTCCTTGTAAGTGTGGATACTAGCAGAGGTGCTGTGCGATCAGCACCAGGACGATCGGATCGTGAGGACTGCACTGCATCAACTAACACGCTTCATCAGTAATCCGCAACTGCGCGTCAACCTCATGGCCTTCTACCTCAGCTAGATCTTGGGATCACCATGTTAGAGAAAAACTTTTGTTTTATCTCTGCGTGGCCCAACAACTAATGCTTATGGCCATTTCTAGCCATTGGAGGCCTCACGGACCGGGACTAGTGCTAGCACTAGTCGCGGTTCGTGACGGGCCAGGACTGCTGGGCTTGTTCTGATCGAACCGAAGATGGTTTTTCCAGTAGTGGCTTGCATGCGAAAGGGGACACATGAAGGCACCTATACCAACCTTGCAGCACACTCACACACATATGCTAGGGACACATGCAATTTTTCATTTGATTCCGACGTTCTCATGGTCTTCCTCTGGCGAAAGCCTGATATGTGCACACTCGGATCGTCTACCCCCCTAAACGTGCCTCTGACAATTATAGCCCGGCATAGCACTCTCTTGTTTTGTGTTTTTTTAGGTCATAGGATGATGTAAAACCATGTTGGTTCACAAGTTCGGGCACTATCCTACCCGGTTTCACCTAAACGGGGAGATTCCCCCTTATGCGGGTCCAGAACCTTCGCTTCTAAGTTAGAGTGCATGCATGCGAGGGGGTACACATGCAATCACCTATACCAACCTTGCACCACAATCACACACATATGCTAGGGACACATGCAAGTTTTCATCTGATTCTGACGTTCTCGTGGCCTTCCTTCGGTGAAACCCTGATCTGTGCACACTCGGATCGTCTACCCCCCCTAGAAGTTCCTCTGACAGGGGTAGCCCGGCGTAGCTCTCTCTTGTTTTGTGTTTGTTTAGGTCATAGGATGATGTAAAACCATGTTGGTTCACAAGTTGGGGCACTATCCTACCCGGTTTCACCTAAACGGGGAGATTCCCCTTATACGGGTCGAGAACCTTCGCTTCTAGGTTAGAGCGCATGCATGCGAGGGGGGACACATGCAAGCACCTATACCGACCTTGCAGCACACTCACACACATATGCTAGGGACACATGCAAGTTTTCATCTGATTCCGACGTTCTCGTGGCCTTCCTCCGGCGAAACCCCGTATTTGTGCACACTCGGATCGTCTACACCCCTAGACGTTCCTCTAACAGGGGTAGCCCGGTGTAGCTCTCTCTTGTTTTGTGTTTGTTTAGGTCATAGGATGATGTAAAACCATGTTGGTTAACAATTTGGGGCACTATCCTACCCGGTTTCACCTAAACGGGGAGATTCCCCCTTATATGGGTCCAGAACCTTCGCTTCTAGGTTAGAGCGGATGCATGCGAGGGGGGACACATGCAAGCACCTATTCAACCTTGCAGCACACTCACACACATATGCTAGGGAAACATGCAAGTCTTCATCTGATTCCGACGTTCTCGTGGCCTTCCTCTGACGAAACCCTGATCTGTGCACACTCGGATCGTCTACCCCCCTAGATGTTCCTCTAACAGGGGTAGCCCCGTGTAGCTCTCTCTTGTTTCGTGTTTTTTTAGGTCAAAGTATGATGTAAAACCATGTTGGTTCACAAGTTGGGGCACTATCCTACCCGGTTTGACCTAAACAGGGAGATTCCCCCTTATACGGGTCTAGAACCTTCGCTTCTAGGTTATAGCGCATGCATGCGAGGGGGGACACATGCAAGCACCTATACCATCCTTGCAGCACACTCACACACATATGCTAGGGACACATGCAAATTTTCATTTGATTCCGACGCTCTCGTGGTCTTCCTCCGGCGAAAGCCTGATATGTGCACACTCGGATCGTCTACCCCCCTAAACGTGCCTCTGACAATTATATCCCGGCATAGCTCTCTCTTGTTTTGTGTTTTTTTAGGTCATAGGATGATGTAAAACCATGTTGGTTCACAAGTTGGGGCACTATCCTACCCGGTTTCACCTAAACGGGGAGATTCCCCCTTATGCGGGTCCAGAACCTTCGCTTCTAATTTAGAGTGCATGCATGCGAGGGGGGACACATGCAATCACCTATACAAACCTTGCACCACAATCACACACATATGCTAGGGACACATGCAAGTTTTCATCTGATTCTGACGTTCTCGTGGCCTTCCTTCGGTCAAACCCTGATCTGTGCACACTCGGATCGTCTACCCCCCCTAGAAGATCCTCTGACAGGGGTAGCCCGGCGTAGCTCTCTCTTGTTTTGTGTTTGTTTAGGTCATAGGATGATGTAAAACCATGTTGGTTCACAAGTTGGGGCACTATCCTACCCGGTTTCACCTAAACGGGGAGATTCCCCTTATACGGGTCGAGAACCTTCGCTTCTAGGTTAGAGCGCATGCATGCGAGGGGGGACACATGCAAGCACCTATACCGACCTTTCAGCACACTCACACACATATGCTAGGGACACATGCAAGTTTTCATCTGATTCCGACGTTCTCGTGGCCTTCCTCCGGCGAAACCTCGTATATGTGAACACTCGGATCGTCTACACCCCTAGACGTTCCTCTAACAGGGGTAGCCCGGTGTAGCTCTCTCTTGTTTTGTGTTTGTTTAGGTCATAGGATGATGTAAAACCATGTTGGTTAACAATTTGGGGCACTCTCCTACCCGGTTTCACCTAAACGGGGAGACTCCCCCTTATACGGGTCCAGAACCTTCGCTTCTAGGTTAGAGCGGATGCATGCGAGGGGGGACACATGCAAGCACCTATACAACCTTGCAGCACACTCACACACATATGCAAGGGACACATGCAAGTCTTCATCTGATTCCGACGTTCTCGTGGCCTTCCTCTGACGAAACCCTGATCTGTGCACACTCGGATCGTCTACCCCCCTAGATGTTCCTCTAACAGGGGTAGCCCCGTGTAGCTCTCTCTTGTTTTGTGTTTGTTTAGGTCAAAGGATGATGTAAAACCATGTTGGTTCACAAGTTGGGGCACTATCCTACCCGGTTTGACCTTAACAGGGAGATTCCCCCTTATACGGGTCTAGAACCTTCGCTTCTAGGTTATAGCGCATGCATGCGAGGGGGGACACATGCAAGCACCTATACCATCCTTGCAGCACACTCACACACATATGCTAGGGACAAATTCAAGTTTTCATTTGATTCCGACGCTCTCGTGGTCTTCCTCCGGCGAAAGCCTGATATGTGCACACTCGGATCGTCTACCCCCCTAAACGTGCCTCTGACAATTATAGCCCGACATATCTCTCTCTTGTTTTGCGTTTTTTTAGGTCATAGGATGATGTAAAACCATGTTGGTTCACAAGTTGGGGCACTATCCTACCCGGTTTCACCTAAACGGGGAGATTCCCCCTTATGCGGGTCCAGAACCTTCGCTTCTAAGTTAGAGTGCATGCATGCGAGGGGGGACACATGCAATCACCTATACCAACCTTGCACCACAATCACACACATATGCTAGGGACACATGCAAGTTTTCATCTGATTCTGACGTTCTCGTGGCCTTCCTTCGGTGAAACCCTGATCTGTGCACACTCGGATCGTCTACCCCCCCTAGAAGTTCCTCTGACAGGGGTAGCCCGGCGTAGCTCTCTCTTGTTTTGTGTTTGTTTAGGTCATAGGATGATGTAAAACCATGTTGGTTCACAAGTTGGGGCACTATCCTACCCGGTTTCACCTAAACGGGGAGATTCCCCTTATACGGGTCGAGAACCTTCGCTTCTAGGTTAGAGCGCATGCATGCGAGGGGGACACATGCAAGCACCTATACCGACCTTGCAGCACACTCACACACATATGCTAGGGACACATGCAAGTTTTCATCTGATTCCGACGTTCTCGCGGCCTTCCTCCGGCGAAACCCTGATCTGTGCACACTCGGATCGTCTACACCCCTAGACGTTCCTCTAACAGGGGTAGCCCGGTGTAGCTCTCTCTTGTTTTGTGTTTGTTTAGGTCATAGGATGATGTAAATCCATGTTGGTTAACAAGTTGGGGCACTATCCTACCCGGTTTCACCTAAACGGGCAGATTCCCCCTTATACGGGTCCAAAACCTTCGCTTCTAGGTTGGAGCGGATGCATGCGAGGGGGGACACATGCAAGCACCTATACAACCTTGCAGCACACTCACACACATATGCAAGGGACACATGCAAGTCTTCATCTGATTCCGACGTTCTCGTGGCCTTCCTCTGACGAAACCCTGATCTGTGCACACTCGGATCGTCTACCCCCCTAGATGTTCCTCTAACAGGGGTAGCCCCGTGTAGCTCTCTCTTGTTTTGTGTTTCATTAGGTCAAAGGATGATGTAAAACCATGTTGGTTCACAAGTTGGGGCACTATCCTACCCGATTTGACCTTAACAGGGACATTCCCCCTTATACGGGTCTAGAACCTTCGCTTCTAGGTTATAGCGCATGCATGCGAGGGGGCACACATGCAAGCACCTATACCATCCTTGCAGCACACTCACACACATATGCTAGGGACACATGAAGGTTTTCATTTGATCCCGACGCTCTCGTGGTCTTCCTCCGGCGAAATCCTGATCTGTGCACACTCTGATCGTCTACCCCCCTAGACGTTCCTCTAACAAGGGTAGCGCGACGTAGCTCTCTCTTGTTTTGTATTTGTTTAGGTCATAGGATGATGTAAAATCACGTTGGTTCATAAGTTGGGGCACTATTCTACCCGGTTTCACCTAAACGGGGAGATTCCCCCTTATACGGGTCTAGAACCTTCGTTTCTAGGTTAGAGCGCATGCATGCGAGGGGGACACATGCAAGCACCTATACCAACCGTGCAGCACACTCACACACATATGCTAGGGAGAAATGCAAGTTTTCATCTGATTCCGACGTTCTCGTGGCCTTCCTCTGACGAAACCCTGATCTGTGCACACTTGGATCGTCTACGCCCCTAGATATTCCTCTAACAGGGGTAGCCCCGTGTAGCTCTCTCTTGGTTTGTGTTTTTTTAGGTCAAAGGATGATGTAAAACCATGTTGGTTCACAAGTTGGGGCACTATCCTACCCGGTTTCACCTAAACGGGGAGATTCCCCCTTATACGGGTCCAGAACCTTCGCTTCTAGGTTAGAGCGGATGCATGCGAGGGGGGACACATGCAAGCACCTATACAACCTTGCAGCACACTCACACACATATGCTAGGGACAAATTCAAGTTTTCATTTGATTCCGACGCTCTCGTGGTCTTCCTCCGGCGAAAGCCTGATATGTGCACACTCGGATCGTCTACCCCCCTAAACGTGCCTCTGACAATTATAGCCCGGCATATCTCTCTCTTGTTTTGCGTTTTTTTAGGTCATAGGATGATGTAAAACCATGTTGGTTCACAAGTTGGGGCACTATCCTACCCGGTTTCACCTAAACGGGGAGATTCCCCCTTATGCGGGTCCAGAACCTTCGCTTCTAAGTTAGAGTGCATGCATGCGAGGGGGGACACATGCAATCACCTATACCAACCTTGCACCACAATCACACACATATGCTAGGGACACATGCAAGTTTTCATCTGATTCTGACGTTCTCGTGGACTTCCTTCGGTGAAACCCTGATCTGTGCACACTCGGATCGTCTACCCCCCCTAGAAGTTCCTCTGACAGGGGTAGCCCGGTGTAGCTCTCTCTTGTTTTGTGTTTGTTTAGGTCATAGGATGATGTAAAACCATGTTGGTTCACAAGTTGGGGCACTATCCTACCCGGTTTCACCTAAACGGGGAGATTCCCCTTATACGGGTCGAGAACCTTCGCTTCTAGGTTAGAGCGCATGCATGCGAGGGGGACACATGCAAGCACCTATACCGACCTTGCAGCACACTCACACACATATGCTAGGGACACATGCAAGTTTTCATCTGATTCCGACGTTCTCGTGGCCTTCCTCCGGCGAAACCCTGATCTGTGCACAGTCGGATCGTCTACACCCCTAGACGTTCCTCTAACAGGGGTAGCCCGGTGTAGCTCTCTCTTGTTTTGTGTTTGTTTAGGTCATAGGATGATGTAAATCCATGTTGGTTAACAAGTTGGGGCACTATCCTACCCGGTTTCACCTAAACGGGGAGATTCCCCCTTATACGGGTCCAAAACCTTCGCTTCTAGGTTGGAGCGGATGCATGCGAGGGGGGACACATGCAAGCACCTATACAACCTTGCAGCACACTCACACACATATGCAAGGGACACATGCAAGTCTTCATCTGATTCCGACGTTCTCGTGGCCTTCCTCTGACGAAACCCTGATCTGTGCACACTCGGATCGTCTACCCCCCTAGATGTTCCTCTAACAGGGGTAGCCCCGTGTAGCTCTCTCTTGTTTTGTGTTTGTTTAGGTCAAAGGATGATGTAAAACCATGTTGGTTCACATGTTGGGGCACTATCCTACCCGATTTGACCTTAACAGGGAGATTCCCCCTTATACGGGTCTAGAACCTTCGCTTCTAGGTTATAGCGCATGCATGCGAGGGGGCACACATGCAAGCACCTATACCATCCTTGCAGCACACTCACACACATATGCTAGGGACACATGAAGGTTTTCATTTGATTCCGACGCTCTCGTGGTCTTCCTCCGGCAAAATCCTGATCTGTGCACACTCTGATCGTCTACCCCCCTAGACGTTCCTCTAACAAGGGTAGCGCGACGTAGCTCTCTCTTGTTTTGTGTTTGTTTAGGTCATAGGATGATGTAAAATCACGTTGGTTCATAAGTTGGGGCACTATTCTACCCGGTTTCACCTAAACGGGGAGATTCCCCCTTATACGGGTCTAGAACCTTCGTTTCTATGTTAGAGCGCATGCATGCGAGGGGGACACATGCAAGCACCTATACCAATCGTGCAGCACACTCACACACATATGCTAGGGAGAAATGCAAGTTTTCATCTGATTCCGGCGTTCTCGTGGCCTTCCTCCGGCGAAACCCTGATCTGTGCACGCTCGGATCATCTACACCCCTAGACGTTCCTCTAACAGGGGTAGCCCGGCGTAGCTCTCTCTTGTTTTGTGTTTATTTAGGTCATAGGATGATGTAAAACCATGTTGGTTCACATGTTGGGGCACTATTCTACCCGGTTTCACCTAAACGGGGAGATTGCCCCTTATACGGGTCCAGAACCTTTGCTTCTAGGTTAGAGCGCATACATGCGAGGGGGGACACATGCAAGTACCTATACCAACCTTGCACCACACTCACACACATATGCTAGGGACACATGCAAGTTTTATCTGATTCCTACGTTCTCGTTGCCTTCCCCGGCGAAACCCTGATCTATGCACACTCGGATTGTCTACCCCCCTAGACGTTCCTCTGACATGGTACATGCTATATCTACAAGAGAAACTATCTAGGCTGCTATTCAGAACCACATGCGATAATAACACTTACAAACATATAGAAATTTCTCGGGGTGTGAGGAGATTCACACCGACATTTCATGTGGGCGTGGAGACTGCTATTCAGAGGGTACGAAATCATCCAATTGATAAATATAGAACATAAATAATTGATACAAATATAAAATAAGTTTGCAAGTAGAAATAAAAAATGCAGAGGCTACGCCGACGGCCCCTCAGCGTACTAGGGTTGTTGGAGCGTAAGATTTTCTTGTGTTCCTCGATATATGGGGCTGCCAAGATAGAATTCTGTAGAACGGTGTAATGTGCTTCGGTGTAAGAATGTCCGTCTCTACATATTATTGATTTCCTTCCTAGAGTACCCTTTCCACTCAGTCTCCCCTCATACCGCGATTGAGGAAGACCAATCGGCTTAAGGCCAGGAACGAAGCCAACACAAAATTCAATGACCTCCTCTGTTCCATAGCCCTTGGAGATGCTTCCTTCTGGCCTATCATGGTTACAAACATATTTCTTTAATATTCCCATGAACCTCTCAAAGGGAAACATATTTTGTAGAAATACAGGACCGAGAATGGAAATCTCTTCGACTAGGTGAACCAGCAGGTGCGTCATAATATTGAAGAAGGATGGTGAGAACACCAACTCAAAGCTGACAAGACATTGGACCACATCATTCTGTAACCATGAAAGATCTTCAGGATTGATTATCTTCTGAGAGATTGCATTGATAAATGCACATAGCTTCACAATGGGTACTCGAACATTATCTGGTAGAAGCCCCCTCAATGCAATCGGAAGCATTTGCGTCATAATCACGTGGCAGTCATGAGACTTTAGGTTTTGGAACTTTTTTCTGCCATATTTATTATCCCCTTTATATTCGACGAGAAGCCAGACGGGATCTTAATACTGCTTAGGCATTCAAAAAATATTTCCTTCTCTTGTTTGGTAAGAGCGTAGCTGGCATGACCTTGAAACCATTCTGGATGCAGGCCATCTGGGTCTTTCATACGTTGATGGTCCTTTCGTGCTTCCGGTGTATCTTTTTTCTTCCCATACACGCCCAAGAAGCCTAGCAGGTTCACACAAAGATTCTTCGTCACATGCATCACATCGATTGTAGAGCGGACCTCTAAGAATTTCCAATATGGTAGCTCCCAAAATATAGATTTCTTCTTCCACATGGGTGCGTGTTCTTCAGCATCTTTCGGAATAGATTTTCCTCCACATGGGAGCGGTTACCAGTTGATCCAAATCCTGGACCATATCAAATATATCAGCACCAGTACGCTCCTTAGGCTTCGTCTGGTGACATGCCAGACCGTTGAATTGCTTGCCTTTATTTCTTAAGGGATGCTTGGCCAAAAGAAACCGACGATGCTCATTGTATACATTCTTCTTACAATGTTCCAAATATATACTTGCAGTCTTATCTAAACAGTGTGTGCATGCATTGTATCCCTTGTTTGACTGTCCTGAAAGGTTACTAAGAGCAGGCCAATAATTGATTGTTACGAAAAGCAATGCTCGGAGGTTAAATTCTTCCTGCTTGTGCTCATCCCACAAGCGTATCCCGGGTTCGTTCCACAACTGTAAAAGTTCTTCCACTAATGGCCTTAGGTACACATCAATGTCGTTGCCGGGTTGCTTCGGACCTTGGATACACTGGCATCATAATGAACTTCCGCTTCATGCACAACCAAGGAGGAAGGTTATAGATGCATAGAGTCACGTGCCAGGTGCTGTGACTGGAGCTCTGCTCCCCAAAGGGATTCATGCCATCTGTACTTAGACCAAACCTTAAACTCCTTGCGTCATTTGCAAAGTCCGGGTACTTTCTATAGATTTTTCTCCATTGCGACCCATCAGCGGGGTGTCTCAACATCCCGTCTGACTTACGTTCCTCTTTATGCCATCGCAACAACTTGGCGTGCTCTTTGTTTCTGAATAAGCGTTTCAATCGTGGTATTATAGGAGCATACCACATCACCTTCGCAGGAACCCTCTTTCGGGGGGGCTCGCCCTCAACGTCACCAGGGTCATCTCGTCTAATCTTATACCGAAGTGAAGTGCATACCGGTATGCATCTAAATTCTCATACTCCTCACCGCGGTAGAGGATGCAGTCATTAGGGCATGCATGTATCTTCTGAACCTCTTCGTATGTACTGGCGGGCAATACATTATCTTTTGGAAGCATATTCTTCATCATTTTCAACAACTTTTCAAATGAGGAGTCAGGTATAGCACACTCAGCCTTCCATCGACATTAATTTGAATTTTGAAAAATTAAGAGTAGTCAGTTATATTTAGAGCTTCTAGAGCATTAATTTGAATTTTGAAAAATTTACATGCACCAATTTGTGAATTGGAGAAAACAATCAACATGATAAATGTGGAGTTTTTTATTATTGTTCTATTAGTGAAAACCTCATTCCATTCTAAGCTCTGAAACTCTAAAATTACACATTTCAATTTTCAGTAACTATGTGCCTAATCAAAATTTGTTACACATATATATCAAAATCCTTCTAGCTACTTCTAGAGCATGCATGCATTTGATCCATATCTCTATACTTCTAGAGCATTATATAGAGCTAAAGTAGCAATAAGAGATGAAAGAATGAAGTTCTAACCTTTTAAAGCTTTGGATTTAGGTGTTGCAAACTAAATCTTGACAAATCTTGAGAAAAAAAATGGCAAGAACTCTCTTGCTTTCTTTGAGAAAAATGGCCACCATATGCTTTAGGGAAGCTGGCCAGGGAGCTGTATATATAGTGATGGACAATTAGTCCCGGGCCATGATACGACCCGGTACTAATAGTCCCCGAAAAGAGCTGTTGCCCCGCTCCAGCTTATTAGTCCCGGGCCGTATTACGGACCGGGACTAATGCTCTAGTCCGGACCGGGACTAATGTTGGGAATGTGCCCTAGAGGCAATCATGTATGATGATATTTCCCATTGTATTCATAAAGATATTAAGTAGTCCTTGTATAAACATTTGATGTGTATTATTGAATATGTGATTCGGTTGTGGAACTATGCATTCATGTTGTTTGTACTAAATATCCTTGGTCATTGAGGTTGTGTTGGACACACAACTTAGACCAATGTGAAAGTTGGCTTGATGACTCGGTTCCACTTGTCATGGGAACGGAGATGCTATTCCAACTTACACAGATTCGGGTAAAGAGTTTAGCGAGTCGGATTGACCCATATTGAGGTACAACGAACTAGCTGTCATTTGTATATCTCAATCAATGTAATCCTTAGACCTGAGGTTGTTGCATAGTCCGAGTTTAGGATCACCGACTTAGGTTCTGTCAAACGCTGATCTGTAACTGGGCAGTTATAAAGGCAGGGTTTGGGTCGACTGAGAATCAAGCTGCGTGATGTGAATAACCAAGATGGGATTTTGCCCCTCCACTCGGAGAGATATTCTCTAGGCCCTCTCGTGAGATATGATTCGGAAAGCATGGCCATGCATGACTCAGTTAAGTGTTAACCAAGGCGATCGACTAAGAGTTAGTCGGGTGAATCACTTATCTCGGATCGAGAAGAGAGTTGGACTATTTAAGGGATGACATATATTCGCCTATAGTCTGACAAGGTATATCGTGAGGCAAAAGGGACTCGGACGTAAGTCGCATTGGAAAGGCAAGTCGTCATGACTCTTTGGTACTTGGGAGTCGGCACGTTCTGCTAGGAGCCTCTACCGACTGATCGATTGAGAGTCGGATTCCAATCGTGTCCAAGTAGACATGAGCCTGCGGGGTCACACACTTAAGAGAGGGAGCAAGTTCGGATTGGATCCGAATCTGTAATCTGGTTGGGTTGGACCTAAACCAGATTAGGACTGAGTTAGTGAGTTAGACTCACGGTGACTAGTGTTATATGGGCTTTAGTGAATGGGTCGCGCGAGCAGAGCCCACATTCACTCCCTATATATAGTGGAGCACCGTAACCTAGAAAGGTTAATCGTTGTTTGGTTAGGTCATTCCATGTGTTGGAAACCCTAGCTCCACAGCAGTCCAGCCGTCGCCACGAACCTAGCAGTTTGCCGCCGGCGCTCCTCCTTGTACGTGTGGATACTAGCAGAGGTGTTGTGCGATCAGCACCAGGACGATCGGATCGTGAGGACTGCACTACATCAACTGACGCGCTTCATCAGTAATCCGCAACTGCGTGTCTAGTGGTAAACCTCGTGGTCTTCTACCTCAGCTAGATCTTTGGATCACCATGTTAGAGAAAAAGTTTTGTTTTATCTCTGCGTGGCCCAACAGTGGTATCAGAGCGATAGCTTCTGGTTTTAGGCTCGAGATCTCGCATATGCGATATGAGGTAGGATGTAGATGAGATCTATATGATGTTTGGTGTTCGATCTATGAGATAGATCGGTTTTGTACAAAGTTGATTGGATCAACTGTGCTTGGGGAATGGTAGATCTGATTTCCGTGATCATATTGCTGAGGTCGTGGAACGACATACCCCTACCGGTCGGCTTCCGCCATCGGGGTAGACTGTGACACGTAAATCCAGAAGCAGTGATCGAAGATCAAAGAGTTTGATCGAATCGGAACGATGGTCGGAATCCATGTCCGGATCGTAGATGAGATCTATGTTTTCGGAAAAATCGTCGGGCGCTGCCCGCACCCGCGAGGGGCGCTGGCCCTTCAATCCCTGCCCGCTATCCGGCATGTGATAGCGCCTTAGATGTCATTGCGAGTTTCACAACGCCGGTAGATATTGTATCTATGCATGACTTGTTTTTGCAGGAAGTTGTGAATGGTATGGTTCATGTGCATGTGATGTATGTGTGTAATCCATACGTGATCTGCGAATCACGGTTTATGTCAGCCGGCTGGAGCCTAGGTGCTGTCATTTTTTTGTATAATGACCTGCGTGTCGGATTCCCTATGTAATTTACTTTACTAAGCTAGTGTAACTGTTTGGAGAACCCGGAAGGCATGCAAGGCATTGTACATGTCGGCGACATGGAGTAAGACGGCAAGTGACAAGAGTTGGCACGAGTCGGATTACAGGCTTTGTGGAGATGGAGATCGCCATGAAGAGAGCCATACCATTTCACATTATAATTGCTTTATTTTGTGTTATTGTTATGTCTCTGTTTTACCTCTATTAGATAGTCGGTCAAATTTAATCCCTCAAAGAAGGTCTAGTCGGTTTTCCGCCAGTGTTTGCACCATCACAAGTCAGACATTTTTGGTAGTGGGCTCATAAAATTGAGGTGCTGCCAATTCTTTCCGACTAGGTGGGTTCGAGTCGGATTCTTACTGCAGAAACACTCGGTAATCTAGACGGGTCTATCACAACGGTTGTGGGACTCGGGGAAAGTCGGATGGGAGCCGGGGCATGTGATGCCACCCGTCCAACTGGAATCGCATGAGATGCGATTGACAAGGAGTTGTCTACCTAGATCACTTGGCGGCTAGCGGTGATGCTAAAGCTCACTAGCCGACTTGCTTATTTAGGATCCTGAATCACTAAGTAACCATCGGAGGGGTGTTGGTTCTAGTGGGAGCATAAAATATTAAAATGTTTAATATGCTTGCTCTTTTATGAATACATGTCTTAAGTGTTTTTGCATATTTTCTGTTGTAGATCATGGCACCAAGTAGCAGTCACTCTCAGATATCCGGTTTTGCGTTGAGAACCATTCTTGAGAAAGATAAACTGAACGACACTAATTTTACCAACTGGTATCAAAATCTGAGAATTGTTCTCAAACAAGAAAAGAAGGACCATGTCCTAGACAACCCACTTTCAGATGAGACGAATGAGAATGCGGCTGTCGTAGCCACCAATGCCTACCGTCGGGCTAAGGATGAGTCCACGGATATTAGCTGTCTCATGCTTGCTCACATGGAACCGGACATGCAAAAGCAGTTCGAGCATGTTGAGGCCTACGATATGTTCGAAAGCCTCAAAAGTATGTTCCAGGCTTAGGCGAAGACTGAGAGGTATCAAGTCTCTCAGGCTTTGCTGAGTTGCAAGCTTAAGGATGGTGATCCCCTGAGTCCGCATGTGATCAAAATGGTTGGTTACGTGCAGTCTCTGGAGAGGCTTGGCTACCCCATTAGCAAAGGGTTCGCTACGGATATAATTCTGAACTCTCTTCCTAGTGCATATGGGCAGTTCATTTCGAACTACCACATGCATGGTATGGATAAGAAGCTCACTGAATTGCATGGGATGCTCAAGCAGGCAGAGGCGGATATCAAGAAGGGCACCAGTCAAGTGTTGATGGTATAGAATAAGGCTAAGTTCAAGAAGAGTTCTTGGACTAAGAAGAAGGCTAAGTCAGGAGGAAAGCAGGCTCAGGACCCGGTCACAAGCGCTTCCTCAGGGACTAAACCATCTCCTTCAGCCGGATCCACTTGCTTCTACTGCAAGGCGGATGGCCACTAGAAGAGGAACTGCAGCAAGTACTTGGCCGACAAAGCCAAGAGTGGAGGTATGACTTCCGACTCAGGTACACTTGTTTGCAATGTTATAGACATATATCTCGCTGATGCACCTAATAGTTCTTGGGTATATGATACCGGATCAGTTATTCACATCTGCAACTCGTTGCAGGGACTGGTAAGAACTAGGAGCGTAGCAAGAGGCGAGGTTGATATTCGAGTCGGCAACAAAGCAAGAGTTGCTGCGTTGGAAGTCAAAACGATGCAACTTCATTTACCTTCTGGATTCATTATGGAACTAAATAATTGTTATTATGTTCCAGTGCTCAGTCAAAACATTATTTCTGCTTCATGTTTGATGAGGCAAGGCTATGAGTCGAATATCAAGAATAATGGTTGTTCTTTGTATTTGAATGATATGTTTCACGGCTTTGCACCCGTCCAGGACGGGTTATTTATTTTGAATCTTGATGGTGAGTCGGTTTATAACATAAATGTTAAAAGGTTGAAACCAAATGATCTGAATATGACTTACTTTTGGCACTGTCGGCTTGGTCATATAAGTTGGAAACGCATGAAGAAGCTCCATGATGATGGACTCCTAACTTCGTTCGACTTGGAGTCGTTCGAGACATGCGAATCTTGCCTACTCGGCAAAATGACCAAGACACCTTTTGCAAAGAGTTACGAAAGGGCGTCCGACTTGTTGGGACTAGTACATAGTGATGTATGTGGACCAATGAGCACGACAGTCAGGGGTGGTTAGGAGTACTTCATTACCTTCACTGATGATTTGAGTAGGTATGGATATATCTACTTGATGAAACATAAGTCGGAAGCCTTTGAAAAGTTCAAAGAATTCCAGAATGAAGCACAGAATCAACTCGGCAAGAAAATAAAGTTTCTTCGGTCGGACCGAGGAGGCGAGTACATGAGCCATGAGTTTGATGACCATCTGAAAAGTTGTGGAATAGTTCCTCAACTTACTCCGCCAGGAACGCCACAAAGGAATGGTGTTTTGGAAAGGCGGAATCGGACCTTGTTGGACATGGTACGATCAATGATGAGTCGGACAGATCTGCCTTTATCATTTTGGGGTTATTGTCCAGAAACAGCGGCGTTCACACTAAACAGAGTACCATCAAAGTCGGTAGAGAAGACACCGCATGAGATGTGGACAGGCAAAAGGCCGAGTTTGTCTTTTCTTAAGATTTGGGGTTGTGAAGCATTTGTCAAGCGACTTCAGTCGGACAAGCTTACAGCCAAGTCGGATAAGTGTATTTTTGTGGGGTATCCGAGGGAAACCTTGGGTTACTACTTCTACAACCCAGAAGAGGGCAAAGTGTTTGTCGCTCGGAACGGTGTCTTCCTTGAGAAAGAGTTTCTCAGTAGGGGAGTAAGTGGGAGCACGGTGCAACTCGAAGAAATTCGAGAGGAACCGGCTAGTAGCGAGTCGGCAAAAACCTTGGAGGTTGAGCCGGTCATGGCAGCTGAGCCGGCAGCAGCACCTGTACTACAAAGATCAGCAAGATTACGAAGTGTTCGTGATGTGTTACTATTAGACAGTGATGAGCCGGCAAATTATTCGGAAGCGATGGTGGGATCTGATTCCGAGTCATGGCTTGGAGCCATGAGATCTGAGATAAAGTCCATGGATGAAAATCAAGTTTGGAACTTGGTTGATCTGCCAGACGGTGCAAGACCCGTCGAGTGCAAATGGGTCTTTAAGAAGAAAACTGATATGGATGGAAATGTTTCCGTCTATAAAGAACGCCTTGTCGCGAAGGGGTTCCGACAAGTTCAAGGAGTTGATTACGACAAGACTTTCTCGCCCGTAGCGATGCTTAAATCAGTTCGGATCATGTTAGCTATAGCAGCCTATTTCGACTATGAGATATGGCAGATGGATGTCAAAACGGCTTTCCTTAACAGAAATTTAACCGAGGACGTGTATATGATATAGCCCGAGGGTTTTGTCGATTCGGCTAATGCTGACAAGGTATGCAAACTTCAGAAATCCATTTATGGGTTGAAGCAAGCATCTTGGAGTTGGAATATTCGCTTTGATGAGGTAGCCAAATCGTTTGGCTTCATCAAGAGTGATCATGATTCTTGTTTGTACAAGAAGTTTAGTGGGAACAAAGTAAATTTTCTAATCTTATATGTGGATGACATATTACTGATTGGAAATGATGTCCAGATGTTGCAAGAAACCAAGGAATCATTGGAAAGGAGTTTCTCAATGAAAGACTTGGGTGAGGCAACATACATCCTCGGAATCCGGATCTATAGAGATAGATCAAGGAGGCTTATTGGATTGAGTCAGAGTACTTATTTGGACAAAGTGTTGAAGAAGTTCAACATGGAATCGTCTAAGAAGGGGTTCTTACCGATGTCCCATGGTGTAAAACTTAGCAAGACTCAGTGTCCTTCGACAACTGATGAGCGAAGTCGGATGAGTGCGATTCCATATGCTTCTGCAGTCGGATCCATCATGTACGCCATGATTTCTACTAGGACGGATGTTTCCTATGCTCTAAGTGTTGTGAGCAGATACCAGGCTGATCCTGGAGAGATCCACTAGACAGCGGCTAAAAATATCCTAAAGTACTTGAGAAGGACTAAGGACATGTTCTTGGTTTATGGTGGTGAAGATGAACTCAGTGTAAAGGGTTACACGGATGCGAGTTATCTCACCGACTCTGATGATTCTCGCTCGCAATCCAGATACGTGTTTATTATAAACGGAGGTGGTGTGAGCTGGAAGAGTTCCAAGCAAGAGACTGTGTCTGCGTCTACAACAGAGGCTGAGTATATTGCCGCCTCGGAGGCAACAAAGGAAGCTGTTTGGATGGGGTATTTCCTCATGGATCTTGATGTGGTTCAGGGCTCGTCCAATACATTGGACGTGTATTGTGACAACAATGGTGCTATTGCACAAGCCAAGGAACCTAGACAACACCAGAAGAACAAGCACATACTCATGCGGTACCACCTGATTCGCCAGTTCGTGGATCAGGGTGATATCAAGTTATGCAAGGTACAAACGGATGCAAATATTGCGGATCCATTGACAAAGCCGTTACCACAGCAAAGCATGAGGCGCACCTAAGAGCCATGGGCATTAGATGCTTAGACATGTGATGTCGGAAGATTGACTCTAGTGCAAGTGGGAGACTGTTGGGAATGTGCCCTAGAGGCAATCATGTATGATGATATTTCCCATTGTATTCATAAAGATATTAAGTAGTCCTTGTATAAACATCTGATGTGTATTATTGAATATGTGATTCGGTTGTGGAACTATGCATTCATGTTATTTGTACTAAATATCCTTCATCATTGAGGTTGTGTTGGACACACAACTTAGACCAATGTGAAAGTTGGCTTGATGAATCGGTTCCACTTGTCATGGGCATGGAGATGCTATTCCAACTTACACAGATTTGGCTAAAGAGTTTAGCGAGTCGGATTCACCCATATTGAGGTACAACGAACTAGCTGTCATTTGTATATCTCAATCAATGTAATCCTTAGACCTGAGGTTGTTGCATAGTCCGACTTGAGGATCACCGACTTCGGTTCTATCAAACGCTGATCCGTAACTGGACAGTTATAAAGGCAGGGTTCGGGTCGACTGAGAATCAAGCTGCGTGATGTGAATAACCAAGATGGGATTTTGCCCCTCCACTCGGAGAGATATTCTCTGGGCCCTCTCGTGAGATATGATTCGGAAAGCATGGCCATGCACGACTCAGTTAAGTGTTAACCGAGGCGATCGACTAAGAGTTAGTCGGGTGAATCACTTATCTCGGATCGAGAAGAGAGTTGGACTATTTAAGGGATGACATATATTCACCTATAGTCTGACAAGGTATATCATGAGGAAAAAGGGACTCGCACGTAAGTCGCATTGGAAAGGCAAGTCGTCATGACTCTTTGGTACTTGGGAGTCGGCACGTTCTGCTAGGAGCCTCTACAGACTGATCGATTGAGAGTCGGATTCCAATCGTGTCCAAGTAGACATGAGCCTGCGGGGTCACACACTTAAGAGCGGGAGCAAGTTCGGATTGGATCCAAATCTGTAATCTGTTTGGGTTGGACCTAAACCAGATTAGGACTGAGTTAGTGAGTTGGACTCATGGTGACTAGTGTTATATGGGCTTTAGTGAATGGGTCGCGCGAGCAGAGCCCACATTCACTCCCTATATATAGTGGAGCACCGTAACCCAGAAAGGTTAATCGTTGTTCAGTTAGGTCATTCCATGTGTTGGAAACCCTAGCTCCACAGCAGTCCAGCCGTCGCCACGAACCTAGCAGTTCGCCGCCGGCGCTCCTCCTTGTACGTGTGGATACTAGCAGAGGTGCTGTGCGATCAGCACCAGGACGATCGGATCGTGAGGACTGCACTGCATCAACTAACACGCTTCATCAATAATCCGCAACTGCGCGTCAACCTCGTGGCCTTCTACCTCAGCTAGATCTTGGGATCACCATGTTAGAGAAAAACTTTTGTTTTATCTCTGCGTGGCCCAACAACTAATGCTTATGGCCATTTCTAGCCATTGGAGGCCTCACAGACCGGGACTAGTGCTAGCACTAGTCGCGGTTCGTGATGGGCCAGGACTGCTGGGCTTGTTCTGATCGAACCGAAGATGGTTTTTCCAGTAGCGGCTTGCATGCGAAAGGGGACACATGCAGGCACCTATACCAACCTTGCAGCACACTCACACACATATGCTAGGGACACATGCAATTTTTCATTTGATTCCGACGTTCTCGTGGTCTTCCTCCGGCGAAAGCCTGATATGTGCACACTCGGATCGTCTACCCCCCTAAACGTGCCTCTGACAATTATAGCCCGGCATAGCTCTCTCTTGTTTTGTGTTTTTTTAGGTCATAGGATGATGTAAAACCATGTTGGTTCACAAGTTCGGGCACTATCCTACCCGGTTTCACCTAAACGGGGAGATTCCCCTTATGCGGGTCCAGAACCTTCGCTTCTAAGTTAGAGTGCATGCATGCGAGGGGGGACACATGCAATCACCTATACCAACCTTGCACCACAATCACACACATATGCTAGGGACACATGCAAGTTTTCATCTGATTCTGACGTTCTCGTGGCCTTCCTTCGGTGAAACCCTGATCTGTGCACACTCGGATCGTCTACCCCCCCTAGAAGTTCCTCTGACAGGGGTAGCCCGGCGTAGCTCTCTCTTGTTTTGTGTTTGTTTAGGTCATAGGATGATGTAAAACCATGTTGGTTCACAAGTTGGGGCACTATCCTACCCGGTTTCACCTAAACGGGGATATTCCCCTTATACGGGTCGAGAACCTTCGCTTCTAGGTTAGAGCGCATGCATGCGAGGGGGGACACATGCAAGCACCTATACCGACCTTGCAGCACACTCACACACATATTCTAGGGACACATGCAAGTTTTCATCTGATTCCGACGTTCTCGTGGCCTTCCTCCGGCGAAACCCCGTATTTGTGCACACTCGGATCGTCTACACCCCTAGACGTTCCTCTAACAGGGGTAGACCGGTGTAGCTCTCTCTTGTTTTGTGTTTGTTTAGGTCATAGGATGATGTAAAACCATGTTGGTTAACAATTTGGGGCACTATCCTACCAGGTTTCACCTAAACGGGGAGATTCCCCCTTATATGGGTCCAGAACCTTCGCTTCTAGGTTAGAGCGGATGCATGCGAGGGGGGATACATGCAAGCACCTATACAACCTTGCAGCACACTCACACACATATGCTAGGGAAACATGCAAGTCTTCATCTGATTCCGACGTTCTCGTGGCCTTCCTCTGACGAAACCCTGATCTGTGCACACTCGGATCGTCTACCCCCCTAGATGTTCCTCTAACAGGGGTAGCCCCGTGTAGCTCTCTCTTGTTTTGTGTTTTTTTAGGTCAAAGTATGATGTAAAACCATGTTGGTTCACAAGTTGGGGCACTATCCTACCCGGTTTGACCTAAACAGGGAGATTCCCCCTTATACGGGTCTAGAACCTTCGTTTCTAGGTTATAGCGTATGCATGCGAGGGGGGACACATGCAAGAACCTATACCATCCTTGCAGCACACTCACACACATATGCTAGGGACACATGCATGTTTTCATCTGATTCTGACGTTCTCGTGGCCTTCCTTCGGTGAAACCCTGATCTGTGCACACTCGGATCGTCTACCCCCCCTAGAAGTTCCTCTGACAGGGGTAGCCCGGCGTAGCTCTCTCTTGTTTTGTGTTTGTTTAGGTCATAGGATGATGTAAAACCATGTTGGTTCACAAGTTGGGGCACTATCCTACCCGGTTTCACCTAAACGGGGATATTCCCCTTATACGGGTCGAGAACCTTCGCTTCTAGGTTAGAGCGCATGCATGCGAGGGGGGACACATGCAAGCACCTATACCGACCTTGCAGCACACTCACACACATATTCTAGGGACACATGCAAGTTTTCATCTGATTCCGACGTTCTCGTGGCCTTCCTCCGGCGAAACCCCGTATTTGTGCACACTCGGATCGTCTACACCCCTAGACGTTCCTCTAACAGGGGTAGACCGGTGTAGCTCTCTCTTGTTTTGTGTTTGTTTAGGTCATAGGATGATGTAAAACCATGTTGGTTAACAATTTGGGGCACTATCCTACCAGGTTTCACCTAAACGGGGAGATTCCCCCTTATATGGGTCCAGAACCTTCGCTTCTAGGTTAGAGCGGATGCATGCGAGGGGGGATACATGCAAGCACCTATACAACCTTGCAGCACACTCACACACATATGCTAGGGAAACATGCAAGTCTTCATCTGATTCCGACGTTCTCGTGGCCTTCCTCTGACGAAACCCTGATCTGTGCACACTCGGATCGTCTACCCCCCTAGATGTTCCTCTAACAGGGGTAGCCCCGTGTAGCTCTCTCTTGTTTTGTGTTTTTTTAGGTCAAAGTATGATGTAAAACCATGTTGGTTCACAAGTTGGGGCACTATCCTACCCGGTTTGACCTAAACAGGGAGATTCCCCCTTATACGGGTCTAGAACCTTCGTTTCTAGGTTATAGCGTATGCATGCGAGGGGGGACACATGCAAGAACCTATACCATCCTTGCAGCACACTCACACACATATGCTAGGGACACATGCAAGTTTTCATTTGATTCCGACGCTCTCGTGGTCTTCCTCCGGCGAAAGCCGGATATGTGCACACTCGGATCGTCTACCCCCCTAAACGTGCCTCTGACAATTATAGCCCGGCATAGCTCTCTCTTGTTTTGTGTTTTTTTAGGTCATAGGATGATGTAAAACCATGTTGGTTCACAAGTTGGGGCACTATCCTACCCGGTTTCACCTAAACGGGGAGATTCCCCCTTATGCGGGTCCAGAACCTTCGCTTCTAAGTTAGAGTGCATGCATGCGAGGGGGGACACATGCAATCACCTATACAAACCTTGCACCACAATCACACACATATGCTAGGGACACATGCAAGTTTTCATCTGATTCTGACGTTCTCGTGGCCTTCCTTCGGTCAAACCCTGATCTGTGCACACTCGGATCGTCTACCCCCCCTAGAAGATCCTCTGACAGGGGTAGCCCGGCGTAGCTCTCTCTTGTTTTGTGTTTGTTTAGGTCATAGGATGATGTAAAACCATGTTGGTTCACAAGTTGGGGCACTATCCTACCCGGTTTCACCTAAACGGGGAGATTCCCCTTATACGGGTCGAGAACCTTCGCTTCTAGGTTAGAGCGCATGCATGCGAGGGGGGACACATGCAAGCACCTATACCGACCTTGCAGCACACTCACACACATATGCTAGGGACACATGCAAGTTTTCATCTGATTCCGACGTTCTCGTGGCCTTCCTCCGGCGAAACCTCGTATATGTGAACACTCGGATCGTCTACACCCCTAGACGTTCCTCTAACAGGGGTAGCCCGGTGTAGCTCTCTCTTGTTTTGTGTTTGTTTAGGTCATAGGATGATGTAAAACCATGTTGGTTAACAATTTGGGGCACTATCCTACCCGGTTTCACCTAAACGGGGAGACTCCCCCTTATACGGGTCCAGAACCTTCGCTTCTAGGTTAGAGCGGATGCATGCGAGGGGGGACACATGCAAGCACCTATACAACCTTGCAGCACACTCACACACATATGCTAGGGACACATGCAAGTCTTCATCTGATTCCGACGTTCTCGTGGCCTTCCTCTGACGAAACCCTGATCTGTGCACACTTGGATCGTCTACCCCCTTAGATGTTCCTCTAACAGGGGTAGCCCCGTGTAGCTCTCTCTTGGTTTGTGTTTTTTTAGGTCAAAGGATGATGTAAAACCATGTTGGTTCACAAGTTGGGGCACTATCCTACCCGGTTTGACCTAAACAGGGAGATTCCCCCTTATACGGGTCTAGAACCTTCGCTTCTAGGTTATAGCGCATGCATGCGAGGGGGGACACATGCAAGCACCTATACCATCCTTGCAGCACACTCACACACATATGCTAGGTACAAATTCAAGTTTTCATTTGATTCCGACGCTCTCGTGGTCTTCCTCCGGCGAAAGCCTGATATGTGCACACTCGGATCGTCTACCCCCCTAAACGTGCCTCTGACAATTATAGCCCGGCATATCTCTCTCTTGTTTTGCGTTTTTTTAGGTCATAGGATGATGTAAAACCATGTTGGTTCACAAGTTGGGGCACTATCCTACCCGGTTTCACCTAAACGGGGAGATTCCCCCTTATGCGGGTCCAGAACCTTTGCTTCTAAGTTAGAGTGCATGCATGCGAGGGGGGACACATGTAATCACCTATACCAACCTTGCACCACAATCACACACATATGCTAGGGACACATGCAAGTTTTCATCTGATTCTGACGTTCTCGTGGCCTTCCTTCGGTGAAACCCTGATCTGTGCACACTCGGATCGTCTACCCCCCCTAGAAGTTCCTCTGACAGGGGTAGCCCGGCGTAGCTCTCTCTTGTTTTGTGTTTGTTTAGGTCATAGGATGATGTAAAACCATGTTGGTTCACAAGTTGGGGCACTATCCTATCCGGTTTCACCTAAACGGGGAGATTCCCCTTATACGGGTCGAGAACCTTCGCTTCTAGGTTAGAGCGCATGCATGCGAGGGGGACACATGCAAGCACCTATACCGACCTTGCAGCACACTCACACACATATGCTAGGGACACATGCAAGTTTTCATCTGATTCCGACGTTCTCGTGGCCTTCCTCCGGCGAAACCCTGATCTGTGCACACTCGGATCGTCTACACCCCTAGACGTTCCTCTAACAGGGGTAGCCCGGTGTAGCTTTCTCTTGTTTTGTGTTTGTTTAGGTCATAGGATGATGTAAATCCATGTTGGTTAACAAGTTGGGGCACTATCCTACCCGGTTTCACCTAAACGGGGAGATTCCCCCTTATACGGGTCCAAAACCTTCGCTTCTAGGTTGGAGCGGATGCATGCGAGGGGGGACACATGCAAGCACCTATACAACCTTGCAGCACACTCACACACATATGCAAGGGACACATGCAAGTCTTCATCTGATTCCGACGTTCTCGTGGCCTTCCTCTGACGAAACCCTGATCTGTGCACACTCGGATCGTCTACCCCCCTAGATGTTCCTCTAACAGGGGTAGCCCCGTGTAGCTCTCTCTTGTTTTGTGTTTGTTTAGGTCAAAGGATGATGTAAAACCATCTTGGTTCACAAGTTGGGGCACTATCCTACCCGATTTGACCTTAACAGGGAGATTCCCCCTTATACGGGTCTAGAACCTTCGCTTCTAGGTTATAGCGCATGCATGCGAGGGGGCACACATGCAAGCACCTATACCATCCTTGCAGCACACTCACACACATATGCTAGGAACACATGAAGGTTTTCATTTGATTCCGACGCTCTCGTGGTCTTCCTCCGGCGAAATCCTGATCTGTGCACACTCTGATCGTCTACCCCCCTAGACGTTCCTCTAACAAGGGTAGCGCGACGTAGCTCTCTCTTGTTTTGTGTTTGTTTAGGTCATAGGATGATGTAAAACCATGTTGGTTCACAAGTTGGGGCACTATCCTACCCGGTTTCACCTAAACGGGGAGATTCCCCTTATACGGGTCGAGAACCTTCGCTTCTAGGTTAGAGCGCATGCATGCGAGGGGGGACACATGCAAGCACCTATACCGACCTTGCAGCACACTCACACACATATGCTAGGGACACATGCAAGTTTTCATCTGATTCCGAAGTTCTCGTGGCCTTCCTCCGGCGAAACCTCGTATATGTGAACACTCGGATCGTCTACACCCCTAGACGTTCCTCTAACAGGGGTAGCCCGGTGTAGCTCTCTCTTGTTTTGTGTTTGTTTAGGTCATAGGATGATGTAAAACCATGTTGGTTAACAATTTGGGGCACTATCCTACCCGGTTTCACCTAAACGGGGAGACTCCCCCTTATACGGGTCCAGAACCTTCGCTTCTAGGTTAGAGCGGATGCATGCGAGGGGGGACACATGCAAGCACCTATACAACCTTGCAGCACACTCACACACATATGCTAGGGACACATGCAAGTCTTCATCTGATTCCGACGTTCTCGTGGCCTTCCTCTGACGAAACCCTGATCTGTGCACACTTGGATCGTCTACCCCCCTAGATGTTCCTCTAACAGGGGTAGCCCCGTGTAGCTCTCTCTTGGTTTGTGTTTTTTTAGGTCAAAGGATGATGTAAAACCATGTTGGTTCACAAGTTGGGGCACTATCCTACCCGGTTTGACCTAAACAGGGAGATTCCCCCTTATACGGGTCTAGAACCTTCGCTTCTAGGTTATAGCGCATGCATGCGAGGGGGGACACATGCAAGCACCTATACCATCCTTGCAGCACACTCACACACATATGCTAGGGACAAATTCAAGTTTTCATTTGATTCCGACGCTCTCGTGGTCTTCCTCCGGCGAAAGCCTGATATGTGCACACTCGGATCGTCTACCCCCCTAAACGTGCCTCTGACAATTATAGCCCGACATATCTCTCTCTTGTTTTGCGTTTTTTTAGGTCATAGGATGATGTAAAACCATGTTGGTTCACAAGTTGGGACACTATCCTACCCGGTTTCACCTAAACGGGGAGATTCCCCCTTATGCGGGTCCAGAACCTTCGCTTCTAGGTTAGAGTGAATGCATGCGAGGGGGGACACATGTAATCACCTATACCAACCTTGCACCACAATCACACACATATGCTAGGGACACATGCAAGTTTTCATCTGATTCTGACGTTCTCGTGGCCTTCCTTCGGTGAAACCCTGATCTGTGCACACTCGGATCGTCTACCCCCACTAGAAGTTCCTCTGACAGGGGTAGCCCGGCGTAGCTCTCTCTTGTTTTGTGTTTGTTTAGGTCATAGGATGATGTAAAACCATGTTGGTTCACAAGTTGGGGCACTATCCTACCCGGTTTCACCTAAACGGGGAGATTCCCCTTATACGGGTCGAGAACCTTCGCTTCTAGGTTAGAGCGCATGCATGCGAGGGGGACACATGCAAGCACCTATACCGACCTTGCAGCACACTCACACACATATGCTAGGGACACATGCAAGTTTTCATCTGATTCCGACGTTCTCGTGGCCTTCCTCCGGCGAAACCCTGATCTGTGCACACTCGGATCGTCTACACCCCTAGACGTTCCTCTAACAGGGGTAGCCCGGTGTAGCTTTCTCTTGTTTTGTGTTTGTTTAGGTCATAGGATGATGTAAATCCATGTCGGTTAACAAGTTGGGGCACTATCCTACCCGGTTTCACCTAAACGGGGAGATTCCCCCTTATACGGGTCCAAAACCTTCGCTTCTAGGTTGGAGCGGATGCATGCGAGGGGGGACACATGCAAGCACCTATACAACCTTGCAGCACACTCACACACATATGCAAGGGACACATGCAAGTCTTCATCTGATTCCGACGTTCTCGTGGCCTTCCTCTGACGAAACCCTGATCTGTGCACACTCGGATCGTCTACCCCCTAGATGTTCCTCTAACAGGGGTAGCCCCGTGTAGCTCTCTCTTGTTTTGTGTTTGTTTAGGTCAAAGGATGATGTAAAACCATGTTGGTTCACAAGTTGTGGCACTATCCTACCCGATTTGACCTTAACAGGGAGATTCCCCCTTATACGGGTCTAGAACCTTCGCTTCTAGGTTATAGCGCATGCATGCGAGGGGGCACACATGCAAGCACCTATACCATCCTTGCAGCACACTCACACACATATGCTAGGAACACATGAAGGTTTTCATTTGATTCCGACGCTCTCGTGGTCTTCCTCCGGCGAAATCCTGATCTGTGCACACTCTGATCGTCTACCCCCCTAGACGTTCCTCTAACAAGGGTAGCGCGACGTAGCTCTCTCTTGTTTTGTGTTTGTTTAGGTCATAGGATGATGTAAAATCACGTTGGTTCATAAGTTGGGGCACTATTCTACCCGGTTTCACCTAAACGGGGAGATTCCCCCTTATACGGGTCTAGAACCTTCGTTTCTAGGTTAGAGCGCACGCATGCGAGGGGGACACATGCAAGCACCTATACCAACCGTGCAGCACACTCACACACATATGCTAGGGAGAAATGCAAGTTTTCATCTGATTCCGGCGTTCTCGTGGCCTTCCTCCGGCGAAACCCTGATCTGTGCACGCTCGGATCATCTACACCCCTAGACGTTCCTCTAACAGGGGTAGCCCGGCGTAGCTCTCTCTTGTTTTGTGTTTATTTAGGTCATAGGATGATGTAAAACCATGTTGGTTCACATGTTGGGGCACTATTCTACCCGGTTTCACCTAAACGGGGAGATTGCCCCTTATACGGGTCCAGAACCTTTGCTTCTAGGTTAGAGCGCATACATGAGAGGGGGGACACATGCAAGTACCTATATCAACCTTGCACCACACTCACACACATATGCTAGGGACACATGCAAGTTTTCATCTGATTCCGACGTTCTCGTTGCCTTCCCCGGCGAAACCCTGATCTATGCACACTCGGATTGTCTACCCCCCTAGACGTTCCTCTGACATGGTACATACTATATCTACAAGAGAAACTATCTAGGCTGCTATTCAGAACCACATGCGATAATAACACTTACAAACATATAGAAATTTCTCGGGGTGTGAGGAGATTCACACCGACATTTCATGTGGGCGTGGAGACTGCTATTCAGAGGGTACGAAATCATCCAATTGATAAATATAGAACATAAATAATTGATACAAATATAAAATAAGTTTGCAAGTAGAAATAAAAAATGCAGAGGCTACGCCGACGGTCCCTCGGCGTACTAGGGATGGCGCTATGCCGAGGGTGGCCCTCGGCGTAATGGTATGCACCATTAGTGCGACGTCCGCGCTGGCCGGTATGTGCCATGCGTCCCCTGTCTACGCCGAGGGTCTCGCGATGCCGAGGATGACCGTCGGCGTAGGGTCGCCTACGCCGACGGCTTGGCTACGCCGAGGGTTGGCGACGTGGGCTGGCCTGGCCCGGTCCTATGACAACGGCCCCGACATTTGGCCGTCGGCGTAGCATGCGGCCGTCGGCGCATTTGACCATTCCTGTAGTGAGATCCAGGGAAGGAAACCCCCATGAGAGAGAAATCCCTCCCATCAAGAGAAAACGTACAAACCTGAGGAGGAAATCCCTCAAGAAACACGGGGAGGAAATCCCAGCCTCCAAGGTTTCGAAAAATAAGGAAATGTAGACAAACAAAAAAGTAAAATAAACATTTAGGGTATCTGAGAGACAAATAAAAGTTAACAATTTCTTTTTTCCAACGAAATCAGAATAAATACTAATCCTAGAAAATCAGAATGGTGAAAAACGTTTGCAGAAAACAAGTACACTGTAGAAGTTAAAAATTCACATTAACAACCTGCATGCGTGCCAACTACTCGATCTTTACTAGACAGTGGCACCATGCATGTACTACGTATTAGCAATGGCACCATGCATGTACACGTACTTCAACTACGGGATCGTGTTCATGCATGCCAACTATATACAAACCACAGACTCAATGTACACATTAAGACCACGGCCGGATCACAACAGTATGCATGGCATCTGTTCTTTAACGCCCGCAATATTTGAATTTGAATGATACATTCCGTGGCTTTGTAACCTTTGTTAATATTAGAGTACATGTACGTACACAACTAGAGATAGACTAAGACTTTAGAGATCATCTTGTATTACAAGTCATAGGCTTCTTGTCCTCTAAGTTTGTACGTATATATATATTTTTCATGAGGGTCAAATTAATACACCAAAATATTAGGGATTCAATATTTTTCACATGGTATCAGAGCGGTTTTCCTCACGCGGAATAGGAAGCTATGCCGAGGGCAGGGTGCTACGTCGACGACCAAACATCGGGGCCGTCGGCGTAGCCATCATCCAGGCCAGCTTCCCTCCGCGGCCGTCGGCGTAGAATTTCCCTCGGCATATCCCACGCTACTGCGGTGACCCAGCATACCACTGCATGTGTAGTACACTATAGTCATTCACATGACATCCACAGAACACCGTTCCGTAAATATCACATCCCTCAGAGTGGTACAACACAAACATTGCGGGTCCATATTACAAACATTCATATATTATTATTATTATTGCAATACCAGAAGTTTAAGACTTCAAAAGGATTCAACTTACAAATCAAAATATAAAGTATTCAACGGAATTTAAAAGTAGCAACTCTAGCTAGGAGTTGAGCTCAGCAGCTTATTCTATAGAGTTAATGCTGCTCAGCTCCGTTGGTTGCTACTAACTAGGGTAGTTAGTTGGACTCGTTATCATCGACACCATAGCGGATTTCGTAATCTACTCCGTCAACACTTCCTAACAGGACAGGCTCCTCGTAAAACACATCTTCTTGACATTTAGCTGCATACATTGGCACGTCTTCGGAATCCTGAGAGTCTAAGCAAGGGCCGAAGGAAAGGATGAGTAACAGAGTTACCCAAAATTTTTATTATATGCAAGGTGGGAAGTTTGATGCTCTAACTACCACCTAGGACTATAAGTCCTTGGCACTATGCAGTTTTTATAAATCTTTCATCAAAAAATGATTTTATTATGAAAATCTATGACCATCAGCCTTCACAGGTTGACCAGAACTTTCATGGAGTTCCTTTCATGCCGCGTTCGTAGCTTCTTCCCGGAATAGGGAGTAACAAGTTACAATTCTTACACTCTGCAGAGGTGCGTTACTTTACCCATGAGAGATCAACTCTTTGTTGCACAACCGGACGTACTTTCCCGTCCACAATTCCATAATATGGGGCCCAGTAGTTGGTGCAAGCTAATCACTGCCCCCTTCGCGGCCTCGCATGTCTCCTTGGTATACACCATGCCCACATATTGAATTACGGTAATGGTTTGTACAAATCGTTAGATGCCAGAACTATCGTGGGACGTTGAAGGTTCCCACCCATATGCTGCATATCCTCTACGAATTACTAATTAATATGCACGCTACGAGTGATAACAGCCACGACCTGCACATCTGGCTACATGCGAGAGGAAGAAGATACAGCCGACTTCTCTGTCCCATTCCAAATCTCATGGTTAACGTGTAATATACGGCGCTAGAATCAGTGATGTCAGGGGTTATTAAGTCCCTAATTAATTATCATTGTTTCAAATAGAACCCTAAGTTCTATTGCTCCATTATATCATCACTTAGGATGATATCTATGTTTTTTTATTTGTGAAAATAATATTTTCTTCTTTTGGAGTATATATGATAAAACACACACTACTGCAGAATAGGTTATCAGTGACAGACTCAAAGGGCCCATCAGTGACAGGCAAAGCGTCTGTCACTAATGACTAGTCACCGGTATAAAGATACTAGTGCCTGTCACTAGTATGTGTATACCAGTGACAGGCAAAAAAGATGCATGTCACTGGTTGCGATTAAATGCCATAGCCCTATGGGGTTTTGTAGCGACAGGGTCATTATCTTGCCCTTCACTAGTTGAGTTTTGGTAACAAAAAAATATTAAATGCATCTTCCACATCATATTCCAAATGGCACAATTAGATGTTATAAGCATATAAAATGCATTTTCCACGAATATTTCAGATAGCACAATAAGATGTATCAATGAATCTCACATAAACCAATATGATATAATATTTGCACAACAAACACATTGACATAAGAATTTGCAAGCTATCATAGACTAAGTAAGAATAATTTGTTGATCAGTTATCTTGCAAGAATTTTGAACTCTAAAGAACAACACCACCATAGTACATGTATTATGTCCATAATATGCATAGTTGCAAGTTTCTTGCACCGTTCTACATTTTCATCATCTTGTTGAGGTGCAAATTTTTCATTATGTCTTCCTTGTATGGACCTGAATCGTGTAGGATACTGATGGCATGCTTAACCTGATACAAACAAGGTAATGAGCATATAATATATCAGGTATGATTTTCATGGTACACATTTTCCGTAAAAATTCAAAGGAACAAGCATACATCGATCGACTAAAAACACATAACAAGGAAATGTCAAGAAACTAGAGACTATCAATTATTGAATCACCGAGCTAATATATGACTGAGAAAAGCAGTAACATCAGATTCTTTAACGTATGCATGTTAACCATACTAAGCAGTTGTTGATACCACACATATTCTAGCTTTACTCAGTCGCTAGGTACAACTTTAACGTATGCATGTTAACCCTAAGCAATACAATGGAAAGAAATAACTAGTAAAATAGATCTTTCATTTTGTCCAACACGGGACATATTACTTAATCTTTTCATAATAATTAATTTTCTACACGAAATCTAGCAAACAGTGCGAGTTATAACATCAGAAAAATATTCTCCACAAGCCAGTGCATATCATCAAGAAATAAGTATCAAAACCTTGCTCCCTTTAAAATACTACAAACAGAGAACTATATCTTTTGAACACAACCATTAAGTAGAACTTCATGAAAAATAATAAGACCAAAAAAGCATACCTTTTGCATTCATATTTCAAACATCATCAGCTTTAGAAGTGATGCTCAAAAGTCTGAAGAAAATCCTTGGGAACAAATATATGTTAGCTTCAAGATAAGCGGACAAAAGATTTTTTTGTAATATAAAAATTCAGTTATGTTTCATACCTGGCCTTCCGGTCCTTAGTGTTCATGTTTGTTGGAAAAAAATTGCACTGTGATTACTATACACATAGGAAAAACAATCCCCATTTGAAAGACTGTTCCGTGAAGTTTCATTAGCATCAGTGTACTGAAAATGCTTGGCTAAACTCATGAAACGGTTTCCAGTTGTTGCATTCAGAAAATAATTTATGTACTGAGATCATTCTAAAATGAGGATAAACAAACACAAAGTAAGAGCTGCAAACTTTGTGCAATATTGATAAATGTTGATGAGACACATCGCGTCTGAAGCATCACTTATGAAACCAAAAGGCAGGCGGCCATACAACAACTTATTTGCAGACGTTGACCCAAAAACACAAAGTACCTTTTGCATTCATATTTCTGCTAATAAATTCAACACGTGCAGTTTCAGCTACTTATGTTACCTAATTAGCCCTCTCTCAAGAGCATCCATCCCTACAAATTGAAGGAATGTTTCAACCATCACGTAGAGGAGAATATCAAAGCATACATCTGCCAAGCTGACGAACCTGGGACTCATCGGCCGTGGCTGGCCTGGCAGCGTCGACAGCATCGACGGCGGAAGGCCTGGGATGTGTCGGCGGCAGGAGGCCTAGCGGGGTAGGGTAGGAAACAACACAACTTCGGGAAGCGGCATCCTCAGGGGGCGATGTCCTTGTGTCGGTGAAGGTGTCGCTCGTGGCGACGTTGGAGGGGCTGGCGGTTGGAGGGGCGGCTGCGATTGGGGAGTTGGGAGTCGGAATTGGGGACGGGGAGCAGGGCTAGCGGCGGCGGACGGGCAGCGGCGGCGGCGGCGACTTGGGAGTGGTGGACGGGGAGAAAGACGGCTGCGATTAGGGACGGGACGGGAGGGTCGCCTTTAGTGAGATCCTTTTTTTTGGTGAAAAAATTGTCCAAGTTTTATTCCTCGAAAAAAATCGCGAGCCGGCCCAGAGCCGCGTATCCGGTGTAGTCGCGGGCGTAGAATCTTGATCCTTTGACGCTGTGTGACTCGCGTGTCCCTCTCATCGTACATACTAACTATTTCAACATGAGCGTAATCAACGTAAGTTAGACGATCTCTAATCAATCTGTTGTACCTGTTGTCTCCAGGAGAGAAAGAAACGGGCAGAAAGTTGTATATGTATGTGCAACGCATTGATTATAGAGATCTATATCACTTGTATTGTCTTTCATTTATAGAGCAAAAGGTGAGGGTGTGGCACCGGCTGGTCTAGTCGGGTCGGGTCGGCTAGCAAAAAAAAAACCTATTACTACTAGTAACATGTGTTTACAGATGTCCCGCTGACTAACAAATTGCCTCATTCAGCCGGCCGCCATGGAAAATAGTAGTGACAGACATATTTTAAGCACGTCACTACTCATAGAGTTATCGGTTACAAGCATTTATATATGCTCGTCACTAAATAATTTTTTATTCAGCTAGTCTCCACAAAAAGTATTAGTGACAGTCAAATTTTATGCGTCTGTCACTAGTATTTCGTACTAGTGACAGGTTTATTCTTGCCTATCACTAAAATACTTACTAGTGACAGACATAATTTTGCCCGTCACTAACCACCTGGAGGCTATAAGCCTTTCTGCAGTAGTGAAAATTTGCAAATACTTTGATAAAGACTCTTCAAAGGACATGAGAATGAGAAAGTGATGAACTTGCCTTGTGATGGTAAGGTAGTGAAGTCTGATGCTTCACTGGACCTTGAGCTTCTATGTCTATAAAAACATCATTATTGCCCGGTAAGGACAATATTTAAAGAAGCAATATGATTATGCAAAGTAATGTAATGCATAATTTATCTTTACATATATTCTCCCCCATTTATTTAAATTATAAAAATTCTTTTAATAATAAAGAATTTATAAATATTAATTTTTAATATTTATTGAATATTGTATTCTTTATTTTATTTCAATTTATTTGTATTTAGTTTAATTAATAATTCCTTTCAGAATTATCATTTTAAATACAAAAAATTGATATTAAATATTTGTTTAGTATTTTTCTAAAATACTACAATATTAATATATAATAAAAATGATTTTTATTTATTTTTATCATCTTTCAACAGTTTTGTAAAATTCCATAAGGAATATATATTTTACAAAATTCTTAATAAAAATTATATGTCTAAAATTTTATCTCTTAATTTATTTGGATAGGATTATTGTGAATCCATGAATATTTTCTTGATAATTTTTGGACTTTTATTTTATTTTCTACAATTTATTTAAGTTTAGGGGCATTTTGGTCTTTTTCCAATTATTAAAACAGTCTCTAAAAGATTTGGGTTGATTGTTTGGGGTTTATTGGGCCCTTGTGGCCCAATAGGGCATAGTCAAAACAACACCCCGAAGGGGTATTGGCCCAACCCAGCCCACACACACTCTCTCTCTCTCTCTCTCGTGCTCACCCGTCTCCTTCTCCTCCCCCGACCCTATGGCCAGCGGTGTCACCACCGGCGATTCACGCTGCAGTGGACCTCCCTGGCCGCCGCCATCGTGCAGGATGAGGTTGTCAGCCCCGCTCTTCCCTCCTGTCCAATTCGATTTGGACCAGGAGCCCTGCTGCGGCCAGATCGATGTCGTTCCGGACCCTAGGGTTTGGGGTTGGCGTTGGTGCTGACGCCTCCACTGATGTCGTGCGTCGTGGTGATGCTACTCGCCCCTAGACGTGGCTATGGTCGCCGTCGTGGCATTGTGTGGGTAGCAGCGCCCCCTTGGCGGTGCTCCCCGTGCCGCCGTGGTCGTCGGCCTCCTCTGCTTCCTCTTCTATAATACAACGAGGACTTTCAGTAAGTTATTCATCTCCCTCTCGTGCACTCTGTGCTAGGCCATTCGATGCTAGATGTTGATTGTGGCCTTTCCTGGTTAGTGTTCTGTATGATTCAGATGGTTTAATCGGTTTAGGTTCATACCCCTCTGTGGATTAAATATCTGATGAATTGGATCAAGTTATGTTGATACCTGAGCATGATAAGTAATTGTTTACCGATGGCTTTGCTCCTTATGATTAACTGTGGTGATGCTAGTGGTTTAATAGATGACCACTATCATTACTTGGTTAATGAGAGTGAGTGTTGTGTGATGAAGTCACTATCTTAGTACTGTTGGCTTGAGAATTCATATGTAGCTTGATATCAAATGGTTTCAAACAGTGAAGATATATATATATGGATTATTCCTGGTTATGATTCCTGTGATGTCAGGAAAATGATTTATAGTTGGTTGGTTGTATCTGTGAAGATTGGATGCTTAACTTGCTTAGTTTAGAACTATTCTTGTGACACCATCCTTATATGGCACACATGATTAGATTCTATTATTTGGTTTGGTTTTGTTCAGGCTTAAGATGAGTTTGGCATTAACCATAACTAGAAACTTCTTTTCTTAAATCCCTAAGACCCATGATGTTGGTCTGAGGTTTAGGGATTAAGCCTTTATCTTGTTGGTTCTCATTGATTGGTTCTGGTAGTGATACTAGCTAATGTTTCTTGAATCAAAGTTGGGGAAAAATGATTGTAGGCTTGATCACTTAAGGTTAAATTCATAAGGTTAAATTCTAAGGTGCTGCTCCTGTCTTGGAGATGTGCCTAGAAGTTTAAATCTTGGCTATATTCATTCTTGAATTGAAATAAAGCTTGATAGCTTAGATCAATGATGTTGTCCTGAGATCTAAGTTGGATCCTTATACTTTTCTGACTGCTTTTTGTGTTTAAAAACTTCAGTGATGGATTCACCCCACTTGGGTGCTTTCTAAGAGTTTGAGTAAGAGACAGATCATATATGCTTATCTAATCTTAGACAGATAGATCATGTGATGGTCTATTTTACTCACCACACTTATTTGATGTTGGGGTTGCTGGTGGTTGAGCTTATGGTAGCTTGATCTGGTGCTCTCCTGGTATTTCCAGCTCCTGGCTTGTCCTTGATCTAGTCCTTCACCTCCTGGTCCTGGTGGCTTGATCTTGTCCTTGCTATCCACCTGATCCTCCCCCTCCTTATGTCACCATTTTGGTGATGTGAGGCTTGATCTGGTGTGAGATTGTTTTGCTGGTTTATTTGGCCCTGGCTAAACTGGCTGTTCTTGTGTGTATGAAAAAGAAAGTGGTGTGGGGCTTGGCTTCCCATGACTGTTTTGATGGTTTTGTTTGATTTTGCTGTTGTTGTGGTGCTGACATCACACACCATGCAGTTTGGTGTGTGCACTGCTTGTGTCTCTTCTGCACACCTTGTGGATATGCTCTGGTTGTGAAGTTACTTTTATCAGATTACCTTTTACCTGGCTGGTGAAACTTGCCCCTCCTTGCTGTTCATTTGACTTATGGCTTAAAATTATGAAAGATATATTCTTTCATATTGGTGAAACTTGCCCCTTAAATTACTCAATGATGAAAAAGTGAACAGTGCACTTCATTGTCAAATCTGAGAGTAAAATTGTTCTAATTCTAACTTCCTTTGTTTTTTAAGTTTGTGTTTATTTGGCAGGTACCAAGATTTGAAGATCAAGACTTTAGTTTAGGTTTTTCTTTTTCTTTGTATAAAAGTCATATGTAACATTTCTTTATTCTTTTGTAATTTATCCTTTTGTAATAAAGATTGTACTATTATTAAATAAAGAAATATTATTCTTCTATTCATTTACTATTGTAAAAATTGTTGCTCATTTCCATAAGTTACATTTTGTAACTCATTCTTGAATGAAGTTTTGGAACATTCATATTATTGATTATCTTGTTTTATTTAAAGTTTGAGTTATTATTGGCTAATTCTTAATTAAATCCAATACTCAAACATCATAAAAAAATCCTTTTGAATTATAATTCAAACACTCAAGTTTTAAATTCAATTTTTATTTCCCCAAAACACTCTAATCCACAAACATCATATAAAAGTCTATAACAATCATACTTCAAGACTATACCTAAGCTCAAAGCATGAAAGAAACTCTGATCACTTTAGGTTTTTATTTGGCGAAAAATTTACCCACATTTTCACAGATGAATGCATGCAATTTCACAGATTCCTAAATCTACCCTTCGTTGGATCCTAAATGTTGGGATGTTACAGACTTCCCCCCCCCCTCTTAAATTAAACTTCGTCTCGAAGTTTGTTTAATGTACCTGAATAGTTCTGGATAGGCTTTTCTTAAATCTTCTTCTTTCTCCCAAGTGGCTTCTCTTTTAGGGTGATGTTCCCACTGTACCTTTTTTTTTGCGAATGTGTTCCCACTGTACCTTGCAGTACTTGATTGCTCTATTCCTTAACCTTTTCTAGTTTTCTTCCAAGATTTTACAGGGTTTTTCAACATAGGTCAAGTCTACTTGTAGTTCTATCTCCTTATGAGTGATTGCATCTTCCGGAACTTTCAAACATTTACGAAGTTGTGACACATGGAAAACATTATGCACTTGAGCCAATCTTGATGGTAACTCTAAAGCATAAGCTATAGTCATGTTCTGACTCAATATCTTGAATGGTCCGATGTATCTTGGACTTAACTTTCCTTTAACTTCGAACCTTTTCACCCCTTTCATTGGACTTACTTTCAAATATACCATGTCTCCCACTTCTGGATGCCATGATCTTCGACTTTGATCAGCATAACTTTTCTACCTACTTTGAGCTATTTTCAGTCTATCCCTGATCTTATCAATGATATCTTGTCTTTCCTTGGTCAGGTGCAAATTCCTTTCTGCTTCCAGGCTCATACGAACATATTGGTGATCTACACTTCCTTCCATACAGAACCTGATATGGATCTGCCTTCAGACTACTCTGATAGCTATTATTATAGGAAAATTCTGCCAATGGTAGATGATCTTCCCATGTACCTCCAAAATCTAATGCACAATCACTTAACATGTCTTCTAGTATTTGATTTGTTCTTTCTGTTTGACCTCCTGTCTTAGGATGATAGGCTGTGCTGAAATCTAACTTTGAAGCAAGTGCTTCATGCAATTGCTTCCAAAATGCTGAAGTAAACACTGATCCCCTATCATTTATGATCTTTTTGGGCACTCCATGCTTACTTACTATCTTTTTGACGTAAACTTCTAATAACTTCTCGGCATTATCTTTCTGATTTACCGGAATAAAATGTGATCTTTTGGTGAGTATGTCCACAATTACCCAGATCATATCCTTTCGTTTAGGTGTCATGGGCAATCCTGTGATGAAGTCCATACCTATTTCCTCCCACTTCCATTCAGGAATTTCCAAAGGTTGTAATGGTCCTGCTGGACTTTGATGTTCATCCTTCACCCTTTGGCAAGTATGGCATTCTAATACATATTTAGCAATGTCCATTTTCATGTTATTCTACCAGAATAGTTCTTTCAAATCCATAAACATCTTAGTACTTCCTGGATGTATAGAATATGGTGTTTCATGTGCTTCTCTAAGTATGACATCTCGAATCTCAGTCAGATCTGGAACACAAAGACGGTCTTGAAACCATAAGGACTCACATTCTCCAAGGTGAAAAACTGATTTTTGCCGTTGAGATATCCTCCGAATTTCCTCAGCAATGAAAGGATCTTCTGCTTGATGTCTAATAATTTCGTTCTTTAGATCACTGTCCTGCTCTGCAACTATCTGCATAGTAGCTAATCCTCCAAGAACCTCTATTCTAATAAATGGAAGTTCTAATCTTTCCAAGTCCATTTGTAACTCTTTTGGTAGCTCCCGATTGCTAGGCTGAATGTCTGCACTCTTTCTGCTTAAAGCATCAGCTACAACATTTGCTTTCCCTGGAGTATAGTTGATTGTTAAATCATAATCTTTGATTAGTTCCAACCAACGCTTCTGTCTCATATTCAACTCCTTTTGAGTAAAGAAATATTTGAGACTTTTATGGTCAGTGTATAACTCACACCTGGCCCCATAAAGAAAATGCCTCCATCCTTTCAGCGCAAAGACTACTGCTGCTAATTCTAAATTATGAGTTGGATAATTGACTTCATGTGGTTTCAGTTGTCTTGAACCATAAGCAATCACCTTTCGATCTTTCATTAACACACAAAACAAACCTTCTTTAGATGCATCACAGTATACTGTGAAGTCCTTCCCTATTTCAGGAACTGCTAAGATGGGAGTTGTGGTTAACCTAGTCTTTAACTATTGAAAACTTGCTTCACACTTCTCATCCCAATGGAATGGTGTATTATTTCTTAACAATTTGGTCATTCGTCCAGCTATTTTGGAGAAACCTTTAATGAATCTCCGATAATAACCTGTCATTCCTAAGAAACCTAGAATTTTCTTCACATTGGTTGGTGCAGTCCATTGTAATACTGACTAAACTTTAGATGGATTTACATCAATTCCATCTTTATTGATCACATGGCCGAGGAATTCTACCTCATCTAGCCAAAATTCACACTTACTAAACTTAGCATAAAGTTTATGTTCCCTTAGAGTCTGCAATGCTATTCTCAAATGATCAACATGCTCTTCCTTATCCTTGGAATATATCAGAATATCATCAATAAAGACTATGAAAAACTTATCCAAATATGGCATGAAGATTTTGTTCATTAGATTCATGAATATTGCTGGTGCATTGGTCAAACCAAATGGTACAACCGGGTATTCATGGTGTCCATATCTTGAGACAAATGCTGTCTTTGGAACATCTTCAGGTTTGATTTTTATTTGATGGTATCCAGAGCTTAAGTCGATCTTTGAAAATACTTCGGCTCCTTTCACTTGATCAAACAAATCTTGAATCCTTGGCAAATGATAATTATTCTTAATAGTAACATTGTTCATATTTCTATAATCTCCACACATTCTTCTTCCACCATCTCTCTTATCCACAAAGATTACTGGTGTTCCCCATGGAGATACACTTTCCTGAATAATTCCTTTTCTGGCTAACTCATCAATTTGTTCTTTGAGTTATTTTAATTCTTTGGGTCCCATCTTATATGGTGCTTGAGCTATTGGTGTTGTACAAGGAATTAGATCAATAGTGAACTCTATCTCCCGATCTGGTGGCATTCCCGGTAGCTCTACTGGAAATACATCTTGAAATTCATTTACTATAGGAATATCTTCCAATTTGACATCTTTCATCGAGTTCAACTACAGATCCACCATGATATGACTGTGCTTATCTGCTTGGTAAACTATCCTTGCTCCACTTGGAGTTTTTATTGAGACAGTTTTCTCCTCACAATTTATCTGAGCCCCATGTTCCATCATCCAGTCCATACCCAACACTACTGCAATTCCCTTCAAAGGAATCACATAAAGGTCTGCAAAGTATGTACAACCACATATCGAGATAACCTGATCTTGTTTAATGTGGCGTAAAATCACATTTCCCCCTGCCGTAACTACGATCATAGGGGTTGCTAACGTTTCCCTTCTAATCCCAAACTTATCAGATAATTCCTTAGAAATGAATGAAGTAGTTGCACCAGTATAAACTAGAACTTTTCCGGGATTGGTAAGGATATTGAGCGTACCTATCACTGCATGCTCTGAATTATCCACCTCCTCGAGGGTTGCGCAATTCAGCTTCCCAGTAGGTCTGTTCCTCTTGCCATTGTTGTTCTTGATATTATTTCCTCCTCGATTGGGCTGTCCATTTCCTCCACTGGCTTGTCCTCCTCCCTTGGTAGGCCAACCTCCTGGTGGTTTGCTCGGACAATCAGTCTTGTTATGCCCCTTCTGACCACAACCATAACAGATCAATATAGGCTTTTTGCATTCCCTCTGGAAATGCCCTGGAATTCCACAATTGTTACAAATAACATTCCTTCTAGGATTGGATTGATTTGCACCACTTCCCTTGTTATTGTTATTTTTATTGTTACCATAGTTCTTGTTCCAGGGTTTGAACTCTAGGTTGGGTTTAGGTTTACTTGCCTGAATTCTCTTGGTTTCCTTATTGGCTCTCTTCCTCCTATCCTCTTGGACATTCTTGTAGTCATCTTCAAAAGTAATAGCTGCATCCAGCAACTGCTGATAGGTTTTCTTATTGGCCAGCCTTAACTGCATTCTCATGAATGGATTTAATCCATGCAGGAAACGCTTCTTTTGCTTCTCTTCTGTATTAACATCCTCCTCAGCATAACAGGACAGTTGACTAAACTCCCGGATATACTTCATGACACTAGTATATCCCTGCTGAAGCTCCTCAAATTCTTTCCGCTTCAACTCCATAACACTCTCCGGAACATGATATTCACGGAATCTCTGCTTGAACTCCTCCCAGGTGAAATCCCTTCCTGGTTGTTGCATGGCCAACTGATTCTCCCACCATGATGCTGCAGGTCCAGTCAGAAGATGAGTTGCATACCTCAATTTCTCCTCATCATTGCAACCTACAGTCTTCAGCTTTCTTTCTGTATCTGCTAGCCAATCTTCTGCATCCATTGGTTCAGGAGCTGATGCAAAAGGTAACGGCCTTGAATTCTGGAAGTCAGAAATACTTACTCCTCCACCTTCAGGTGCCCTCTGATTTGCTCGTCCCAGCAATTCCTCCATGAACTTATTCTGGGTCTCTTGCATCATTTGCATACACTTCATAAAGTTCTGCTCCATTAACGGCCTCATTGGTGGTGGTGGTGGCAATGCTCCCTGATTTGCTGCATCTGCATCAGCCTTTTCTTTGGCCTCACGTTCCATCCTCTGCTGTTCAGCTTCGGTTTCTACACCCGTATCCATGACCCTCTAGTCCTGCAACATAAAGCGAATACTCATAATTACATCATGCACATGTGTTCTGAGCTCGACTTTACGCACAGAACTAGTCACACAATAAAGATCCAAATATACATTTCACATATTATACATAATATCATAATAATACAAGTCATTACAACATATACCATATATGTATAATCACAACACTACCTTATTTATCTAAGTATATCATTTCTCGGAGTACAATACACGATACTTGATACTTCTAAATAGTTGCCTACTTCTAGTAGTAACTACGCTCATCATACATGCCTGATGTCCAACCGTGATGACGTGACGTTCGTCGCACAGTTTGTGGAACAAATGGCCTTACAGAAGGAACATACTCAGTATCTGAAGTGTCAGGATTTGAGTCATTACTCAACCTGAGCGCATTGACTCCCTCCAGCTCACCTGAAAAGTACTCAACCTGAGCGCATTGACTCCCTCCAGCTCACCTGAAAAGTCTTTAGAAACATATTCAACATTATCTCCTGTCTGCATCTCCTGAGCTTCATCCCTTGAGTTGTCAACAGGATACGCAGATCCTACTGATTCCCAGGTGCTCCTTTGGGCAAGATAATTAAACACCGGATAATCTATATTCCCTCGGTTTTGAGATGATGTTAATGATTCAAACACTCTCTCCTCAGGATCTTCTTCTTCATCCTGATTATCTATCGACATGGCATTTATACTACTATTCCTAGGGTTATTTCTTGCACCCATCCAGCTAGATTGTCCAACATTTTTGTCAGAACCATCTGTGGACATTTGGTGTTCATGAGATCCTTCATCCGATCCCCTTCTCCAACCAGTAGAATTCTCAATAGGAAGTTCTGAATCAGAACCATATTCTGATCCCTGTGGTACTGCATACCTCATATCCATAGTATGATCATGTATAGGTTCAGGACTTGGTGAATAAGGATATGGTATAAAAGATTCAGGATCTATAGGTATATCCTTAAAGATAGGTGTTGCACTACTACTTGCTTCCTTCTATAACTGGAATGCTAACTGCCTCCTCCTTTCCAGATCAGTTAGATCCTCTAACATGTCATTTTTATCTTCGACAATCACTTGATGTGTCTTATAAAAAGACGCAACGAGTGTTCGGTATCTATCCATAAAATTGGAAGCTAACTTAGGATGCTTCTTAACTAAAGTAAGATGATCCGGTATCGGCTCCGAGTCTATAGAATCATGAGGTATCACAGAAAATATGCTACCCTCTAACTCCTTGGATTTATGCTCCCGGAAATTAGCTATTGCCTCCACAACAGCAACATGATATGCTGCTAAGTGACTCCTACCTTCACCTATAGGTCAATCGTGATATAATCCAAGCTCCTCTGGAAGTTGGATACTCACACGATACTTGGATAACATCCGGCCATCATAGTAGGTTATAGTATTCACTGGAATTCTAGTTGGACAACTAAAAATCTTTAAAAGTTGACAAAGTTGGTCTGTGAATGATCCTTGATAATCATCCAGAGTCTCCTATTTCCTTACCAAAGTCTGTTTTGGAAAATTTGGTGCCATAGCTCTGTATATCAGAAAAATATTTTTATTAGTAACCAATAATATATTGCATCATAACAAAGAATTGTCGCACTAAATCATATAACGGAATATCCTCATTTGAATACCCATTATATTTCTTTTAGAGAATTCTTTATCATTGCTACAGTATCCTACAGGTAATACCCTTTACTAGGTTTCGAACCTAAGGTCAAAGCAATTTTCTCTGATACTAACTACGGTGACCCAGCATACCACTACATGTGTAGTACACTATAGTCGTTGACATGACATCCACAAAACACTCTTCCATAAATATCACATCCCTCAGAGTGGTACAATAGAATCATTGCGGGTCCATATTACAAACATTCACACATTATTATTATTACAATACTAGAAGTTCAAGACTTCAAAATGATTCAACTTACAAACCAAAATATAAAGTGTTCAGTGGAATTTAAAAGTAGCAAGTCCAGCTAGGAGTTGAGCTCAGCAGCTTATTCTATAGAGTTCATGTTGCTCGGCTCCTTTGGTTACTACTAACTAGGGTACTTAGTTGGACTCGTTATCATCGACACCATAGCGGATTTCGTAATACACTCCTTCAACACCTCCTAACAGGTCAGGCTCCTCGTAGAACACATCTTCTTGACATTCAGCTGCATACATTGGCACGTCTTCGGAATCCTTAGAGTCTAAGCAAGGGTCAAAGGAAAGGATGAGTAACAGCGTTACCCAACAAATTCATTATATGCAAGGTGGGAAGTTTGATGCTCTAACTACCACCTCAGACTATAAGTCCTTGGCACTATGCAGTTTTTGTAAATATTTCTTCAAAGAATGATTTTATTATGAAAATCTATGACCATCAGCCTTCACAGGTTGACCAGAACTTTCATGGAGTTCCTTTCCTGCCGCGTTCGTAGCTCCTTCCCGGAACAGGGAGTAACAAGTTACAATTCTTACACTCTGCAGAGGTGCGTTACTTTACCCATGAGAGATCAACTCTTTGTTGCACAACCGGACGTACTTTCCCGTCCACAATTCCATGATGTGGGGCCTAGTAGTTGGTCCAAGCCAATCACTGCCCCCTTCGCGACATCGCATGTCTCCTTGATGTACACCATGCCCACATATTGAATTACGGCAATGGTTTGTACAAACCATTAGATGCCAGAACTATCGTAGGACGTTGAGGTTCCCACCCATATGCTGCATATCCTCTACGTATTACCAATTAATATGCACTCTACAATTGATAACAACCACGACCTGCACATCCGGCTACATGCGAGAGGAAGAAGATACAACTGACTTCTTTGTCCCATTCCAAATCTCATGGCTAACGCATAATATACGGTGCTAGAATCACTGATGTCAGGGGTTATTAAGTCCCTAATTTGAAGGAAATATGCCCTAGAGGCAATCATAGAGATGATTATATTTCATATGTATCCATGAGTTATTGTAATGTTCCTTGAATATCCATATCAGGCAACTTGTATTGATTGGCAATTATGTTAATTGTTTGTGAAACTCTTTACTTGTATGGTTATTTGATAGTTGTCCCTAGTCAGAGTTCATGTGAGGACACACGTGAATATTAGACTAGCACATCGATTGGTTCATGACTATGTTTCGCAAGTCATAGACATGGAGATGTCAAACCAATGATGTGTACACATGTTATGAACATGGGGTTGGACTGACCCAACTTGATACTGGCAATTAGTTACAACTCTCTCTCTACACATCGTGTATGTTTTGTCCTTAGACCTGAGATTGTCGCATGAACTTGAGATGTGGGTCGACCTAATTTGGGGCTATTAGACGCTACTCCGTAACTGGGTAGTTATAAAGGTAGCTTTCGGGTTTATCCTAAAGCATGCTGCAAGGCATGGTCAATCAAGATGTGATTTGCCCCTCTCTACTTGAGAGAGATATCTCTGGGCCCCTCGAGTGATCGGATGCAGAAATGCATGGCCGTGCTACATAAGGTTAAGAGTTAACCTAGTAAAGGGATTCTGAATCACAGTATTGAGAAAGAGAGGTCAGCTTGGAGTTAGACCAAATATTGTGAGGCAAAGGGAAAGACATGTACTAAACCTTGTGATGGTTCGTCCGATATGATCTTTGTATGCGTTTAGGAGTTGGCATGTCTTGCTAGAGGCTGGTACCAACTATTGACAGAATAAGTGTATTCGTGTCATGTCTATACGTATATGAACCTATAGGGTCACACACTTAAGGGGCTGGAAGCCTAATGAGGATTAGATCCGAATTAGACTAGTCTTAGGCTACTAATGGGATGCTAATGTAGAAGCCCACTAGGGATGCCTATATAAGAGAGGGGTAGGGCGTCCTGACCAGCGTTAGACCATTCCACCCAGCCGCCACTTCTCACGCCTGTGTCGCACGCGAAGACCTAGCAGTCCGGTGTCTGACGCTTCCACCCCGCACATGTGGATACCTCGGAGGTGCTGCATCTATGGCACTTGGACGAGTTACGCAAGGGGACTTGCTCGTGGGACGAGAACAAGGAGGAGACGTGGAACGTCTGCACTGCCTCGACGCGCTTCATCAATTCCGCAACTGCGCGTCTAGTGGTAATCCTGTGATTTATGACAACAGTATTCCTGGTTTACGCGGTAGAAAATTTTGATTTGCGCTAGTGTAGCCTACCCGTATCCCTTCAGTGGTATCAGAGCCGATGCTGTTCAGTTATGGGTTCGGGATGTTTGCATATGGTGATATGCAGATTGATATGAATGATGTGATCGTTTATATTGCGGTGGTTCAGGATTGATCTATGATCTTGCTTTCCGTGATCGTGATTCTAAGGTTGTCGAACGACTTACCCCTACCGGTTGGTTTCCGCCATCGGGGTAGACAGTGACACATAAATCCTATTGAATCACGCGAAGATCAATATGATTGATCGAATCAGAACCTAGATCTAAAATCGATGTAACATGATCAAAGGAGTTTGATTGAATCAGGACAGGAGTCGGTTTATGGTAAATTTGATTTGCCGATCAAAATCCTTAAAGAAAATTGTGTAGATACTACGAGGGGCGCTGCCCCTTCGAACCCCGCAGGAGGAGACCCCCAAGACCCCCCTTAATCGTAGCCCTTTTTGTATCTCGTTAAGGTAACTAGGTGCTGTGATGTCACATGATCTGGTAGAATGTGATTCTATGCATAACTTGTTTTTGCAGGATGTATGTGATCGGTATGGCCAATATATGTATGTGATGCATATATGAAATTTTGCATGACCTGCGTGTCATGAGTAGGGCAACACGGTTGGAGCCATATGTGTTGTCATTTATTGTAATGGCCTGCGTGCCAACTTGTGATGATCCCAATACTATGTAATTTTGATTACTAGCTGTTAGGAGTAATAGCTTGTATTAGTTCGTGGAGGACTCATCACTTGGAAGATGGCTCACATGGAACATGAAGATGGAGATCATCATGGTGGACAGGTTCTATGGCGATGGAGATCACCATGAGAAAATGGGCCATACTGTGTCACATCTATGTGAATGCTATTCTTATATGTTTTAATACTATGCATGCTTAGATGATAGAAGTAGAACGATCCCTCACAAAGTTTAAGTTAAACCATGCCCTCCCAACCAAACCTTGCACCATCCTATGCCCTGTACGATCGTTGGTGGGACTATGAAATTAGACTGCCGAGGTTTTCCTTGGCTGGATGGGTTTGTATCGGATACCTACACGCATAAGGGTTGGTGAGCTTGACAAGGTCATCTTAACAGTTAAGGACCTTGTGTCATAAAGGTTGGGCGCCTAGTTTTTACATAGAGATGTCACCCAACAACAAGATTCATATGTGATATGATTAGCAAGTGTTGCTTACCGATTTACCTTTTCTTCTAGAAGTGATGCTAAAGCTCACTAGTCAACTTGTTAATTGTGGATCTTGAATCACTTAGTATCAATAGAGGGATATTGATTCAAGTGGGAGTATATGCTATTAAATTGTTTAATATGTTTTACTCTTTCATGGTCTTGACAAAGATAAACTTAATGGAACAAATTATATGGAATGGGTCCGTAACCTGAGAATTGTTCTCATGTCTGATAAAAAGGAAACGGTTCTGGATACCCCAATCCCCGATGAACCTGCTGATAATGCATCTGCTGCCATAAAGAATGCCTATAAGAGAGCATGTGATGATTCTCTTGAGGTTAGCTGCCTTATACTTGCATGCATGGAACCTCAACTCCAAAAGAAGTTTGAGGATCAGGATGCGTATGATATGATCGTGGCGCTTAAGGACATGTTCCAAGATCAGGCAAGGACTGAGAGGTACAATGTTGCCAAGTACTTTGTCGAATGCAAGCTAGCAGAGGGAGCAGCTGTAGGCCCCCATGTGATCAAAATGGTTGGTTACAGTCAGACTTTGGAAAAGCTTGGTTTTCCACTAGGCCAATTGTTGGCCACTGACTTCATTTTGGCGTCTCTTCCATCCAGCTATGGGCAGTTCATTTCGAACTACCATATGCATGGGGTGGATAAGGGCCTTAATGAATTATGTGGGATGCTAAAAATAGCAGAAAGTGACATGAAGAAGTGTGCAGGGCATAGCCATGTGATGGCTGTGCAGAACAAGCCTAGCTTCAAGAAAAAGGGAACTTCTTGGAAGAAGAAGGGCAAGGCTAAGGATACGATCCCTAAGCCTGCACCCAAGCAAAAGGCTGGACCTATAGAAGACACTGAGTGCTTCTTTTGTCATGAACATGGCCACTAGAAGAGAAACTGCAGCAAGTACCAGGCTTCTTTGAAGAAGACTGGAAGTAATAGTACTTCCCACTCAGGTATGCTTGTTGTAAATGTTACGGACATTCTTCTCGCTGATTCCTATGTTAACTCTTGGGTATTTGATACCGGATCGGTTGTTCATATTTGTAGTTTGATGCAGGGGCTAATAAGGACTAGATAAGTGCAGAAAGGCGAAGTGGATTTTCGCGTCGGAAATAAAGCAAGGTTTGCTGCATTGTTTGTCAGCGTCATGCAACTTCACCTTTCGCCAGGATTTATTATGGAGTTGAATAATTGTTATTACATTCCTAGTATGGGTTGAAACATTTTATCACCTTCATGTTTGATGAGGGATGGTTATTCATTCGCGAGTGCAAACAATGGTTGTGTAATCTCTAAGAATGATATGTTTATGGCTAATGCTCCCATTGTGAATGGGTTATTTATTTTAAATCTTGATGATCCATCGGTTTACAATGTTACTGCTAAAAGGCTTCGGCCTAATGATTTGAGTCCTACCTATTTATGGCATTGTCGTTTGGGGCATATAAGTGAAAAGCGCATGAAGAAACTCCATGGTGATGGTCTTCTAACTTCGTTTGATTTTGAATCATACGAGACATGTCAGGCTTGTTTACCTGGAAAGATGACCAAGTCGCCTTTTTCGGGTTTACCCAAGAGAGCGACAGACTTGTTGGAACTCATACATACTGATGTATGTGGACCAATGAGAACGACAACCAGAGGAGGATATGACTACTTCATTACTTTCACTCATGATTTCAGTAGATATGTTTATGTCTACTTGATGAGGCATAAGTCTGAAACTTTTGAAAAGTTCAAGGAGTTTCAGAATGAGTTAGAGAATCAGCGTGGCAAGAAAATAAAAGTGTGATCTAATCGGGGAGGTGAATATTTGAGTCACGAATTTAGCGATCATCTTAAGAGTTGTGGAATTGTTCCACAACTTACGCCGCCCGGAACGCCTCAAAGAAACAGGGTCTCCGAACGGTGTAATCGAACTTTGTTGGACATGACTATGATGAGCCAGTTAGATTTACCATTATCATTTTGGGGTTACGCTCTAGAAACGACAGCTTTCACACTTAATAGGGTACCATCTAAATTCGTAGTTAAGACACCATATGAGATGTGGACTAGAAAGAATCCCAGTTTGTCTTTTCTTAAGATTTGGGGTTTTGATGCATTTGTCAAGAGACATCAGTCGGACAAGCTAACACTCAAATCGGGTACGTGCATTTTCGTGGGATATCCGAGGGAAACCTTAGGGTATTACTTCTACAACCGAGAAGAGGGCAAACTGTTTGTCGCTCGTAGCGGTGTTTTCCTAGAGAAAGAGTTTCTCACAAAGGGAACGAGTGGAAGGTCGGTGCGACTTGAAGACGTTCAAGATGAGCCAGTCGGAGATGCTTCTACGAGTGATGCTATTGTAGCAGAACAAGTTGAGGAACCCGTGGCAATAGAACCACCACAACGACGAAGGTCTACGAGGCTCCGCGAAGAGCGGGGATTATTATTGTTAGACAATGATGAGCCTGCGACCTATGCAGAAGCGATGGTGGACCCAGAATCTGAGAAATGGCTGATCACCATGAGATCCGAGATAGAGTCCATGGGAGACAATCAAGTTTGGAACTTGGTTGACCTGCCTGATGGTTTTAAAGCCATCGAGTGCAAATGGATCTATAAGAAGAAGATTGATATGGATGGAAAACTTCACATCCATAAAGCTCGACTTGTTGCAAAAGGTTTTCGACAAGTTCAAGGAGTTGACTACGACGAGACTTTCTCGCCCGTAGCGATGCTTAAATCTATACGGATTATTCTAGCCATTGTTGCACATTTCGACTATGAAATATGGCAGATGGATGTCAAGACGGCTTTCCTAAATGTAATCCTAACTGAGGACGTGTATATGATTCAACCCAAAGGTTTTGTTGATCCAAACAATGCTGGAAAGGTATGCAAACTTCTGAAGTCCATTTATGGGCTGAAGCAAGCATCTCGGAGTTGGAACATTCGATTTGATGAAGTTGTAAAGGAGTTTGGCTTCATCAAAAACGAACAAGAACCTTGTGTTTACAAGAAGGAAAGTGGGAGAGCGCTGGTATTTCTAATCTTATATGTAGATGACATATTCCTGATTGGAAATGACATTCCTATGCTCGAGTCTGTTAAGACCTCATTGAAAAATAGTTTTTCGATGAAGGACTTGGGAGAAGCGGCATATATTCTGGGCATCAAGATCTATAGAGATAGATCAAGAAGGCTAATTGGATTAAGCCATAGTACATACATTGACAAAGTGTTGAAACATTTCAGCATGGAAGAGGCTAAGAAAGGATTCTTGCCCATGTCTCATGGCATAAAACTCAGCAAGACTCAGTGTCCTTCGACTACTAATGAGCGTGAGCGCATGAGCAGGGTTCCATATGCTTCGGCTATTGGATCCATCATGTATGCAATGATATGTACTCTCCCAGATGTTTCCTATGCTCTAAGTGTTACGAGCAGATACCAGGCTGATCCAGGTGAAGGTCATTGGACAGCGGTAAAGAACATCCTTAAGTACTTGAAAAGGACTAATGATGTGTTCCTAGTTTATGGAGGTGAGGATGAACTCAGTGTAAAGGGTAACATAGATGGGAGTTACCTTAACGACTCAGATGATTCAAAATCGCAATCAGGTTATGTGTTTGTCTTACATGGTGGTGCTGTGAGCTAGAAAAGTTCCAAGCAAGATACAGTGACCTCCTCTTCAACATAAGCTGAATATATTGCTACCTCGGAGGATGTAAAGGAAGCTGTTTGGATTAGGAATTTCCTGATCACTCTCGGTGTGGTTCAGGGCACGTCCAATCCCTTGGACGTTTATTGTGACAACAACAGTGCTATTGCACAAGCCAAGGAAACTAGACAGCACCAAAAGAACAAACATATTCACATGTGTTACCATCAGATTCGTGAGTTCGTTGAGGATGGTAGTGTCATGATATGCAAAATACATATGGACTCAAATGTTGCTGATCCCTTGACTAAGCCTCTCCCGCAGCCCACACATGATGCGCACACAAGAGCAATCGGTATTCGATACATTTTAGATTGACTCTAGTGCAAGTGGGAGACTGAAGGAAATATGCCCTAGAGGTAATCATAGAGATGATTATATTTCATATGTATCCATGAGTTATTGTAATGTTCCTTGAATATCCATATCAGGCAACTTGTATTGATTGGCAATTATGTGAATTGTTTCTGAAACTCTTTACTTGTATGGTTATTTGATAGTTGTCCCTAGTCGGAGTTCATGTGAGGACACACGTGAATATTAGACTAGCACATCGATTGGTTGATGACTATGTTTCGCAAGTCATAGACATGGAGATGTCAAACCAATGATGTGGACACATGTTATGAACATGGGGTTGGACTGACCCAACTTGAGACTGACAATTACTTACAGCTCTCTCTCTACACATCGTGTACGTTTTGTCCTTAGACCTGAGATTGTCGAATGAACTTGAGATGTGGATCGACCTACTTTGGGGCTATCAGACGCTACTCCGTAACTGGGTAGTTATAAAGGTAGCTTTCGAGTTTGTCCTGAAGCATGCTGCAAGGCATGGTCAGTCAAGATGGGATTTGCCCCTCTCTACTTGAGAGAGATATCTCTGGGCCCCTCGAGTGATCGGATCCATAAATGCGTGGTCGTGCTACATAAAGTTAAGAGTTAACCTAGTAAAGGGATTCCGAATCATAGTATCGAGAAAGAGAGGTCAGCTTGGAGCTAGACCAAATATCGCGAGGCAAAGGGAAAGACATGTACTAAACCTTGTGATGGTTCTTCTGATATGATATTTGTATGCGTTTAGGAGTTGGCACGTCTTGATAGAGGCCGCTACCAACTATTGACAAAATAAGTGTATTCGTGTCATGTCTATACGTATATGAACCAATAGGGTCACACACTTAAGGGGCTGGAAGCCTAATGAGGATTAGATCCGAATTAGACCAGGCTTAGGCTACTAATGGGCTGCTAATGTAGAAGCCCACTAGGGACGCCTATATAAGAGAGGGGTAGGGCGTGCTGACCAGCGATAGACCATTCCACCCAGCTGCCACTCCACACGCCTGTGTCGCATGCGCGGACCTAGTAGTCCGGTGTCTGACGCTTCCACCCCGCACGTGTGGATACCTCAAAGGTGCTGCATCTATGGCACTTGGACGAGCCACGCAAGGAGACTTGCTCGTGGGACGAGAACAAGGAGGAGACATGGAACGTCTACACTGCCTCGACGCGCTTCATCAATTCCGCAACTGCACGTCTAGTGGTAATCCCGTGATTTATGACAATAGTATTCCTGGTTTACAAGGTAGAAAATTTTGATTTGCTCTAGTGTAGCCTACCCGTATCCCTTCATAATTAATTATCATTGTTGCAAATAGAACCCTAAGTTCTATTGCTCCATTATATCATCAGTTAGGATGATATCTATGATTTCTTTATTTGTTAAAATAATATTTTCTTCTTTTGGAGTATATATGATAACCCATAATTTGCAAAATACTTTGATAAAGACTCTTCAAAGGACATGAGCAAGAGATGAACTTGCCTTGTGATGGCAAGGTAGTGAAGTCTAATGCTTGAAGTGGACCTTGAGCTTCTATGTCTACGAAAACATCATTATTGCCCGGTAAGGACAATATTTAAAGAAGCAATATGATTTTGCAAAGTAATGTAATGCATCATTTATCTTTACATATATTCTCCCCCATTTATTTAAATTATAAAAATTCTTTTAATAATAAAGAATTTATAAATATTAATTTTATTGTATTCTTTTATTTTATTTCAATTTATTTGTATTTAATTTAATTAATAATTCCTTTAAGAATTATCATTTTAAATACCAAAAATTGATATTAAATATTTGTTTAGTCTTTTTCTAAAATACTACAATATTAATATATAATAAAAATGATTTTTATTTATTTTTATCATCTTTCAACAATTTTGTAAAATTCCATTAGGAATATATATTTTACAAAATTCTTAATAAAACTTATATGTCTAAAATTTATCTCTTAATTTCTTTGGATAGTTTGGATTATTGTGAATCCATAAATATTTTATTTAAATTTTTTGGAATTTTTTTATTTTCTAGAATTTATTTAAGTTCACGGGCATTTTGGTCTTTTTCCAACTATTAAAACAAGCTCTAAAAGATTTGGGCTGATTGTTTGGGGTTTATTGGGCCCTTGCGGCTCAATAGGGCATAGTCAAAACAACACCCCGAAGGGGTAATGGCCCAACCCAACCCACACTCTCTGGCTCTCTCTCTCGAGCTCACCCCTTCCTTCTCCTCCCCCGACCATGTTGTCAGCGGTGTCACCGCCGGCGACTCACGCCACCGTGGACCTCCCTGGCCGCCGCCGTGGTGCAGGACGAGGTTGTCAGCCCCGCTCTTCCCTCCTGTCCAATTCGATTTGGACTAGGAGCCTTGCTGCAGGATGAGGTTGGTGCTAACGCCGCCGCTGTTGTCGTGCGCCATGGCGATGCTTCTCGCCCCAGGCGTGGCTATGGTTGCCGCCGTGGCGTTGTGTGGGTTGCAGTGCCCCCTTGGGGATGCTCCCCATGCCGCCGTGGTCGTCGGCCTCCTCTGCTTCCTCTACTATTCTACAGCGAGGACTTTCAGTAAGTTATTCCTCTCCCTCTCGTGCACTCTGTGCTAGGCCATTCCATGCTAGATGTTGATAGTGGCCTTTCCTGGTTAGTGTTTTGTCTGATTCAGATGGTTTAATCTGTTTAGGTTCATACCCCTCTGTGGATTAAATATCTGATGAATTGGATCAAGTTTTGTTGATCCCTGAGCATGATAAGTAATTGTTTAGCTGTGGCTTTGCTACTTATGATTAATTGTGGTGATGCTAGTGGTTTAATATCTCACCACTGTCATTACTTGGTTAATGATAGTGAGTGTTGTGTGATGAAGTCACTGTCTTCGTACTGTTGGCTTGAGAATTCATATGTGGCTTGAGATCAAATGGTTTCAAACAGTGAAGATATATATATGGATTTTTCCTGATTATGATTCCTGTGATGTCAGGAAAATGATTTATAGTTGGTTGGTTGTATCTGTGAAGATTGTATGCTTAACCTGCCTAGTTTAGAACTATTCTTGGGACACCATCCTTGTATGGCACACAATATTAGATTCTATTACTTGGTTTGGTTTTGTTCAGGCTTAAGATGAGTTTGGCATTAAAGATAAGTAGAAACTTCTTTTGTTAAATCTCCAAGACCCATGATGTTGGTCTGAGGTTTAGGGATTAATCCTTTATCTTTTTGATTCTCATGGATTATTTCTGGTAGTGATACAAGCTACTGTTTCTTGAATCATAGTTGGGGAAAAATGATTGTAGGCTTGATCACTTATATAGATCCATAAGGTTAAATTATAAGGTGCTACTCATGTCTTGGAGATGTGCCTAGAAGTTTTAATCTTGTCTATATTCATTCTTGAATTGAAATATAGCTTGATATCTTAGATCAATGATGTTGTCCTGAGATCTAAGTTGGATCCTTATACTTTTCTGACTGCTTTTTGTGTTTAAAAACTTCAGTGATGGATTCACCCCACTTGGGTGCTTTCTGAGAGTTTGAGTAAGAGACAGATCATGTATGCTTGTCTAATCTTAGACAGATAGATCATGTGATGGTATATTTTACTCACCACACTTATTTTATGTTGGGGTTGCTGGTGTTTGAGCTTGTGCTAGCTTGATCTGGTGCTCTCCTGGTATTTCCAGCTTCTAGTCCTTCACCTCCTGGTCCTGGTGGCTTGATCTTGTCCTTGCTATCCACCTGATCCTCCCCCTCCTTATGTCACCATTTTGGTGAGGTGAGGCTTGATTTGGTGTGAGATTGTTTTGCTGGTTTATTTGGCCCTGGATAAACTGGCTGTGCTTGTGTGTATGAACAAGAAAGTGGTGTGGGGCTTGGCTTCCCATGGCTGTGTTGATGGTTTTGTTTGATTGTGCTATTGTTGTGGTGCTGACAACACACACCATGCAGTTTGGTGTGTGTGCTGCTTGTGTGTCCGCTGCACACCTTGTGGATATGCGCTGGTTGTGGAGTTACTTTTACCAGATTACCTTTTACCTGGCTGGTGAAACTTGCCCTCCTTGCTGTTCATTTGACTTATGGCTTAAAATTATGAAAGATATATTCTTTTATATTGGTGAAACTTGCCCCTTAAATTACTCAATGATGAAAAAGTGAAGAGTGCACTTCACTGTCAAATATGAGAGTAAAATTGTTCTAATTCTAACAATGCCCCTTAAATTACTCCTGCGCGTCAGCCATATCCGGCTTGCCAGCCATCTCCTGCGTGTCAGCCATCTCCGGCGTGCCAGCCATCTCCTGCGCGTCAGCCATCTCCGACGTGCCAGCCATCTCCTGCGCGTCAACATAAGCGGAAGAGCACTGCCACGAAGAGCACTAGCACTGCCACGAAGAAATCCGCAGGAAACCGTACGCCGAAGAGTTCAAGAAACTATGTCCCGTATCCTTCCACCAAGCCATTGCCGGTATTACCGTGGAATCATAGTGATGAGGAGAACAAGAGGATCTCGAAAGAAGAGGTCAAGAAATTCTTTGCACCTAGACGGGCTGAGCCAAAGGAGAAAATAGATCCGGAGGTGGTGGAGAAGTTTTACAATAATCTTTTGCAACCTGAAACCCCACTTGTGCCGGACTACGAGCGCCATATTATAAAGGGGGATGCAAGGAAGAGGGAGTCTGAACGTAGTAGTCATGCACCCCAGAAAACAGTTCCCATGCTCGGAGAGCAGGAAAACCAATCGTGTGCCCCGCTCCAAGTGTTTGCCACACGGATAGCTCCTCCTATAAATGATTATGAGGAAGAGATACAAAGAAAGGCCAATGAGATGGGGATGACTTACATTGCATACTTGAACATCATGGGAGACCACTTGCCCAAAGGCGATGTCAACCCCATACAGCCATGGAAGTACGGGAAGAATCTCGTCAAGAAAGAGGAGCTCAACAATCTACCAACAAAGATGCGAAGATTACATAAGTGGTACCTTGATTTATGCAAGACGAGAAAGGAAGAATGGATCACGGCGCATATAAGAGATCAGATATTCTTGTGTGGAGACGACGAGATCACCTTCAACATTCAAGACTTGCATTTTCTATTCAATCAGAAGGAACTCGACAAAGCTGCCATCAGCCTTTATTGTGTGTAAGAACTATTTCTATAATTTCTATCTCAGCTCATTCAATTCATTAATTGCATGTATATATATGCTCACCATATATGTATATACTATTATGCAGGAAAAAGGTTATGGAATGCATGAAAGGAGGCCCTTTTGACATTGGGTTCGTTGACCCAAATAGAGTTCATGAACAAGTGGTAAAACACATACCCGGGCAAACAGAAGATTTATTGCTAAGGTATTTAATGAGACAACAAACCAAAAGGGAAATACTATTGCCTTACAACTTCTCGTGACTATTACCCTCTCTTTTACACATTCTGTTTCGGCTTACTCAATGTTAAGTGTAACTGATGATGAGTTATGCGTGTGCAGGTTTCACTTTATTCTGCTAGTCATTCAACTTGATGCAGGAAAATTCCTTGTCATGGACTCGTTACGAAAGACCAAGAGCTATGGCAGACTTTAAAGAGATGCTCCAGAGGTAATATCAATCATATAATCGCAATAGATCAAAAACTTTCGTGACAACAAGTAATTAAATATCAATCATATAATCGCACAGGGTTTGTAAAAGGTTCAAAGGCAGGGCCGTGGTTGAATGGTCAGAAGAACTAAAATTTGTAGATCAAAATGTAAGTAATACTAGCCAGCTAGGTCTGCGTATCTCTTTGATTCTGCTTCCAATTCCATTATATCATGCTTTATTGATTATTATTCTGATTGAACTCTCTATTCTCGTAAAGTGCGAGCAGCAGGGAGCCGACAATAACTTATGTTGATACTATGTTTGCGAGTTCATTCGCAACACGATATGTGTGACGGGCCAAGACGCACTAGAACAACTTAGAGTAAGTAAACGAAGTACACAACATTATTTTATTACCATCAGTTGTGTTGAGTTTCATTCTTATATATATATATATATTGACCCCATTCTTCATATATATATTTATATCAAACGGATGCGGGAAAAACTCCTACCATTTGACCGCATACGAGCCATTCAAGAGGAATTGGCGGGGTTCATACTTGATGAGGTCGTCACGCCTGGCGAGAACTCTTTAGATATCCAAAATAAACATGTACAGAGATGTTATATTGTATATATGCTTGAACGTGTTTGTCTTGTACTTGATGCTTCAACGTGTACGGAGAATACCACAATGACGATATTTGTTTATAATAATAGTTGCTTAATTAATGATGTACTCATATGTACCGACGATGTATGTGTATACCTCTCCCAATTGATCCCCCTCCCCCCGTCCTCGGCCACGACGCAGAAATCCTCCCAAAATGGGGCGGCGGCAGAACTCTGCCACGGCAGAGATATATGTCGTTTTCCTGCCACAGCAGAGAACCTTTAACACCGGTTCGTGTTACGAACCGGTGTTAAAGGGGGGCTGAGCTCTGCTGCAGCCCCACATGCTCCACCCTTTAACAGCAGTTCGTATATATAAGAACCGCTGTTAAAGGGGGGGCCTCTAACACCAAACCCTCGATAGCGGTTCTGAAACCGCTGTTAGAGGGTCGTCTGAATCGCTATTAGAGGGGGTGTTCTGCACTAGTGCTAAAGGGTCTGGCGCTGGAATGGAGCGGATGCGTGGACCTTTAGTGCCGGTTCGTTTAACAAACAGGGACTAAAAGGCCCGACTATATCTTCTTTCCCTCCCAGCCCGAGTCATTTCAAGCTCACACAAGCATCTTCCTCAAATTTCTCCCCTCAAGCTCGGAGTTCTTGCCAATTTTTCTCAAGATTTGTGAATTTTTTTGGCTCCACATTTATCTAAGGGTCCTAAGAGGTTAGCAACTTCATCCTTTCATCTTTCATTGCTTGTTTTAGCTCATTTCATGCTCTAAAAATGGATAGATTTGGGTGGATTTTATATCTATATATCTGTTTAATTAGGCACATATAGTTCTTGAAATTCATTTGATTCATCGAAGCACATAGATACATGAGTTCATCCTATCTATATATCTTAGTTTGGCACGTAGTCTCGAAATTCAGACGGTTCACAGTGCATCATGCCACCGTCGAGCAACAAAATATCCTTCTTTCTTCTACCTGCCGTCACAAAATCCATTGCAACAAAAATAAGAACCAAAACTATGAAGGAACACATATATATATAGTGGCACCCTAGCATTTTAATTAATCATCGGCCGTTTAAGCAAGTAATAACAAAAACATGAACACGCCGAGGAGCTACCAAATTAAATTAGGGAGTGCCTCTATGGCAAGCTATCGAAGATGTCTAAGGACGTGGCATCCTAAGACATCTTCGAGAAGCTCTGCCGTAGTGGTGTCCCTACTCTCACACACCATCTTTCAGTTTATATATTCTCTAGGTAAATCAGTATGTAGGTGGAGCTAACTAATTTCACATATTAGGGAGTGCCTCTACGGCGAGCTCCTCTAAGATGTTTGAGGACGAGCTCCTCTAAGATGTTTGAGGACGAGGTCCTAAGACATCTTCGAGAAGCTCCGCCTTAGTGGTATCCCTGTTCTCGCACACGATCTTCCTTGCAGTTGATAGTTCACAAAGAAGCTTATTTATAGATTAAGTAGCACAACATAGTGTCGACACACACGACATAATGTCGACACTCACCCCTGTCATAGTGTCTCCACCCACTGAAACAGTGTCGCCACTCACTGGCATAGTGTCTCCACTAACGACATATAGTGTCGTCACCCACTTTTAGTCCCGGTTGGAGTGTCCTTTAGTCCCGGTTGGAGACACCATCCGGGACTAAACAGGCTCATGTCGGCACCAGCCTTCCGCAACCCCTTTAGTCCCGTTTGGTATTTCCAACCATGACTAAAGATGTAGTAGAATGTTTTTAAATCAGTGCATAGTTGTTTGATGTATACGATGTGTTCTTTTATTTTTATAATAGTACTACTCTTAGCATCGTGATTTTGTTTGATGAACTTATATAATGCAGATGATACGATAATGGATGTACGCTTACTGAATCTCTGACGAGTTCATTAAAGGCGTGCGTTCTTTTCACGTTGTGGCAGAGGCAAACAAGTGGAATGGTTTTCTGTGTTGTCCATGTGGTGAGTGTCGGAATCAAAAGGAATACTCTTCCTCAAGAGTCCTTCAGGGCCATCTGTTTCGGTCCGGTTTCATGTCTGGCTATAATTGTTGGAACAAACACGGAGAAAGAGGGGTTATGATAAAAGACAACGAACATGAAGAGAATGATGACAACTATCCTTTGTCCCCTGAATACGGTGGTACTACTATGGAAGACAATGATGAAGAAGAAGCAGCAGAGCGTGCATCATATGAGCCAGATGACGATCTTGGTCGGGTCATCGCTGATGCAAAGGGAGAATGTGATAATGAAAGGGAGAGGTTGAAATTTGAGCAGATGTTGGAGGATCACAACAAATTGTTGTACCCGAATTGCGAAGATGGCCAGAAAAATCTAGGTAGAACATTGTAATCACTGCAATGGAAGGCAGAGGTCGGTGTGCCTGACAAGGGATTTGAAAAGTTGATGAAGATAGTGAAGAAGCTGCTTCCAAAGGATAACGAACTGCCCGCCAGTACTTACAAAGCAAAGAAGGTTGTCTACCCTCTAGGATAAGAGGTACAGAAGATACATGCATGCATTAATGACTGCATCCTCTAACGCGGTGAGCAGTACGAGAATTTGGATGCATGCCCGGTATGCACTTCATTGCGGTATAAGATCCGACGAGATGACCCTGGTGATGTTGAGGGGGAGCTCCCCAGGAAGAGGGTTCCCACCAAGGTGATGTGGTATGCTCTTATAATACCACGGCTGAAACATTTGTTCAGAAACGAAGAGCATTCCAAGTTGTTGCGATGGCACAAAGAAGACCGTAAGAAAGACAAGATGTTGAAACACCCCGTGGATGGGTCCCAGTGGAGAAAAATTGAGAGAAACTACCAGGACATTGCAGGTGACGCGAGGAACTTATGGTTTGGTCTAAGTACAGATGGCATGAATCCTTTTGGGGAGCTGAGATGCAGTCATAGCACATTGTCTATGATTTTGTGTATCTATAACCTTCCTCCTTGGTTGTGCATGAAGCGAAAGTTCATTATGATGCCACTACTCATCCAAGGCCCAAAGCAACCCGGCAACGACATTGATGTGTACCTAAGGCCATTAGTTGAAGAACTTTTATAGCCGTGGCACAGGCAAGGTGTACGTGTGTGGGATGAGCACAAACGTGAGAAATTTAACCTACGATGATTGTTGTTCGTAACCATCAATTATTGGCTCTTAGTAACATTTCAAGACAGACAAAGAAGGGATACAATGCATGCACACACTGTTTAGATGCCACTGAAAGTATTTATTTGGATAAGTATAAGAAGAATGTGTACCTAGGGAGTCATCATTTTCTTCCGCCCAAGCATTCCCTAAGAAGGAAAGGCAACATTTCATTGGTGAAGCAGATCACCGGAGTAAGCATGTGCGTCGTACTGGTGATGATGTATTTGATATGGTGAAGGATTTAAAAGTAATATTTGGAAAGGGTCTTAGCGGACAATCCGTTCCAAAGGACGCTAGCAGACATGCACCCATTTGGAAGAAGAAATCTATATTTTGGGAGCTACCCTATTGGAAAGTCTTAGAGGTCCGCTCTGCAATTGACGTTATGCACCTGACGAAGAATCTTTGCGTGATGCTTCTAGGCTTCTTGAGCGTGTATGGAAAGAATAAAGATACACCAGAAGCATGACAGGACCAACAACGTATGAAAGATCGAGACGGCAGGCATCCATAGTTGTTTCAATGTACTGCTAGCTACGCTCTTAACAAATAAGAGAAGGAAATCTTTTTTGAATGCCTGAGTAGTATCAAGTTCCCCTCTGGATTCTCGTCCAATATAAAGGGAATAATAAATATGGCAGTGAAAAAATTCCAGAACCTGAAGTCTCATGACTTCCACGTGCTTATGACGCAGTGGCTTCCGGTTTCTTTGAGGGGACTTCTACCAGAAAATGTTAGAGTACCCATTGTGAAGCTATGTTCGTTCCTCAATGCAATTTCCTAGTAGGTAATCGATCCAGAAAGTCTACCAGGATTACATAAATATGTGGTCCAGTGTCTTGTCAGCTTTGAGTTGTTGTTCCCACCATCCTTCTTGAACATAATGACGCACCTTCTAGTTCACCTAGTCGAAGAGATTACCATTCTTGGTCCTGTATTTCTACACAATATGTTTCCATTTGAGAGATTCATGGGAGTCTTAAATAAATATGTCCATAATCATGCTTGGCTAGAAGGAATCATCTCCAAGGGCTATGGAACAGAGTAGGTCATTGAGTTTTGTGTTGAAATTATTTCTGACCTTAAGCTAATCGGTTTACCTGAATCCCGACATAAGGGAGACTTAGTGAAAAAGGCACGCTAGGAAAGAAAACAAAGATATGTATGGACACACATTCTTTCACTAAAGCACACTATACAATTCTGCAAAGTTTCACCTTGGTGGCTCCGTATATCAAGGTACGCAAGAAAATTGTACGCTCGAACTACCCGGGGCAGTCTGACAGGTTGATTAGAGATGAACACAAGAAGTCTTTCGGCGGTTTGTTGCAGACACATATCATGAATGACACCACTGTTGGAGATCAGTTGTACTTGTTGGCCAGGTCTCCGTCTTCAACTATATTGACTTTCCGAGGGTACAAGATAAATGGGAATATATTTTACACGCACGTCCAAGATAAAAAGAGCACCAACCAAAATAGTGGTGTCCGATTTGATGCAACAGATGACAATGGGAAAAAGGACACATATTATGGTTACATACAAGACATATGGGAACTTGACTATGGTCCTAATTTCAAGGGCCTATTGTTTCGATGCAAATGGGTCAACATGACAGGAGGTGGGTAACGGTAGACCAGCAGTACGGAATGACAACATTGGATCTCAATAATCTTGCGTACGGAGACGAACGATTTGTCCTTGCCAATGATGTGGCTCAAGTTTTCTATGTGAAGGACATTTCTACTAGACCAAGAGAAAGGAAAGATAAGCAAAAGAATACAATATCATACAATGAGACAAAGTGCCACACACTACTTTGAAAACGCCTGTTTGTGGCGCACATGAAATGGCCATCCGTGGCGCACTAGTAGTGCGCCACTAGCCTCGCACTGCGACTATCTCCTAGCTGTGGCGCACTGCCTGGTGCGCCACGGTTGTGTCGAGATAGGCGTAGCGCACCTGCTAGTGCGCCACGGCTAGGAGGGAAGATGCGCTACGTGTTGGATCTTCTGTGGCGCATGTTGCAGTGCGCCACTAAGATGCGCAGGTGCGCTTTAGCTGTAGTGCGCCACAAAAGCTATGTTATGTGCGCCATGGGTGTTTTCTTTTAATTTTAGATCCAGATGATATACAATACAGATTATATTCAATACTACAGGCAGATATACATACAAATACAAGATATACAATTAAATATATAAATACAGAATTTGCAAAACAAGATTGAAACAAATACATATAGATAAGTCTCATACATGAATACATAGTATAAGTTACATTGTTTCGATCAAGTTACAAAGTAGTTGGTGACATGCGAATACATGTGTCTCGAACAAGTTAGAGCTCGGAAGCTCACCTAGCCCTAGACATCTAAACTAGCTAGACATAAAAATGGGATAAACAACCAAAGACGATAAGCATGATCACCGCGACGAAGGTGTAGGTCTTCATCCGGTTCCTCGTCCTAACTCCTGCTAGATAGCGCGTGTATCTAGCTTCTGCTCCGCCATAGTGTTGTACCCTTTGTAGATATTGCCACTAAAACGGTGCACCTGTCTCCGGCAGTCTTCCCAATCATCGTAGACTCCGGGAACCTGTCCCTTGTACACGACGGACCACGTCATCTACAAGTTGACAATAATAATTAACCGGTGATTAAAAAAAACATGTATAATTAAAGTCGCATATGAAGATACATTTATAGAAAGTACTCCCAACTCAAAAACACCAAAGTAACTCAAAAATCACTACTGGAAAAACCATCTTCCGTTCGATCACTGGAAGCCCAGCAGTCCCGGACCATCACGAACCGCGACTAGTGCTAGCACTAGTCCCGGTCCGTGAGGCCCCCAATGGCTAGAAATGGACATACTCATTAGTCCCGGGCCGGACCAGAGTATTAGTCCCGGCCCGTAATACGGCCCGGGACTAATAACCTGGAGCGAGGCAACAGCTCTTTTCGTGGACTATTAGTCCTGAGTCGTATCACGGCCCGGGACTAATTGTCCATTACTATATATACAGCTCCCTGGCCAGCTGCCCTAAAGCATATGGTGGCCATTTTTCTCAAAGAAAGCAAGAGAGTTCATGCCATTTTTTTCTCCAGATTTGTCAAGATTTAGTTTGCAACACCTAAATCCAAAGCTTTAAAAGCTTAGAACTTCATTCTTTCATCTCTTATTGCTACTTTAGCTCTATATAATTCTCTAGAAGTATAGAGATATGGATCAAATGCATGCATGCTCTAGAAGTAGCTCGAAGGATTTTGATATATATGTGTAACAAATTTTGATTAGGCACATAGTTACTGAAAATTGAAATGTGTAATTTTAGAGTTTCAGAGCTTAGAATGGAATGAGGTTTTCACTGATGGAACAATAATAAAAAACTCCACATTTATCATGTTGATTGTTTTCTCCAATTCACAAATTGGTGCATGTAAAGTTTTCAAAATTCAAAATTAATGCTCTAGAAGCTCTCAATATAACTTGTAATAATTTTATCATGTTGTGTAATGGTTTTTGATATACTTTTACTATAATGCAGATGGTCCGGGAATGGATGTACGGTACCGACCGACGCTCTGGCGAGTTCATTAATGGCGTGCATGAATTCATCCGTGTTGCTGATGCAAAAAAGCACAATGGTTTTGTATTCTGTCCATGTAATGTATGTAGGAATCAGAAGGATTATTCTGACTCAAAAACCCTTCACAGCCACCTGTTGAAGTCCGGCTTCATGCCCAGTTATAATTGTTGGACCAAGCACGGAGAGAGAGGGGTTATAATGGAAGACAATGAAGAAGAGGAGGAGGATGACAACTATCATGGTTTCCCTGAGTACGGAGATACTTCCATGGGGGATGCTGAAGGGGAGGATGAAGAAGAGACACATGATGAACCCGCTGATGATCTTGGTCGGACCATTGCCGATGCACGAAGAGATTGTGAAACTGAAAAGGATAGGGAGAAGTTCAATCACATGCTAGAGGATCACAAAAAGTTGTTGTACCCAAATTGCGAAAATGGTCTGAAAAAGCTGGGCAGCACACTGGAATTGCTGCGATGGAAGGCTGAGTGTGCTATACCTGACTCCTCATTTGAAAAGTTGCTTAAAATGATGAAGAATATGCTTCCAAAAGATAATGTATTGCCCGCCAGTACATACGGAATAAAAAAGGTTTTTCTGCCCTCTAGGTTTAGAGGTTCAGAAGATACATGCATGTCCTATGACTGCATCCTCTACCGCGGTGAGGAGTATGAGAATTTAGATGCATGCTCGGTATGCACTTCAGTTCGGTATAAGATTAGACGAGATGACCCTGGTGACGTTGAGGGCGAGCCCCCCCGAAAGAGGGTTCCTGCGAAGGTGATGTGGTATGCTCCTATAATACCACGGTTGAAACGCTTATTCAGAAACAAAGAGCACGCCAAGTTGTTGCGATGGCATAAAGAGGAACGTAAGTCAGACGGGATGTTGAGACACCCCGCTGATGGGTCGCAATGGAGAAAAATCGATAGAAAGTACCCGGACTTTGCAGATGACGCAAGGAGTTTAAGGTTTGGTCTAAGTACAGATGGCATGAATCCCTTTGGGGAGCAGAGCTCCAGTCACAGCACCTGGCCTGCGACTCTATGCATATATAACCTTCCTCCTTGGTTGTGCATGAAGCGGAAGTTCATTATGATGCCAGTGTTGATCCAAGGTCCGAAGCAACCCGGCAACGACATTGATGTGTACCTAAGGCCATTAGTGGAAGAACTTTTACAGTTGTGGCACGATCCCGGGATACGCATGTGGGATGAGCACAAGCAGGAAGAATTTAACCTACGAGCATTGCTTTTCGTAGCAATCAATGATTGGCCTGCTCTTAGTAACCTTTCAGGACAGTCAAACAAGGGATACAATGCATGCACACACTGTTTAGATGAGACTGCAAGTATATATTTGGAACATTGTAAGAAGAATGTGTACAATGAGCATCGTCGATTTCTTTTGGCCAAGCATCCCTTAAGAAAGAAAGGCAAGCATTTCAATGGTATGGCATGTCACCAGACGAAGCCTAAGGAGCGTACTGGTGTTGATATATTTGATATGGTCAAAGATTTGGATCAACTGGTAACCTCTGGAAAGGGTCCTAGAGGAAAATCTGTTCCGAAAGACGCTGAAGGACACGCACCCATGTGGAAGAAGAAATCTATATTTTGGGAGCTACCATATTGGAAATTCTTAGAGGTCCGCTCTGCAATCGATGTGATGCATGTGACGAAGAATCTTTGCATGAACGTGCTAGGCTTCTTGGGCGTGTATGAGCAGACAAAAGATACACCGGAAGCACGAAAGGACCATCAACGTATGGAAGACCCAGATGGCATGCATCCAGAATGGTTTCAAGGTCATGCCAGCTACACTCTTACCAAACAAGAGAAGGAAATATTTTTTGAATGCCTAAGCAGTATTAAGGTCCCGTCTGGCTTCTCGTCGAATATAAAGGGGATAATAAATATGGCAGAAAAAAAGTTCCAAAACCTAAAGTCTCATGACTGCCACGTGATTATGACGCAAATGCTTCCGATTGCATTGAGGGGGCTTCTACCAGATAATGTTCGAGTACCCATTGTGAAGCTATGTGCATTTCTCAATGCAATCTCTCAGAAGATAATCAATCCTGAAGATCTACCATGGTTACAGAATGATGTGGTCCAATGTCTTGTCAGTTTTGAGTTGGTGTTCCCACCATCCTTCTTCAATATTATGACGCACCTGCTGGTTCACCTAGTCGAAGAGATTTCCATTCTCGGTCCTGTATTTCTACACAATATGTTTCCCTTTGAGAGGTTCATGGGAATCTTAAAGAAATAAGTTCGTAACCGTGCTAGGCCAGAAGGAAGCATCTCCAAGGGCTATGGAACAGAGGAGGTCATTGAATTTTGTGTTGACTTTGTTCCTGACCTTAAGCCGATTGGTCTTCCTCAATCGCGGTATGAGGGGAGACTGAGTGGAAAGGGTACTCTAGGAAGGAAATCAATAATATGTAGAGATGGACATTCTTACACCGAAGAACATTACACCGTTCTACAGAATTCTATCTTGGCATCCCCATATATCGAGGAACACAGGAAAATCTTACGCTCCAACAACCCTGGAAAGCATGACTCTTGGATTAGAGATGAACACATGAAGAGTTTCGGCGGTTGGTTGCAACATCTCATCAAAAACAACACTCTTGGAGATCAGCTATACTTGTTGTCTAGGTCACCATCTTTGACTATATCGACTTTCCAAGGGTACGAGATAAATGGATATACATTTTACACGATAGCCCAAGATAAAAAGATCACCAACCAAAACAGTGGTGTCCGCTTTGATGCAACAGACAATAATGGGTCAAAGACCACATATTATGGTTACATAGAGGATATATGGGAACTTGACTATGGACCTACTTTTAAGGTCCCCTTGTTTCGGTGCAAATGGGTCAAGATGACGGGAGGAGGGGTTGAGGTAGACAAGAAATACGGAATGACATCATTGGATCTCAGCAATCTTGGGTACTTAGACGAACCATTCGTCCTAGCCAATGATGTGGACCAGGTTTTCTATGTGAAGGACATGTCTACCAAACCTAGAAAACAAAAAAAATAAGAAAAAGAATACATCAGACGATGAGCCAAAGCGCTACCTAGTTCTTTCAGGAAAAAGAAACATCGTGGGAGTGTAGGACAAGACAGACATGTCAGAAGATTGTGAAAAGTTCCATGAAATTCCGCCCTTCGCGGTGAAGGATGACCCAACCATCATGTTAATGAATGAAGATGCTCCATGGATACGACGGGATCAGAAAGGAACACAAGCGAAGAAATGATATGTAATAATTGTAACATTTTATGAGTTAAGATGTTCCATGCATGTGTCCATTTTTATAGTGTTGTCTGCAAACAATCTTGAGTGTGTTAGTCCCGTTTTATGGCTGGACCGGGACTAAAGGAGGGCCTTTAGTACTGATTCATACTTACCATTAAGATCTGATCTCCAAACGCGTGATGTCACATATTAGGGAGTGCCTCTATGACCAGTTTCTCGGAGATGCCGGAGGACTGGGCTCCGTCGGCATCTCCCTGAAACTGGCCGTAGTGGTGTCCCTGCTCTCGAAAACCATCTTGCAGCTTGTAACTTCTCTAACTAGATCAATACGCCTGGGAGCTAACTAATTCAAAGTGAAAACTGACCCAAGCATACCGATAAATAAGGAAGATGCTCCATGGTTACGGACTAGAAGAGAACCAAAACACTAGATGTGGATGTTGTTGATGTAATAATGTCTTAAACCTTTGGTGAATTAATCCTATTTTTTTTAGAATTTATGAGATTGTTGTAGGCAGGTAGAAAAAAACAGCATTTTATCACGTGAGCGAACTCACAAGAATACAACAACATCTTCATATTTAGTCCCGGTCCAGCCACAAACCGGGACAAACCGGGACTAGCTAACACTCAGGACGAAAGCCGCCCCTTTAGTCATAATCATGCCCAGTCCTATAGTACACAGCTTCAGGGTCTTCTTCGTCATCGTCATCATTATTGTCATCGTCATCGCCGTTGTGGATAGGCGCACGTGACTCGATCCTCAGCCCAGCCTGGCATATACTAGGGGCACCTGCCACTCCGGCCTCGGATTCACGGCGGGCGGGGGAGGGGTCTCCCCCCGGCCTCGGACTTGTTGGCACCACAAACGAGGATGGTCTCCCCCCCGGCGATGTAGCGTATCACGCTGATGATAGTATGGTTCACCCACCACAGACGGCAGCCTGCTTCGTTGTGGTTTACCTGGGGCGGGCCATCACCCTCGTACCTGGCGAGCTCCCTTTCCTGCTACTTAGAGAAGAATGAATTCCAGGTGTCGTAGTTGTCGGGATCCCATTGGGGATCCATCCGCTGCTCCACCGTGAGCTCGTGGTAGAAGTGGTTTGTGATGGCCGCCTATCAGGCGGAGCCTTGAGGCACATGAGGGATAGGAACCCCTCTAGCGCTCATCATCCAGCCGACGGGCGGCCGGTAGACCGGCAGGCAAGGGTAGCTGGAGGCGCACAACGCCTCGGTATCCTGAAGGGTCAGAATGGCCCAGTAGGCGATGTCTATTGTTGTGAGAGAGGAAGGTGTGGATGTATGGATAGCCATGGCGTGGTCGTCCTATATATAGATGGAAAGGGCAGGAAAACATGGCGGGAAGCGGTGGGAAATGGCGGGAAATATATTTAGTCCCAATTAGTGGCTACAACCGGGACTGAAATCTTTGTTTAGAGGGAAAGGGCGGGAAAACATGGCGAGAAGCGGTGGGAAATGGCGTGAAATATCTATAGTCCCGGTTAGTGGCTACAACTGGGACTAAAAGCTCCGTTCATAGGGAAAGGGCGGGAAAACATGGCGGGAAGCGATGGGAAATGGCGGGAAGCCGTTTTGACCTTAGTTCGAAACGAGAAAAAATCGAAAAGGGCATACAATTTTCAAAAAAGGTCCCAACAATGTAAATCCTTCGCGTGGTGTCATATTATGTGACATAGTTGGAAGGAAAAATATCAAACCTGGTATCTTGATTATGTCTCGAAAGAACCTTCACAAAATGACCTATCATGTTCGAGGTTTCATGGCTTTCGGTCCAAGAGACTGATGTTATGTGCTGAATCGAGGCATAGTTTGTGATACTGTGCCCATATTGTGCATGCATGTGGATATTGGGATGGCGAACATTGTTGCACGAGGAATTTTCCTTTCCGTCGCACAGAAAAGCCATTTTCCATTTTTCGAGCGCAAAAAGACGGGTCGTTTTGTGAAGCAACCACCAAAATGCAGTTAAAAATGCTACCATCCCATTTTTTAAAAATACTAGAGCACCTGACATGACTTATCCCCCAACAGGGAAATCTCAAACCTTTCTGTCCTTCCCAGATGAAAAAAGACAAATGTTTGCCGAATTGGTAGGAAGTGGGTCCGGTTTGAACTAGAGGTACATGATCTAACGCCCGTGATTTTTTGAAAAAATCATTTTTAGACTCACAATATGTTGTTTCTTCAGAGATCCAATCCAAGTTCTAACGGGCTCATTCCCTATCTTCACGTACGCCGTTTTGACCTTAGTTCGAAACGGGCATACAAAATTCAAAAAAGGTCTGAGCAATGTAAATCCCTCGCGTGGTGTCATATTATGTGACATAGTTGCAAGGAAAAATATCAAACTTGGTATATTGATTATGTCTCGAAAAAACCTTCACAAAATGACTTATCATGTTGAATCGCGGCATAGTTTGTGATACTGTGCCCATATTGTGCATGCATGTGGATATTGGGATGGAGAACAATGTTGTAGGAGGAAGTTTTCCTTTTCGTCGCACGAAAAAGCCATTTTCCGAGCGCAAAAAGACGGGTCATTTTATGAAGCAGCCACCAAAATGTAGTTACAGAATGCTACCATCCCATTTTTATAAAATACTAGAGCACCTTACATGAACAATCTCCCAACCAGGAGATCTCAAACCTTTCTGTCCTTCCCAGGTGAAAAAGACAAATGTCTTCTAAATCTGCAGGAAGTTGGTCCGGTTTGAACTACATGTACATGATCTAACACCCCTATCTTCACGCATGTCGTTTTAACCTTAATTCAAAATGGGAAAAATTCGAAACGAGTATAAAAAATTCAAAAAAGGTCCGAACAATGGAAATTCAAAAGCGATAATAATTATTTTATTTACATCTATATAATAGAGCAGGATAATAGCTTTAAATTATAGATATTTTTTTTTGCAAATTTGATATATAATAATTAATTTTCCTAAGTGTTAATTTGTTTTTTCGAAAAAGGTTGAAAAACAGACCTTTAGCCCCGGTTTATATTACAAACCGGGACCAAAGGGGTGCAGTCCGACGTGCGAAATGCAACGCGCCAGAAACACTTTATTCCCGATTTGTAACACAAACAGGGACTAAAGGTTACCATTTAGTCCTGGTTGGTGTTACAAACCGGGTCTAAAGGGCGGGTGTGTATAAATACCCACAGCGTGTGCCCCGGTTCTAGCAACGAACCGGAGCACCCAGTCGTCTTCCACCCCGATCTAGAGCCCCAGCACCGCCACCGCGCCGCCCGCTCCGTCCACCACCGTGCCACGCTCGTGCCGCCCCGGCAACCCGCCGACCGCGCCACCCCAGTGACCGGCCGACCGCGCTGCGCTGCCCGCACCACCGCACGCGCAGGTGAGCTCTCCGGCCGCCATAACTAATTGTAATTAGTTAATAATTTTGTGAGTGTATTTTTAGGGTTAATTAGTGTAATTTTGTTAGTGTTAATTAGTGTAATTTTGTTAGTGTATTTTAGGGTTAATTAGTTAGTAATTTTAGGGTTATTTAGGTAGTTAGTTTGAAGTTTACGGTTAATGTAGTTAGTTAATTAGTTATAATTTAGTTAGTTTGAAGTTTAGTGTAATTTTGTATAGAGATTTTAGATAGAGATTGTAGTTGATTTTAGTTAGTGTTTAATATAGTTAGTTGAATTTAGTTAGTGTTTAATATAGTTTATTTTAGTTGATAGTATTTACTGTCGTCATGTTTAAAGTATATAGGTTTAATTTAGGGTTTAAGATTATGACGCGTCCTCATCCTCGTTCACTCGGCGGGAACAACGGAGGACTACTAGACTCTGTCGCCAGGCATCCGCGCGACTGGGCTCCGCTGGGAGGTGCTACCAGCCGAGAGATGTGGTTTGGTGAGGAATTCGGGTGTCGTCGTCGACCCGGATCTTTTGTGGTGGCGGTCGAGTGGTCCAAGCGCGGTGCAGAGGGAGCCGACCCTCGACTAGGTGGTACAACGTCGTGTCAGGGAGGAGGACGAGAACGTCTAATGTTACATATATATTTTGGAAGTCCGGGTCGCCAATACCTGGCAGGTTCTTCAGGCACCTTACCCGAGATATTCTCCGGTGATGGTTCCTACTCTTTGGGTGCACATATCCGAGGCTCAGTAGCTGGGGTCGACGTCTTGGTTGAGCTAGATGTGTAATAGCGTAATATCTTTTATTATTGTTGTACTAGCTGGATTATTCAAGATGTATTGTTATTTAATTGGTACTTTATCTTTCTTCATCGCATTGTTTAATTGGTACTTTAATGTGTAATATGGTATATTAAGCTGGATTACTTTATCTTCCTTTATTTATCGCATTAAGAAAAATGGTTATATCTTTCTTCTATAATTGTATTCATAAAGATATTAAGTAGTCCTTGTATAAACATCTGATGTGTATCATTGAATATGTGATTCAGTTGTGAAACTATGCATTCATGTTGTTTGTACTAAATATCCTTGGTCATTGAGGTTGTGCTGGACACACAACTTAGACCAATGTGAAAGTTGGCTTGATGACTCGGTTCCACTTGTCATGGGCATGGAGATGCTATTCCAACTTACACAGATTCGGCTAAAGAGTTTAGCGAGTCGGATTGACCCACATTGAGGTACAACGAACAAGTTGTCATTTGTATATCTCAATCAATGTAATACTTAGACCTGAGGTTGTTGCATAGTCCGAGTTGAGGATCACCGACTTAGGTTCTGTCAAACGCTGATCCGTAACTGGGCAGTTATAAAGGCAGGGTTCGGGTCGACTGAGAATCAAGCAGCATGATGTGAATAACCAAGATGGGATTTTGCCCCTCCACTCGGAGATATATTCTCTGGGCCCTCTCGTGAGATATGATTTGGAAAGCATGGCAATGCACGACTCGGTTAAGTATTAACCGAGGCGATCGACTAAGAGTTAGTCGGGTGAATCACTTATCTCGGATCGAGAAGAGAGTCGGACTATTTAAGGGATGACATATATTCGCCTATAGTCTGACAAGGTATGTCGTGAGGCAAAAGGGACTCGGACGTAAGTCGCATTGGAAAGGCAAGTCGTCATGACTCTTTGGTACTTGGGAGTCGGCACGTTCTGCTAGGAGCCGCTACCGACTGATCGATTGAGAGTCGGACTCCAATCGTGTCCAAGTAGCCATGAGCCTGCGGGGTCACACACTTAATAGTGGGAGCATGTTCGGATTGGATCTGAACCTGTAATCTGGTTGGGTTGGACCTAAACCGGATTAGGACTGAGTTAGTGAGTTGTACTCACGGTGACTAGTGTTATATGGGCTTTAGTGAATGGGTCGCGCGAGCAGAGCCCACGTTCACTCCCTATATATAGTGGAGCACTGTAACCCAGAAAGGTTAATTGTTGTTCGGTTAGGTCATTCCATGTGTTGGAAACCCTAGCTCCACACCAGTCCTGCCGCCGTTCCGAACCTAGCAGTTCGCCGCCGGCGCTCCTCCTTGTACGTGTGGATACCAGCAGAGGTGTTGTGCGATCAGCACCAGGACGATCAGACCGTGAGGACTGCACTGCATCAACTGACACGCTTCATCAGTAATCCGCATCTGCGCGTCTAGTGGTAAACCTCGTGGCCTTCTACCTCAACTAGATCTTGGGATCACCACGTTAGAGGAAAATTTTTGTTTTATCTCTGCGTGGCCCAACAATGTCTCGATCCAGTCACCGTCCTACAGGCCCACTCGCTGGCAGTTCGGGCCAGTAGCAAATGTCCTGCTTGGTATACCCCGGTTGGCATATACCCATCAATTTTCGTACAACAACAGTTAACAAGCTAGTTTGCAAATGGCCCCATTTGAATTCATGTATGGAAAGAAGTGTCGCACCCCTTTGAATTGGTCGGAAGTACGAGAGAGTCAGATTTTTGGACCCGACATCCTACGAGAAGCAGAAGAGAAAGTTCACAAGATCCGTGAGCACCTCAAGACCGCCCAGTCAAGATAGAAGAGTTATGCCGACTAGAGACGTCGAGACCTCGCTTTCAATATCGGAGATTTTGTGTATCTCAAAGTGCCGCCTTTGAAAGGAATGCAGTGTTTCCAGCTCAAAGGAAAGTTAGCCCCCAGATATATCGAACCTTTCAAGATTCTAAATCTTCGAGGAGAAGTATCGTATCAATTGTAACTTCCAGAGGAGATGTCAGCAGTGCATAATGTGTTCCATATATCGTTACTTCGCAAATGCCTTGAAGTTCAATAGAAGACTGAAGTTTTCAAGAACATTGATCACCGCACCATAGAGATCAACGATGACCTAACGTATCCCGAAGTACCCATCCGTATTTTGGAGGAAGCTTTTAGAACTACTAGAACTTGAAGCATCAAGTTTCTCAAGATTCAGTGGAGTAACCATACTAAAGAAGAAGCTACCTGGGAGCGAGAAGATCACATCAAGACGGAGTATCAAATCTTTTTAAATCCTAGTATTCTTCTTTCTTCTTTCTCAAATCTCGGGACGATATTTTTTTTAAGGAGGGAAGGTTTTTAACATCCCAAAAATATTGAACAATGATCATCAAATTCCAATCACCAAAATTAGGGTTAACAAAAACATTTGTTAATTCAAATCAATATGAATGCATGTGTGTATGTGATGATTGGGTGAATGCATGATTTGACTTATGTTTTTGATCTAAATAGCAAGGATTGGACTAAAGATGAAAACAACCTCATCTAAATAATTTCCAAGCAGATACAAATCAAGAGGAAATCAAAAACAAATCTAATAAATCAACTTGTCATTTTTGACAATCTTGCTCACTAGACCACTTTGAGGGTTTCTAGTACAAGATTTCGAATAGAAACAATTCTATTTTTTTTACCCCTTGCTAGACCAAGTAAAAGTGAATCAAAGCCACCCTTTCAAACTTGTAGAAACATTTGGCAACCCCATTCAAATGACAATTAAAAATTGAATCTATATCATATGTGAAGATCCCACATTTTCAAAACCTCACCAAACCAGTACCCCTTGACCAATCCAACTAACCATAGACTCCCTAGTATGTAACTAGCAAACCCACCAAGTATGGATCCAAAATTCAAATTTGAATCTCTTGCGGCCATTTCATCAAACACCTTGTAATCAGCAAACAAACAAACATCAGACACTATTTGGAGCAGTGATTTTGGCCAACCTTGTTCTCTCTCTAGCTCACACTATACTCTCAATAGATGATCAAACTAAGTTAACTAGCTTTAGCCCACTGTGTTCATGCAATAGCCATCAGTGGTGACCATGCCGAGTGCACACTTCCCACCCCCATGTCGTCAGCGAGCCAGGAGAAGCTCTAGCCTCGCCAACCTTGTCTGGGACACGCAACACTGTCCACCGCCACCCCCTGTCCAAGCCTCGAGCCTTGCAAGTCACTGGACCACACGGAAAGCTCGCGCCCAGTTTCTCTGCCAGCATGCCGAGCGTGCGCTAGAGCATCTCCCGTGACACAAGCCCACAGACCGTGCGCCGCCCTCGTCGCTTGCGTCCGTGATCACTAGCACCCCAGCAACACGCTAGACAACCTCGTCCGCCTCCATGCATGCTGCACGCTATTAAAATCACCGTCGGACCCGCTCAAAGCGCATCGATGTTCCGACCGTTCCGTACCGCTCCACGCCTCGCCATCAACCCGTTGATCTTCGCCAGGAGGCAACACACCGCCCCCTACAGTCGCCCATGCCAGTAGAACGATGTGCCGACGACCACAACGAGCTCAGCCCGTGCCCGTCGGTCCCCTTCTGGCACTATAAAAGGAAGCCACCCCCGTTCGATTTGAGCACACCATCTCACTCCCCACCTCTCACTGATCACACCCACTCACTCACGGAGCAAGACGAGCACCAGGTGGCCGGAATTTCACCGGAGTCCCCCGCTGAAGAGGAGAGGCTCCATCGATTGGAGCCACCCCAGGAGGAGCTACCGGTACCAGGTGGATCGTTGTCATCGACTTCGTCATTCGCCCCCGTCGCCGACCATCGTCTGAGCCCCGGTGAGCCTCCGTTGACCCTCACGGGTCAAGCTAGGGTTCTTGTTCATCGCGTCCTGTTCAGCCGTGGACGATGAACCCCAGCCATCGATCTAGCTTCTAATCCTACGACCCTAATAGCCCCATACCCCTTTGCCACTCTCTATCTCACTAAAGAGTGGGGACAACCACTTAACTAGCCCGCGCGCGCACTGTGCATAGTGGGCTGGCCTAGTTAAACCTCCCGCGCGACCTAGTAATTTAAATTTAGATTTATTTTTTTAGTTTCAAACCTAGTTCTGTACCTAGATTAAAAAATCAACCTAGCTCGATTCACTGAACCAAAATGCATGAAACCAATTTTGTTAGGAAGGTACTGGAGTTCTTAATCGAAGCCTACTGGATTCCAATCATTTGGATTTGTAGATCACCTATAGTAAAAATAACAAGTCAGTAGCTTTTCTGTATTCAAAAATTTTTCAAAATTCAACCATGAAAGCTTTTGAGTTGATTCCAACTCTCAAAATCACATTTAACCATACCTTTCATAATATATAAAAATGTATAGGTTTACTTGCAGAAATAATGATCAAGTGATAAAATAATGCCCCATAGGCATTTCTAGTCACTTTAATTAATTAAAATAAAAAGTTAAACCTTATTAAATTGTGACACTACTTTAAATCACATTCCCATGTACTGGAATATGTGTTGATGACATGTGTCAACATGATCCCATGTTTTAGTTGGAGAATATTAAATCTTAAGTAGTTTTTCAATGAGTAGAAATTACTTTTCTAAAATAAAGGAAATAAAACTATTTCCTTAATGATTGTAATGCTTGTGATGATCCTATATCATCTAGTGAAAACCTTGGTGTGATAGATATAAGTAGTTAAGTATTGATTGGTGATTATGTATCTCGTATTTATTTATAGATGCTAGTACCGACCAAGGATATGAGGAGGAAGGAGAATACTACGAGGAAGAAGCCGAGGAGAACTTCAACCACTGCTCTACACAAGGCAAACCTAATACTACTAGTTGACTAGGCAAGCTTACACTTGCAATTTATGCAAGCTCACACTTGCAACTATGAAAGTTAGATAACCTATGCAATGCATTAAGCATGCTTGGTTATATACATTTGATGATGCCCAATCCTAGTTTTACTTGCAAGCTTAGTTGATTATTTCTTTATCCAAGATTTCTAGTTAAGGTTATATGGTAATTGGTAGACTTTAGAAAGATATTTAAAGGTAGCATAAAGAGCATATAACTTTACCCAAGTTTTTGACTATCTTGATGTCACACTGAGGCATGAGATTGAACTTAGCTAGTTCCCACTTGTTTACCACCCATCATTTGTGTTTACCCCCACCTGTAGTCTAGTGCTAAGCATAAAACTTGATCAACTTTAGATGGGAATACTTGGTGAAAATGGTTATGATAACCTTAGAATGATGAGTCATTCTACTGAAATGTTTTGACATGTGTTCTTGAACACCATATTATTTTGATGATGAAAATGTTAAGGCATGAGCCTTATCCCTTTTACAAAACTGATGGTTGTCTGAATGTGAAACCATTCCAACTTTACGGTACAACCACAATACCCAAAATTTGGGTAGGGCTTGACTGGAAATTTATATACCTTAGTATGGGTTCCCTTGCAGCCAAGGTTTGAGCTGAGGCTACCTTGTGAAGATTGTCCACCTGTTCAGTACCCAAGATGACAGTTGGTCGTGGTTGGGAGGCCAAACTCATAGGAGAGGTGCCTATACTAGGGCATGTAATTGAAAGGTTATGATTGATTATCCGCATACTAAGTATGGTGAATTCAAGATTTTCCCTGATGGATGTATCAAATGTTGTGGTGAAAGTGTACAATATCTTAGAGTGTCAAACTATTCGAATAGGCTCGTCCGCGGTTATGGACAGTTGGAGTGGCCATGTTGTTCCGTCGTCAGATGTTTTCAAAATGACCTATGAAATGATTCATGACTTTGACTTGACCACAACGCAGTTGTCACATGAAACTCAAGTTCCCACTTAGGAGTTATAAAAATTTACACTAGCTTTCTTTGCTTCTGAATTTAGTTAAGGTAAACCTGGCATTTTGCAAAATAACCCTAGAGCTTAGTATCCTACTAAAAACCCACTTCACTTGTTAGTACTAGTTTGCGAGTACTTAAAGAGTACTCATGGATTTGTCCCTGGCTATTCCCGTGGCAAGATTATGAACAGGACTATCAGGAGGATGGACAGCAGGAATGCTACGACAACTAGGATCATCTCCCATCGTCAGGATTGCCTGTGACCATGAAGATGGAGCCTCGCCTACGCTATAGTTATTATTACATTATTCCGCTGCTTGAATTGTATTAAGACTGGATCATGAGATCCTTATTTGTGTAAGAACTTATGTATGGTTTGTAATGGATGATGTACTGTGATATCCAATATGTTATGTCTCGCAAAAATGGTAATATTGGGATTGCGATGTGTGGCATAACAGGCATCTAGGATTAAAAATCTCGGTGTTGACAATATGGAATTATTCCATATCTGGTACTTGAAAGTCACAAAGGAAGGGCGTCAATTTATCCTATGTAAATTTGGAGAGGAGTACTTCCGTCTAGACATTATCTCCATTGACCTTTGTGAACTATTTCAGTTATTCAACTTAGACACCCTCGACAAGTCCCTCCTCAGCTGCTATTGTTTGTAAGTAATTAAGTCACTAACTCAGCTCGTTCAATTCATTTCCTATCGTTATGCTCACTATATCTCCTTCTGTATGCTATTATATATGTAGAATGAAGATTCGGGAATGTAGAATAAAGTCAATCTACGGCATTGGGTTCGTTCACCCAAACACAGTTAATGGACATACCATAATAAATAACCTCGAGGAAACGGAGGATAACTTGCTAATTATTTTAATGGAGCAACATTATAAGATGCAAATACTATTTCCTTACAACTATGGGTGAGAGTCTTACTGTCTTGTACAAATTCAATTTTTGTTTACTCGATGTTAAGTGTGTATAAACATGCACAGGTTCCACTGGATTCTTCTAAACATTGATGTTGACCGTGCAAAAGTTGAAATATTGGACTCGTTAAAGAAGCCAATGGAATACTACCGCAGCATACTTGATTTCCTCCAAAAGTAATTTCAATCATTATCACACTATATTTGTCTCTTTCGTTCATTCTCTGGGATGTAAAGTAATTAAAAACTCATTCATTTCTTTTTTGCTGGACAGGGTTTGGAAATGGTTCATGAAGGAGGTTCAGGGTGAATGGTGTAAGGAGCTGACTTTTCGTATGGTCCCGGCAGTTGTACAAGAGCTAGGTCCTCGCATCTCTTCAATTCTAGTCTCCATATAATTATCATGCTTGATTATTATTTATTGAATTATATTCTCCAATAGTGTGCGATGCAGCCACAGGGGACTAATTTATGTGGATATTACGTATCCGAATTCATTCGTGGGTGTATGGAGCAGGGCACAAACTTTCTTCGAGTACGTAAATAATATATTCACAATTTATTTTATACCATAATTTTTGTTGAGTTCCATTCATAATCATCAACTTCTTTATATATAGTTGGATGCGATGCGGGATAAGCTCCTACCACATGAACGCCAACTAGCAATTCAAGAGGAGTTTTCGGGTTTTTTGCTCCGGGATTGTAAACACCCGGATTTAATCCCAGATGCCTGTTATGCCATACATCACAATCCCAGGATTACCATTTTTGTGAGACATAATAGATTGGCACCATAGTTCATCATCCATTGCAAACCATAATAAAGGTCTTACAAATAAAGGATCTCATGATCCAGTCTTAATACAATCAACGCACCAGAATAATACTAAGGGTAGCATGGTCGAAACTCCATCTTCAAGGTCACAGGGAATGCTAACGATGAGAGATGATCCTAGTTGTCATAGACTTCCAGCTGTCCATCATCCTGGTAGTTCTCCTCATAGTATGGCAATAGGAATAGCCAGGGACAAAGCCATGGGTACTCTTTAAGTACTCGCAAACTATCACTAGCAAGTAAAGTAGTTCGAGTAGGAATCCTAAGCTCTAGATTTATTTGCAAAAAGCCAGGTTTATCACAAACTTAGTTTAGAAGTAAAGAAAACTAGTTTAATGTTCTACAACACCTAAGTAGGAACTTAGTTTTCATGTTCACAACCTTGTTGTGGTCAAGTCAAAGTCATAGTTCATTTCACAAGTCATTTTGAAAACATCTGACGACGGAACAGTATGGCCACTCCAATTGTCCATAACCACGGACGTGGCTATTTGAATAGTTTGACACTCCGTAGAGGTGGTACACTTTCACCACAACATTCGATACATCCGTCAGGGATAACCATGAATCATCATACTTGGTAAGAGGATATTCAATCCTAACCTTTCAATTACACACACTAGTATAGGCACCTACCCTATGAGTTTGGCCTCCCAACCATGACCATTTGTCATCTTGGGAACTACATAGGTGGACATTCATCACGAGGTAGCTTTAGCTCAAACCTCTTCCGCAAGGGAACCCATACTAAGATATATAAACTTCCAGTCAAGACCTACCCAAATTCGGGTATTGTGGTTGTACGGTAAAATTGGAATGATATCGCATCCGAACCCAACCACCAGTTTTTAAAAAGGGATAAGACTCATGCCTCAACATTTTGCTCATCAAATCATGTTGTGTTCATAACACATGTCAAAACATTTCAATAGAATTAATCTTCATTCCAAGGTTTTCATAATCATTTTCACCAAGTATTCCCATCTATAGTGATCAACTTTTATGCTTAGAACTAGTCACCAAAATTGAGTGTAATCACTAATGGAGGATGCTACTCAAGTGTGACTATACAAATCTAGTCTCATGCCTTAGTATGATATCTAGTTCTAACTACTCTGGCCTAGTTTTATGCTCTTTATGATACCTATACTATCTTTCCAAAACTCACAAGTCACTAAGTAAAAGTAGATAAAGAACTTTGGTAAAGATAAAAGAATAAAGCTTGCAAGTAAAACTAGGATTTGGTATAATCAAGGTTGCATAACCAAAGCATGCCTAATGCATCTTGCATATGTTAACTTGTAGTTTGTGATGGCTTGCATAGATAAGAAACTTGCAAGTGTTAGCTTGCACAGTGTAGCTTGCTAGGATGGCTTGCCTTGATTGGTGCAATGATTGAAGTTTTCTTCTCCTTCTTCTTCGTAGTACTCCTCCTCCTCGTTGCCTTGGTCGGTACTAGCGTCTATAAATAAATACAAGGTACATAATCACCAAACAATACTTAACTACCTCCATTTAGAACACCAAGGTTCACACTAGATGATCTAGCATCATCACAATCATCACATGAAATAAAGACCTAGTAAATTTATTTTATTTTGGTAAAAGTAATTTCTAGTCATTGAAAACTACTTAAGATTTAATATTCGTCAATTAAAATATGGGCTCATGTTGACCCATGTCATCACCACATATTCTAATACTTGGAAATGTGATTTAAAGTGGTGGTGACATTTTATAAAGTTTAAAATTACTAATTTGTATAGTTAAAGTGACAAGAAATGCCTATGGAGCATTCTTTTGGTACTAGTCCAATGTCACTGCATGTAAATCTAAATATTTTTACATATTCAGAAATATCTTGTCAAATGTGATTTTTGAGAGTTGGACTCAACTCAAAATCATTTATGGTTGATTTTTGAAAAATGTTTGAATGTGGAAAAGTCGCTGTCTTGTTATTATTACTATAGGTGATCTATAATTTCAAATGGCTTGAATCCAAAAGGCTTAGATTGATAATTTGAATACCTTTCTAGAAAAATTAGAATCATGCAATTTGGTTCAGTGAATATCCTTGAATTAATTTTTGAACCTACTGACTGAACTAGAGTTAAAATAAAATGGAAAATACCTATTTGAATTACTGGGCTACGCGCAAGAATATTACTGGGCCAACCCAGCTACACCGCGCGTGCAATGGGATGCTGACAGGGGGTCCTACTAGTCAGTGACTCAATCTAAACAAAGCGGTACCTTTCAATCTGATCCCTACGATTAGAACAAGATCTACGACCTACGTTCGTCGTCTCCGGTGGACAGCTCCGGCGAGACTAAACCCTAACGGCGATGGTGGGGGTACGCGGTGGCTCACCTGGGCTCCAACTAGGGTCGGCGATAGGGGCGAACAACGTTGTCAATGACAGTGGTTCGACCGGTGGTCGTGGCGGCTCCTGGGGTGGCTCCAATCAACAGCTCCTCTCCTCCTCTGCACCAGTGGACTCTGGTCAAATTCTGGCGGGCTGGAGCTCGCCTTGCTCCCGGGGAAGGGTCAGGGATGGTTCTCAGAGAGAGGGGAGTGAGGTGGTGTGGAGAATTGAGGCGGGGGTGGCCTCTATTTATACACCGGCGATGGGGACCGAGCGGGATGGTCAGGTCTCGTCGGTGACGATGATGAAGTGACCTAACGGCATGGCGAAGGGCGTAGGACGGTGCGGTGTCTCCTGGCAGTCATCGCTGGCTTAATGCCGCGACAAGGGGCGGTCGAGAACGATCGGGAGCATTCGACGCTCTGAGCTAAAACGGTTGTGTTCGAGACGGCGTAGAGGGGCTTCGTGTCGCACGGCGGTGAACGGTCGTGTCTGGGAGGTAGCTAGGGTCATGGCGAGTGCAGTTAAGCATGGTGAGAGCGAGGCGCGTCGTGTGCATTGATAGGTTGGAAACGTATCTATAATTTTTGATGCTCCATGTTTGTTTAGTATCTACTTTGCTTTACTTGTCTACACTTTCAGGTGCTTTTTACATGTTTTCTGGGACTAACCTATTAACAAGTTGCAACTGTGACAGATGCCTGTTTTCTGCTGTTTTTGGTTTTAGAAAAGTTAGTAATGAAATATTGGACGGGACGAAAGAAAAAGTCAATAACTTTCCATGGGGAACAAGAATTCCAAAGGGGACCCCGAGGGGCCGACCAGAGGGGCCACACCCCCTAGGCGCGGGTGGGCCCTAGCCCACACCTGGCTAGGGTTTGGCCGCCCTGGCGGCCGCCTCAGTCTCCCCCTTCGCCTATAAGAAGCCCTCGATGCAGGAACTCTTAGTACCCTATCAGAAATCCACGAAACCGTCTGTATCCACCGCCATCATCATCCCTAGATCGGGGGGATCTGAAGCTCTTCCCGGCACCCTGCCGGAAGGGATATCATCCCAGAGGCCTTCTCTCTGGTATGATTCGTGAGTCGTTCCACCTTGGACTATGGGTCCATGTAGTAGCTAGATGGTTGTATCTCCTCCTTTGTGCTTTCATGTATACATCTTGTGAGCTCCGTTCATGATCAAGGTCTAATCTATTTGTAATCATGCATGTTGTGTTTGCAGGGATCCGATGGATATTGAGATTATTATGTTGGTTTTATTAATGGTTCTATCTATATGATTCTATCATGTATGTGTTGTTTGTGATCTTGCATGCTCTCCGTTGCTAGTGGTTATCTTGGCCAAGTAGTTATTAGTGACTCCAAGAGGGAGTATTTATGCTCGATAGTGGGTTCATGCCTCTAGTTTCCAAGGGAAGTTACAATAATCTCTTCGTTTGTATATGTGCTTTTTCTACTAGGGAGAAAACAACGGTCTCTTGTTCATGGAACATGTGGACTGTTTAGCTTACACACTTTACATAAATCAGTTGTCTGTTGCTTGCAACTTAATACTGGAGGGGGTTCGGATGATAACCTGAAGGTAGACTTCTAGTCATAGATGTAGTTGGATTACGGTCTATGTATATTGTTGTATTTCCCAATCAACCTCATAGGATCTTTCTGGCTAGTAATTTCATTGTTATGCCTTGCTCAGTTCCGGTCAATTGCCCTGCTGTAATTTGTTTACCCTTCATGCCATGTTGTTTATCTAAGGAGAGCACCTCTAGTGAACTATGGACACCTGTCCAATCTTTATCATTGATAAATCTTCCACTGTTACTTGTTTACTTGCTGCAAACCATTACCTTCCACACCATACGTTTAATCCTTTGTTATAGCAAACCGGTGAGCTTGACAACCTCACTGATTCGTTGGGGCAAAGTCTTGAGTTTGTGTTGTGCAGGCCTCCACGTTGCTTCCAACACCTGTTTGACGTTTTCTTCCTCCTTCTAGTTCGATAACCTCGGTGTCAACTGAGGGAAAACTTGTTACTTGCTATTCACACCCTACGCTTGGGGTTACCAACGAGGCACCAGTTAGCATCAAGTATTGCTGGCGCCATTGCTGGGGACTCTACTTGAACCGCTTCCTCGAGCACCATCATGCACGGGTGTCGGCTGCGGCGCTCTGCGCGCTCTCGGCATGGTTGTAGATAAATGGGCGCGGTGATTCTCTGGTGGTACAGAGTTTGGCTGAGCTCGAGGGGTGGACAGGGAGTGGCGGTGGACGGTGGCCTGCCTCCTAGACATCGTGGACGGGCGCGGCGCTTCCTCCTGCATGTTGTCCATGGGCGGCCGGCAATGATGGCTCGGGTGGCGTGGCACTGGTGCAAAGGGTAGAGGGGTAGCTGCTTCAATGCATTGCTGGGTGCTCGGGGAGAGAAGGTAGTAGTGGCGACAAGTAGTGGACAAGGCATTGGTGAAGAACAGTAGAAGTTAGGCAAGTTTGATCTGTGTTCACCAGGTGTTTGATGAAATGGCTGCATGAATTCAAAGTTTGAATTTTTGGATTAATTTTGGTGAGTGCTCTGGTCATAAGCTTGGTAGTCTGAGGTTTCTTGGGTTTGGCTAGTTGAAGTGGTTGGTTTGTTTTTCAGAAATGGCCATCTTAGTACCTACACTTGATTCAACTTTGAATTGTTATTTAAATAGATTTGGAATTTGTTTCTGTTGGTTTGTAAAGTGGTCTTGGGTTCATTGTTACTTGGTCTAGCAAGGGGTTAAAAGAATTGGATTTGTTTCTATTAGTAATCTTTGACTAGGAACAGCCAAAGTGGTCTAGTGAACAAGTTTGGCCAAAATGACCATTTGCTTATATTTCTTATATTTGATTTTCTCTTTAATTGATTCTTCTTGGAAATGATCTAGATGATATTGTTTCATCTTTAAACCAATCCTTATCATTCATAGCAATGAAACATGGCTATTGCAATCATTCATGCATTAATCACACACACACACACACACAGATGTATTCATATTAATTTTAATAATAAAAGTTTTTGTTAACCCTCAACTTGGGTGATTAGAACTTGATAATCTTATTTAATATTTTTGGGGTGTTACAGAGATGTCATAAACACAAAAGGACAGTACAATATGGATAGACCTTAAAGTATCCATGTAATATAATGATCTTCATGTAAATCAAATAGACGAGCGCTAGTCTTGGCTAGCACTCGTATACCAAGTTGAGTATATATGTATGTATGTAATTGTGAGAGAAATGATACTATATATGCATCAACGTATACAACATGTAGTAGCGTAGAATAATATGTATATGAAAACTTGTTTGAAATGAAAACACAAAATGAAAAATAATTTATGACAAAAAAAAAGAATACCCTAAAACCCCATCTCCTGCCGCGGCACCATGTTGCCCCAAAACGCTGCCGCGGCAGAAGAACTATAGTCCCGGTTCGTGTTACGAACCTGGACTAAAGATCCTCTAGCCCAGCGCACCCAGTAGGGCCACGTGGAGACAATCTAGTCCCAGTTCGTAACAGAACCGGGACTAAAGGCTTAACCTTTAGTCCCGATACGTTAGACCCGAATTGCAATCCGGGACTAAAGCCCCTTACAAACCGGGACTAGGTGCCGCTGAAACCGTGTGCCCACGATCCAAGTAAAAAATGGGCCATTGTTACTCAAATGTACTAGACTATAGTGTTACCAATGTCACAATCTTTGCTTGCCAAACAACATTTCTTCTATGATATAGGTTGTATATATGGGGGTACATAAAGGCTATATGTATCTATCGATGCAAAGGCGGGGGCCATACCACTTTTCAAAAAAAATGGGCTGTATAGGGGCGATTAGGATGGAAGAAGATTTGAAAGGATTGGGAGATTCGTGTGCTTCACTCAATGAGAAAAGATGGTGGATAATATATACTCTCAAATACTTTATGTTTGAACTTTCTGGAAATTATAGAACCCTAATATATGGTTATATTTATTTTGTTGACCCTCATGGGGAATATATATAAATAAAAGAGGGGGAGATACTCCGAGTAAAAGAAGTAGTATCATAGTCTATCAAGCTCTAATCCTGTATACTATTCTAACATTCCCCTCTAGCGGGAGAGAAGTGGAAAATTTCTACCGTATTTGAAGTATGTCGTCTTCTACTCATTGTCATCATCAACTACATCTCTAATGGACATGACCATGGCAAGCACCAAGGGGTGGTGACTGTGTCCCCCTTCTGGTGCCTATTTTCCCTCCCATAGTCACAACGGGAGTGTCGTGTACGCACGTGATGACACACATGTTGTTGACCAGAGTTGTTGCCGTAGTGTAGTTGTAAACGTTGTTGTTGATGTCAATGTCGAGATTTCCGATCGTGATTTAGCCTTAGTCGAGGTGTGTGTGGTCGACATTATAGTCTTCGTATATTGTGTGGCCACTATTGTTGGAGGCACAAACAAGTTGCATGGTTTATTTTTAGACGGGACTGCAGTTGTGGATGTCATGCACCTTCACTGGTGGAAAAAGGGCCTCCAGTCCCGGGCCGCAACTGGCTCTAGTCCCGGTTTTGGGCCCGGGACCGCGAAAACGGGACTAGAGGCCCTCCCTCTAGTCCCGGCTCGAAAAGGCCCGCGACTAATAACAGCCAGGTGGCTGTTTCAGCGCCGCGGGCGGCGGAAACCCTCTAGTACCGGGCTGTAACACCACCCGGGACGAAAAGGATTCCTGCCGCGGCAGAGAAACACCACATTTCTCTGCCGCGGCAGAGATTGTGTATCTCCTTTTTTTTTGCCATTTCGTTCGTTTTTCGTTTTGTGTTTCACTATAATTCAAACATATATTTCAGTATACATATTATACGATACTACATACACACTGCACGTCGATGCATTTATATAATTAATTGATCCCTTGCAAGCATACATATAATCAATCATATCAAAAGGAAGAAATGTTTTGAAATTACATGGTCATTGATGAATATATATATCATATGAGCTACATGGAGATGACTAAGGCAAATCGAGTTCCACGTCATCCGCATAATGCTCTCCATGTACATCAAGGACTTCCTTCATCATAAATCCCGCCAGCTCCTTTTGAATTGCTCTTATGCGCTGGTCTGGCTCTAGTTTCTCACGCAAATCATAAATATAATGTGATTCAACTTTCCGCTCACTGGTCAACTCGCGGATGTACTCGCAGACGTAGTATCCACATAAATGAGTTCCCGATGGCTGCTGTAAACTATTCGCCATTTTATAAGTTAGCTCCTCTTTCAATGGACCTGGTATTTTCTGTCTGAACCGTGTGCAACACCTGCTCGGCAAAGAAAATGAACAAAGGAGTTATTAGTTACTTGATATCAGGAAATGAATGAAAGAGGACGATATAATGCGATAATGATTGAAATTACTTATGGAGCATTGCTTTCATGTCGCTCCACTGCTCTTGGTCCCAACTTAATGAGTCATGGACTTCAACTAGGGAGTTGTCAACTTGAATGTTTAGCAAGATCCAGTGGAATCTACGGACGTTTACATAAGCATACATGCATATATAGCTCATCGAGTAAGCAAAAATAAAATGTGTACAAGATATAAACACTCACTTGAAGTTGTAAGGAAATAGTATTTCCTTAACAAAATTATTCTCGGTTAAGAACCTGCACTGGTCTTCCTCCACGTCCTTGGGGTGATTCTTTAGCGTATATTCATTAACGATATAAGGGTCAATGAACCCAACGTCGTATCTTCTAGCTCTTTTGCATTCAAGCATCTTCATTCTGCAGAATATAATATCATCATACAAAAGGATATATAGTTAGGATAATATATTAAATGCAATGAACGAGCTAAAGCTACAAACTTAATTATAGAAATAGATAACTTACAGACAGTAGCAACCAATGATAGATTTGTCGAGGGCGCGCTGGTTGTATAACTGAAACAGTTCGGTCATTTGAACCTGTATCGAGTATTGTTTGAAGTGATGCTCCATTCTAACGTCCACCAGAAACCAATTTTTCTGATGCTTTTTTTGTGCTTGCGACATGTACCATTCGTGCAGATTTCGCATATGTGTGGATAGACGCGTGAGCCTCATTACTGACTAGAGGCTCCCCTTGGACATACTATCGTACTATCTGACCCACTGGCGTATCTTCATAGCCTAAATATTGACCAAGAGACATATTTGCTTCGTTAGCAAGTGCTTTGGCATGTGATACAGTGATTCCTATAAGTGCAACATTATTATGGGCTCTAGGGTCCATTATTTGCATGTCCATATCCATTTCAGCTCTGAAGGTCTTGTCGAGGTCTGAAATGACTTTGAGCGGGGCCACGATTGATTCTTCTATGCTCCAAGCTGGGCAACTTGCTTCCAGCTTTTTGCACTTGTGATTTTTTTCTTATGTGCTTGCTTAATAATCTCCCAGTCATAGTCTGATTCCAGATTCATCGATATCTGGGATGATTGCTCTAGAAAGGACTTATCCCACTTTTTGGTTTTTTCGTTATATACCGGCTTTGGCTCAGGCTTTTTGGGTGCAAAATGTGCCTTAACTTGGGCATCCACATCCGCGTTAGTTTCCTCATCGGTCTTGTCATAAGGTCTCTTTGGAAGAGCCGGCGGGATATCGACTATCTTCGGCGTTTGACCTTTCTTCGATGTGGGGAGCGAGAAGATCACATCAAGACGGAGTATCCAAATCTTTTTAAATCCTAGTTTTCTTCTTTCTTCTTTCTCAAATCTTGGGATGAGATTTTTTTAAGGAGGGAAGGTTTTTAACATCCCAAAAATATTGAACAATGATCATCAAATTCCAATCACCAAAATTAGGGTTAACAAAAACATTTGTTAATTCAAATCAATATGAATGCATGTGTGTATGTGATAATTGGGTGAATGCATGATTTGACTTATGTGATTGATCTAAATAGCAAGGATTGGATTAAAGATGAAAACAACCTCATCTAAATAATTTACAAGCAAATACAAATCAAGAGGAAATCAAAAACAAATTAAAAAATCAACTTGTCATTTTTGACAATATTGCTCACTAGACCACTTTGAGGGTTTCTAGTCCAAGATTTCGAATAGAAACAATTCTATTTTTTTCACCCCTTGCTATACCAAGTAAAAGTGAATCAAAGCCACCCTTTCAAACTTGTAGAAACATTTGGCAACCCCATTCAAATGACAATTAAAAATTGAATCTATATCATATGTGAAGATCCCACATTTTCAAAACCTCACCAAACCAGTACCCCTTGACCAATCCAACTAACCATAGACTCCCTAGTATGTAACTAGCAAACCCACCAAGTATGGATCCAAAATTCAAATTTGAATCTCTTGCGGCCATTTCATCAAACACCTTGTAATCAGCAAACAAACAAATATCAGACACTATTTGGAGCAGTGATTTTGGCCAACCTTGTTCTCTCTCTAGCTCACACTATACTCTCAGTAGATGATCAAACTAAGTTAACAAGCTTTAGCCCACTGTGTTCATGCCATAGCCATCAGTGGTGACCATGCCGAGTGCACACTTCCCACCCCCATGTCGTCAGCGAGCTAGGAGAAGCTCTAGCCTCGCCAACCTTTTCTGGGACACGCAACACCGTCCACCGCCACCCCCTGTCCAAGCCCCGAGCCTTGCCAGTCACTGGACCACACGGAAAGCTCGCGCCCAGTTTCTCTGCCAGCATGCCGAGCGCGCGTCAGAGCATCTCCCGTGACACAAGCCCACAGACCGTGCGCCGCCCTCGCGGCTTGCGTCCGTGATCACTAGCACCCCAGTAACACGCCAGACAACCTCGTTCGCCGCCACGCGTACCATGCATGCTGCGCGCTATTAAAATCACCGTCGGACCCGCTCAGAGCGTAGCGATGTTTTGACCGTTCCGTACCGCTCCACGCCTCGCCATCAACCCGTTGATCTTCGCCAGGAGGCAACACACCGCCCCCTACAGTCGCCCATGCTAGTAGAACGATGTGCCGATGACCACAACGAGCTCAGCCTGCGCCCGTCGGTCCCCTTCAGGCACTATAAAAGGAGGCCACCCCCGTTCGATTTGAGCACACCATCTCACTCCCCACCTCTCACTGATCACACCCACTCACTCCTAGAGCAAGGCGAGCACCAGGTGGCCCGAATTTCACCGGAGTCTGCCGCTGAAGAGGAGAGGTTCCATCGATTGGAGCCACCTCAGGAGAAGATACCGGTACCAGGTCGATCGTAGTCATCGACTTCGTCATTCGCCCCTGTCGCCAACCATCGCCTGAGCCCCGGTGAGCCTCCGTTGACCTTCACTGGTCAAGCTAGGGTTCGTGTTCATCGCATCCTGTTCAGCCGTGGACGATGAACCCCAGCCATCGATCTAGCTTCTAATCCTACGGCCCTAATCGCCCCATACCCCTTTGCCACTCCCTGTCTCACTAACGAGTGGGGACAACCACTTAACCAGCCCGCGCGCACTGTGCGTAGTGGGCTGGCCCAGTTAAACCTCCCGCGCGACCTAGTAATTTAAATTTAGATTTATTATTTTAGTTTCAAACCTAGTTCTGTACCTAGATTCAAAAATCAACCCTAGCTCGATTCACTGAACCAAAATGCATGAAACCAATTTTGTTAGGAAGGTACTGGAGTTCTTAATCGAAGCCCACTGGATTCCAATCATTTGGATTTGTAGATCACCTATAGTAATAATATCAAGGCAGTAGCTTTTCTGCATTCAAACATTTTTCAAAATTCAACCATTAAAGCTTTTGAGTTGATTCCAACACTCAAAAGTCACATTTAACCATACCTTTCATAATATATGAAAATGTATAGGTTTACTTGCAGAAATAATGATCAAGTGATAAAATAATGCCCCATAGGCATTTCTAGCCACTTTAATTAATTAAAATAAAAAGGTTAAACCTTATTAAATTGTGACACCACTTTAAATCACATTCCCATGTACTAGAATATGTGTTGATGACATGTGTCAACATGATCCCATGTTTTAGTTGGAGAATATTAAATCTTAAGTAGTTTTTCAATGAGTAGAAATTACTTTTCTAAAATAAAGGAACTATTGCCTTAATGATTGTAATGCTTGTGATGATCCTATATCATCTAGTGAAAACCTTGGTGTGATAGATAGAAGTAGTTAAGTATTGATTGGTGATTATGTACCTCGTATTTATTTATAGATGCTAGTACCGACCAAGGATACGAGGAGGAAGGAGAATACTACGAGGAAGAAGCCGAGGAGAACTTCCACCACTGCTCTGCACAAGGCAAGCCTAATACTACTAGTTGACTTGGCAAGCTTACACTTGCAATTAATGCAAGATCACACTTGCAACTATGAAAGTTAGATAACCTATGCAATGCATTAAGAATGCTTGGTTAGATACATTTGATGATGCCCAATCCTAGTTTTACTTGCAAGCTTGGTTGATTATTTCTTTATCCAAGCTTTCTAGTTAAGTTTACATGGTAATTGGTAGACTTTAGAAAGATATTTAAAGGTAGCATAAAGAGAATATAACTTTACCTAAGTTAGATAATCTTGATGTCACCCTTAGGCATGAGATTGAACTTAGCTAGTTCCCACTTGTTTACCACCCATCATTTGTGTTTACCCCCACCTGTAGTCTAGTGCTAAGCATAAAACTTGATCAACTTTAGATGGGAATACTTGGTGAAAATGGTTATGAAAACCTTAGAATGATGAGTCATTCTACTGAAATGTTTTGACATGTGTTCTTGAACACCAGATTATTTTGATGATGAAAATGTTAAGGCATGAGCCTTAGCCCTTTTACAAAGCTGATGGTTGTCTGAATGTGAAACCATTCCAACTTTACAGTAGAACCACAATACCCAAAATTTGGGTAGGGCTTGACTGGAAATTTATATACCTTAGTATGGGTTCCCTTGCAGCCAAGGTTTGAGCTGAGGCTACCTTGTGAAGATTGTCCACATGTTCAGTACCCAAGATGACAGTTGGTCATGGTTGGGAGGCCAAACTCATAGGAGAGGTGCCTATACTAGGGCATGTAATTGAAAGGTTATGATTGATTATCTGCATACTAAGTATGGTGAATTCAAGATTTTCCCTGATGGATGTATCGAATGTTGTGGTGAAAGTGTACAATCTCTGCAGAGTGTCAAACTATTCGAATAGCCGCGTCCGCGGTTATGGACAGTTGGAGTGGCCATACTGTTCCGTCGTCAGATGTTTTCAAAATCACCTATGAAATGATTCATGACTTTGACTTGACCACAACGCAGTTGTGACATGAAACTCAAGTTCCCACTTAGGTGTTATAAAACTTTCAACTAGCTTTCTTTGCTACTGAATTTAGTTAAGGTAAACCTGGCATTTTGCAAAATAACCCTAGAGCTTAGTATCCTACTAAAAAGCCACTTCACTTGTTAGTACTAGTTTGCGAGTACTTAAAGAGTACTCATGGATTTGTCCCTGGCTATTCCCGTGGCAAGATTATGAAGAGGACTATCAGGAGGACAGACAGCAGGAATGTTACGACAACTAGGATCATCTCCCATCGTCCGCATTGCCTGTGAACATGAAGATGGAGCCTCGCCTACGCTATAGTTATTATTACATTATTCCGCTTCTTGAATTGTAATAAGACTGGATCATGAGATCCTTATTTGTGTAAGACCTTATGTATGGTTTGTAATGGATGATGTACTGTGATATCCAATATGTTATGTCTCGCAAAAATGGTAATACTGGGATTGCGATGTGTGGCATAACAGGCATCTAGGATTAAAAATCTGGGTGTTGACAATATGCAATTATTCCATATCTGGTACTTGAAAGTCACAAAGGAAGGGCGTCAATTTATCCTATGTAAATTTGGAGAGGAGTACTTCTGTCTAGACATTATCTCCATTGACCTTTGTGAACTATTTCAGTTATTCAACCTAGACACCCTCGACAAGTCCCTCCTCAGCTGCTATTGTTTGTAAGTAATTAAGTCACGAACTCAGCTCGTTCAATTCATTTCCTATCGTTATGCTATTTATATCTCCTTCTGTATGCTATTATATATGTAGAATGAAGATTCAGGAATGTAGAATAAAGTCAATCTACGGCATTGGGTTCGTTCACCCAAACACAATTAATGGACATACCATAATAAATAACCTCGAGGAAACGGAGGATAACTTGCTAATGTTTTTAATGGAGCAACATTAAAAGACGCAAATACTATTTCCTTACAACTATGGGTGAGAGTCTTACTGTCTTGTACACATTAAATTTTTGTTTACTCGATGTTAAGTGTGTATAAACATGCACAACTTCCACTGGATTCTTCTAAACATTGATGTTGACCGTGCAAAAGTTGAAATATTGGACTCGTTAAAGAAGCCGATGGAATACTACCGCAGCATACTTGATTTCCTCCAAAAGTAATTTCAATCATTATCACACTATATTTGTCACTTTCGTTCATTCTCTGGGATATAAAGTAATTAAAAACTCATTCATTTCTTTTTTGCCGGAGAGGGTTTGGAAAAGGTTCATGAAGGAGGTTCAGGGTGAATGGCGTAAGGATTTGACTTTTCGTATGGTCCCGGAAGTTGTACAAGAGCTAGTTCCTCGCATCTCTTCAATTCTAGTCTCCATATAATTATCATGTTTGATTATTATTTATTGAATTATATTCTCCAATAGTGTGCGATGCAGCCATAGGGGACTAATTTATGTGGATATTACGTATCCGAATTCATTCGTGGGTGTATGGATCAGGGCACAAACTTTCTTCGAGTACGTAAATAATATATTCACAATTTATTTTATAACATAATTTTTGTTGAGTTCCATTCATAATGATTAACTTCTTTATATATAGTTGGATGCGATGCGGGATAAGCTCCTACCACATGAACGCCTACTAGCAATTCAAGAGGAGTTTTCGGGTTTTTTGCTCAGGGATTGTAAACACCCGGATTTTTAATTCGAGATGCCTGTTATGCCATACATCACAATCACAGGATTACCAATTTTGTGAGACATAACAGATTGGTACCATAGTTCATCATCCATTACAAACCATAATAAAGGTCTTACAAATAAAGGATCTCATGATCCAGTCTTAATACAATCAACGCAGCAGAATAATAATAAGGATAGCATGGTCGAAACTCCATCTTCAAGGTCACAGGCAATGCTAACGATGAGAGATGATCCTAGTTGTCATAGACTTCCTGCTGTCCATCATCCTGGTAGTTCTCCTCATAGTATGGCAATAGGAATAGCCAGGGACAAAGCCATGGATACTCTTTAAGTACTCGCAAACTATCACTAGCAAGTAAAGTAGTTCGAGTAGGAATCCTAAGCTCTAGATTTATTTGCAAAAAGCCAGGTTTATCTCAAACTTAGTTTAGAAGTAAAGAAAACTAGTTTAATGTTCTACAACACCTAAGTAGGAACTTAGTTTTCATGTGCACAACCCTGTTGTGGTCAAGTCAAAGTCATAGTTCATTTCACGAGTCATTTTGAAAAAATCTGACGACGGAACAGTATGGCCACTCCAGTTGTCCATAACCGCGGACGTGGCTATTCGAATAGTTTGACACTCTGCAGAGGTGGTACACTTTCACCATAACATTCGATACATCCGTCAGGGATAACCATGAATCATCATACCTGGTAAGAGGATATTCAATCCTAACCTTTCAATTACACACCCTAGTATAGGCACCTCCCCTATGAGTTTGGCCTCCCAACCATGACCATTTGTCATCTTGGGAACTACATAGGTGGACATTCATCACGAGGTAGCCTTAGCTCAAACCTCTTCCGCAAGGGAACCCATACTAAGATATATAAACTTCCAGTCAAGCCCTACCCAAATTCGGGTATTGTGGTTGTACGGTAAAATTGGAATGGTATCGCATCCGAACCCAACCACCAGTTTTTAAAAAGGGATAAGACTCATGCCTCAACATTTTCCTCATCAAATCATGTTGTGTTCATAACACATGTCAAATCATTTCAATAGAATTAATCTTCATTCCAATGTTTTCATAATCATTTTCACCAAGTATTCCCATCTATAGTGATCAACTTTTATGCTTAGAACTAGTCACCAAAATTGAGTGTAATCACTAATGAAGGATGCTAATCAAGTGTGACTATACAAATATAGTCGCATGCCTTAGTATGACATCTAGTTCTAACTACTCTGGCCTAGTTTTATGCTCTTTATGATACCTATACTATCTTTCCAAAACTCACAAGTCACTAAGTAAAAGTAGATAAAAAACTTTGGTAAAGATAAAAGAATAAAGCTTGCAAGTAAAACTAGGATTTGGTATAATCAAGGTTGCATAACCAAAGCATGCCTAATGCATCTTGCATAGGTTAACTTGTAGTTTGTGATGGCTTGCATAGATAAGAAACTTGCAAGTGTTAGCTTGCACAGTGTAGCTTGCTAGGATGGCTTGCCTTGATTGGTGCAATGATTGAAGTTTTCTTCTCCTTCTTCTTCGTAGTACTCCTCCTCCACGTTGCCTTGGTCGGTACTAGAGTCTATAAATAAATACAAGGTACACAATCACCAAACAATACTTAACTACCTCCATTTAGAACACCAAGGTTCACACTAGATGATCTAGCATCATCACATGAAATAAAGACCTAGTATTATTTATTTTATTTTGGTAAAAGTAATTTCTAGTCATTGAAAACTACTTAAGATTTAATATTCGTCAATTAAAATATGGGCTCATGTTGACCCATGTCATCACCACATATTCTAATACTTGGAAATGTGATTTAAAGTGGTGGTCACATTTTATAAAGTTTAAAATTACTAATTTGTATAGTTAAAGTGACAAGAAATGCCTATGGAGCATTCTTTTCGTACTAGTCCAATGTCACTGCATGTAAACCTAAATATTTTTACATATTCAGAAATATCTTGTCAAATGTGATTTTTGAGAGTTTGACTCAACTCAAAATCATTTATCGTTGATTTTTGAAAAATGTTTGAATGTGGAAAAGTCGCTGTCTTGTTATTATTACTATAGGTGATCTATAATTTCAAATGGCTTGAATCCAACAGGCTTAGATTGATAATTTGAATACCTTTCTAGAAAAATTAGAATCATGCAATTTGGTTCAGTGAATATCCTTGAATTAATTTTTGAACCTACTGACTGAACTAGAGTTAAAATCAAATGGAAAATACCTATTTGAATTACTGGGCTACGCGTAGGAATATTACTGGGCCAACCCAGCTGCACAGTGCGTGCAACGGGATGCTGACAGGGGGGTCCTACTAGTCAGTGACTCAATCTAAACAAAGCGGTACCTTTCAATCTGATCCCTACGATTAGAACAAGATCTACGGCCTACGTGTGTCGTCTCCGGTGGACAGCTCCGGCGAGACTAAAGCCTAAGGGCGATGGTGGGGGTACGCGGTGGCTCACCTGGGCTCCAACTAGGGTCGGCGATGGGGGCGAACAACGTTGTCAACGACAGTGGTTCGAACGGTGGTCGTGGCAGCTCCTGGGGTTGCTCCAATCAACAGCTCCTCTCCTCCTCTGCAGCAGCGGACTCTGGTGAAATTCTGGCGGGCTGGAGCTCGCCTTGATGCGGGGAAGGGTCAGGGATGGTTCTTAGAGAGAGGGGAGTGAGGTGGTGTGGATAATTGAGGCGGGGGTGGCCTCTATTTATACACCGGCGATGGGGACCAAGTGGGATGATCAGGTCTCGTCGGTGACGATGATGAAGTGAGCTAATGGCATGGCGAAGGGCGTAGGACGGTGCGGTGTCTCCTGGCAGGCATCGCTGGCTTAATGCCGCGACAAGGGGCGGTCGAGAATGATCGGGAGCATTCGACGCTCTGAGCGAAAACGGCTGTGTTCAAGACGGCGTAGAGGGGCTTCGTGTCGCACGGCGGTGAACGGTCGTGTCTGGGAGGTAGCTAGGGTCATGGCGAGTGCAATTAAGCATGGAGAGAGCGAGGCACATCGTGTGCATTGATAGGTTGGAAACGTATCTATAATTTTTGATGCTCCATGTTTGTTTAGTATCTACTTTGCTTTACTTGTCTACACTTTCAGGTTCTTTTTACATGTTTTCTGGGACTAACCTATTAACAAGTTGCAACTGTGACAGATGCCTGTTTTCTGTTGTTTTTAGTTTTAGAAAAGTTAGTAAAGAAATATTCTCGGAATTGGATGGGACGAAAGAAAAAGTCAATAACTTTCCATGGGGAACAAGAAGTCCAAAGGGGAGCCCGAGGGGCCGAACAGAGGGCCCACACCCCCTAGGCGCGGGTGGGCCCTAGCCCGCACCTGGCGGCCGCCTCGGTCTCCCCCTTCGCCTAAAAGAAGCCCCGATGCAGAAACTCCCAGTACCCTATCAGAAATCCACGAAACCGTCTGTAGCCGCCGCCACCATCGTCCCTAGATCGGGGGGATCTGAATCTCTTCCCGGCACCCTGCCGGAAGGGATATCATCCCAGAGGCCTTCTCTCTGGTATGATTCGTGAGTAGTTCCACCTTGGACTATGGGTCCATGTAGTAGCTAGATGGTTGTATCTCCTCCTTTGTGCTTTCATGTATACATCTTGTGAGCTCCGTTCATGATCAAGATCTAATCTATTTGTAATCATGCATGTTGTGTTTGTGGGGATCCGATGGATATTGAGATTATTATGTTGGTTTGATTAATGGTTCTATCTTTATAATTCTATCATGTATGTGTTGTTTGTGATCTTGCATGCTCTCCGTTGCTAGTGGTTATCTTGGCCAAGTAGTTGTTAGTGACTCCAAGAGGGAGTATTTATGCTCGATAGTGGGTTCATGCCTCTAGTTTCCAAGGGAAGTGACAATAATCTCTACGTTTGTATATGTGCTTTTGCTACTAGGGAGAAAACAACGGTCTCTTGTTCATGGAACATGTGGACTGTTTAGCTTACACACTTTACATAAATCAGTTGTCTGTTGATTGCAACTTAATACTGGAGGGGGTTCGGATGATAGCCTGAAGGTAGACTTCTAGTCATAGATGCAGTTGGATTACGGTCTATGTATATTGTTGTATTTCCCAATCAACCTCATAGGATCTTTATGGCTAGTAATTTCATTGTTATGCCTTGCTCAGTTCCGGTCAATTGCCCTGCTGTAATTTGTTTACCCTTCATGCCATGTTGTTTATCTAAGGAGAGCACCTCTAGTGAACTATGGACACCTGTCCAATCTTTACCATTGATAAATCTTCCACTGTTACTTGTATACTTGCTGCAAACCATTACCTTCCACACCATACGTTTAATCCTTTGTTATAGCAAACCGGTGAGCTTGACAACCTCACTGATTCGTTGGGGCAAAGTCTTGAGTTTGTGTTGTGCATGCCTCCACGTTGCTTCCAACACATGTGTGACGTTTTCTTCCTCCTTCTATTTCGATAACCTCGGTGTCAACTGAGGTAAAACTTGTTGCATGCTCTTCACACCCTGCGCTTGGGGTTAACAACGAGGCACCAGTTAGCATCAAGTATTGCTGGCGCCATTGCTGGGGACTCTACTTCAACCGCTTCCTCGAGCACCATCATGCACGGGTGTCGGCTGTGGCGCTCTGGAGCGCTCTCGGCATGGTTGCAGATAAATGGGCGCGGCGATTCTCTGGTGGTCCAGAGCTTGGCTGAGCTCGAGAGGTGGACAAGGAGTGGCGGTAGACGGTGGCCTGCCTCCTAGACATCGTGGACGGGCGCGACGCTTCCTCCTGCATGTTGTCCATGGGCGGCCTGCAATGACGGCTCGGGTGGCGTGGCACTGGTGCAAAGGGTAGAGGGGTAGCTGCTTCAGTGCATTGCTGGGTGCTGGGGGAGACAAGGTAGTAGTGGAGACAAGTAGTGGACAAGGCATTGATGAAGAACAGTAGAAGTTAGGCAAGTTTGATCTGTGTTCACCAGGTGTTTGATGAAATGGCTGCATGAATTCAAAGTTTGAATTTTTGGATGAATTTTGGTGAGTCCTCTGGTCATAATCTTGGTAGTCTGAGGTTTCCTGGGTTTGGCTAGTTGAAGTGGTTGGTTTGTTTTTCAGAAATGGCCATCTTAGTACCTACACTTGATTCAACTTTGAATTGTTATTTAAATAGATTTGGAATTTATTTCTGTTGGTTTGTAAAGTGGGCTTGGGTTCATTGTTACTTGGTCTAGCAAGGGTTTAAAATAATTGGATTTGTTTCTATTAGTAATCTTTGACTAGGAACACCCAAAGTGGTCTAGTGAACAAGTTTAGCCAAAATGACCATTTGCTTATATTTCTTATATTTGATTTTCTCTTTAATTGATTCTTCCTGGAAATGATCTAGATGATATTGTTTCATCTTTAAACCAATCCTTATCATTCATAGCAATGAAACATGGCTATTGCAATCATTCATGCATTAATCACACACACACATGCATTCATATTAATTTTAATAATAAAAGTTTTTGTTAACTCTAAACTTGGGTGATTAGAACTTGATAATCTTGTTTAATATTTTTGGGGTGTTACAGGGATGGCATAAACACAAAAGGACAGTACAACATGGATAGACCTTAAAGTATCCATGTAATATAATGATCTTCATGTAAATCAAATAGACGAGCTCTAGTCTCGGCTAGCACTCGTATACCAAGTTGAGTATATATGTTTGTATGTAATTGTGAGAGAAATGATACTATATATGCATCAACGTATACAACATGTAGTAGCGTAGAATAATATGTATATGAAAACTTGTTTGAAATGAAAACACAAAATGAAACATAATTGATGACAAAAAAAGAAAAAAAGAATACCCTAAAACCCCATCTCCTGCCGCGGCACCATGTTTCCCCAAAACGCTGTCGCGGCAGAAGAACTATAGTCCCGGTTCGTGTTACGAACCTGGACTAAAGATCCTCTAGCCCAGCGCACCCAGTGGGGCCACGTGGAGACAATCTAGTCCCAGTTCGTAACAGAACCGGGACTAAAGGCTTAACCTTTAGTCCCGATACGTTAGACCCGAATTGCAATCCGGGACTAAAGCCCCTTACAAACCGGGACTACGTTACCAATGTCACAATCTTTGCTTGCCAAACAACATTTCTTCTATGATATGGGTTGTATATATGGGGGTACATAAAGGCTATATGTATCTATCGATGCAAAGGCGGGGGCCATACCACTTTTTTAAAAAAATGGGTTGTATAGGGGTGATTAGGATGGAAGAAGATTTGAAAGGATTGGGAGATTCGTGTACTTCACTCAATGAGAAAAGATGGTGGATAATATATACTCTCAAATACTCTATCTTTGAACTTTCTGGAAATTATAGAACCCTAATATATGGTTATATTTATTTTGTTGACCCTCATGGGGAATCTATATAAATAAAAGAGGAGGAGATACTCCGAGTAAAAGAAGTAGTATCATAGTCTATCAAGCTCTAATCCTGCATACTATTCTAACAATCCCCTCTAGCGGGAGAGAAGTGGAAAATTTCTACCGTATTTGAAGTATGTCGTCTTCTATTCATTGTCATCATCAACTACATCTCTAATGGACATGACCATGGCAAGCACCAAGGGGTGGTGACTGTGTCCCCCTTCTGGTGCCTCTTTTCTCTCCTGTAGTCACAACGGGAGTGTCGTGTACGCACGTGATGACACACACGTTGTTGACTAGAGTTGTTGCCGTTGTGTAGTTGTAAACGTTGTTGTTGATGTCAATGTCGAGATTGCCGATCGTGATTTAGCCTTAGTCGAGGTGTGTGTGGTCGATGTTTTAGTCTTCGTATATTGTGTGGCCACTATTGTTGGAGGCACAAACAAGTTGCATGGTTTATTTTTAGACGGGACTGCAATTGTGAATGTCATGCACCTTCACTGGTGGAAAAAGGTCCTCCAGTCCCGGGCCGCAACTGGCTCTAGCCCCGGTTTTGGGCCCGGGACTGCGAAAACGGGACTAGAGGCCCCCCCTCTAGTCCCGGCTCGCTACGGCCCGCGACTGATAACAGCCAGGTGGCTGTTTCAGCGCCGCGGGCGGCGGAAACCCTCTAGTCCCGGACTGTAACACCACCCGGGACGAAAAGGTTTCCTGCCGTGGCAGAGAAACACCACATTTCTCTGCCGCGGCAGAGATTGTGTATTTCCTTTTTTTTGCCATTTCGTTCGTTTTTCGTTTTGTGTTTCACTATAATTTAAACATATATTTCAGTATACATATTATACGCTACTACATACACACTACACGTCGATGCATTTATATAATTAATCGATCCCTTGCAAGCATACATATAATCAATCATATCAAAAGGAAGAAATGTTTTGAAATTACATGGTCATTGATGAATATATATATATCATATGAGCTACATGGAGATGACTAAGGCAAATCGAGTTCCACGTCATCCGCATAATGCTCTCCATGTACATCAAGGACTTCCTTCATCATAAATCCCGCCAGCTTCTCTTGAATTGCTCTTATGCGCTGGTCTGGCTCTAGTTTCTCACGCAAATCATAAATATAATGTGAGTCAACTTACCGCTCACTGGTCAACTCGCGGATGTACTCGCAGACGTAGTATCCACATAAATGAGTTCCCGGTGGCTGCTGTAAACTCTTCGCCATTTTATAAGTTAGCTCCTCTTTCTATGGACCTGGTATTTTCTGTCTGAACCGTGTGCAACACCTGCTCGGCAAAGAAAATAAACAAAGGAGTTATTAGTTACTTGATATCAGGAAATGAATGAAAGAGGACGATATAATGTGATAATGGTTGAAATTACTTATGGAGCATTGCTTTCATGTCGCTCCACTACTCTTGGTCCCAACTTAATGAGTCATGGACTTCAACTAGGGAGTTGTCAACTTGAATGTTTAGCAAGATCCAGTGGAATATGCGGACGTTTACATAAGCATACATGCATATATTGCTCATCGAGTAAGCAAAAATAAAATGTATACAAGATATAAACACTCACTTGAAGTTGTAAGGAAATAGTATTTCCTTAACAAAATTATTCTCGGTTAAGAACCTGCACAGTTCTTCCTCCACGTCCTTGGGGTGATTCTTGAACGTATATTCATTTACGATATAAGGGTCAATGAATCCAACGTCGTATCTTCTAGCTCTTTTGCATTCAAGCATATTCATTTTGCAGAATATAATATCATCATACAAAAGGATATATAGTTAGGATAATATATTAAATGCAATGAACGAGCTAAAGCTACAAACTTAATACCGGCTTTGGCTCAGGCTCTTGGGTGCAAAATGCGCCTTAACTTGGGCATCCACATCCACGTTAGTTTCCTCATCGGTCTTGTCATAAGGTCTCTTTGGAAGAGCCGGCGGGATATCGACTATCTTCGGCGTTTGACCTTTCTTCGATGTGGGGAGCGAGAAGATCACATCAAGACGGAGTATCCAAATCTTTTTAAATCCTAGTATTCTTCTTTCTTCTTTCTCAAATCTCGGGACGAGATTTTTTTTAAGGAGGGAAGGTTTTTAACATCCCAAAAATATTGAACAATGATCATCAAATTCCAATCACCAAAATTAGGGTTAACAAAAACATTTGTTAATTCAAATCAATATGAATGCATGTGTGTATGTGATGATGGGTGAATGCATGATTTGACTTATGTGATTGATCTAAATAGCAAGGATTGGATTAAAGATGAAAACAACCTCATCTAAATAATTTCCAAGCAGATACAAATCAAGAGGAAATCAAAAACAAATCTAATAAATCAACTTCTCATTTTTGACAATATTGCTCACTAGACCACTCTGAGGGTTTCTAGTCCAAGATTTAGAATAGAAACAATTCTATTTTTTTTCACCCCTTGCTAGACCAAGTAAAAGTGAATCAAAGCCACCCTTTCAAACTTGTAGAAACATTTGGCAACCCCATTCAAATGACAATTAAAAATTGAATCTATATCATATGTGAAGATCCCACATTTTCAAAACCTCACAAACCAGTACCCCTTGACCAATCCAACTAACCATAGACTCCCTAATATGTAACTAGCAAACCCACCAAGTATGGATCCAAAATTCAAATTTGAATCTCTTGCGGCCATTTCATCAAAAACCTTGTAATCAGCAAACAAACAAACATCAGACACTATTTGGAGCAGTGATTTTGGCCAACCTTGTTCTCTCTCTAGCTCACACTATACTCTCAGTAGATGATCAAACTAAGTTAACTAGCTTTAGCCCACTATGTTCATGCAATAGCCATCAGTGGTGACCATGCCGAGTGCACACTTCCCACCCCCATGTCGTCAGCGAGCTAGGAGATGCTCTAGCCTCGCCAACTTGTCTGGGACACACAACACCGTCCACCGCCACCCCCTGTCCAAGCCCCGAGCCTTGCTAGTCACTGGACCACACGGAAAGCTCGCGCCAGTTTCTCTGCCAGCATGTCGAGCGCACGCCAGAGCATACTGGGGGAGACAAGGTAGTAGTGGCGACAAGTAGTGGACAAGGCATTGATGAAGAACAGTAGAAGTTAGGCAAGTTTGATCTGTGTTCACCAGTTGTTTGATGAAATGGCTGCATGAATTCAAAGTTTGAATTTTTGGATGAATTTTGGTGAGTCCTCTGGTCATAAGCTTGGTAGTCTGAGGTTTCCTGGGTTTGGCTAGTTGAAGTGGTTGGTTTGTTTTTTAGAAATGGCCATCTTAGTACCTACACGTGATTCAAATTTGAATTGTTATTTAAATAGATTTGGAATTTGTTTTTGTTGGTTTGTAAAGTGGGCTTGGGTTCATTGTTACTTGGTCTAGCAAGGGGTTAAAAGAATTGGATTTTTTCTATTAGTAATCTTTGACTAGGAACACCCAAAGTGGTCTAGTGAACAAGTTTGGCCAAAATGACCATTTCCTTATATTTCTTATATTTGATTTTCTCTTTAATTGATTCTTCCTGGAAATGATCTAGATGATATTGTTTCATCTTTAAACCAATCCTTATCATTCATAGCAATGAAACATGGCTATTGCAATCATGCATGCATTAATCACACACACACATGCATTCATATTAATTTTAATAATAAAAGTTTTTGTTAACCCTAAACTTGGGTGATTAGAACTTGATAATCTTGTTTAATATTTTTGGGGTGTTACAGGGATGTCATAAACACAAAAGGACAGCACAATATGGATAGACCTTTTAAGTATCCATGTAATATAATGATCTTCATGTAAATCAAATAGACGAGCTCTAGTCTCGGCTAGCACTCGTATACCAAGTTAAGTATATATGTCTGTATGTAATTGTGAGAGAAATGATACTATATATGCATCAACGTATACAACATGTAGTAGCGTAGAATAATATGTATATGAAAACTTGTTTGAAATGAGAACACAAAATGAAAAATAATTGATGACAAAAAAAGAAAAAAAGAATACCCTAAAACCCCATCTCCTGCCGCGGCACCATGTTGGCCCAAAACGCTACCGCGGCAGAAGAACTATAGTCCCGGTTCGTGTTACGAACCTGGAGTAAAGATCCTCTTGCCCAACGCACCCAGTGGGGCCACGTGGAGACAATCTAGTCGCAGTTCGTAACAGAACCGGGACGTTAGACCCGAATTGCAATCCGGGACTAAAGCCCCTTACAAACCGGGACTAGGTGCTGCTGAAACCGTGTGCCCATGATCCAAGTAAAAAATGGGCCATTGTTACTCAAATGTACTAGACTATAGTGTTACCAATGTCACAATCTTTGCTTGCCAAACAACATTTCTTTTATGATATGGGTTGGCAATGTCGTCTTCTACTCATTGTCATCATCAACTACATCTCTAATGGACATGACCATGGCAAGCACCAAGGGGTGGTGACTGTGTCCCCCTAATGGTGCCTCTTTTCTCTCCCGTAGTCACAACGGGAGTGTCGTGTACGCACGTGATGACACACACGTTGTTGACTAGAGTTGTTGCCGTTGTGTAGTTGTAAACGTTGTTGTTGATGTCAATGTCGAGATTGCCGATCGTGATTTAGCCTTAGTCGAGGTGTGTGTGGTCGATGTTTTAGTCTTCGTATATTGTGTGGCCACTATTGTTGGAGGCACAAACAAGATGCATGGTTTATTTTTAGACGGGACTGCAGTTGTGGATGTCATGCACCTTCACTGGTGGAAAAAGGGCCTCCAGTCCCGGGCCGCAACTGGCTCTAGTCCCGGTTTTGGACCCGGGACTGCGAAAACGGGACTAGAGGCCCCCCTCTAGTCCCGGCTCGCTACGGCCCGCGACTGATAACAGCCAGGTGGCTGTTTCAGCGCCGCGGGCGGCGGAAACCCTCTAGTCCCGGGCTGTAACACCACCCGGGACGAAAAGGTTTCATGTCGCGGCAGAGATTGTGTATTTCCTTTTTTTTGCCATTTCGTTCGTTTTTCGTTTTGTGTTTCACTATAATTCAAACATATATTTCAGTATATATATTATACGCTACTACATACACACTACACGTCGATGTATTTATATAATTAATCGATCCCTTCCAAGCATATATATAATCAATCATATCAAAAGGAAGAAATGTTTTAAAATTACATGGTCATTGATGAATATATATATATATCATATGAGCTACATGGAGATGACTTAGGCAAATCGAGTTCCACGTCATCCGCATAATGCTCTCCATGTACATCAATGACTTCCTTTATCATAAATCCCGCCAGCTCCGCTTGAATTGCTCTTATGCGCTGGTCTGGCTCTAGTTTCTCACGCAAATCATAAATATAATGTGAGTCAACTTTCCGCTCACTGGTCAACTCGCGGATGTACTAGCAGACGTAGTATCCACATAAATGAGTTCTCGGTGGCTGCTGTAAACTCTTCGCCATTTTATAAGTTAGCTCCTCTTTCAATGGACCCGGTATTTTCTGTCTGAACCGTGTGCAACACCTGTTCGGCAAAGAAAATGAACAAAGGAGTTATTAGTTACTTGATATCAGAAAATGAATGAAAGAGGACGATATAATGCGATAATGATTGAAATTACTTATGGAGCATTGCTTTCATGTCGCTCCACTACTCTTGGTCCCAACTTAATGAGTCGTGGACTTCAACTAGGGAGTTGTCAACTTGAATGTTTAGCAAGATCCAGTGGAATCTGCGGACGTTTACATAAGCATACATGCATATATAGCTCATCGAGTAAGCAAAAATAAAATGTGTACAAGATATAAACACTCACTTGAAGTTGTAAGGAAATAGTATTTCCTTAACAAAATTATTCTCGGTTAAGAACCTGCACAGGTCTTCCTCCACGTCCTTGGGGTGATTCTTTAACGTATATTCATTAACGATATATGGGTCAATGAACCCAACGTCGTATCTTCTAGCTCTTTTACATTCAAGCATCTTCATTCTGCAGAATATAATATCATCGTACAAAAGGATATATAGTTAGGATAATATATTAAATGCAATGAACGAGCTAAAGCTACAAACTTAATTATAGAAATAAATAACTTACAAACAGTAGCAACCAATGATAGATTTGTCGAGGGCGCGCTGGTTGTATAACTGAAACAGTTCAGTCATTTGAACCTGTATCGAGTATTGTTTGAAGTGATGCTCCATTCTAACGTCCACCGGAAACCAATCTTTCTGATGCTTTTTTTGTGCTTGCGACATGTACCATTCGTGCAGATTTCACATATGTGTGGATAGACGCGTGAGCCTCATTAATGACTAGAGGCTCCCCTCGGACATCTGACCCACTGGCTTATCTTCATAGCTTAAATATTGACCAAGAGACATATTGTCAAAACCCGGATTTTTCAATCCTAGATGCCTGTTATGCCATACATCGCAATCCCAGGATTACCATTTTTTCGAGACATAACAGAATTGGATACCATAGTACTTCATCCACTCTTGGAAGCAACTTCTTCATGAGTACCAGCAACTTCTCAAATCCCGAGTCAGTCACACCGGTCTCTGCCTTCTACTTCAGCAATTCCAGTGTGGTACCCAGCCTATTCTGGCCATCTTCACAAGTTGGATACAACAATTTATTGTGGTCCTGTAACATCTGCTCGATATGCAACCTCTCCTTTTCTGTGTCACAGTCTCGCTTTGCATCATAAATGACCTTACCAAGATTCATCAGCGGGCTCATCTGGTTCATGTTCTTTACCTCAATCTTTCTCATTGTCTTCCATTGCGGTATCAGCGTATTCAGGGAACATAGATCGGTAGTTTTCATCATCGTTCTCTTCTTCATCACCTTCTTCCATCGCAACCCCTCTTTCTCCATGCTTGGTCCAAACATTATATCCAAGCATAAAACCACACCGAAGCAGGTGGCTCTGAATGACTCTTGCGGAAGTGTGATCATTCCCATTCCTATAGTCAACACATGGACAACACATAAAACCATCCCGCCGTTTGTTCGCCTCGGCCACAAGACGAAAAGAACGCACACCTTATGAAGCGGCAGAGCGTTGGTCACCATACATCCATGGATGGCTCATCTGTATCATACAAATATATATCAAACGCAATCACAATGCTAAAATTAGTACCGCGCGGCCCAAACGAGAAAATAGTTGCTAACCTTTTAGCACACTTGAAAACAAATATGAGAAAACTTAAGTGTGGCCCGGGCACCTCATATCATGTCTGTCTTGTGTGATCTAAAGTCGCATCGCTCTAACGGGCATTTCACCGAACACCTCTAGTGCATTTGAACAAGAAAAAATAACACGAACCCACCACCTCTTCCACCAGAAAAAAATAGTTGCGAGGGGAAAGGACTGTGCCATATATATTGGACCGACCAATAGTCCCGGTTTGAAATACAAACCGAGACTAACGGGGTGTCCGCAGCGAGCAACAGACCCCTAACCTAGTCTCAGTTTGTATCTTAAACCGAAACTTGGTGTCTAACAGACCAGGACCTATTTCCTAAACGGTCCGGGACCGTCCGATCTGGACTATTAGTCCTGAGCCGGACACAGCCGAAACTAAAACTAATGGGCGAGGACTAATAGCCCGAAAGGGCCATTTTCTATAAGTGCAAGGAGAACCGTACACAGTGTGTGTTCCCCATTTCCGGTGCGTGGCTTCGTAGAGCTGTTGGCTAGCGTGAGACCAATAAACTTTGTTGGGTCCGACACATAATTATTAAGCTTGTACGTGGATTCGTCACTGGCTCAGAACTAGGGAAGTAGACTAGGCAAGTAGGCTCTGACAAGAGTAAATTACGCTTTCACTGCGGGTCGATGGCAAGTTATGTGTCCTCCACCAGCTTGAACAGTTTTTATACCGTGCGTGGTACGTAGTGCTGCCCGATAGAGTCGTACAGTATCAAATGGGGATCCGTGTCGGCCTTGTTGACCTATATAGTCAACATAGCAGGAGAAAGACTCCAATTATGACGGCGTACAACGGTACTGCAAGGAGTAGTGTAGACGAATTATTGCTGCATTATGCATACATGATACATGCCTGGCGAGATGATATAAAACAATTGTGTATTTACTACTAGTACGTGTCATATAAATTCGATCACATTCCGACAGATTTCCATCAGACTCTAAAAATGGCAGACTGTAGATGGTGTGACAATGCCTTATTGCTGTGAACTTTGAGGAGAGCTCTATAACTGCTTGGTACTCACGGCTTAAGCACTTGAAACACCACTCACAAGCTCAAAGAGAGAATGGACACAAGTAGTGTGGGAGCGAGGCAGTCGGGAGAGTGAGTCTGAACACTAGTGCAAACAGTTCCATGCATCCCTGGTTGGTAAGGGGTTTTAGTTCCGGTGGCCCAACTGGGACGGGGCAATCGGGACTAAAGCCCCCACCCTTAGTTCCGGTTAGGCCTCACTCTATTCTTGTAGACAGTTGTTGGGCTTTCAAGTGCACAGGTTTGTAGAACAGCAGCAAGTTTCTCTTAAGTGGATCACCCAAGGTTTATCGAACTCGGGGAGGAAGTGGTGAAAGGTATTCCCTCTCAAGCAACCCTGCAATCAAGATACAAGAAGTCTCTTGTGTCTCCAACACACCCAATACACTTGGCAGGTGTATATGTGCACTAGTTCGGCGAAGAGATAGTGAAATACAAGTGATGCCAAAAAAAAGCTTGACGGTGAGGTAAAGACTAAAGCAAGCAAACATGCAACAGATCTAGAAGTGAACGGTGTTTTAATGTTTAGAAACAAGGCCTAGGGATCATACTTTCACTAGTGAAAACTCTCTCATATAAATATCCACTCTTCATGATACTACTTTTAACTACTCTTCGATTGGACACTCTAATCCATGGTAGGGCTATAACAGCACACCTCAAAGTCCGTCTTCCCCAATCTAGATAACCCCACACTGTCACCTTGAGCGCTAGATGGTTCCAACAAACACCACAATTTCATAGAGACATCCAACTCCAAATATAACTTATAACAAATATTCAATCTAGTAAAAGTGCCACACACGGTATGTCCGCTGTCACTTTCACACACGTGGGGAAAAGCATAGATCTATTAAAGCACAAAGAGTATTTATGTAGACTCAAGCCTAAGTGCCACCATAGCGTGCACGCTGTCACTTTCACACGCATGGGGAGAGAAGAGATCTAATGAAGCACTTGAGTAGTAAGGTAGATCTACTTGATTACAAATCTCATGAGCACAACAAGATCATGCATAGAGAGAGAGATGAACACATAGCTACCGGTAGAGCCCTTAGCCCTGAGGAAGAACTACTCCATCCTCATCATGGGAATCAGCAACGGTGATGGAGATGGTGGTGGAGATCGATGGTGATGGCTCCGGGGGCACTTCCTCGTCCCGGCAGGGTGCCGGAACAGAGACTTTCTGTCCCCCGAATCTCCCCTTCGGTTGCGGTGGCGCTGCGGAACTTTTTCTGGAAGTATAATTGACCCTTTAGGATTTCTGAGTCGGGGGCTTCTTACAGGCGAAGGAGGCAATGTCGGTGGAGGTCAAGGGGGCTCACACCCCTGTGGCCGCATCCTAGGGTAGGCCCGCGCCCACCTAGGGTGTGGCCACCCTGGTTTCCTCCTCCCTCTCGTCTTCGATTTTCTGTATCCCTCCCGAAAAAATATGAACTTTGGCTTTTGTCCCGTCCAATTCCGAGAATATTGATTTTCTGCCTTTCTGGAACCAAAAACAAAAGAAAACAGGCAACTGGCACTGTGGAAACTTGTTAATAGGTTAGTTCCAGAAAAGATATAAAAACACCTCAAAGTAAAGACAAAGCAAAGCAAAGTAGATACTAAACAAGCATGGAACATCAAAAATTATAGATACGTTTCCGACGTATCAAGCATCCCCAAGCTAAACTCATGCTCATCCTCGAGTAGGTAAGTGATAAAAAGAATAATTTTTGAGGTGGCATGCACCATCAAAACCAAGATCAAACCATCTGCAAGCATTGAAAGCTGGGATCAAAGAACTTAAACATGTGCATGAAAGATGGAGTTCTAACAATAAAGCAAAGTAACTATGCATGCAACATGAAAGGTTACAAACAAAGATCATGAATAACATTGCATTGAAGACCGTTTGTTTGTTTCACATACAGAAAACATGGCATAGTGGCAATCATCTTGTCCCTCGTAGAGTAGCAAATAGATGCATAGTACACCTTCAGAGTTCACAAGGGTGACTAGAAACAAATAGCACAAGGACAAGTAATATGACAATATGCATCAATCAATAAGTTTTGGGACACTGCACATAGAACTAAGAATATCAACTATGCTCTCTTAATGGTGCCTAAAGGTAGAAGGTGGAGTCTCAATAGTGGTGGAAGAAAGGCCTTTCATAAAGGAATCATGGATTTCACGTTTCAAAAAGAGCTTCCAAAAATTATGGTACTTGTTAGCTTTCATCCCTCATTGCCCCTATCATAAGCATCTTGAAGTGATTAAGGTTAAAGTGAACAAACTATGGAGTATATGCTTGACAAAGTATAAGTTGGCAATCTGAAGTCCCTTGAATACGAGGGCCACACCTCATGCTACTCAACTTCAGTCACCTGTAAATTCTTGTCATTGTAAGTACATGCATATCATAAAGAACCGCCAACGGGGTACCCCTTGCACATGGTACAGGAGCTATCCCATAACCAAAATGACAAGGCAAGCAGACAATGAGCATCTCAGCGATCTTTTTATTTACTATGTGCCTAGCTTTTTATTGAGGATGCTTCATAGATAGCTCACTATGGTGATGCTGCAAGTTTCCACCATGATTAGGCATGGCTTAGGCTAGAGGCCCAGGCGTTTCTCTAACACAAAATACAAACTCCATGGACTTACAAGTTCCCTCTTTATTTCACACCGGTGACATCCATAGACAATATAGCATGATATCAACTGAGTACAAAGTACAACTGCAATGTTGAAAATGTTCCTCGTGACAGCACGGTTCTGCTAATTCCAACGTATAAGTGCAAGCATATACAACATAGATGACATAATGGTTCAAGTTTATTAGGGGCAAAGAATATAAAGTGTGCCATCAAGTTTGTGAGGGCTTTAATCACTAAGTTTTCACATAACAAAATAGTTTTTAATTAAAATATAACTGAAAACAAGAATATACTTTGAAAGGTGTAACACACCATGCATAGGAATTTATAGTGGACACTTTGGAAAACCCTAGTTTCTTGGGATTTGGAAGCATGAGTGGAGCTTACTCATACAAGTGGAGGCTAGCAAAATACTGGGAGCAACCAACTAAGAGAGAAATAGTGGCCATAATCATGCAGAGCAACAAAACATTACTAATCAAAGCATAAAGTGGTACCCACTGGTAGAAAACGCCCCATGCGTCCCGGTTGGTAAGGGCCATTAGTCCCGGTTGCCCAACCGGGACGGGGCAATCGGGACTAAAGCTCCAACCATTAGTCCCGGTTGCCCCACCAACCGGGACAAATGGGGGCACACGTGGCGGCATCAGAGCGCGAGGGGGGTGGAGCATTAGTCCCGGTTCGTAACACGAACCGGGACTAATAACCTGCTGCCGCGGCAGAGATTTGGCCCATTTCTCTGCCGCGGCAGAGAATTCATTTTGGCACATTTTGTTGCCGCGGCAGCATTTTCGCCACTTTTTGTGCCGCGGCAGAGAATTCATTTAAGTTGTTTTATTGTTTATTTAGTGTTTTGCACTTATCAATGAAGGAACCTTATATTACACAAGATCATCATGACAACATTACATTCAATACACAGATCGAGTTCATGCACTACATACAAAAGTTGCTATTCGATGCTACCGGCCAATTTCTTGAAAGTTGCTATTTTTACAATTCCTATTGTCTATACACAGCCGAGTAGTATTCCCCTTGTGTGTTTAGGACTTCTGCATCCAAGAATCCCGCCAATTCCTCCTGTATTGCTCGTATGCGATCCTTTGGCAGAAGACCGTCCCGTAGACGTTCGATCTGATTTAAAAAAAGAGTCAGCCTATATGGATATGAAACTAAACACAATTTGATTGTAATTAAAAACTATAGAAATTGTTTACGTACGTGGAGTTGCTCTAAATTCCTGCCCTTCTCATTGCACGTCTGCCGGATGAACTCGCATACATAGTATCCACATAGATTGTTACCTGGTCCCTGCGTCAGGCACTTTACGACAACAGAGTTCAATCAAAATAATAATCAAGCATGATAATAATTGTATCAAAACTAGAATCAAAGAGATGCGCGGATATAGCTAGTGGTGCTTACATCTAGTGGTTGAAATGTAAGCTCCTCTTTCCAAACACCCCTAGCCTTCTTGGTGAACCATTTCCAAGCGCTGCCCGGCGTAGAAAACGAATAAAATAAGTTATTAAGTACTTGATATCATAAAATTCACGAACGTTGCCGATATAGTGTCGTAATGATTAGAATTACCGCTGGAGAAGTATCTGCATGTCCTTCCACGTCTCAAGGGGTTTATGTTTCGAGTCCATGACTAGTACACGCCCATTGTCAAGTTGAATGATTAACAGAATATAGTGGTACCTGCGAATGCAGAACTAATCAATTATATACTTAACATCGAGTAAGCGAAATAGAAAGTGTATACAAGACAATAACACTCACTGGAAGTTGTAAGGAAATAGTATTTCCCTTTTGGTTTCTTGAAACCTTAACGCGTGTACTATATTATCCTCCGTATCCTGGGGGCTTATTTTGAGATTAGCTTCATGAACCCAATATGGGTCAATGAAGCCAATGTCATAGATTTGTCCTCTGCTGCATTCGAGAATCTTCATTCTGCATATTAAAGTATGATTATATACATGCAATAAACAAAATATTATAGATGGAGACTAAATTAATTACAGAATTAGTACTTACAGACAATAGGCACTCATGATCGATTTGTCCAAGGCGTCTTGATTGAATAATTGAAATAGTTCATCAAATTCAATGGATACCATGTCATCGTTTACTTTCCCATGATGCTTTTTTGTAACCCTCAGCACTATCCAGTTAGCCCCGGCCCTTGTGGCATGCATGTACCAGTTATGCAATCTTCGCATTTTTGTTGGAAGATTGTTTACCTCCTCAGGTTTGACGAGAGGTTTTCCGTACTGGTATTGGTATGCTACTTCACTCACGGGGAAGAACTCTAACTGGGATAAGTACTGGGCAATACTCATACCTTGAGCAGCGGCAGCTTCTCCGTATTGTGCAACTACCTGTGGATCATACTGCTCTTCGGCCCCATATTTGCTCGACCCCACATTGGTTTGAGAAATCACCTTGAGAGGGGCGCAAGTCTGTTTTGCTTGTTCTCCGAGCTGGGCAACAGATTTCCCGCTTGCATCAGTACTGCTCTTCGAGGCTTTTTGTGCTGCATGTGACTTGAGAATAGAACGCTCATAGTCTGATGACAGCTTTGGCTCGGGTTGATGAAGAGTCTTTAGCATTTTCAACACTTTGGCTTTTTCTTCTTTGGTGCTGGGGAACTCTGGCTCTTTCGGCCGCCTCAGCTTAGCGAAAAACGCTGTCGTTTCCGCATCAACGATCGCCGCAATCTCCTCTTCAGTACAGTCATAAGCTCTCTTGGGAGGAACCGTTGGTACTTTTGGAAGAGGCTCTTGTTTACGTTTCGGCGATCGCTTACGACGCACAGTAGCGGTACGCTTACGCTTTTTATCCTGAGGCGCCGGCGATGGCTCCCGCGGTGATGGCTGCACCGGAGATTGGTGAGGCGACGAAGCCGGGTGAGGCGACGGAGCCGGGTGAGGCGACGAAGACGGCTGCCGCGGCGGCGACGACCTCGCTGGAGACGGGTGAGGCGGCGGCGAAGATGGCCTTGGCGTGTGATTTCGAAGCACGATACAATCCTTCGGCCATAGAATGGTGACGTTTTTTGCGTCACCCAGCACAGTCACATCCCCTTCACCAGCAGGGTAGTGAAGATCCAAAACCTCAAAGGTGGGCATGATTTCATCCACGCCGACAACAACGTAGCCCTCTGGAACCAGACGACTGTGGTAAGTTGGTGTGGGTCCAATTGGTAAGGCATAGCCGACCGCCACCTTCATTGATATGTTCACAACTTTGACATGTAGCTCGCAGTGTGTCATCTCTGTGATATCATCCACTGGGTAGCCAACAGGAGCCATCGTCGGTGCATCATCGGCATCGCCATTGTCATCACCCGGGACCTCGGTGGAAGCCACACTGCTTTTTCGATTATTCGATAGGCCGGTAGCATCGAATGCAGTGTGCTGCTGAGATGGGGCGCCGGTAGTACTTTTCTCTTTAAGTGAGTTAATTTCATCTTGTTGTTGCTTTAATCATTCTTCAATTAAACGCATTCGCTCTTTCTGACTTTCTGCTTCAACTGCCGCCCTGTCCTTACTCCTCTGACGGCTTCTATCAGGATATTTCTTCCTCTCTTCGGGAAACCCAGTCCTCCATGATTGGGAGCCTATTGTGCCTCGTGTTCGTCCATCATGTTCCTTATTTCCAAGGGCGAGTGTGAGCTCATCATTCTCTCTATCGGGAATGAAGTCCCCATCTTTAACAGCCTTTACTGCTTTTCTCATCCTCTCGATTGGCAAGGGGTCTTCTTTATGTCGTATGGTATATATACACCTCCCTTCCGAGTCCAACGTGCCCCCATGCCCGTAAAACCAATTCCTTGCACGTTCTACCCAATCGTCTGTCTCTAGGGTGATATTTTTATCACGAAGTTCCTGCTCAAGTTTCTCCCACTTAGGAATGCCAGCCCTGTAGCCACCTTGCCCCATAGTATGGTGATACTTCTTGTTAGCAGCATTCAGCTTATTCGTTTCAGACATTTTCTTAGCTTTTTCTGATTTCTTGTATTCCACAAACTCATCCCAGAATGGTTTTATCTTCTCAAACTGAATATTCTTGAAATCGGGAGTCTTCTTTTTCACGACATTGTCAAGGTGCAATCTTTTCTTCCAGTTGGTGAAACACTGGGCCATCTTCTTCAAAGCCCACTCCCTGACCTTAGCCTCCATGGCTCTCCCATGTTGTAAGGCGTCCTCAACTGGATCCTCCGCATTTGGATCCAGCTCTATCTTCGGTAGTTTGAAATTAACCATGAGCCTCTTCCACAGTAAATCTTTGGTGTGGTTAGGGACAAATAAACATGTTCCCTCTTCATCCGCATTAGCAGGCCTATTCCAATTTCTAATGGTGATCGGGATTAAGTCCCTAACGATTACTCCGCATTGTGCCACAAATTTGGTTGCGACAACTTCGGGAGCTGTCGGTCTGCCGTCTACAGCGACATCTTCGATCCTGAACCTCTCATGGTCTTGCAACTTTTTGGTTGGGCCTCGTCTGCTCTTTTCAGTAGATTCCTTCGATCCGGAGGGCTAAAAGAAGAAAGATCGCCGTTACTATTTCTATATAGATAGCAGATGATTAATTAATGAATTGATTTATATTACATGCACCTTGCCGGAGCGGTCGTCTTCTCGATTACACAAGGCATCGCCTTCTCCCTCGCGGAAGTCAACACCTTCAACCTCAAACAAGTTGTCTACTCCGGTAAAAAGAGGATCACCCTCACCGGAGTTGTTCAGAAACGTTGATACGTCTAAATTATCTTCCCCACGGATCACACCTTGGATCAACTCTTCCTTTTCTTCGTCTCTGACGTGTGGGTCCATATTTTCTGCCTGGGTGGAAAAAACGAATAAGTCAAAGCGGCTAAAGGAGAAAGTTAAGTACGGTGTTGAGAGATATAAACCCTAATTCAGAGAAACCCTAATATATACATACACAATAATAAAAATGAAGAGAAAGGGAAACCGTGTAGTAGATAGGCACATCGTCGAACCCACATGCACCTAAGTTGCTTGACAATGTGAATCGGGTCTGGGGCTACCCACATTGACTGACCAGTGGGGTCGAATACCAATAATACCAAACTAATTAATAAACCTAATAATACCTAACTAATAATAAACCTAATAATCGAAACACCGAAAAGAAAGGGAAACAATCAACACATGGCATCGATGCAATGCTCAAGCAAGTATGATGATATGACAAGTTAATTTGCATTGGAATGTAACCCTAAGACATGCTCGACGATTTAATCGGGGTTCCGACGGGTGAAAACCCTAACTCGGGGAAACTCCGGAACATATGAGAGGGGTGCATTTGTTCTTCTAATTATACTTGTCATTTAAATTGTTGAACTTGCATTTTGGTTTAATAAAGAAAGAACAAATCAAACCCTAAACCCTAACTTCCCCCTCCATTTGAAAACCATGCAAATGAGTTTTGTATTTAAACAACTAACTACATGAGTTGAGCCCAAAGTGTATAAAAGGGTCTCACACTATTTCATATACTTTATAAAAGTTTCTGTAAGTTGAAAAGATTCAAAACAGATTTGAAATTCAAATTACAAAAGGGAAATCAGAAATAGAAATAGAAAAAAATTTCTGGAAATAAAACATGTATCCAACCTAGCTACTGGGCCGAGCCCATCTCTCCTTCTCTCTCTCTGGCGCTAGCAGGAAGCCCACCCGGGGCCCAAGAGCAGCCCAGCCAGGCCCGTACCCCTTCGGCCTTTCTGTTTCTGTCTTCTTCCTCCCCGACGCAAGCAGCTCGCGGTGGCTCGCCGCCGGCCACCCGATGCGCCGCCGCATGCCAAGATCATCGTCGCCGCCCCCGCGAGCCTATAAGAGCTCCAGCGCCGCCATCAACAACCCTAGCTTCTCTTCTTCCCTGTTTTCCCCCTTTGCCCGAACCCTAGCTGCCTAGGTGTTGCGTCGCCCCGCCGTCTCTGGCCACCCCATGGCCAGTCGAGGCCGCCGTTGGAACCGTCTCATCGCGAATATCATCTCCACCGGAGGAATCAGCCCCGCGTTCTTCGAATCGTCGCCATCGACCTCTTCTCGACGATGACGACGGTGAGCGGCGGTGGTGGCAGGGAGTCGACGGGTAGGATGAACCAGAGCGAGAGGGGGCGAGAGAGAGGGTCCACGAGGACCAGCAGCATACCAGGTGTGCGGTGGTGGTGTCGGGGAGGCGAGGCGAGGTCAGGAGCCGACGAATCGACGGCGGCGATCGTCGGGCTCGAGGGTCGTTGGCGACGATTGGGAGCGAGCGGGGCCGATTCCTTCAGGGAGAAGCCTCGGGGCGACGAGGCGAAGCTTCCTGCACGCTTGGCTGGGCGAGGGGCGGCCGGTAGGGCGTGCACGGCGGCGGGGCAGCCTGACGGCGTCGTGCGCGAGAAGAGAAGAGGAGGTGAGATGGGGGGAAGAAGAGGAGGGGCACCCAGTTATAACCAAAGGACCTTTAGTCCCGGTTGGTGGCTCCAACCGGGACTAAAGGGTTATACGTCCCGGTTGGAGCCACCAACCGGGACCTATACTCCAATATTTTCAGCAGCCCAAGCGTTGGAGCGCAGGGGGCCTTTAGTCCCGGTTGGTGGCTCCAACCGGGACATATTCCCCTGATTTCAAATTTTTTCAGGTATTTTCTCTCTGTTCCCGCCTTATTTTTTATTTTGGGGTTTAAATTTGTATTGTTTTTTAAATGATAATTAATTTGGAATTTAGAAAAACTTTAAACATAAGAAGTGTTTGGATTTGAATAAATAATTCAAAAACATTTTCTGTTTTAAAAAATAATTAATGTAACCATTTAAAATATGAACCATTTACAATTAAAAATGAATTAACTTATATTTTTTTAATATCAATTTGGAATTTAGAAAAACTTTAAACATAAGAAGTGTTTGGATTTGAATAAATAATTCAAAAACATATTCTATTTTTAAAAAATAATTAATGTCACCTTTTAAAATGAATTAACTTATATTTTTGAATATTAATTTGGAATTTAGAAAAATTTTAAACATAAAAAGTGTTTGGATTTAAATAAATAATTCAAAAACATTTTCAGTTTTAAAAAATAATTAATGTAAGTATTTTAAATATGAACCATTTACAATTAAAAATGAATAAACTTATATTTTTTTAATATCAATTTGGAATTTAGAAAAACTTTAAACATAAGAAGTGTATGGATTTGAATAAATAATTCAAAAACATATTCTATTTTTAAAAAATAATTAATGTAACCTTTTAAAATGAATTAACTTATAATTTTGAATATTAATTTGGAATTTAGAAAAATTTTAAACATAAAAAGTGTTTGGATTTAAATAAATAATTCAAAAACATTTTCTGTTTTAAAAAATAATTAATGTAACCATTTAAAATATGAACCATTTACAATTAAAAATGAATTAACTTATATTTTTTTAATATCAATTTGGAATTTAGAAAAAATTTAAACATAAAAAGTGTTTGGATTTAAATAAATAATTCAAAAACAAAGGTTTGGACCCACTTCCTGCCGATTCGGCAGACATTTGTCCTTTTTACCCGGGATGGACGAAAAGGTTTGAGATGTACCAGTTGGGAGATAGTCCATGTAAGGTGGTCTAGTATTTTAGGAAAATGGGACGGTAGCATTGTGAAACGGCATTTTGGTGGTTACTTCACAAAACGACCCGTTTTTTGCGCTCGGAAAATGGAAAAGGGCTTTTCCGTGCGACAAAAAGGAAAACTTCCTCCTGCAACATTGTTCTCCATACCAATGTCCACACACATGCATAATATGGGCACAACATCACAAACTATGCCGTGATTCAGCACATAACATCGGTCATTTGGACCGAAAGCTATGAAACCTCGAACATGATAGGTCATTTTGTGAAGGTTTTTTCGAAACATGATCAATATACCAAGTCTGGTATTTTTCCTTTCAACTATGTAACATAATATGACACCACGCGAAGGATTTTCATTGTTCGGATTTTTTTTGAATTTATTATGCCCGTTTTGAATTATCTGAATTTCTAACTATGGTCGAACCGGTGTGCATGAAGATAGGGGACGGGCATCGTTAGAACTTGCATTGGATCTCTGAAGAAACCACATATTGCGAGTCTAAAAATGATTTTTTCAAAAAATCACGGGCGATAGATCATGTACCTGTAGTACAAACCGGACCCACTTCCTGCCGATTCGGCAGACATTTGTCCTTTTTACCCGGGATGGACGAAAAGGTTTGAGATGTACCGGTTGGGAGATAGTCCATGTAAGGTGGTCTAGTATTTTAGGAAAATGGGACGGTAGCATTGTGAAACGGCATTTTGGTGGTTACTTCACAAAACGACCCGTTTTTTGCGCTCGAAAAATGGAAAAGGGTTTTTTCGAAACATGATCATTGTTCGGCACAAATTTAGTCCCGGATGTATTCTGAAACCGGGACTAAAAATATTTTCCGCCATTTCCCACCTCTTCCCGCCAAGTTTTCCCGCCCTTTCCTTTTTACTAGAGCTTTTAGTCCCGGATGTAGTCACTAACCGGGACTAAAGATATTTCCCGCCATTTCCCAAAGCTTCACGCCAAGTTTTCCCGCCCTTTCCCTCTATATTTAGGGTGATCGTGTCATGGATATCCACACATCCACACCTTCCTCTCTTAGAACAATGGACAACGCCTACTGGCCATTTTGACCCTCGAGGAGACCGAGGCGCTGTGGGCCTCCAACTACCCTTGTCCACCGGGGTACCGCCCGCCCGCCGGCTGGATGCTGAGCGCTGGAGGGGTTCCTGTCCCTCCTGTCCCTCAAGGTTCCGCACGTCAGGCGGCCATCACAAACCACTTCTACCACGAGCTCACGCTGGAGTAGCGGATGGATCCCCAGTGGGATCCCGACAACTATGACACCTGGAATGCCTTCTTCACTAATAGGCGTGAAAGGGAGCTCGCCAGGTACGAGGGTGATGGCCCGCCACCGGTGAACCACAACGAAGTCGGCTGTCGTCTGTGGTGGGAGAACCGTACTATCATCAAAGTGATGCGCTACATCGCCGGGGGAGACCATCCTCGCCTACGGTGCCCACGAGTCCACCCGCCACAGGCCCCACACTGTCACGGCGGTAGCGGCATCGTCTTCCAGGAGACCCCTCTCCCACCCGGCATGAACCCGAGGCTGGAATGGCCCCTGGTATATGCCATGGATGGGCTGAGGATCCCCGGAGTGGCAGGTGACGATGACGATGATGATGACGACGACGATGAAGACCCTGAAGCTGCGTACTATAGGACTAGGCATGATTATGACTAAAGGGGGCGGCTTTAGGCCTGAGTGTTAGCTAGTCCCGATTTGTCCCGGTTTTTAATATTAATAAATGTCTTAAGTGTTACCTAATAAATAGAGGGAAATGCCTATATAAAGAGAGGGTTCATATTTAGTCTCGGTTGGAGAAACCAACCGCGACTGAAGGGATTGCGGCAGAGTGGGCCAGACAACACTAATAATAGGGGTGAGTGTCGACATTATGTCGTGCGGCTTGTACCTTGTCCCGGATGGTGTCACCAACCGGGACTAAAGATGAACCTTTAGTCCCGGTTGGAGACACCAACCGGGACTAAAGATGAGTCAGCACTAATAATAGGGGTGAGTGTCGACATTATGTCGTGAGTGTCGACATTATGCCGAGCTGCTTGTACTATAAATATGCATCCTTGTGAGTCCAGTCCTCCAGCCAGTTTGAGGCATCTCCAAGATGGTTTTCGAGAGCAGGGACACCACTACGGCCAGTTTCAGGGAGATGCCGACGGAGCCCAGTCCTCCGGCATCTCCGAGAAACTGGTCATAGAGGCACTCCCTAATATGTGAAATTAGTTAGCTCCGAGGCGTATTGATCTAGTTAGTGAAGTTACAAGCTGCAAGATGGTTTTCGAGAGCAGGGACACCACTGCGGCCAGTTTCAGGGAGATGCCGATGGAGCCCAGTCCTCCGGCATCTCCGAGAAACTGGTCATAGAGGCACTCCCTAATATGTGAAATTAGTTAGCTCCGAGGCGTATTGATCTAGTTAGTGAAGTTACAAGCTGCAAGATGGTTTTCGAGAGCAGGGACACCACTGCGGCCAGTTTCAGGGAGATGCCGACGGAGCCCAGTCCTCCGGCATCTCCGAGAAACTGGTCATAGAGGCACTCCCGGTCCAGCCACAAAATGGGACTAACACTCAAGACATTTATTAATATTAAAAACTGAGACTACAAAACCGGGACTAAAGGCCACAAACCGCGAAAGATATCCTTCGGTCAAGCCACAAACCGCGAAAGACATGAACTAGAGTTACATAATATGAGCATGAACTTCTTGGCATATGTCATTCCTTATGACCGCTTCAGACGTAACCATGGAGCATCTTCTTTACTTAACGGAATGCTTGGGTCAGTTTTCACTGTGAAGGGCGGAATTTCATCAAACTTATTATAATCTTCTGACATGTCTGTCTTGTCCTCGATTCCCACGATGTTTCTTTTCCCTGAAAGAACTGTGTGACGCTTTGGCTCATCATATGATGTATTCGTTTGCATATTTTTTCTTTTTTTCGGTCTGGAGGACATGTCCTTCACATAGAAAACCTGAGACACATCATTGGCTAGGACGAATGGTTCATCTCTATAACCAAGATTGTTGAGATCCACTGTTGTCATTCCGTACAACTGGTCTATCTTTACCCCTTCCCCATTCAGGTTGACCCATTTGCAGCGAAACAAAGGGACCTTAAAAGAGACTCCATAGTCTAGTTCCCATATCTCCTCTATGTAACCATAATATGTGTCCTTTTGTCCATTCTCGTCTATTGCATCAAAGCGGACACCACTATTTTGGTTGGTGCTCTTTTTATCTTGGGCGATCGTGTAGAATGTATTCCCATTTATTTCGTACCCTTGGAAATTCAATACAGTAGAAGATGGTGACGCGGCCAACAAGTATAGATGATCTCCAACAGTGGTGTCATTCAAGAGATGTGTCCGCATCCAACCACCGAAAGACTTCATGTGTTCATCTGTAATCCATGATTCAGGCTTCCCCGGGTTTTTGGAGCGTACAATATTCTTGTGTTCCTCCATATACGGAGCTGCCAAGGTGTAATTATGTAGAACTGTGTAGTGTGCTTTAGTGAAAGAATCCCCGTCCCTACATATCATTGCTTTCTTTCCCAGCGTGCCTTTTCCACTTAGTCTTCCCTCATGCCGCGAGTCAGAAACACCAATCGGCTTAAGGTCAGGAATAAAGTCAACACAAAACTCAATGACCTCCTCTGTTCCATATCCCTTGGAGATGCTTCCTTCTGGTCTAGCACGGTTATGAACATATTTCTTTAAGACTCCCATGAACCTCTCAAAGGGGAACATATTGTGCAGAAATACCGGACCGAGAATGGCAATATCTTCCACTAGATGAACCAGGAGATGCGTCATAATATTGAAGAAGGATGGTGGGAACACCAATTCAAAACTAACAAGACATTGTACCACATCCTTCTGTAACCTTGGCAGAATATCTGGATTGATTACCTTCTGAGATATTGCATTGAGGAATGCACACAGCTTCACAATGGGTACTCGAACATTTTTCGGTAGAAGCCCCCTCAATGCAATCGGAAGCAACTGCGTCATAATCACGTGACAGTCATGAGACTTCAGGTTTTGGAACTTTTTCTCTGCCATATTTATTATCCCCTTTATATTAGATGAGAAGCCCGACGGCACCTTGATACTGTAAAGGACTTCAAAAAAGATTTCCTTCTCTGCTTTGGTAAGAGCATAGCTGGCACGACTTAAGTGACGCCCTTTATCCGTCTTGTTATATGTATGCATGTTCTTTGGGTCTTTCATAATTTGTTGGTCCTCCCGTGCTTCAGGTGTATCTTTTGTCTTACCATACACGCCTAGGAATCCTAGCAGGTTCACGCAGAGATTCTTCGTCACGTGCATCACGTCGATTGAAGAGCGGACACGCAGGACTTTCCAATATGGCAGCTCCCAAAATATAGATTTCTTCTTCCACATGGGTGCGTGTCCTGTAGCGACGTCGTTCGGAACTGATTGACCGCCGGGACCCTTTCCAAAGATTACTTCTATGTCCTTGACCATACCAAATACATCATCACCAGCAGGGAGTTCAGGCTTCTTCCGGTGATCTGCCTCACCTTTAAAATGCTTGCCTTTCTTTCTTACGGGATGATTGGTCGGAAGAAATCGTCGATTCGCTAGGTACACAACCTTCTTGCATTTATGCAAATATGTACCTTCGGTCTTATCTAAACAGTGGGTGCATGCCTTATATCCTTTGTTTGTCTGTCCTGAAAGGTTACTAAGAGCAGGCCAATCATTGATGGTTACGAATAACAACCCTCGTAGATTAAATGGCTCCTGTTTGTTCTCATCCCACGCACGTACACCTGGTTTGCCCCACAACTGTAAGAGTTCTTCAACTAATGGCCTAAGGTACACATCAATGTCGTTGCCCGGTTGCTTCGGGCCTTGGATGAGCACTGGCATCATAATGAACTTACGCTTCATGCACAACCAAGGAGGCAGGTTGTAGATACATAGAGTCACGGGCCAGGTGCTGTGACTGCAGCTCTGCTCCCCAAAAGGATTCATGCCATCCGTACTTAGACCAAACCATAAGTTCCTTGCGTCACCTGCAAAGTCTGGGAAGTCTCTCTCGATTTTTCTCCACTGTGACCCATCAGCAGGGTGTCTCAACTCCCCGTCTTTCTTACGGTCTTCTTTGTGCCATCGCAACAACCTGGCATGCTCTTTGTTTCTGAACATGCGTTTCAACCTTGGTATTATAGGATCATACCACATAACCTTAGCAGGAACCCTCTTCCGGAGGGGCTCTCCCTCAACATCACCAGGGTCATCTCGTCTGATCTTATACCGCAACGCGTTGCATACCGGGCATTTATCTAAATTCTCATACTCCTTACGGCGGTAGAGGATGCAGTCATTAATGCATGCATGTATCTTTTGCACATCTAATCCCAGAGGACAGAGAGTCTTCTTTGCTTCGTAGGTACTCTCGGGAAGTTCGTTATGTTTTGGAAACTTCGGCTTCATTATTTTCAGCATCTTTTCAAATGAAGAGTCAGTTAGACCACACTCTGCCTTCCATCGCAACAATTCCAGTGTGGTACCGAGCTTTGTGCTGCCATCTTCACAATTTCGGTACAACAATTTCTTGTGATCTTCTAACATGCCCTCTAACTTCAACTTCTCATTTTCTGTTTCACAGTCTCGCTTTGCATCAGAAATGACCCTACCAAGTTCATCAGCCGGCTCATCTGATGCCCGTTCTTCACCTTTTTCCTCTCCATTGTCTTCCATTGCAGTATCACCGTATTCAGGAAACATATGATGATAGTTGTTATCATCATCTTCTTCTTCACCATCTTCCATCATAACCCCTCTTTCCCCGTGCTTGGTCCAGCAATTATAGTTGGGCATGAAACCTTTCATAATCAGGTGGCCGCGAATGATTTTCGAGGAAGAGTACTCCTTGTTGTTCCGACATTGAACACATGGAAAACGTATAAATCCATTCTCTTTGTTTGCCGTAGCCACATCGATAAATTTATCCACGCCTTTGATATACCCGGCTACCCGCCGGTCACCGTACATCCATTCCCGACCGTTCATCTGCATCATATAAGTAAGTTTATCAAAAAACAGGACATCATAAATAGTGAAATAACCAATTCACACCGACACATGAATTGTATCAATGACCTAGAAAAGATAGGATTGCTAACCTCGATCGAGGGAAATAAAGAGGAGAAAGCTCAAGTGCGTCTCGGACACCTTCTATATTTTTGTTCTATGAGAAATTCAACTGGATTTTTCACTCAAACATTTCAACAAACACCTTCAATGCATGCATGAGAAAAAACTAGCACACACCCTCACACCTTACACCATTCGAAAAAATAGAGTGGAGGCAGAGGGGGCTGGGGCGTTGCATTTATAGAGGGCAAGGGGTCTTTAGTCCCGGTTGGAGCCAGCAACCGGGACTAAAGGTGCGTGCCACGCCACGTGGCTGTGGCCAAACCTTTAGTCCCGGTTGTTGGCTCCAACCGGGACGCATGCCCCCTTACCAACCGGGACCCATGCCCCCTGGCCCCGTGCCCGCTCCAACCGGGACGCGTGCCAGCATTAGTCCCGGTTGGTGGCGCAACCGGGACTAATGCTCCCAGGGGTGGCGAACGGATGGCCCTTTTTCCTCTAGTGACCACAAGTCAAAAACTAAATGATCATAGAGGCAATGGTGACTTTTTATAGTCATAACATGATGTGAGCATGTGCCAAGTCAACCCAAACAAAACATCAAAGGAATACCATAATACTATGCTTTTGTATGCTAAAATAACGCATGATTCTTACAAGGCACACTAAGTAATCCCAATGGTTTGGAACAAGTCATGCTATAGCAATAATCACTAAGCGTAAGGTCAAAACAACATCTAGCATGACAAGATAAAGTATAGGCTACAGTCCAAGCAAGATCACTTTTGTACCACTATAAGCATGAAACTTTCTACTCTTTTCCAACACTAATCAACTTATTTGAAACAACTCACAAATATAATAATGAATAAATATCAGTGAGCTTGTCTCACAAATCCAAAAAGAAGAACTAAAAAGTTCTAAGCTGAAAGCATAAGAAAACTAAGGCTAAACACAGTGCTAGCAAAATAGAACACTCACAAGACAATAAGAATGAAAACTAGAGTGTTCTAGGCAATGAAAACAAAGTGTGTGTCTCTCCACAAGAAGTGTGTTGTGATCCAACCAACTTACTCAAGAAAACTAAGCAAACAAAAACCAAAAACGAAAACTAAGACACTCCAAGAACAACAGAATAGTGCGTGAAACAATAAAAACGAAGTGTCTAGACAGACCTGAGCTTTTTATTGATGAAGAAGGCGATGCCTTGGGCATCCCCAAGCTTTGACGCTTGTACCTCTTTTATATTTATTGGGTTGACACCGGGGTGGCATCCCCAAGCTTGAGATTTTGTCCATTCTTCATCTCATTACATCATTCTCTCTCTACACCTAAAAATTTTCATGCATACAAAACTTCACACAATCTTCATTAGCAACATTAGTGTAATCAAAAGATATTAGACCTTAGGCAAAGCTTTGGAACAACAAGTCTTTTTACTAAAAACACAAGCTATTGTAGAAAATCCTTCAAAAATATCACTTTCGCAAAAGAGAACTCAAAAAGGAATCAATAATAAGAAAATGCAAATAATGGCAGAAATCTGTCAAAACAGACCAGCAGGTAGAAACAGATTTTTTCGAAAATCTTCTGTTGCTCAAATCCGAGTTATCTAACATACTGGGAGATTTATTCGTAAATTTTCAGCTCAATCCGAGTTACAGAGACTCCTCGCGAATTTTTATGGTGGAGGACAGAAAATCTGTTTCGGGACAGCAACTCCCCAAATCTTAGTTCCCTCCCATTAGAGGTCATTCTTGGCAAAAAGAAAACAAACAAAAATGATAAGGAGAGGTCATTACTAAAGTAGTAACTTCCAAGACTCAAGGAAAATCTTGGGTTATCTCCCAAAAAGTACTTTTCTTTAACGCCCTTAAGTTAGGCTTGATAGTTTGAGAAGATGCTCACATAAGAAATATCAATTGAAGTAAAAGAAAGCATCAAGAAGCAAATTCAAAACAATTTTAAGTCTAACCCACTTACTATGCAAAGGAATCTTGTAAAGAAACAAGTCATGAAATCACAAAGCAACTAGCATAGGAAAGCAAAACAAGTGCAACTTCAAAATTCTCAACATAAAGAGGGGAAACTTAATATTATTGAGATGCATAAAACCATGTTTCCCTCTCATAATAACTTTCAGTAGCAACATGAATTAAATTAACAATATAACTATCACATAAAACATTCTTATCATGAGCCACATGCATATAATAATTATTACTCTCCACATAAGCATAGTCATTCTTATTAATTGTAGTGGGAGAAAATTCAACAAAATAGCTATCACTATAATTCTCATCACCATAATCATCAAATATAGGAGGCATATTGTCATCATAATCAATTTTCTCCTCAATATTAGGTGAACTGAAAATATCATACTCATCATTGTAATCATCATATATTGGAGGTAAACTATCATCAAAGAAAATTTTCTCCTCTGTACTTGGGGGACTAAAAATATCATGCTCATCAAAACCATCTTCCCCAAGCTTAGAATTTTCCATAGCATTAGCAACAATGGTTGATAACCCACAAGTATAGGGTGTGTATCATAGTACTTTCGATAAATAGGAGTGTCGATTCCAGCGAGGAGCAGAAGGTGCTGAACAGTGGTATGGAGCAGTAAATCCCTGTGAATACTTAGCAAACGGATTTTTAGTGGTTTTCTGACAAGGCAACAAAGCAAAGAGCAAGTAACAGAAGTAACGAACAAATGGAGAAAGTGGCCCAATCCTTTATTAGCAAAGGACAAGACGATGGAAATACTTATAAGGACCAAACGTTCTCGAGGAAACATGGCAATTATGTCAAGTGCTTTCGCTGCAAATAGCTGAGTACTCTTCTCTGGTGTTCGTAAGTGTTGTGTGGGTAAACCTGTGCTAACATACTGCCTTCCTAGGACTAATAAATACTTGTGATTAAACCCCCTGCAAACGTCCGTAACTACGGGAAAGTAATTAAGATATAAATCTAACCACAACCTTAAACTCTGAGATCCTACACTCCCTTGTGCAAAGGTGTCCTAACGGGGGTTCAGGTTTCTGTCATCGGCAACCCCATGATTAGTAGCCAAATACATAATGCACCCCCCTAGGCCCATAAATGGTGAACTGTCATGTAGTCGACGTTTTCATGACACCACTAGAAGAATAGCACCACAACTTAAATACTAAACCATTGAATAATAACTCATCACAGATTCACTACTAACAACATGACTTCTCCCATGTCCTCATGGACACAACGAACTACTCACAATACATCGTATGGATCAAGATCAAAGATGATATGGTAATGGATAACAATCTGACCATAAACAATAATCCAATGGTTCCACTCACAAGCATCAACTAAAATAGTAATTAACACCGGGAAAGTTTCCCTAATTAACTAAGCAATATCCAACACAATTGTTAAAGCAAGACGGAGTGGTGATGATAGTGCTGATGGAGATGATGGTGTGGATGATGATGATGATCCCGATGAAGCCTAGCTTGATGATGGTGTTGATGGCAACGGTCTCCCCTCTCTGGGAAGGAATTCCCCCGGCAGAAATCTGTCTGCCAGAGAGATCTTTCTCTCTCGGTGTTTTCTGCCCCCCAGAGGTGGCAGAAATATATCTATGGTCACTCCTCGAGTCTTAGGGGTTCTAAAGGGAAGTTATAGGAGAAGGGGGGAGACGGAGGCTAGGCAGGTGGGCCACACCTGCCCTAGGCGTGGCCTCAGGTGGACCCGCGCCTAGGGGGTGTGGCCCCCCTGCGGCCCCCCTTCGCTCCTTCTTCTGGCTTCCTTCATCCTCAGGTAAAATAATGTGTTTCCATATTTTTCTGGTATTTTTCTGATCTTCACGAAATTGCACCGAAACGCCTTCTTTTCCATCAGAATCCAGACTCCGGTAGTCCATCCTCCAAGATTCATCCAACATGCATAAACAGATGAAAAGCCATAAGTAATACCTCATAATAAGACAAATATCAATGAATAGAAGTAAATTATGATTTAGAATGGTGATGCAAATTGGGCGTATCAACTCCCTCAAGCTTAGACTTCGCTTGTCCCTAAGCGAATACTGAGCTCATTAAACATGTCCACAGGTTTATGGAGTGAAGTGTTGATAAAAGAATACGAACAAGAAGCATCACACTTACCATTGCACAACTCATAGACGAAAGCATCTCACCATTATATAACTTAGCTTGCAACCAAGCACAGCAGTCACAATAGAGATGCATAAAGATAAACCATAATTGGAATTGGCAAACTTGTTCTTGGTCAAATAACACCTGGCAAACAGTTTCACACCAAGCTTTTTGTAGGAGTTTCAAAACAGGAGCACTCTTTGCTCAAAAAGGTTTTTCATAAGTGAAGGATTTCAAAGTAATACTCAATAGATAAGAGTTTTTGTGCAAACAAAGAAGATAAAGAACATGATTGAATAAATCACCATATGAATGCTTGAAACACAACAACTCAAATGCTTGCTGGAGATAGAGAGAAAATAGGTTTACTGACTCATCTTGGAAATGGGAGAAACGTCCCTTCATAGAGGGAAGCAGGGATTACAAGTCATAAAGAGCTTCCAAAAAATTATGGTACTTACTAGCTTTGATCCCTCATTGCCCCTATCATAAGCATCTTGATATGGTTAAGGTTAAAGTGAACAAAGATGGAGTATATGCTTGACAAGATATAAGTTGGCAATCTCATGTCCCTTGAATATGAGGGCCACTCCTCATGCTACTCAACTTTTCGGCACAGGCAAGTTCTTATCATTGTAAGTACTTGCATATTATTGAGAACCGCCAACGAGGTACCCCTTGCACATGGTATAGGAGCTTTCTCATGACCAAAATGACAAGGCAAGCAGACAGTGAGCATCTCAGCGATCTTTTTATTTACTATGTGTATAGTTTTTTATTGAGGATGCTTCACAGAATGCTCACTATGGAGATGCTGCAATTCTGTGGTTTACATCATACTTAGCGAGAGTTTTTCTAAAACCCCCATGAATAAAAATCCTCCATCAGTCATGAGATATCTAGGTACACCAAATCTAGGAAAAATGACATCTTTAAGCATTTTTAAAGAGGTCTTACCATCAGCACTGTTTGTTGGTATGGCTTCCACCCACTTGGTAACATAGTCAACAGCAACAAGAATATGAGTATACCCCTTTGAAGGAGGAAAAGGCCCCATAAAGTCAAATCCCCAACAATCAAAAGGTTCAATAACAAGAGAATAATTAATAGGAATTTCATTGCGTCTAGAGATGTTACCTACTCGTTGGCATTCATAACATGATAAGAGCAAATTCCTTGCATCTTTAAAAAGGGTAGGAAAATAAAATCTAGATTGTAAAACCTTTTGTGCAGTCCTATCCCCTGCATGATGTCCTCCATAAGCACTACCATGAAATTTTCTCAATATCTCTTGTTATTCAAACTCTGGAACACATCTTCGCATAATACCATCTACTTCTTCTTTATATAAGTGTGGGTCATCCCAGAAGTAATTGCCTTAGATCATAAAGGAATTTCCTTCTTTGCTGAGCTGTAAAGGTTGGAGGCAAATACTTGGAAAAAATAAAGTTAGCATAATCATTATACCAAGGACTCTCATGCGGACTTACCCTTATTGCAGCTAACTTCTCATTTGGAGAACTATCATTAAAAGGCAATGGGTCAAAAGAAATGTTCTCCAAACAAGATAAATTATCAGTAACAGGATTATCAGCACCTTTCCTATCCACAATATGCAAATAAAACTCTTGCAAAAGAAACACCCACCGAATAAGCCTAGGATTAGCATCCTTCTTCGTCATAAGGTACTTAATAGCGGCATGATCAATATGAATAGTAACGTTAGAGTCAACAATATAAGGCCTAAACTTATCACAAGCAAAGATTACAGCTAAGAACTCTTTTTCAATAGTAGCATAATTCTTTTGAGCAGCATCCAGAGTCTTACTAGCATAATGAATAACATTCAACTTCTTGTCAACACGTTGTCCAAGGACAGCACCCATAGCAAAATCACTAGCATCACACATAATTTCAAAAGGTAAACTCCAATCAGGTGGTTGGACTATAGGAGCAGTTGTCAAAGCCTTTTTCAAAGTTTCAAAAGCTTCCTTACAATCATCATCATCAAACAAAAGGTACATCTTTTTGAAGAAGATTAGTAAGGGGCTTTGAAATTTTGGAGAAATCCTTAATAAACCTCCTATAGAAATCAACATGACCGAGGATACTACGAATACCTTTGATATCCCTAGGACAAGGCATCTTCTCAATTGCTTCAGTTTTAGCTCTGTCAACTTCAATGCCTCTTTTAGAGATCTTGTGTCCAAGAACAATCCCTTCATTAACCATGAAATGGCATTTCTCCCAATTAAGAACAAGGTTGGTTTCTTCACATCTCTGGAAAACTTTATCAAGGTTGTGCAAACAGTTCTCAAAAGAAGTTCCATATACGGAAAAATCGTCCATGAAAACCTCCACAATTTCATCACAAAAACCATGAAAGATAGCAGACATACATCTCTGAAAGGTACCAGGAGCATTACATAAACCAAAAGGCATACGCCTATAAGCATAAGTACCATAAGGACAAGTGAAAGTAGTTTTTTCTTGATCCTGTGCTTTCACAGCAATTTGAGAACCCAGAATAACCATCAAGAAAGCAAAAGTGAGTCTTTTTGGACAATCTTTCAAGCATTTGATCAATAAAGGGCAAAGGATAATGATATTTCTTAGTAACTTTATTAATCTTTCTAAAATCAATGCACATTCTATACCCAACCACTACTCTTTGGGGTATAAGCTCATTATCCTCATTAGGCACAATAGTTATTCCCCTTTCTTGGGAACATAATGAACAGGGCTAACCCATTTACTATCAGCAATAGGATAAATAATACTAGCATCAAGGAGTTTTAATACCTCATTTCTTACCACATCCTTCATCTTAGGATTTAGACGGCGTTGTTCTCAACAACTGGTTTTGCATCAGGTTCTATATTAATAGCATGCTGACATATAGTAGGAGAAATCCCCTTTAAATCATCAAGAGTATAGCCCATAGCTCCTCGGTGTTTCTTCAATATCTCCAATAACCTTTCTTCTTCCTTTCCTGAAAGTTTAGAACTAATAATAACAGGATATATTTTCTTATCATCAAGATAAGCATATTTAAGATCATCAGGTAAGAGTTTTAATTCTAAAACAGGACCCCCTTTAGGTGGTAGTGTGGTACCCAAGTATTCCACAGGTAGATTATACTTAAGTAACTCAGGCTGACGAAGGAAAACCTCGTCAATCTCATTTCTTTCCTTCATGAAGGCATCACTTTCGTGATCTTCCATAAATAGCTACAAGGCATTGTTAGGAGAAAGAGAAATAGCAGAAAGTTATTCGACCCTGAAATCCTCATCGGGCAGTTCATTTTCATAAGGAGTTTTGGAAAATTTGGAAAAATTAAATTCATAAGACTCTCCATCAAACTTTGTCAAAACTTTTTCCTTCCTACAGTCTATGATATCCCCACAAGTATTCAGAAAGGGTCTACCAAATATAATAGGATTGGTTTTACTAGCTTCTTTACCAAGTACTAGAAAATCAGTAGGATATTTAATCTTACCACATTGATGTCCTCAAGCTCACAAGGACCAATCTCATGCATAATTTCCTTGTAAAGCTCATAAGGAATAGCACTAGAACTAGCATCAATATCACATAAACCATAATAGCTATGACTGCCAATTTTAACAGAAAGCACAAGGACACTAGCTTTTCTAACTTTCTTATGATAAGAAACAATATTAGTAGCGTCTTCACAGAACACAATATGCTCATCCTCTATATTTTTAGTGACAATATCTTTCACAATAGCTACCACAGGCTCAATATCAATAAACTCATCAGACCCTACAGTTTTCTTTGCGCCTTTACTAACCAAATTAGATAAAATAGAACATTCCCTTACCTTGGAGGGAAAAAGGATCTTCTCAACATAAGGTTCAGGCAAAATAGGATCAACAGTACAAACCTCTTCACCGGCAGGAACATGGGTAACAATGTATTTATATGGAGCATGGTACTTGTCCCACTCTTTCTTGGGAATCTCAATATAAGAATAAAAACCATTAAAACATTTCGCAAGAACTTGGGGACCAAGACCAAACTCATTGCTAATATCACGTAAGTCATGAGTTCCCATAAAAGATTTAATTCATTCATAATCATAGTTTATACCTGACTTGCTTCCTTTGTCATTCTCCCAAGCTTCAGCGTTATCTTGAATACGGTCTAAGAGATCCCATTTAGCTTCTTCCTTCATAGGTGTGAATGATCCAGCACAAGAAGCATCTAGTAAATCTTTATCATGAAGAGAGAGCATAGCATAAAAGTTATTGAGAATAATATTGTTAGAGAGTTCATGAATAGGACATTTAAGCATAAGTAACTTCAATCTCCCCCAAGCTTGAGATATACTTTCTCCATGAAGAGGCCAAAAGTTATAAATAAAATTTCTATCCTTATGAATTTCACTGGGAGGATAAAATTTAGAGTAAAAGAGAGATGACATCTCCTTCCATTCCATGGATTTTCCATTCATCAGCAGCTTATACCATTCTTCAGCTCTCCCTTTCAAGGATATGGAGAGTAACTTCTTCTTCACCTGTTTAGTTGTGATACCTGCACACTTAAACAACCCGCATAATTCATGGATAAAAAGCAAGTGATCACCGGGATGGACTGTTCCATCCCCTAAATAATAATTATCCATAACACGGTCAACAATACTTGTAGGTATCTTAAAAGGATCTATCTCAACAGGTGGTGGTTCATCTACTACCCTAGCAGTGGTAGTGGTTTTACCAAACATAAAACCAAGTGGGTTATCCATATTGGAAACAAAGTAACAAGCAGTAACAAGAGCAATACTCACAGTAAAAGTTTCCTTACCAGTTCCACTCTTCAATAGCGCTTTACTCCCTGGCAACGGCGCCAGAAAATAGTCTTCATAACCCACAAGTGTAGGGGGTGTATCGTTGTACTTTTGATAAATAGGAGTGTCGATCCCAACGAGGAGCAGAAGGTGCTGAACAGTGGTATGGAGCAGGAAATCCCTGTGAATACTTAGTAAATGGATTTTTAGTGGTTTTCTGATAAGGCAACAAAAAAAAGAGAAAGTAGCAAAAGTAACGAACAAACGGAGCAAGTGGCCCAATCCTTTCTTAGCAAAGGACAAGCCGATGGAAATACTTATAAGGACCAAACGTCCTCGAGGACACAAGGGAATTATGTCAAGTGTTTTCGCTGCAAATAGCTGAGTACTCTACTGTGGTGTTCATAAGTGTTGTATGGGTGAACCTATGCTAACATACTTCCCTTCCTAGGACTAATACATACTTGTGATTAAACCCCCTGCAAACATCCGTAACTACATGAAAATAATTAAGATATAAATCTAACCACAGCCTTAAACTCTGAGATCCTACACTCCATTGTGCAAAGGTGTCCTAACGGGGATTCAGGTTTCTGTCACTCCGGCAACCACGCGATTAGTATCCAAATACACAATGCATCCCCCTAGTCCCATAAATGGTGAAGTGTCATGTAGTCGACGTTCACATGACACCACTAGAAGAATAGCACCACAACTTAAATACTAAAGCATTGAATAATAACTCATCACAGATTCACTACTAACAACATGACTTCTCCCATGTCCTCAAGAACACAACGAACTACTCACAAGACATCATATGGATCAAGATCAAATATGATATGGTAATTGATAACAATCTGAACATAAACAATAATCCTATGGTTCCACTCATAAGCATCAACTACAATAGTAATTAACACCAGGAAAGTTTCCCCTAATGAATGAATCAAGATCCAACACAATTGATACATCAAGACGAAGTGGTGATGATGGTGTTGATGGAGATGATGGTGTGGATGATGATGATGATGATCTCGATGAAGCCTAGCTTGATGATGGTGTTGATGGCGATGGTCTCCCCTCTCCGGGAAGGAATTCCCCCGCCAGAAATATGTCTGCCAGAGAGATCTTTCTCTCTCGGTGTTTTCCGCCCCCAGAGGCGGCGGAAATCTATCTGTGGTCGCTCCCCGAGGTTTAGGGTTCTGAAGGGAAGTTATAGGCGAAGGGGGGAGTCGGAGGCCAGGCAGGTGGGCCCGCGCCTAGGGGTGTGGGACCCCTGCAGCCCCCCTTCGCTCCTCTTTCTGGCTTCCTTCATCCTCAGGTAAAATAATATGTTTCCATATATTTCTGTTATTTTTTGATCTTCGCGAAATTGCACCAAAATGCCTTCTTTTCCATCAGAATCCAGACTCCGGCACTCCATCCTCCAAGATTCATCCAACATGCATAAACAGATGAAAAGCCATAAGTAATACCTCATAATACTAATGGTGATGCAAATTGGGCGTACCAATGGTTTCCAAAGAATTCATACTAATAACATTGCTATTAGCATGCAAATAAAGTTCTATTGGTTTTTTAATTTTCTCTTCAAACACTCCATGTCCTAACTCAAGATAAACACTATAATGCTCTCTATTTTTTTGGTTGTTTTCCATTAAGCCTAACTAGTGAAAACAAGAAACAAAAAGAAAAAATTGCAGAATCTATAGGAAATAACTTCGAGCACTCACACCGAAGGATGTGAGTACCTTTTACCTTACCTCCCCGGCAACGGCGCCAGAAAAGAGCTTGATGTCTACGCACATCTATTCTTGTAGACAGTTGTTGGGCCTCCAAGTGCAGAGGTTTTTAGAACATCAGCAAGTTTCCCATAAGTGGATCACCCAAGGTTTATCGAACTCAGGGAGGAAGTGGTCAAAGGTATTCCCTCTCAAGCAACACTACAATCAAGATACAAGAAGTCTCTTGTGTCCCCAACACACCCAATACACTTATCAGGTGCATAGGTGCACTAGTTCGGCGAAGAGATAGTGAAATACAAGTGGTAACGGTGCCAGAAAAGAGCTTGACGGTGAGGTAAAGAGTAAAGCAAGCAAACATGCAATAGATCTAGAAGTGAAAGGTGTTTCAATGTTTAGAAACAAGGCCTAGGGATCATACTTTCAGTAGTGAACACTCTCTCATATAAATATCCTCTCTTCATGATACTACTCTTAACTACTCTCCGGTTGGATACTCTAATCCATTGTAAGGCTATAACAGCACACCTCAAAGTCCGCCTTCCCCAATCTAGATAACCCCACACTGTCACCTTCAGCGCTAGATGGTTCCAACAAACACCACAATTCCATAGAGACATCCAACTACAAATATAACTCATAACAAATATTCAATCTAGCCAAAGTGCCACACACGGTATGCCCGCTGTCACTTTCACACACATGGGGAAAAGCATAGATATATTAAAGCACAAAGAGTATTTATGTAGAATCAAGCCTAAGTTCCACCATTGCGTGCACGCTGTCACTTTCAGACACATGGGGACCACAGAGATCTAATGAAGCACTTGATTAGCAAGGTAGATCTACTTGATTACAAAGCTCATGACCACAACAAGATCATGCATAGAGAGAGAGATGAACACATAGCTACCGGTAGAGCCCTTAGCCCTGAGGAAGAACTACTCCATCCTCATCATGGGAATCGGCAACGGTGATGGAGATCGATGGATATGGCTCCGGGGGCACTTCCCCATCCTGGCAGGGTGCCGGAACAGAGACTTTCTGTCCCCCGAATCTCCCCTTCGATGGCAGCGGCGCTGCGGAACTTTTTTCTGGAAGAATGATTGACCCTTAGGGTTTCTGAGTCGGAGGCAAGGTCGATGGAGGTCCAGGGGGCCGACACCCCTTGTGGGCGCGGCCTAGGGTGGGCCCGCGCCCACCTAGGGTGTGGCCACCCTGGTTTCCTCCTCCGTCTCTTCTTTAATTTTCTGTATCGCTCCAGAAAATTTTTGAACTTTGGCTTTTGTCCCGTCCAATTCTGAGAATATTGATTTTCTGCCTTTCTAGAACAAAAAAAGAAGAAAACAGGCAACTGGCACTATGACAACTTGTTAATAGGTTAGTTCCAGAAAAGATATAAAAACACCTCAAAATAAAGACAAAGCAAAGCAAAGTAGATACTAAACAAGCATGGTACATCAAAAATTATAGATACGTTTCCAACGTATCAGTCGAGGCGGCGACGGCTGTGCTAGAGACAGTTGAGGCGACAGCTATGGCTGCTGCAGCGGCGACGGCTGCACTGGAGACGGGTGAGGCGTCGGCGAAGATGGCCTTGGCATTTGATTTGGAAGCACGATACATTCCTTTGGCCATAGAATGGTGACGTTTGTTGCTTCTCCCAGTTCTGTCACATCCCCATCACCTACAGGGTAGTCAAGCTTCAAACCTTGAAAGTTGTGCATGACTTCATCCACCCCGACAATGGCGTAGCCCTATGGAACCGGACGACAATGGTAAGTTGGTGCAGGTCCAATTGGTAAGGCATAGCCGACCTCCACCTTCATTGTTATGTTCACAACTTTTACAAGTAGCTCGCAGTGTGTGATCTACGTGATATCATCCACTGTGTAGACAACACGAGCCATCGTCGGTGTACCATCGTCATCGTCATCTCCGGGGACCTCGGTGGAAGCCACACTACTTTTTTGATTATTCGATAGGCCAGTAACATCGAATGCAGGTTCTACCACCATGTGCTACTGACATGGGCCGGTAGTACCTTGCTGGCTATGTGCGTTAATTTGATCTTATTGTCACTTTATTTGTTCTTCAATTTTACGCATCCGGTCTGCCTGAATATTTGCTTCAACTTCCTCCTTGTCCTTTCTCCTCTTATGGCTTCTATCAGGATATTTCTTCCTATCTACAGGAAACCCAGTGCTCCATGGTTGGGAGCCTATTGTGCCTCGTGTTTGTCCATTATGTTCCTTATTCCCAAGGGCGAGTGTGAGCTCATCATTCTCTCTATCGGGAATGAACTCCCCCTTTTCAACAGACTTTACTGTATTTCTTATGTTCTCTATTGGAAAGTGGTTTTCTTTATGTATTATGTTATATATACACTTCCCTTCCGAGCCCAACGTGCCCCATGCCCGTAAAACCAATTCTTTCCACGTTTGATCCAATCGTCTGTCTTTGGGATGACCTCTTTATCACACAGATCATCCTCAAGTTTATTCCACTTAGGAATGCCAGCCATGTAGCCACCTTGGCCCACAGTATGGTGATACTTCTTGTTAGCAACATTTAGCTTATTCGTTTCAGACACTTCTGATACTGAATCTTCTCGAAATCCAGAGTCCTCTCTTTCAAGACATAGTCAAGCTGCAATCTTTTCTTCCATTTGGTGAATTGGTGGGCCATCTTCTTCAAAGCCCACTCCTTGACCTTCTTCTGGGTGGCTTTGACATGTTGCTTGGCCTCCTCAACTGGATTCTCCGCATTTGGATCCACCTCTACCGTCGGTAGGGTGAAATTAAGCATGAGCCTCTTCCACAGTAAACCTTTGGCCATTTAAGGGACAAATAAAGACATTCCCTATTTCGCATTAGCAGGCATATTCCATCGAACGGTGATCGGGACGAAGTCCCTAACGACTATGAAGGGAATATGCCCTGCGAGGCAATAATAAAGTGGTTATTATGTATATTCCAAGTATATGATAGATGTTTATTTTGCATGCTATAATTGTATTAATATGGAAATGTTAATACATGTGTGTTTAATAAACAAACAGAAAGTTCGTAGTTATGCCTCTCTCATCAACTAGCTCGTTGATTAACAAGATGATCAAGGTTTCCTGATCATGGACATTGGATGTTGTTAATAAAGAGGTCACAACATTATTGGAATGGTGTGATGAACATTCATCCGAATTATAGCATTACGATCAAACTCGTTGAGTTTATATTGCTATAACATCATACGAAGTGATCCAAATCCTTAGACCATAAGATCATGTCAATCACTAACACTGGAAGAGTATCTTGATAATATCAAACGTCACACCGTAACAGGGTAATTATAAAGATGGGTTCAGTACTACTAAAATGTTATGTTGAGGCCCATGGATCAAGAGTGGAATTTGTTCATCCCGATGACGGATAGATATGCTTTGGGCCCTCTCGGTGATATCACATTGATTATGTTGCAAGCAAGTTATTTGATCACTGTAATGTTATATCACGGGAACAAGAAAATAGTACATGTCAGTAACGAGATCATCTAGGTATGGAGATACCGATGATCGAATCTCGGACATGTAATATATCACGAGACAAAGGGATTAAGATACTAGCGTAAAAGGTTCTCACGATCACAAGAAAGTCATCGTTGAATGTGTGGGAGTCAGTATGGATCTCCAGGTCCCGCTTCTGATTATTGATCTCAGAGGGGTCTCGATCATGTCCACATTATTCGCGAACCGTAGGGTGACACACTAAAGAGACAGCGACACCATTTGGAGCAAAAGTTTCATGCTGAAAAGAATAACAAAGCGCAGGAATTTATTTCACTAGATATAGAAGCTGGTTTCGGGTGAAATTGCAGAAAGTGTTTCTGCATGTGAAATGAAATACTAGCAAGGGGTTATATGTGAATATTTGTCATTAAAGTAATTGACAAAATTCTGAATAAATAAAAGGAGTTTTATTTAATGATAGTTTGCATTAAATTTGGTGGAAATTTAATGGGAATTTGAGTGGAGAAAATTGAAGGGCCATTTTGTGAGTGGAGTGTCCACCCACATGAATGGAGGGAGGGCAAGGGGGCAGATCCCATGCTCTAGCGACCTCCTTGGGGTTCCCCTCCTCCTATAAAAGGAGCCCCGCTCCTCACTTCTCACTCACACCTCCTCGTGAAGGATCTCACACCTCCCCATGGTCTCGGACTAGCGAGATACATGTTCCCGGTGGCTATTCGGCAAGAAAGAGTTGTTCTTCCGTGGCATCGCTGGAGCGAGGAGGCGGAGGTTGCTCGGTGCCTCGGACATGTGTGCGAGCACGGATGTGCCGCTGATTTTTGGCGCTAGGACTTCCTCTCAATCTTGAGATCGGCAAGAGATCGTCTACATCAACCACGAGTTCAACCTCGTTAAGCTTTGTTGGTCTTCAAGGGTATGTTCTCTACGGATGTATATCCGTCCGTTTCTTGTATCTAGTAGATAGATCTTGGTACATAGTTGCTCCCATCGTAGGAAATTTTTTGTTTTCTATGCTACGAACCCTATAGTGGTATCAGAGCCAGATCAATGCGTAGATGCTTTGCACGGGTAGTACACATATGAGTATGTGGGCGATGATGATCATGTTATTGCTTATTAGTTGTACTTTGCATATTGGTGGCATAGTGGGATGAAGCGGCCCGGACAACCTTTACATGTCCTCGCACATGAGACCTGTTCCACGCTTGACATGCAACTAGTTTTGCATAAGTGGCTAGCGGGTGTCTATCTCTCCTACTATAGTGAATGTCTAATTTGCAACGAGTTGTCAACAATTTGGTTATCCTCGTTGTGGTTCATGTTCATATGTAAGAACGGTTCTATCTTTGAAAGCCCTAAGCCACGTAAAACTTGCAATGGATAAATTAGAGGCGTCTAGTTTAGATTGTTGCTGGCTAGTGTCATGATATGGTGATATTGTAAGTAGAAGTATGAGTCGATAATCTTACAACACACATAACGTGTAAGTTCCATAGACCTTGTCCTTACACATAGAGGTATGCGATCATACCATGATGCACATGATGGAGATCAAGTGCAAGAACCATATCATTTCACTTATTAACATGTGATGTTTGTTGCATCTTATATTGCTTGTTTGGCATTTTATTAGCATAATAAGATGATCCCTCATTTAGATATCAATTTTAAATATGTTCTTCCTTAAATATGCATCGATTATGTTTCGTCGCTCCAAGACATCACGTGATGATCAGGTGTTCTTGGATCCACCATCATATTTCAGGTGTAAGACAGTTACACACGCGAATACTAAGGTTCTTACTTGGCGATCCTAGCATGTACAGACATGGCTCGGAACACGGACCGAAAGGTTAATCATGAGTCATATGGAAGATATGATGCCCATTTGATGCTCGCCTTTCAAGATACACCGACTCACGTGATGATCGGACTTGGTGTAGTGGATTTGGTTCATGTAATCACGAAAAATGCATGAGGGATGTCGTTTTTGAGTGGGATTTCATTCTTAATTTGGATTACTTGAACTCAATCTATCATAAACTTAGTCTAAACTTTAAAAATTCGGTTGTAGATCGCACCACCCGCTTTTAATTTCAATGTGTTCATGGAGAAAGAGAAACTTGCAACAAACGGTAGCAACTTTACCGAATGGGCCATGAACTTGAGGATTCTACTCACTGCTGCACAAAAGCAATATGTGATAGAAGCGCCACTAGGCCCCCACCACTTGATGATGCCCCTGACAAGGAAAATAATGTTTTTCGGACTCGTCGGGAGGACCACAACTTAGTTCATTGCGGCATATTGTATGGGCTAGAGCCAGAACTTCGAAAGCGTTTCGAACACGGCAATGCATTTGATACAATGGGTGAGTTGAAAATGATTTTCGACACCCATGCTGCTGTAGAGAGTTACAATGCTTCAGAAAAGTTCTTTAGCTGCATGATGGAAGAGAACAGCTCCATAAGTGAGCATGTACTCAAGATGTCGGGTTACGCCGATAAGCTTGTGTCTTTGGGAATAACGATTCCCATTGACTTAGGCATCCATCGTGTTCTACAGTGTCTGCCACGTAGCTCTAAGATCTTCATGTTTAACTATAATATGCAAGGCATGAAGAAGTCTCTCCCCGAGCTTTTATCAATGCTTAAAACTACAGAAGTGGAGAACAAGAGAGAACATCAAGTGTTGATGATCAATAAGACCACTGGATTCAATAAAGATAAGAAAGGTAAACAGAAGGGAAGGAAGGGCGGCAAGCCAGTTGCCGTGCCTGAAAAGAAACCCCGAGTTGGCCCTAAGTCTGATACACAGTGCTATTATTGCAAGGGGACTAGCTACTGGAAGCGCAACTACCCCAAGTATTTAGCAGACAAGAAGGCCGGCAAGGCAAATAAAGGTATATATGATATACATGTTATTGATGTGTACTTGACTAGTACTCGCAGTAGCATCTAGGTATTTGATAACGGTTCAGTTGGTAAATTTTGTAACTCGAATCAGGGTCTGCGGAACAAGCAACCGCTAGCAAAGGGTGAGGTCAAGATGCGTGTCGGCAATGGATTAAGCGTTGATGTGATAGCTGTCAGAACGCTACCTCTCTGACGAGGGTTGATTTCGTCATTGACCATTGTTATGGACTTGGGTTTTGGAGAAGATGGAGATGCTGGAGATCACGGAACGGTTAATAGACAAGCAACACGGGGACACGAGGATTCCCCAGGTTCAGGCCCTCGGAGGGAAAATCCTACTCCTGCTTGTCTGCTCTTGATTACGACAGAAACGAGAATTACAAGGGTGCGCAGATGCAATATGGCGTGAGATGCATATGAGGTGTGTATTGAGAGAGAGAGAGAGAGAGAGGAGATCATAGATCTGTTATGGTCTAGTCTATTGTATCGTAATCTGTCCTCCTCGTTGGACCCTCCTAGCCTTTATATATGGGGAGGCTAGGTCTCAGGTGCCAATACGATTTGGTTACAAGTTGTATTCAAACTCTAGTCTTGAGTCTTCCTTGTCTTGTGCGCTTGGAGTCCGTCTTTATACGGGCTTCATACCAGCCGAACCGTCATAGGCGTCATGGACCCTGGCAGGTCGTCGAGTGGGCATTCCGTCGGGCTGGACCATGTAGTCTAACATCGGGTACCTGTAGGGCATATCCATGTCAGTAGCCCCCTAGTACGAGTGGAGACTCAGCTGTCTTGAGCGTTGCATTTGGATGTCAGAGTTGAAAGTTGTGTCGAGCGTGAAGCACTTCACCCGAAAGTTCATCGGGTCATCTGAATTTGTTTGGTTGTTGTAAAGAAGTCAGCATTATGGACGTAGTCAACACAACGGACTATAGGGTGCGCGACCCGTGCTCCCTATGAGAGTAGCCCCCGAATGTCTGTTCGAGTCGTAGACTCGAGCAGAAACTTATAGTCGTTTGTTGCGGGTTACAGTGATCCGGAAGTGCTTTGGATGACCTTGCAGATTCCCTGAATGCCTTCATTTTTTCGAATGCGCGGCCAGCCTGCCTATGGGAGTAGCCTCCGAGTCCTCAGTCGAATCGTTGATTCAAGTGAGGAATCGAAGCGTGCCACTCGAAGATCTTCTGTGCGCGCGACCAGTGCTTCAGTTTGGAGTAGCCCCTGAGTGTCTGGCGGATTCGTAGACTCGGGCAGAGACTCGAGTCTTGTATCGTGGAGTTGTATTCGACAATCTCGTGGGCGTACCACTGACCCAGAAGTACATCGGGTGCGCGACCAGTGCTCCTGATAGGAGTAGCCCCCGAGTGTCTAGTCGAGTCGCAGACTCGAGTGGAGATTCATGCGAGGAGAAACCACTGACCCGAAAGTGCATTGAGTCAGCGTCTCATGTATAAGGAGACAAGAGTTAATGTAGCGGAGTCGCGCGACGTTTAGCTGGAAGGACTCGACGCTCCAGATAAAGTCGACGCCGTTGCTTTTGTCGGGTGAGCGGCCAACGTCGTGTCTGTGTAGCATCGGGCGATGTAACCATTCGAGGAGGGATTCAACTTGGGTCTTGAATTTATGGCGTAGCCAGTTCTTTCATCGACTCTTGTTGGAGGACCCGATAGAATAGCTTGAGGCAGTCGACGTTCATGTAAGCTACAGAAAACATAAAGAATTGTGAAGTACTTGTATCTTGTAAAGAATATTTGCCTGTCGGCTTGTAAAGTAAGATTCTGATGCCGATCGAGTCGACACTTTTGCACTGTTTGCTAGGCCTTTTCGTTAGCGTGATTACCCTTAGTCTCAAGACCTTGCCGAGGCACTCGGAGTTCAAGGATTCGACGGTCAGGCAGAATCAGCTACTCGGGCTGTTGCATATGAGGTGCTCGAGTGCGTGGAGCCGATGGCACATTAGGTTACTCGAAGAGGGCGCAACCCCCGAGTGTTTCGAGTAGGAGATAAAAAAGAAATCAACTCTAAGTAGAAGGAAACTTAGCTTTATTGGTAGTTGTCGTGAGCAAAGTTGATGCGACCGCAGACGTAGTCGACGCGGTAGCGGGTCACGTGGCGGACGTAATCGACACAGCGGACCGCACTCGTAGCAGTGACGGGTTGCCGGAGTCGATGGTGGTAGCGAGCTCTATATCCAAAGATTGTCGCGGTCAAAGAACGCATCGGGTCACCGCATCTAAAGGATGTATCGGGTCACCGCAGCCGAAAGTCGCATCGGGTCGCTGATGCCGAGGGAGCCCCCGAGTCGTTGGAGCCGAAGATCGTAGTGGGTCGCGCGGTGGTGTCAGCACAACCCCCGTGTACGGAGTCGCGTGGTGGACGGGGTCGAAGTAGCGGCAGGTCGCCGGAGTTGACGCGGTGGACGCAGTCAAGGTCGATGTAGTCATACGGTAAACAGTTGGTGCAGCAGTGATGAAGTAGTTAATCTGATAAAGCTGCGTCGAAGTTGTAGTTTGCTGCATGGTCGAAACAGCCTGCGTCGATGGCAAAGCCAGACATGACGGAGTCGAAACAATCCGTGGTGAAGCCAGTTGGCATGTTTAAAATCCAAAGTATGATGTGTTCCTTGAAATAATACTTCATGACCGTACGCGAGGTACCAGCAAGTTGCAATCAGATTGATCATCGATAGGATTAGCACGCACCCTTTTTTTCTTTAGTCTTTTCTTTTACTGAATTAGGTGAAGAATCACTGGTCTAATTTTGCTTGGCTTGCCATGTATGTAGCATAGTAGTACAGCGATCGCTGCTCTTCAGCTTGCCTTTTCCTCCTCAAAAACTGGAATCGACACGGACTCACAAGTTGGACTACTGCTGCTTCTTGACTTCTTATTTTTTGGGTAGTTTCCTTGTCGTGACGCAATGCACCGAATCGATTGCTGACGGCTCATCTGTTCAGATCGATCTAGCTCATTAAATAAACCACATCACCGGGACTTGATCTACTATTAATTTTTGCCTAGCGTTAGCAAGGAACAGATCTAGACGTATATACAACCCGATCTGAAGAGTTCTTCTGGTGCCCCTGAGTTGCCTTGGTGCTGAGCCCTCATAGTATCACGGCGTGCACACAGCTTTATTATTTGTACGCGTCGGTTTCGCCTCGATTATTGATCTCGTGTCCTCGCCGCTTGACTCCTTTTTTCCTTCTCTAGTTGTAAGATGAGACACGCCGTGGCGGATTCGTCGATAAAGAAGCTGGACGTCTCGTCGCTGATGAATCGACCAGATGTAATCCGATCTGGCCGGTGTTGATGAACCAAATAAGAATAGCCGACGAATCGTAGATTGTGGTGGACGGGACCGTCGCGACCACAGAATCAGCGTCCCCAGTTCCCACGAACGACGCCAATTGACGAGGGTTGATTTCGTTAATGTCCATTGTTATGGACTTGGGTTTTAGAGAAGATGGGGAAGCTGGAGACCACGGAACGGTTAATAGACAAGTAAACCCGGGGACACGAGGTTTATCCAGATTCAGGCCCCCGGAGGGAAAACTCTACTCGTGCTTGTCTGCTCTTGATTACGGTGAAACCAAGAATTACAGGGGTGCGCAGATGCAATCTGGCGTGAGGTGCGTATAAAGTGAGTATTGAAAGAGAGAGGACATCGTAGATCTGTTGTGGTCTAGTCTATTGTATCATAATCTCTCCTCCTTATTGGACCCTCCTTTCCTTTATATATGGGGAGGTTAGGTCTCGGGTGCCAATACGATTTGGTTACACTAGTGGAAACAGCCCTATAGGTCCCGGTTGGTAAGGGGCTTTAGTCCCGGTAGCCCAACCGGGACGGGGCAATCGGGACTAAAGCCCTAACCTTTAGTCCCGGTTGCCCCACCAACCGGAACAAATGGGTGCACGCGTGGCAGCAGCAGAGGGCGAGGGGGGTGGAGAATTAGTCCCGGTTCGTAACACGAACCGGGACTAATAACCTTCTTCCGCGGCAGAGATTTGGCCTATTTCTCTGTCGCGGCAGAGAATTCATTTTGGCACATTTTGTTGCCGCGGCAGCATTTTCGCCACTTTTTGTGCCGCGGCAGAGAATTTATTTAGGTTGTTTTATTGTTTATTTAGTGTTTTGCACTTATCAATGAAGGAACCTTATATTACACAAGATCATCATGACAATATTACATTCAATACACGGATCGAGTTCATGCACTACATACAAAATTTGCTATTCGATGCTACCGGCCAATTCCTTCAAAGTTGCTATTTTTACAATCCATATTGTCTGTACACAGCCGAATAGTATTCCCATTTTGGGTTTAGGACTTCTGCATCCAAGAATCCCGCCAATTTCTCCTGAATTGCTTATACGCGATCCTTTGGCAGAAGACCGTCCCGTAGACGTTCGATCTGATTTAAAAAAGGAGTCATTTTATATGAATGAAACTAAACACAATTTGTTTGTAATTAAAAGCTATAGAAATTGTTTACGTACGTGGAGTTGCTCTAAATTTCTGCCCTTCTCATCGCACGTCTGCCGGATGAACTCACAAACATAGTATCCACATAGATTGTTAGCTGGTCCCTGCGTCAGGCACTTTACGAGAACAGAGTTCAATCAAAATAATAATCAAGCATGATAATAACTGTATCAAAACTAGAATCAAAGAGATGCGCGGATATAGCTAGTGGTGCTTACATTTAGTGGTTGAAATGTAAGCTCCTCTTTCCAAACACCCCTAGCCTTGTTGGTGAACCGCTTCCAAGCGCTGCCCGGCGAAAAAAACGAATAAAAGAAGTTATTAATTACTTGATATCATAAATTTCACGAACGTTTCCGATATAGTGTCGTAATGATTAGAATTACCGCTGAAGAAGCATCTGCATGTCCTTCCACGTCTCAAGGGGTTTATGTTTCGAGTCCATGACTAGTACACGCCCTTTGTGAAGTTGAATGATTAACAGAATATAGTGGAAGCTGCAAATGCATAACTAATCAATTATATACTTAACATCGAGTAAGCGAAATAGAAAGTGTATACAAGACAATAACACTCACTCGAAGTTGTAAGAAAAAGTATTTCCCTTCTGGTTTCTTGAAACCTTAACGCGTGTACTATATTATCCTCCGTATCCTGGGGGCTTGTTTTGAGATTAGCTTCATGAACCCAATATGGGTCAATGAAGCCAATGTCATAGATTTGTCCTCTGCTGCATTCGAGAATCTTCATTCTGCATATTACAGTATGATTATATACATGCAATAAACAAAGTGAGATAGCTGGAGACAAAATTAATTACAGGATTAGTACTTACAGACAATAGGCACTGATGATCGATTTGTCCAAGGCGTCTTGATTGAATAATTGAAATAGTTCATCAAATTCAATGGATATCATGTCATCCTTTTCTTTCCCATGATGCTTTTTTGTAACCCTCAGCACTATCCAGTTGGCCCCGACCTTTGTGGCATGCATGTACAAGTTATGCAATCTTCGCATTTTTGTTGGAAGATTGTTTACCTCCTCAGGTTTGACGAGAGGTTTGCCGTACTGGTATTTGTATGCTACTTCACTTACGGGGAAGAACTCTAACTGGGATAAGTACTAGGCAATACTCATACCCTGAGCAGCAACAACTTCTCCGTATTGTGCAACTACCTCTGGATCATACTGATCTTCGGCCCCATATTTGCTCGACCCCACATTGGTTTGAGAAATCACCTTGAGAGGGGCGCAAGTCTGTTTTGCTTGTTCTCCGAGCTGGGCAACAGATTTCTCGCTTGCATCAGTACTGCTCTTCGAGGCTTTTTGTGCCGCATGTGACTTGAGAATAGAACGCTCATAGTCTGATGACAGCTTTGGCTCGGGTTGATGAAGAGTCTTTAGCATTTTCAACACTTTGGCTTTTTCTTCTTTGGTGCTGGGGAACTCTGGCTCTTTCGGCCGCCTCAGCTTAGCGAAAAACGCTGTCGTTTCCGCATCAACGATCGCCGCAGTCTCCTCTTCAGTATAGTCATAAGCTCTCTTGGGAGGAACCTTTGGTACTTTTGGAAGAGGCTCTTGTTTACGTTTCGGAGATCGCTTACCACGACGCACAGTAGCGGTACGCTTACGCTTTTTATCCTGAGGCGCCGGCGACGGCTGCGCCGGAGATTGGTGAGGCGACGGAGCCGGGTGAGGCGATTAAGACGGCTGCCGCGGCGGCGACGACCTCGCTGGAGACGGGTGAGGCGACGGCGAAGATGGCCTCGGCGTGTGATTTCGAAGCACGATACATTCCTTCGGCCATAGAATGGTGACGTTTTTTGCGTCTCCCAGTACAATCACATCCCCTTCACCTGCAGGGTAGTGAAGATCCAAAACTTCAAAGGTGGGCATGATTTCATCCACCCCGACAACAGCGTAGCCCTCTGGAACCGAACGACAGTGGTAAGTTGGTGTGGGTCCAATTGGTAAGGCATAGCCGACCACCACCTTCATTGATATGTTCACAACTTTGACATGTAGCTCGCAGTGTGTCATCTCTATGATATCATCCATTGGGTAGCCAACAGGAGCCATCGTCGGTGCACCATCGTCATCGCCATTGTCATCACCCGGGACCTCGGTGGAAGCCACACTGCTTTTTCGATTATTCGATAGGCTGGTAGCATCGAATGCAGTGTGCTGCTGAGATGGGCCGGTAGTACTTTGCTCTTTAAGTGCGTTAATTTCATCTTGTTGTTGCTTTAATCGTTCTTCAATTAAACGCATTCGCTCTTTCTGACTATCTGCTTCAACTTCCGCCCTGTCCTTTCTCCTCTGACGGCTTTTATCAGGATATTTCTTCCTCTCTTCGGGAAACCCAGTCCTCCATGGTTGGGAGCCTCTTGTGCCTCGTGTTCGTCCATCATGTTCCTTTATTTCCAAGGGCGAGTGTGAGCTCATCATTCTCTCTATCGGGAATGAAGTCCCCATCTTTAACAGCCTTTACTGCTTTTCTCATCCTCTCGATTGGCAAGGGGTCTTCTTTATGTCGTATGTTATATATACACCTCCCTTCCGAGTCCAACGTGCCCCCATGACCGTAAAACCAATTCCTTGCACGTTCTACCCAATCGTCTGTCTCTGGGGTGATCTTTTTAGCACGCAGTTCATTCTCAAGTTTCTCCCACTTAGGAATGCCAGCCCTGTAGCCAGCTTGCCCCATAGTATGGTGATACTTCTTGTTAGCAGCATTCAGCTTATTCGTTGCAGACATTTTCTTAGCTTTTTCTGATGTCTTGTATTCCACAAACTCAGCCCAGAATGGTTTTATCTTCTCAAACTGAATATTCTTGAAATCGGGAGTCTTCTCTTTCACGACATAGTCAAGGTGCAATCTTTTCTTCCAGTTGGTGAAACACTGGGCCATCTTCTTCAAAGCCCACTCCCTGACCTTAGCCTCCATGGCTCTCCCATGTTGTAAGGCGTCCTCAACTGGATCCTCCGCAATTGGATCCAGCTCTATCTTCGGTAGTTTGAAATTAACCATGAGCCTCTTCCACAGTAAATCTTTGGCGTGGTTAGGGACAAATAAACATGTTCCCTCTTCATCCGCATTAGCAGACCTATTCCAATTTCTAATGGTGATCGGGATTAAGTCCCTAACGATTACTCCGCATTGTGCCACAAATTTGTTTGCGACAACTTCGGGAGCCGTCGGTTTGCCGTCTTCAGCGACATCTTCGATCCTGAACCTCTCATGGAGTAGATTCCTTCGATCCAGAGGGCTAAAAGAAAAAAGATCGTCGTTACTATTTCTATATAGATAGCAGATGATTAATTAATGAATTGATTATATTACATGCACCTCGCCGGAGCGGTCGTCTTCTCGATTACACAAGGCATCGCCTTCTCCCTCGCGGAAGGCAACACCTTCAACCTCAAACAAGTCGTCTATTCCGGTAAAAAGAGGATCACCCCCACCGGAGTTGTTCAGAAACGTTGATACGTCTAAATTTTCTTCCCCACGGATCACACCTTGGATCAACTCTTCCTTTTCTTCGTCTCTGACGTGTGGGTCCATATTTTTTGCATAGGTGGAAAAAAGAATAAGTCAAAGCGGCTAAAGGAGAAAGTTAGGTACGGTGTTGAGAGATACAAACCCTAATTCAGAGAAACCCTAATATATACATACACAATAATTAAAATGAAGAGAAACCCTAAACCCTAAACCTAGCTACAAAAAGGAAACCGTGTAGTAGATAGTTAACTCTAGGTAAAATCAACTAAAATCAATATTCCGGAGTTCCGAGGGGTGTAAAACCTAGTTCGGAGAAACCTCGGATGCATATGATGAGAGGGGACCATGAGTATAAGGCTACAAAAGGGAAACTATCCAGCAGATAGGTAACACTAGATACTAACAAAATACCATATTTGAATCGATTTAAGAGGGTTCGGAATGCCCTGGTGAAAGCACATCGTCGAACCCACATGCACCTAAGGGGTATTAATGATTCCTTATCTAAGATAGGGTTTTTAAGATAGGGCCGAAGACTAATAACACCAAACTAATTAATAAACTTAATAATACCTAACTAATAATAAACCTAATAATCCAAACACCGAAAATAAAGGGAAACCCTAAAGCATCGATGCCGATCGATTCCCCTACCCGTCTCGTTTTAGATCTCCTGCCCCCTCTTCCCCTCGAAGCACATATTCTTTCTGACATTTTCCCCCTCGGCAATGCATCTGATACAATGGGTGAGTTGAAAATGATTTTCGACACCCATGCTGCTGTAGAGAGTTACAATGCTTTAGAAAAGTTCTTTAGCTGCATGATGGAAGAGAACAGCTCCATAAGTGAGCATGTACTCAAGATGTCGGGTTACGCCGATAAGCTTGTGTCTTTGGGAATAACGATTCCCATTGACTTAGGCATCCATCGTGTTCTATAGTGTCTGCCACGTAGCTATAAGATCTTCATGTTTAACTATAATATGCAAGGCATGAAGAAGTCTCTCCCCGAGCTTTTATCAATGCTTAAAACTGCAGAAGTGGAGAACAAGAAAGAACATCAAGTGTTGATGATCAATAAGACCACTGGATTCAATAAAGATAAGAAGGGCAAACAGAAGGGAAGGAAGGGCGGCAAGCCAGTTGCCGTGCCTGAAAAGAAACCCCGAGTTGGCCCTAAGTCTGATACAGAGTGCTATTATTGCAAGGGGACTAGCCACTGGAAGCGCAACTACCCCAAGTAATTAGCAGACAAGAAGGCCGGCAAGGCAAATAAAGGTATATATGATATACATGTTATTGATGTGTACTTGACTAGTACTCGCAGTAGCACCTAGGTATCTGATACCGGTTCAGTTGGTAAATTTTGTAACTCGAATCAGGGTCTGCGGAACAAGCGACCGCTAGCAAAGGGTGAGGTCAAGATGCGTGTCGGCAATGGATTAAGCGTTGATGTGATCGCTGTCAGAACGCTACCTCTCTGACGAGGGTTGATTTCGTCATTGACCATTATTATGGACTTGGGTTTTGGAGAAGATGGAGATGCTGGAGATCACGGAACGGTTAACAGACAAGCAACACGGGGACACGAGGTTTCCCCAGGTTCAGGCCCTCGGAGGGAAAATCCTACTCCTACTTTTCTGCTCTTGATTACGACAGAAACGAGAATTACAAGGGTGCGCAGATGCAATCTGGCGTGAGATGCATATGAGGTGTGTACTGAGAGAGAGAGAGGAGATCATAGATCTGTTATGGTCTAGTCTATTGTATCGTAATCTGTCCTCCTCGTTGGACCCTCCTAGCCTTTATATATGGGGAGGCTAGGTCTCAGGTGCCTATACGATTTGGCTACAAGTTGTATTCAAACTCTAGTCTTGATCCTTCCTTGTCTTGTGCGCTTGGAGTCCGTCTCCATACGGGCTTCATACCACGGGCTTCATACTAGCCGAACCGTCATAGGCGTCATGGACCCTGGCAGGTGGTCGAGTGGGCATTCCGTCGGGCTGGACCATGTAGTCTAACTTCGGGTACCTGTAGGGCATATCCATGTCAGTAGCCCCTTAGTACGAGTGGAGACTCAGCTGTCTTGAGCGTTGCATTTGGATGTCAGAGTTGAAAGTTGTGTCGAGCGTGAAGCACTTCACCCGCATCGGGTCATCTGAATTTGTTTGGTTGTTGTAAAGAAGTCAGCATTATCGACATAGTCAACACAACGGACTATAGGGTGCGCGACCCGCGCTCCCTATGAGAGTATCCCCCGAATGTCTGTTCGAGTCGTAGACTCGAGCAGAAACTTATAGTCGTTTGTTGCGGGTTACGGTGATTCGGAAGTGCTTTCGATGACCTTCCAGATGCCCTGAATGCCTTCATTTTTTTTGAATGCGCGGCCAGCACTGCCTATGGGAGTAGCCGCCGAGTCCTCAGTCGAATCGTTGATTCGAGTGAGGAATCGAAGCGTGCCACTCGAAGATCTTCTGTGCGCGCGACCAGTTCTTCAGTTTGGAGTAGCCCCTGAGTGTCTGGCGGATTCGTAGACTCGGGCAGAGACTCGAGTCTTGTATCGTGGAGTTGTATTCGACAATCTCGTGGGCGTACCACTGACCCAGAAGTACATCGGGTGCGCGACCAGTGCTGCTGATAGGAGTAGCCCCCGAGTGTCTAGTCGAGTCGCAGACTCGAGTGGAGACTCATGCGAGGAGAAACCACTGACCCGGAAGTGCATCGAGTCAGCGTCTCATGCATAAGGAGACAAGAGTTAATGTAGCAGAGTCGCGCGACGTTTAGCTGGAAGGACTCGACGCTCCAGATAAAGTCGACGCCGTTGCTTTTGTCGGGTGAGCGGCCAACGTTGTGTCTGTGTAGCATCGGGCGATGTAACCATTCGAGGAGGGATTCAACTTGGGTCTTGAGTTTATGGCGTAGCCAGTTCTTTCATCGACTCTTGTTGGAGGACCCGATAGAATAGCTTGAGGCAGTTGACGTTCATGTAAGCTACAGAAAACATAAAGAATTGTAAAGTACTTGTATCTTGTAAAGAATATTTGCCTGTCGGCTTGTAAAGTAAGATTCTGATGCCGATCGAGTCGACACTTTTGTACTGTTTGCTAGGCCTTTTCGTTAGCGTGATTACCCTTAGTCTCAAGAACTTGCCGAGGCACTCGGAGTTCAAGGATTCGACGGTCAGGCAGAATCAGCTACTCGGGCTGTTGCGTATGAGGTGCTCGAGTGCGTGGAGCCGATGGCACATTAGGTTACTCGAAGAGGGCGCAACCCCCGAGTGTTTCGAGTGGGAGATAAAAAAGAAATCAACTCTAAGTAGAAGGAAACTTAGCTTTATTGGTATTTGCCGTGAACAAACTTGATGCGACCGCAAACGTAGTCGACGCGGTAGCGGGTCACGTGGCGGACGTAATCGACACAGCGGACCGCACTCGTAGCAGTGACGGGTTGCCGGAGTCGATGGTGGTAGCGAGCTCTATATCCAAAGATTTCCGCGGTCAAAGAACGCATCGAGTCACCGCATCTAAAGGATGTATCGGGTCACCGCAGCCGAAAGTCGCATCGGGTCGCTGATGCCGAGGGAGCCCCCGAGTCGTTGGAGCCAAAGCTTGTAGTGGGTCGCGCGGTGGTGTCAGCACAACCCCCGTGTACGGAGTCGCGCGGCGGACGGGGTCGAAGTAGCGGCAGGTCGCCGGAGTTGACGCGGTGGACGCAGTCAAGGTCGATGTAGTCATACGGTAACTAGTTGGTGCAGCAGTGATGAAGTAGTTAATCTGATAAAGCTGCGTCGAAGTTGTAGTTTGCTGCATGGTCGAAACAGCCTGCGTCGATGGCAAAGCCAGACATGACGGAGTCGAAACAATCCGTGGTGAAGCCAGTTGGCATGTTTAAAATCCAAAGTATGATGTGTTCCTTGAAATAATACTTCATGACCGTACGCGAGGTACCAGCAAGTTGCAGTGAAGAATCACTGGTCTAATTTTGCTTGGCTTGCCATGTATGTAGCATAGTAGTACAGCGATCGCTGCTCTTCAGCTTGCCTTTTCCTCCTCAGAAACTGGAATCGACACGTACTCACAAGTTGGACTACTGCTGCTTCTTGACTTCTTATTTTTTGGGTAGTTTCCTTGTCGTGACGCAATGCACCGAATCGATTGCTGACGGCTCATCTGATCAGATCGATCTAGCTCATTAAATAAACCACATCACCGGGACTTGATCTACTATTAATTTTTGCCTAGCGTTAGCAAGGAACAGATCTAGACGTATATACAATCCGATCTGAAGAGTTCTTCTGGTGCCCCTGAGTTGCCTTGGGTGCTGAGCCCTCATAGTATCACGGCGTGCACACAGCTTTATTATTTGTACGCGTCGGTTTCGCCTCGATTATTGATCTCGTGTCCTCGCCGCTTGACTCCTTTTTTCCTTCTCTAGTTGTAAGATGAGACACGCCGTGGCGGATTCGTCGATAAAGAAGCTGGACGTCTCGTCGCTGATGAATCGACCAGATGTAATCCGATCTGGCCGGTGTTGATGAACCAAATAAGAATAGCCGACGAATCGTAGATTGTGGTGGACGGGACCGTCGCGACCACAGAATCAGCGTCCCCAGTTCCCACGAACGACGCCAATTGACGAGGGTTGATTTCGTTAATGTCCATTGTTATGGACTTGGGTTTTAGAGAAGATGGGGAAGCTGGAGACCAAGGAACGGTTAATAGACAAGTAAACCCTGGGACACAAGGTTTATCCAGATTCAGTCCCCCGGAGGGAAAACTCTACTCGTGCTTGTCTGCTCTTGATTACGGTGAAACCAAGAATTACAGGGGTGCGTAGATGCAATCTGGCGTGAGGTGCGTATAAAGTGAGTATTGAAAGAGAGAGGACATCGTAGATCTGTTGTGGTCTAGTCTATTGTATCATAATCTCTCCTCCTTATTGGACCCTCCTTGCCTTTATATATGGGGAGGTTAGGTCTCGGGTGCCAATACGATTTGGTTACACTAGTGGAAACAGCCCTATAGGTCCCGGTTGGTAAGGGGCTTTAGTCCCGGTAGCCCAACCGGGACGGGGCAATCGGGACTAAAGCCCTAACCTTTAGTCCCGGTTTCCCCACCAACCGGAACAAATGGGTGCACGCGTGGCAGCAGCAGAGGGCGAGGGGGGTGGAGAATTAGTCCCGGTTCGTAACACGAACCGGGACTAATAACCTTCTTCCGCGGCAGAGATTTGGCCTATTTCTCTGTCGCGGCAGAGAATTCATTTTGGCACATTTTATTGCCGCGGCAGCATTTTCGCCACTTTTTGTGCCGCGACAGAGAATTTATTTAGGTTGTTTTATTGTTTATTTAGTGTTTTGCACTTATCAATGAAGGAACCTTATATTACACAAGATCATCATGACAATATTACATTCAATACACGGATCGAGTTCATGCACTACATACAAAAGTTGCTATTCGATGCTACCGGCCAATTTCTTCAAAGTTGCTATTTTTACAATCCCTATTGTCTGTACACGTATTCCCCTTTTGGGTTTAGGACTTATGCATCCAAGAATCCCGCCATTTCCTCCTGAATTGCTCGTACGCGATCTTTTGGCAGAAGACCATCCCGTAGACGTTCGATCTGATTTAAAAAAGGAGTCATTCTATATGAATGAAACTAAACACAATTTGTTTGTAATTAAAAACTATAGAAATTGTTTACGTACGTGGAGTTGCTCTAAATTTCTGCCCTTCTCATCGCACGTCTGCCGGATGAACTCGCAAACATAGTATCCACATAGATTGTTACCTGGTTCCTGCGTCAGGCACTTTACGAGAACAGAGTTCAATCAAAATAATAATCAAGCATGATAATAACTGTATCAAAACTAGAATCAAAGAGATGCGCGGATATAGCTAGTGGTGCTTACATTTAGTGGCTGAAATGTAAGCTCCTCTTTCCAAACACCCCTAGCCTTGTTGGTGAACCGTTTCCAAGCGCTGCCCGGCGAAGAAAACGAATAAAAGAAGTTATTAATTATTTGATATAATAAAATTCACGAACGTTGCCGATATAGTGTCGTAATGATTAGAATTACCGCTGAAGAAGCATCTGCATGTCCTTCCACGTCTTAAGGGGTTTATGTTTCGAGTCCATGACTAGTATACGCCTTTTGTCAAGTTGAATGATTAACAGAATATAGTGGAAGCTGCAAATGCATAACTAATCAATTATATACTTAACATCGAGTAAGCGAAATAGAAAGTGTATACAAGACAATAACACTCACTCGAAGTTGTAAGGAAAAAGTACTTCCCTTCTGGTTTCTTGAAACCTTAACGCATGTACTATATTATCCTTCGTATCCTGGGGGCTTGTTTTGAGATTAGCTTGATGAACCCAATATGGGTCAATGAAGCCAATGTCATAGATTTGTCCTCTGCTGCATTCGAGAATCTTCATTCTACATATTACAGTATGATTATATACATGCAATAAACAAAGTGAGATAGCTGGAGACTAAATTAATTACAGAATTAGTACTTACAGACAATAGGCGCTGATGATCGATTTGTCCAAGGCGTCTTGATTGAATAATTGAAATAGTTCATCAAATTCAATGGATATCATGTCATCCTTTTCTTTCCCATGATGCTTTTTTGTAACCCTCAGCACTATCAAGTTAGCCCGGCCTTTGTGGCATGCATGTACCAGTTATGCAATCTTCGCATTTTTGTTGGAAGATTGTTTACCTCCTCAGGTTTGACGAGAGGTTTGCCGTACTGGTATTTGTATGCTACTTCACTTACGGGGAAGAACTCTAACTGGGATAAGTACTGGGCAATACTCATACCCTGAGCAGCGGCAACTTCTCCGTATTGTGCAACTACCTCTGGATCATACTGATCTTCGGCCCCATATTTGCTCGACCCCACATTGGTTTGGGAAATCACCTTGAGAGGGGCGCAAGTCTGTTTTGCTTGTTCTCCGAGCTGGGCAACAGATTTCTCGCTTGCATCAGTACTGCTCTTCGAGGCTTTTTGTGCCGCATGTGACTTGAGAATAGAACGCTCATAGTCTGATGACAGCTTTGGCTCGGGTTGATGAAGAGTCTTTAGCATTTTCAACACTTTGGCTTTTTCTTCTTTGGTGCTGGGGAACTCTGGCTCTTTCGGCCGCCTCAGCTTAGCGAAAAACGCTGTCGTTTCCGCATCAACGATCGCCGCAGTCTCCTCTTCAGTATAGTCATAAGCTCTCTTGGGAGGAACCTTTGGTACTTTTGGAAGAGGCTCTTGTTTACGTTTCGGAGATCGCTTACCACGACGCACAGTAGCGGTACGCTTACGCTTTTTATCCTGAGGCGCCGGCGACGGCTGCGCCGGAGATTGGTGAGGCGACGGAGCCGGGTGAGGCGATTAAGACGGCTGCCGCGGCGGCGACGACCTCGCTGGAGACGGGTGAGGCGACGGCGAAGATGGCCTCGGCGTGTGATTTCGAAGCACGATACATTCCTTCGGCCATAGAATGGTGACGTTTTTTGAGTCTCCCAGTACAGTCACATCCCCTTCACCTGCAGGGTAGTGAAGATCCAAAACTTCAAAGGTGGGCATGATTTCATCCACCCCGATAACAGCGTAGCCCTCTCGAACCGGACGACAGTGGTAAGTTGGTGTGGGTCCAATTGGTAAGGCATAGCCGACCGCCACCTTCATTGATATGTTCACAACTTTGACATGTAGCTCGCAGTGTGTCATCTCTGTGATATCATCCATTGTGTAGCCAACAGGAGACATCGTCGGTGCACCATCGTCATCGCCATTGTCATCACTCGGGACCTCGGTGGAAGCCACACTGCTTTTTCGATTATTCGATAGGCTGGTAGCATCGAATGCAGTGTGCTCCTGAGATGGGCCGGTAGTACTTTGCTCTTTAAGTGTGTTAATTTCATCTTGTTGTTGCTTTAATCATTCTTCAATTAAACGCATTCGCTCTTTCTGACTATCTGCTTCAACTTCCGTCCTGTCCTTTCTCCTCTGACGGATTTTATCAGGATATTTCTTCCTCTCTTCGGGAAACCCAGTCCTCCATGGTTGGGAGCCTCTTGTGCCTCGTGTTCGTCCATCATGTTCCTTTATTTCCAAGGTCGAGTGTGAGCTCATCATTCTCTCTATCGGGAATGAAGTCCCCATCTTTAACAGCCTTTACTGCTTTTCTCATCCTCTCGATTGGCAAGGGGTCTTCTTTATGTCGTATGTTATATATACACCTCCCTTCCGAGTCCAACGTGCCCCCATGACCGTAAAACCAATTCCTTGCACGTTCTACCCAATCGTCTGTCTCTGGGGTGATCTTTTTAGCACGCAGTTCATTCTAAAGTTTCTCCCACTTAGGAATGCCAGCCCTGTAGCCAGCTTGCCCCATAGTATGGTGATACTTCTTGTTAGCAGCATTCAGCTTATTCGTTGCAGACATTTTCTTAGCTTTTTCTGATGTCTTGTATTCCACAAACTCAGCCCAGAATGGTTTTATCTTCTCAAACTGAATATTCTTGAAATCGGGAGTCTTCTCTTTCACGACATAGTCAAGGTGCAATCTTTTCTTCCAGTTGGTGAAACACTGGGCCATCTTCTTCAAAGCCCACTCCCTGACCTTAGCCTCCATGGCTCTCCCATGTTGTAAGGCGTCCTCAACTGGATCCTCCGCATTTGGATCCAGCTCTATCTTCGGTAGTTTGAAATTAACTATGAGCCTCTTCCACAGTAAATATTTGGCGTGGTTAGGGACAAATAAACATGTTCCCTCTTCATCCGCATTAGCAGGCCTATTCCAATTTCTAATGGTGATCGGGATTATGTCCCTAACGATTACTCCCCATTGTGCCACAAATTTGTTTGCGACAACTTTGGGAGCCGTCGGTTTGCCGTCTTCAGCGACATCTTCGATCCTGAACCTCTCATGGAGTAGATTCCTTCCATCCGGAGGGCTAAAAGAAAAAAGATCGTCGTTACTATTTCTATATAGATAGCAAATGATTAATTAATGAATTGATTATATTACATGCACCTCGCCGGAGCGGTCGTCTTCTCGATTACACAAGGCATCGCCTTCTGCCTCGCGGAAGGCAACACCTTCAACCTCAAACAAGTCGTCTATTCCGGTAAAAAGAGGATCACCCTCACCGGAGTTGTTCAGAAACGTTGATACGTCTAAATTTTCTTCCCCACGGATCACACCTTGGATCAACTCTTCCTTTTCTTCGTCTCTGACGTGTGGGTCCATATTTTCTGCATAGGTGGAAAAACGAATAAGTCAAAGCGGCTAAAGGATAAAGTTAGGTACGGTGTTGAGAGATATAAACCCTAATTCAGAGAAACCCTAATATATACATACACAATAATTAAAATGAAGAGAAACCCTAAACCCTAAACCTAGCTACAAAAAGGAAACCGTGTAGTAGATAGTTAACTCTAGCTAAAATCAACTAAAATCAATATTCCGGAGTTCCGAGGGGTGTAAAACCTAGTTCGGAGAAACCTCGGATGCATATGATGAGAGGGGAACATGAGTATAAGGCTACAAAAGGGAAACTATCCAGCAGATAGGTAACACTAGATACTAAGAAAATACCATATTTGAATCGATTTAAGAGGGTTCGGAATGCCCTGGCGAAAGCACATTGTCGAACCCACATGCACCTAAGGGGTATTAATGATTCCTTATCTAAGATAGGGTTTTTAAGATAGGGCCGAAGACTAATAATACCAAACTAATTAATAAACTTAATAATACCTAACTAATAATAAACCTAATAATCCAAACACCGAAAATAAAGGGAAACCCTAAAGCATCGATGCCGATCGATTCCCCTGCCCGTCTAGGTTTCGATCTCCTGCCCCCTCTTCCCCTCGAAGTACATATTCTTTCTGACATTTTCCCCCTTTGTAGATCACCGCAGAGCTCGTGATTTCTCGCCGGAGCCACCACCGCTGCCTAGACCCCTCGTCCTCGCCATGCTAACCGCGCCGCGCTGCCCACGCTGCTGCTGCTATTTAAGAGGGCCCACCCGTCAGTGACTCAGCCCCGCTAGGGTGACGAGCTGCACCAAGCTTGGCGGAAGCTCGGGCCGAGCTCTTTTTGTGGCTCGCCAGCGGCGGCACCTGGCTCGGGCTCGGCAATTTCAGACCAAGATTTCCTACGGCTTAGACCGAGCCAGGCCGAGCTTTCCTACGGAAAGATGGTCACTTTGCATGCAATTTCATGGGAAGATTTACGCGCGACCGAGCCAGACCGAGCTTTCCTACGTCGAACACAATGGTTTTGACCGCGTGACCCCTTCACCCATGTCTCGCCCACGCGTGAGCGAACAGGGGAACTCCCATCGCCGCCGCCTCCTCCCCCTTCTCCTCACCTTCCCCTCGTCACTGCGCTATCAGGGCGGGCCACCGGGCCTTGCCTGTGCATTGCCGGCACCGGCGATGGCGGCTTGATACTATAGATGTGGTGCATATCTACAGTAAACGTTGGCCCTTTTTCCAACACAATTCGGTGTCTTACCCTTTCAAGATTCCACCGTCTATCCGATGTTTCTCGGCGCTTTCTCGGAGCCGCTAACCGAATCCCGAGCAAACAGAGCTTCTGCCTCTCTCTTGCCACAATACACCCGCCCCAGGCGTCCCTGCACGCCTCCCATGTCCTGCGGAACCGGCCACCGACATCCCCTTTTCCCGAGCCGCCGACCGCCGTCGCTTAGGCACTCCCACCGTCCCCGTGCCCGCTTGAACTGGGACGCGTGCCAGCATTAGTCCCGGTTGGTGGCACAACCGGTACTAATGCTCTAAGGGGGTGCGAACGGATGGCCCTTTTTCCACTAGTGATTTTTTTTTCTAAAAACACTTGCAAGCCTTACAAACCCGACATGAGGGAGTATAAATCTATCATTGAGTAAATATGATACTCCTATAGCAAACGAGGATAGTCCGATGATAAGGATGCGATGATGCACAACCTTTTTTCCAACAGGGGAAAAAGCTTTGCCCCAACTCTTGCTATAGATCACCACATGGCAAAGAAACCCAACTAAAAACACATGAACAAATATTTGAATCATCCATCAAGCAGCTGCGGACGCCTTCCTTGTGGCAAATGAATCGAAACATGTTTAATCTATATGTACTATATGTGGTGAATTAGAAACTAACATATAATGTGTTCTTTGTTTGCAGCAACATAAGCGGTCTTGCAGCAGTTCTGGCGTCCAAGCTTGTGTGTGGTGCTATATTCTTGGGTACTAAAATCTTCTTTGTACAAATGAAACGAAACACATAGTTTTTTTTGCATTACATTAAAAAATCCCCGCGGGTGACCCTAAAACCTAGTTTCCCTCCATCTTTGAAATCAATTCAAATGGCTTTTGAATTTTGAAAACCTCAAAGTGTTTGGTGCCCAAATAGTATAAAGGGCCCCTTAGTGTTTTCAAATGTTTTATAAAGGTATCTTGTATTTTGAACCTATTCAAAAACAGAAAAGAAATTGAAAATACAACTAGAAAACACAAAACAGAAATAGAAAACATTTCAGTAGAAAAAATATATCTCTCCCTCTCTCCCTGGGCCAAGGCCCATCTCCTCCTCTCTTCCCTGCCTGCACGCGCGCAGCCCCTAGCAGCAGCCGCTGCCCACCGGAAGCCCAGCAACGGCCCAAGCCCGCGTACCCTTTCACTTGTCTTCTTCCTCGCGCAGAGAAGCTGCTGCGTACCCTCGCCACCGACGTCGATCCTCGCCGGCGCTATGATGCGCGCCACCACCTGTGAGGATGAGGATAATAATCGCCGTATCGAGCTGTCTCTCCCCGTACCCATTTCGTCATCTCTCACCCTCCCTCGCAATTTTCCTCTCCTGGCCGAACCCTAGGTGCAGACCTCGAGGAGTAGCGGCGCGCGCGGCGCAAACTTCCGGCCGGCAGAGGGAGGGGGAGGACAGAGGCAGGGAGGGGGCGTACCTCTTCTGGAGGCGATGACGCGCGGCGGTGGTGGGGGAAGGGTGCGGGCGGCGCGGTCGTCGGGGAAGGGCGCGGGCGGCACGGTCGTCGGGGAAGGAGACGCGGGCGACGGTGGCGGCCGGAGCGCGCGGCGGTGGCGGCCGGAGCGCGCTGCGGTGGCTGCCAGAGGCGGAGGCAGGGCGGCGCGGTCGTCGGGGAAGGGCGCGGGCAGCCTGGGCGTCGTCGATGAAACAGAGAAGCAGAGAAGAGTGAGATGGAGAAGAAGAAGAGAAGTTATAAAGGGGAGGGAGTATACGTCCTGGTTGGAGCCACCAACCGGGACGTATACTCCAATTTTCAGCAGATGAAGGGGCGCGCGCGTAGGGGGTCTTTAGTCCCGGTTGGTGGCTCCAACCGGGACATATTTCCCTGTTTTCAAATTTTTTCAGATATTTTCTCTCTGTTCCCGCCTTATTTTTTTTTGGGGTTAAAATCTGTATTTTTTTTAAATTATAATTAATTTGGAATTTAGAAAAACTTTAAACATAAAAAGTGTTTGGATTTGAATAAATAATTCAAAACCATTTTCTGTTTTAAAAAATAATTAATGTAACCATTTAAAATATGAACCATTTACAATTAAAAATGAATTAACTTATTTTTTTTAATATCAATTTGGAATTTAGAAAAACTTTAAACATAAAAAATGTTTGGATTTGAATAAGTAATTCAAAACCATTTTCTGTTTTTAATGGGCGAAAAAAGGACGGAAAATAATGGGCGGAAAGAAAATTTGATTAGGATAGAACTGGAATTAAAGTACATAATGCAACTAACACAAAGTTACATAGAAGAATTGAAAATTAAGATACATGGCCAGATTAAGCCACAATCGGCCGAACTTGTTTTGCAATGTTGGAATAATTCAGTCATGCTCCTGCCTACACCTGTAATACTCGCCACTGTAGTCGTCGTACTCGCCTGCGGCCGTCGTCGCTATCGTCGTCGTGGTCGCCGTGGTTGAACCTTGAAGGTTGAGTACGAGTGGGCTGAACTTCAGGGTAGCGCAGGCGGGGGCTAGATTCGGCGGCCGTGTCGTAGGCCATGACGCTCTGGAGAGTCCGGCCGCGCCACCACAGCCGACGGCCGGCCTCGTTGAAGTTCGGAGGAGGTGGGCCCTCCTCCTCGTGCTTGGCTAGTGCCCTCTCACGCCGATCCACGAAGAAGGCTTCCCAAGTCGGGAAATAGTCGGGATGCCATCTGGGATTCCTCCGCTGCTCCGGCGTGAGCTCGAAGTAGTAGTGGTTCGTGATGGCCATCCAACGCACCACACCTAGAGGGACAGGAGGAACCGGCATGCCTCCGGCGCTCAGCATCCAGCCGATGGGGACACAGTAGCCCGGCGGGCAGGGGTAGTTCGAGGCGCAAAGCGCCTCCGCCTCCCTGGAAGTTAGTGCTATGGTGGAAGCCATGGGAAAGAGTGATGAGGTTGCAGATATGAGTCTAGAGATGTGCAATGACAATGGAGGCCAACCCTACATATATATAGTGAAGAACTGGCGGGAAGAACTGGAGGGAAAAATGATGGGAAAAATGGCGTGTCGACATTATGTCGTGCGGCGTATACCTTGTCCCGGATGGTGTCACAAACCGGGACTAAAGATGAAACTTTAGTCCCAGTTGGAGACACCAACCGGGACAAAACACGAGTCAGCACTAATAATAGGGGTGAGTGTCGGAAAATGGAAAAGGGCTTTTCCGTGCGACAAAAAGGAAAACTTCCTCCTGCAACATTGTTCTCCATACCAATGTCCACACACATGCATAATATGGGCACAACATCACAAACTATGCCATGATTCAGCACATAACATCGGTCATTTGGACCGAAAGCCATGAAACCTCGAACATGATAGGTCATTTTGTGAAGGTTTTTTCGAAACATGATCAATATACCAAGTCTGGTATTTTTCCTTTCAACTATGTAACATAATATGACACCACGCGAAGGATTTTCATTGTTCGGATTTTTTTGAATTTATTATGCCCGTTTTGAATTATCTGAATTTCTAACTATGGTCGAACCGATGTGCATGAAGATAGGGGACGAGCATCGTTAGAACTTGCATTGGATCTCTGAAGAAACCACATATTGCGAGTCTAAAAATAATTTTTTCAAAAAATCACGGGCGATAGATCATGTACCTGTAGTACAAACCGGACCCACTTCCTACCGATTCGGCAGACATTTGTCCTTTTTACCCGGGATGGACGAAAAGGTTTGAGATGTCCCTGTTGGGAGATAGTCCATGTAAGGTGGTCTAGTATTTTAGGAAAATGGGACGGTAGCATTCTGAAAGGCATTTTGGTGGTTACTTCACAAAACGACCCGTTTTTTGCGCTCGGAAAATGGAAAAGGGCTTTTCCGTGCGACAAAAAGGAAAACTTCCTCCTGCAACATTGTTCTCCATACCAATTTCCACACTCATGCATAATATGGGCACAACATCACAAACTATGCTGTGGTTCAGCACATAACATCGGTCATTTGGACCGAAAGCCATGAAACCTCGAACATGATAGATCATTTTGTGAAGGTTTCTTCGAAACATGATCAATATACCAAGTCTGGTATTTTTCCTTTCAACTATGTAACATATTATGACACCACGCGAAGGATTTTCATTGTTCGTGTTTTTTTTGAATTTATTATGCCCGTTTTTAATTAACTGAATTTCTAACTATGGTCGAACCGGTGTGCATGAAGATAGGGGACGAGCATCGTTAGAACTTGCATTGGATCTCTGAAGAAACCACATATTGCGAGTCTAAAAATGATGTTTTCAAAAAATCACGGGCGTTAGATCATGTACCTGTAGTACAAACCGGACCCACTTCCTAACGATTCGGTAGACATTTGTCCTTTTTACCCGGGATGGACGAAAAGGTTTGAGATGTCCCTGTTGGGAGATAGTCCATGTAAGATGGTCTAGTATTTTAGGAAAATGGGACGGTAGCATTCTGAAACGGCATTTATGTGGTTACTTCACAAAACGACCCGTTTTTTGCGCTCGGAAAATGGAAAAGGGCTTTTCCGTGCGACAAAAAGGAAAACTTCCTCCTGCAACATTGTTCTCCATACCAATGTCCACACACATTCATAATATGGGCACAACATCACAAACTATGTCGTGATTCAGCACATAACATCGGTCATTTGGACCGAAAGCCATGAAACCTCGAACATGATAGGTCATTTTGTGAAGGTTTTTTCGAAACATGATCAATATACCAAGTCTGTTATTTTTTCTTTCAACTATGTAACATAATATGACACCACGCGAAGGATTTTCATTGTTCTGATTTTTTTTGAATTTATTATGCCCGTTTTGAATTATCTGAATTTCTAACTATGGTCGAACCGGTGTGCATGAAGATAGGGGACGAGGATCGTTAGAACTTTCATCGGATCTCTGAAGAAACCACATATTTCGAGTCTAAAAATGATTTTTTCAAAAAATGACGGGCGATAGATCATGTACCTGTAGTACAAACCGGACCCACTTCCTGCCGATTCGGCAAACATTTGTCCTTTTTACCCGAGATGGACGAAAATGTTTGAGATGTCCCTGTTGGGAGATAGTCCATGTGAGGTGGTCTTGTATTTTAGGAAAATGGGACGGTAGCATTCTGAAAGGCATTTTGGTGGTTACTTCACAAAACGACCCATTTTTTGCGCTCGGAAAATGGAAAAGGGCTTTTCCGTGCGACAAAAAGGAAAACTTCCTCCTGCAACATTGTTCTCCATACCAATGTCCACACACATGCATAATATGGGCACAACATCACAAACTATGCCGTGATTCAGCACATAACATCGGTCATTTGGACCGAAAGCCATGAAACCTCGAACATGATAGGTCATTTTGTGAAGGTTTTTTCGAAACATGATCAATATACCAAGTCTGGTATTTTTCCTTTCAACTATGTAACATAATATGACACCACGCGAAGGATTTTCATTGTTCGGATTTTTTTGAATTTATTATGCCCGTTTTGAATTATCTGAATTTCTAACTATGGTCGAACTGGTGTGCATGAAGATAGGGGACGAGCATCGTTAGAACTTGCATTGGATCTCTGAAGAAACCACATATGGTGAGTCTAAAAATGATGTTTTCAAAAAATCACAGGCGATAGATCATGTACCAGTAGTACAAACCGGACCCACTTCCTATCGATTCGGCAGACATTTGTCCTTTTTACCCGGGATGGACGAAAAGGTTTGAGATGTCCCTGTTGGGAGATAGTCCATGTAAGGTGGTCTAGTATTTTAGGAAAATGGGACGGTAGCATTCTGAAAAGGAATTTATGTGGTTACTTCACAAAACGACCCGTTTTTGCGCTCGGAAAATGGAAAAGGGATTTTCCGTGCGACAAAAAGGAAAACTTCCTCCTACAACATTGTTCTCCATACCAATGTCCACACACATGCATAATATGGGCACAACATCACAAACTATGCCGTGATTCAGCACATAACATCGGTCATTTGGAACGAAAGCCATGAAACCTCGAACATGATAGGTCATTTTGTGAAGGTTTTTTCGAAACATGATCAATATACCAAGTCTGATATTTTTCCTTTCAACTATGTAACATAATATGACACAACGCGAAGGATTTTCATTGTTCGGATTTTTTTTGAATTTATTATGCCCATTTTGAATTATCTGAATTTCTAACTATGGTCGAACCGGTGTGCATGAAGATAGGGGACGAACATCGTTAGAACTTGCATTGGATCTCTGAAGAAACCACATATTGCGAGTCTAAAAATGATTTTTTCAAAAAATCACGGGCGATAGATCATATACCTGTAGTACAAACTGGACCCACTTCCTGCCGATTCGGCAGACATTTGTCCTTTTTACCCGGTATGCACGAAAAGGTTTGAGATGTCCCTGTTGGGAGATAGTCCATGTAAGGTGGTCTAGTATTTTAGGAAAATGGGATGGTAGCATTCTGAAAGGCATTTTGGTGGTTACTTCACAAAATGACCCGTTTTTTGCGCTCGGAAAATGGAAAAGGGCTTTTCCGTGCGAAAAAAAGGAAAACTTCCTCCTACAACATTGTTCTCCATACCAATGTCCACACACATGCATAATATGGGCACAACATCACAAACTATGCCGTGATTCAGCACATAACATCGGTCATTTGGACCGAAAGCCATGAAACCTCGAACATGATAGGTCATTTTGTGAAGGTTTTTTCGAAACGTGATCAATATACCAAGTCTGGTATTTTTCCTTTCAACTATGTAACATAATATGACACCACGCGAAGGATTTTCATTGTTCGGATTTTTTTGAATTTATTATGCCCGTTTTGAATTATCTGAATTTCTAACTATGGTCGAACCGGTGTGCATGAAGATAGGGGACGATGATCGTTAGAACTTTCATCGGATCTCTGAAGAAACCACATATTGCGAGTCTAAAAATGATTTTTTCAAAAAATCACGGGCGATAGATCATGTACCTGTAGTACAAACCGGACCCACTTCCTACCGATTCGGCAGACATTTGTCCTTTTTACCCGAGATGGACGAAAAGGTTTGAGATGTCCCTGTTGGGAGATAGTCCATGTGAGGTGGTCTAGTATTTTAGGAAAATGGGACGGTAGCATTCTGAAAGGCATTTTGGTGGTTACTTCACAAAACGACCCGTTTTTTCCGCTCGGAAAATGGAAAAGGGCTTTTCTGTGCGACAAAAAGGAAAACTTCCTCCGGCAACATTGTTCTCCATACCAATGTCCACAAACATGCATAATATGGGCACAACATCACAAACTATGCCGCGATTCAACACATAACATCGGTCATTTGGACCGAAAGCCATGAAACCTCGAACATGATAGGTCATTTTGTGAAGGTTTTTTCGAAACATGATCAATATACCTAGTCTGGTATTTTTTCCTTTCAACGATGTAACATAATATGACACCACGCGAAGGATTTTCATTGTTCGGATTTTTTTTGAATTTATTATGCCCGTTTTGAATTATCTGAATTTCTAACTATGGTCGAACCGGTGTGCATGAAGACAGAGGACGAGCATCGTTAGAACTTGCATTGGATCACTGAAGAAACCACATATTGCGAGTCTAAAAATGATTTTTTCAAAAAATCACGGGTGATAGATCATATACCTGTAGTACAAACCGGACCCACTTCCTACCGATTCGGCAGACATTTGTCCTTTTTACCCGGGATGGACAAAAAGGTTTGAGATGTCCCTATTGGGAGATAGTCCATCTAAGGTGGTCTAGTATTTTAGAAAAATGGGACGGTAGCATTCTGAAACGGCATTTTGGTGGTTTCTTCACAAAACGACCCGTTTTTTGCGCTCGGAAAATGGAAAAGGGCTTTTCCGTGCGACAAAAAGGATGGTGTCACCAACCGGGACATTATGTCGTGTGACACATGCATAATATGGGCACAACATTATGTCGATATTATGTCGTGCGGCGTGTACCTTGTCCCGGATGGTGTCACCAACCGGGACTAAAGATCAACCTGTAGTCCCGGTTGGAGACACCAACCGGGACAAAACACGAGTCAACACTAATGATAGGGGTGAGTGTCGACATTATTTCGTAAGTGTCGACACTATGCCGAGCTGCTTGTACTATAAATAGGCATCCTTGCGAGTCCAGTCCTCCAGCCAGTTTGAGGCATCTCCAAGATGGTTTTCGATAGCAGGGACACCACTGCGGCCAGTTTCATGGAGATGCCGACGGAGCCCAGTCCTACGGCATCTCCGAGAAACTGGTCATAGAGGCACTCCCTAATATGTGAAATTAGTTAGCTCCGAGGCGTATTGATCTAGTTAGAGATGTTACAAGCTGCAAGATGGTTTTCGAGAGAAGGGACACCACTACGGCCAGTTTCAGGGAGATGCCGACGGATCCCAGTCCTCCGGCATCTCCGATAAACTGGTCATAGAGGCACTCCTTAATATGTGAAATTAGTTAGCTCCGAGGCGTATTGATCTAGTTAGAGAAGTTACAAGCTGCAATATGGTTTTCAAGAGAAGGGACACCACTACGACCAGTTTCAGGGAGATGCCACCGGATCCCAGTCCTCCGGCATCTCCAAGAAACTGGTCATAGAGGCACTCCATAATATGTGACTGCGCGCATTTGGAGATCAGATCTTAATGGTAAGTACGAATCGGGACAACTTCTTCATAGTCCCGGTCCAGCCACAAAACAGGACTAACACTCAAGACATTTATTAATATTAAAAACACAGACTACAAAACCGGGACTAAAGGCCACAAACCGCAAAAGATATCCTTCGGTCAAGCCACAAACTGCGAAAGACATGAACTAGAGTTAAATAATATGAGCATGAACTTCTTGGCATATGTCCTTCCTTATGATCGCTTCAGACGTAACCATGGAGCATCTTCTTTACTTAACGGAATGCTTGGGTCAGTTTTTACTGTGAAGGGCGGAATTTCATCAAACTTATTATAATCTTCTGGCATGTCTGTCTTGTCCTCGATTCCCACGATGTTTCTTTTCCCTGAAAAAACTATGTGACGCTTTGGCTCATCATATGATGTATTCGTTTGCATATTTTTTCTTTTTTTCGGTCTGGAGGACATGTCCTTCACATAGAAAACCTGAGACACATCATTGGCTAGGAAGAATGGTTCATCTCTATAACCAAGATTGTTGAGATCCACTGTTGTCATTCCGTACAACTGGTCTATCTTTACCCCTTCCCCATTCAGGTTGACCCATTTGCAGCGAAACAAAGGGACCTTAAAAGAGACTCCATAGTCTAGTTCCCATATGTCCTCTATGTAACCATAATATGTGTCCTTTTGTCCATTCTCGTCTATTGCATCAAAGCGGACACCACTATTTTGGTAGGTGATCTTTTTATCTTGGGCGATCGTGTAGATTGTATTCCCATTTATTTCGTACCCTTGGAAATTCAATATAGTAGAAGATGGTGACGCGGCCAACAAGTATAGCTGATCTCCAACAGTGGTGTCATTCAAGAGATGTGTCCACATCCAACCACCGAAAGACTTCATGTGTTCATCTGTAATCCATGATTCAGGCTTCCCCGGGTTTTTGGAGCGTACAATATTCTTGTGTTCCTCGATATACGGAGCTACCAAGGTGGAATTATGTAGAACTGTGTAGTGTGCTTTAGTGAAAGAATCCCCGTCCCTACATATCATTGCTTTATTTCCCAGCGTGCCTTTTCCACTTAGTCTTCCCTCATGCCGCGAGTCAGAAACACCAATCGTCTTAAGGTCAGGAATAAAGTCAACACAAAACTCAATGACCTCCTCTGTTCCATATCCCTTGGAGATGCTTCCTTATGGTCTAGCACGGTTATGAACATATTTCTTTAAGACTACCATGAACCTCTCAAAGGGGAACATATTGTGCAGAAAATACCGGACCGAGAATGGCAATCTCTTCCACTAGATGAACCAGGAGATGCATCATAATATTGAAGAAGGATGGTGGGAACACCAATTCAAAACTAACAAGACATTGTACCACATCCTTCTGTAACCTTGGCAGAATATCTGGATTAATTACCTTCTGAGATATTGCATTGAGGAATGCACACAGATTCACAATGGGTACTCGAACATTTTCCGGTAGAAGTCCCCTCAATGCAATCGGAAGCAACTGCATCATAATCACGTGACAGTCATGAGACTTCAGGTTTTGGAACTTTTTCTCTGCCATATTTATTATCCCCTTTATATTAGATGAGAAGCCCGACGGCACCTTGATACTGTAAAGGACTTCAAAAAAGATTTCCTTCTCTGCTTTGGTAAGAGCATAGCTGGCACGACTTAAGTGACGCCCTTTATCCGTCTTGTTATATGTATGCATGTTCTTTGGGTCTTTCATAATTTGTTGGTCCTCCCGTGCTTCAGGTGTATCTTTTGTCTTACCATACACGCCTAGGAATCCTAGCAGGTTCACGCAGAGATTCTTCGTCACGTGCATCACGTCGATTGAAGAGCGGACACGCAGGACTTTCCAATATGGCAGCTCCCAAAATATAGATTTCTTCTTCCACATGGTTCGTGTCCTGTAGAGACGTCGTTTGGAACTGATTGACCACCAGGACCCTTTCCAAAGATTAATTCTATGTCCTTGACCATACCAAATACATCATCACCAGCAGGGAGTTCAGGCTTCTTCCGGTGATCTGCCTCACCTTTGAAATGCTTGCCTTTCTTTCTTACGGGATGATTGGTCGGAATAAATCGTTGATTCGCCAGGTACACAACCTTGTTGCATTTATGCAAATATGTACCTTCAGTCTTATCTAAACAGTGGGTGCATGCCTTATATCCCTTGTTTGTCTGTCCTGAAAGGTTACTAAGAGCAGGCCAATCATTGATGGTTACGAATAACAACCCTCGTAGATCAAATGGCTCCTGTTTGTTCTCATCCCACGCACGGACACTTGGTTTGCCCCACAACTGTAAGAGTTCTTCAACTAATGGCCTAAGGTACACATCAATGTCGTTGCCCGGTTGTTTCGGGCCTTGGATGAGCACTGGCATCATAATGAACTTACGCTTCATGCACAACCAAGGAGGCAGGTTGTAGATACATAGAGTGATGAGCCAGGTGCTGTGACTGCAGCTCTGCTCCCCAAAAGGATTCATGCCATCCGTACTTAGACCAAACCATAAGTTCCTTGCGTCACCTACAAAGTCTGGGAAGTCTCTCTCGATTTTTCTCCACTGTGACCCATCAGCATGGTGTCTCAACTTCCCGTCTTTCTTATGGTCTTCTTTGTGCCATCGCAACAACCTGGCATGCTCTTTGTTTCTGATCATGCGTTTCAACCTTGGTATTATAGGAGCATACCACATAACCTTAGCAGGAACCCTCTTCCGGAGGGGCTCTCCCTCAACATCACCAGGGTCATCTCGTCTGATCTTATACCGCAACGCATTGCATACCGGGCATTTATCTAAATTCTCATACTCCTTACCGCGGTAGAGGATGCAGTCATTAATGCATGCATGTATCTTTTGCACATCTAATCCCAGAGGACAGAGAGTCTTCTTCGCTTCGTAGGTACTCTCGGGAAGTTCGTTATGTTTTGGAAACTTCGGCTTCATTATTTTCAGCATCTTTTCAAATGAGGAGTCAGTTAGACCACACTCTGCCTTCCATCGCAACAATTCCAGTGTGGTACCGAGCTTTGTGCTGCCATCTTCACAATTTGGGTACAACAATTTCTTGTGATCTTCTAAAATGCCCTTTAACTTCAACTTCTCATTTTCTGTTTCACAGTCTCCCTTTGCATCAGAAATGACCCTACCAAGTTCATCAGCCAGCTCATCTGATGCCCGTTCTTCACCTCTTTCCTCTCCATTGTCTTCCATTGCAGTATCACTGTATTCAAGAAACATATGATGATAGTTGTTATCATCATCTTCTTCTTCACCATCTTCCATCATAACCCCTCTTTCCCCGTGCTTGGTCCAGCAATTATAGTTGGGCATGAAACCTTTCAGAATAAGGTGGCCGCGAATGATTTTCGAGGAAGATTACTCCTTGTTGTTCCGACATTGAACACATGTACAACGTATAAAACCATTCTCTTTCTTTGCCGTAGCCACATCGATAAATTTATCCACGCCTTTCATATACCCGGCTATGCGCCGGTCACCATACATCCATTCCCGACCGTTCATCTGCATCATATAAGTAAGTTTATCAAAAAACAGGACATCATAAATAGTGAAATAATCAATTCACATGTACACATGAATTGTATCAATGACAGAGAAAAGATAACATTGCTAACCTCGATCGAGGGAAATAAAGAGGAGAAAGCTCAAGTGCGTCTCGGACACCTTCTATATTTTTGTTCTATGAGAAATTGAACGGGATTATTCACTCAAACATTTCATCAAACACCTTCAAGGCATGCATAGAAAAGAAAAAACTAGCACACCCCTCACACCTTCCACCAAGAGAAAAAACAGAGTGGAGGCAGAGGGAGCTGGGGCGTTGCATTTATAGAGGGCGGGAGCATATGTCCCGGTTGGAGCCAGCAACCGGGACTAAAGGTGTGTGCCACGCCACGTGGCTGTGGCCAAACCTTTAGTACCGGTTGGTGGCTCCAACCGGGACGTATGCCCCCTTACCAACCGGGACGCATGCCTCCTGGCCCCGTGCCTGCTCGAACCAGGACGCGTGCCAGCATTAGTCCCGGTTGGTGGCGCAACCGGGACTAATGCTCTGAGGGGGCGCGAACGGATGGCCCTTTTTCCACTATGTTACAAGTTATATTCAAACTCTAGTCTTGAACTTTCCTTGTCTTGCGCGCTTGGAGTCCGTGTCCATATAGGCTTCATATCAGCCTAACCGTCATAGGCGTCAGGGACCCTGGCAGGTTGTCGAGTGGGCCTTCCATCGGGCTGGACCAGTTACGCTAACATCGGGTACCCGTAGGGCATATCCATGTCACTCTCCACTTACCATCGGGATTAGTTATAAACATGAATAATTGTTATCTGGTGCCAGCACTGAGCATGCACATTGTATTTGGATCATGTTTGATGCGCAGTGGTTATTCATTTAAATCTGAGAACAACGGTTGTTCGATTTATATGAATGAAATCTTTTATCGTCATGCACCAATGATGAATGGTTTATTTCTGTTGGATCTCGATAATAATGTTACACATATTCATAATGTTGATGCTAAAAGGATTAAACTTAATGATAATATATCTGCATATATGTGGCACTGCCGTCTAGGTCATATTGGTGTTAAACACATGAAGAAGCTCCATTCGGATGGACTTTTGGAATCACTTGATTTTGAATCATTTGATACATGTGAGCCATGCCTTATGGGCAAGATAACTAGAACGTCGTTTTTTGGTTCAATGGAACGGGTGACAGATTTATTGGAAATTATACATTCTGATGTATGTGGTCCAATGAGTGTGTCGGCGCGAGGTGGATATCGTCATTTTGTAACTTTCACGGATGATTTGAGTAGATACGGTTATATCTACTTGATGAAACACAATTCTGAAACCTTTGAGAAATTCAAGGAGTTTTAGAGTGAAGTGGAAAATCATCGTAATAGAAAGATCAAATTTCTACGGTCCGACCGTGGAGGTGAGTATCTAAGTTACGAGTTTAGCACACATATGAAAGAGTGTGAAATAGTTTCACAACTCGCACCTGCCGGAACACCGCAGCGAAATGGTGTGTCGGAACGTCGTAATCGTACTTTATTAGATATGCTCGATCTATGATGTCTCTGACGGACTTTCCACTGTAATTTTGGGGTCATGTACTAGAAATTGATGCATTCACTTTAAATCGGGCACCAACTAAATCCTTTGAAAAGACACCTTATGAATTGTGGTTTGGAAACAAACCTAAGCTGTCATTTCTCAAAGTTTGAGGATGCGATGTTTGTGTGAAGAAACTTCAACCGGATAAACTCGAATCCAAAGAGGAAAAATGTGTCTTCATAGGATACCCTAAGGAAACTATTGGGTATTCCTTCTATCACAGATCCGAGGGCATGGTTTTTGTTGCCAAGAATGGATCCTTTCTAGAGAAAGAGTTTCTCACGAATGGCGTGAGTAGTCGGAAGGTAGAACTCTAAAGAGGTTGTAGAACCTTCTCTTCATAGTATGGGGAGTAGCGTAGCGCTGGAAGTCGTTCCGAAGTTGGCTTCACCAAATGAAGAGGGAACTAATGATAATGATCATGAAGCTCCGAAAGAGAATACTACCAAACATCGCAGATCTAACATGATGCGTGCATCTCCCGAGATGTACGGAAACCCAGTTATGAATTTCATGGTTGATTAAATTGATGACCCTGCAACGTATGAAGAAGCGATGATGAGCTGGGATTTCAACAAATGGTTAGAAGCCATGAAATACGAGATGGAATCCATGTACGAAAACCAGGTTTGGACCTTGGTGGACTTACCTCACGACCGAAAGGCCGTGGAGAATAAATGTATTTTCAAAAGGAAAACTGATGCTGATGGTAATGTAACCGTCTATAAAGCTCGACTTGTCGCAAAGGGGTTTTGATAAATTCAAGGAGTTGACTACGATGACACATTCTCTCCCGTAGGGATGCTAAAGTCAGTTAGGATTATGTTAGCAATTGCTACATATTTCGACTATGAGATATGACAGATGGATGTCAAAACTGCGTTCCTCAATGGCAATATTGAAGAAGAGTTGTATATGATACAACCAAACGGTTTTGTCGATCCTAAGGATGCTGACAAGGTATGCAAGCTTCAGCGATCCATCTATGGACTGAAGCAAGCATCCCGGAGTTGGAATCTCTGCTTTAATGAGGTGATCAAAGAGTTTGGATTTGTCTAAACTTATGGAGAGGCTTGTATTTACAAGAAAGTGAGTGTTAGCAATGTTGCATTTCTGATATTATATGTGGATGACATATTATTGATTGGAAATGATATAGATCTTTTAAATAGTGTTAAAAGTTATCTAAATAGCAAATTTTCAATGAAGGACCTAGGTGAAGCATCATACATATTAGGCATAAAGATCTATAGAGATAGATCTAGGCGCCAAATAGGGCTATCGCAAAGTACATACCTTGATAAGATTTTAAAGATGTTTAAAATGTACGGAAGTAAGAAGGGGTTCTTACCTATGTTGCAAGGCAATACATTGAGTAAGACTCAAAGTCCGGCTACGGCGGAAGAAAGAGAGATAATGGAAAAGGTCCCCTATGCATCAGCCATAGGCTAGTAGGTACCAATATGATCCAGGATCGAAACATTGGTTAGTAGTCAAGAATATCCTTAAGTACGTCGGGATTAGTTATAAACATGAATAATTGTTATCTGGTGCCAGCACTGAGCATGCACATTGTATTTGGATCATGTTTGATGCGCAGTGGTTATTCATTTAAATCTGAGAACAACGGTTGTTCGATTTATATGAATGAAATCTTTTATCGTCATGCACCAATGATGAATGGATTATTTCTGTTGGATCTCGATAATAATGTTACACATATTCATAATGTTGATGCTAAAAGGATTAAACTTAATGATAATATATCTGCATATATGTGGCACTGCCGTCTAGGTCATATTGGTGTTAAACACATGAAGAAGCTCCATTCGGATGGACTTTTGGAATCACTTGATTTTGAATCATTTGATACATGTGAGCCATGCCTTATGGGCAAGATAACTAGAACGTCGTTTTTTGGTTCAATGGAACGGGTGACAGATTTATTGGAAATTATACATTCTGATGTATGTGGTCCAATGAGTGTGTCGGCGCGAGGTGGATATCGTCATTTTGTAACTTTCACGGATGATTTGAGTAGATACGGTTATATCTACTTGATGAAACACAATTTTGAAACCTTTGAGAAATTCAAGGAGTTTTAGAGTGAAGTGGAAAATCATCGTAATAGAAAGATCAAATTTCTACGGTCCGACCGTGGAGGTAAGTATCTAAGTTACGAGTTTAGCACACATATGAAAGAGTGTGGAATAGTTTCACAACTCGCACCTGCCGGAACACCGCAGCGAAATGGTGTGTCGGAACGTCGTAATCGTACTTTATTAGATATGCTCGATCTATGATGTCTCTGACGGACTTTCCACTGTAATTTTGGGGTCATGTACTAGAAATTGATGCATTCACTTTAAATCGGGCACCAACTAAATCCTTTGAAAAGACACCTTATGAATTGTGGTTTGGAAACAAACCTAAGCTGTCATTTCTCAAAGTTTGAGGATGCGATGTTTGTGTGAAGAAACTTCAACCGGATAAACTCGAATCCAAAGAGGAAAAATGTGTCTTCATAGGATACCCTAAGGAAACTATTGGGTATTCCTTCTATCACAGATCCGAGGGCATGGTTTTTGTTGCCAAGAATGGATCCTTTCTAGAGAAAGAGTTTCTCACGAATGGCGTGAGTAGTCGGAAGGTAGAACTCGAAAGAGGTTGTAGAACCTTCTCTTCATAGTATGGGGAGTAGCGTAGCGCTGGAAGTCGTTCCGAAGTTGGCTTCACCAAATGAAGAGGGAACTAATGATAATGATCATGAAGCTCCGAAAGAGAATACTACCAAACCTCGCAGATCTAACATGATGCGTGCATCTCCCGAGATGTACGGAAACCCAGTTATGAATTTCATGGTTGATTAAATTGATGACCCTGCAACGTATGAAGAAGCGATGATGAGCTGGGATTTCAACAAATGGTTAGAAGCCATGAAATCCGAGATGGAATCCATGTACGAAAACCAGGTTTGGACCTTGGTGGACTTACCTCACGACCGAAAGGCCGTGGAGAATAAATGGATTTTCAAAAGGAAAACTGATGCTGATGGTAATGTAACCGTCTATAAAGCTCGACTTGTCGCAAAGGGGTTTTGATAAATTCAAGGAGTTGACTAGGATGACACATTCTCTCCCGTAGGGATGCTAAAGTCAGTTAGGATTATGTTAGCAATTGCTACATATTTCGACTATGAGATATGACAGATGGATGTCAAAACTGCGTTCCTCAATGGCAATATTGAAGAAGAGTTGTATATGATACAACCAAACGGTTTTGTCGATCCTAAGGATGCTGACAAGGTATGCAAGCTTCAGCGATCCATCTATGGACTGAAGCAAGCATCCCGGAGTTGGAATCTCTGCTTTAATGAGGTGATCAAAGAGTTTGGATTTGTCTAAACTTATGGAGAGGCTTGTATTTACAAGAAAGTGAGTGTTAGCAATGTTGCATTTCTGATATTATATGTGGATGACATATTATTGATTGGAAATGATATAGATCTTTTAAATAGTGTTAAAAGTTATCTAAATAGCAAATTTTCAATGAAGGACCTAGGTGAAGCATCATACATATTAGGCATAAAGATCTATAGAGATAGATCTAGGCGCCAAATAGGGCTATCGCAAAGTACATACCTTGATAAGATTTTAAAGATGTTTAAAATGTACGGAAGTAAGAAGGGGTTCTTACCTATGTTGCAAGGCAATACATTGAGTAAGACTCAAAGTCCGGCTACGGCGGAAGAAAGAGAGATAATGGAAAAGGTCCCCTATGCATCAGCCATAGGCTAGTAGGTACCAATATGATCCAGGATCGAAACATTGGTTAGTAGTCAAGAATATCCTTAAGTACTTATGAAGAACTAAGGATATGTTTCTTGTGTACAGAGGTGAAGAAGAGCTCGTCGCTAAGTGTTATGTCGACGCTAGCTTTGACATTGATCCGGATGACTCTAAGTATCAATCCAGATACGTATTTCTCATGAATGGTGGAGCGGTTAGTTGGAGGAGTTCCAAACAACCTGTGGTGGCGGGATCAACAACGGAGGCCGAATATGTTGCTTCTTCGGAAGTGTCTCATGAAGCAGTTTGGATGAAGAAGTTCATATCCAAACTAGGTGTGGTTGCGAGCGCATTGGACCCAATGGTGATATATTGTGACAACAATGGTGCCATAGACAATGACAAAGAACCAAGGTCTCACAAGAATTCCAAGCATATTAAGCGCCGGTTTCACTAGATTCCGCGAGCATGTCAAGGATGGAGATATAAAGATTTGTAAAGTACACACGGATGTCAATGTAGCATATCGGTTGACTAAAACTCTCCCTAGAGCAAAACATGAGCAACACCAGAACTCCATGGGTGTTAGATTTAGCACTATGTAACTAGATTATTGTCTCTAGTGCAAGTGGGAGACTGAAGGGAATATGCCCTGAGAGGCAATAATAAAGTGGTTATTATGTATATTCCACCTTCAATGTTATGTTCACAACTTTGACATGTAGCTCGTAGTGTGTGATCTGGGTGATACCATCCACTGGGTATCCAACACGAGCCATCGTCGGTACACCATCGTCATCGGCATCACCGGGACCTCGGTGGAAGCCACACTGCTTTTTCGATTATTCGATAGGCCGGTAGCATCGAATGCAGGTTCTACCACCATGTGCTACTGAGATGGGCTGGTAGTACCTTGCTGGCTATGTGCGTTAATTTGATCTTGTTGTCGCTTTATTTTTTCTTCAATTTTACGCATCCGGTCTGCCTGAATATTTGCTTCTACTTCCGCCTTGTCCTTTCTCCTCTTACGGCTTCTATCAGGATATTTCTTCCTGTCTTCGGGAAACCCAGTGCTCCATGGTTGGGAGCCTATTGTGCCTCGTGTTCGTCCATCGTGTTCCTTATTCCCAAGGGCGAGTGTGAGCTCATCATTCTCTCTATCGGGAATGAACTCCCGCTTTTCAATAGCCTTTACTGCATTTCTTATGTTCTCTATTGGCAAGGGGTTTTCTTTATGTCTTATGTTATATATACACTTCCTTCTAAGTCCAACGTGTCCCCATGCCCGTAAACCCAATTCTTTGTACGTTTGATCCAATCGCCTGTCTCTGGGATGACCTCTTGATCACGCAGATCATCCTCAAGTTTCTTCCACTTAGGAATGCCAGCCATGTAGCCACCTTGGCCCATAGTATGGTGATACTTCTTGTTAGCAGCATTTACCTTATTCGTTTCAGACATTTTCTTAGCTTCCGCTGATGTCTTGTAATTCACAAACTCGGCCCAGAATTGTTTTAACTTATGATACTGAATCTTCTAGAAATCCGGAGTCTTCTCTTTCAAGACATAGTCAAGGTGCAATCTATTCTTCCAGTTGGTGAATTTCTGGGCCATCTTCTTCAAAGCCCACTCCTTGACCTTCTTCTGGGTGGCTTCGGCATGTTGCTTGGCCTCCTCAACTGGATTCTCCGCATTTGGATCCACCTCTACCATCGGTAGGGTGAAATTAAGCATGAGCCTCTTCCATAGTAAATCTTTGGCCATGTAAGGGACAAATAAAGATGTTCCCTCTTCCGCATTAGCAGGCCTATTCCAATATCGAATGGTGATCGGGACGAAGTCCCTAAGGACTATGAAGGGAATATGCCCTGAGAGGCAATAATAAGTGGTTATTATGTATATTCCAAGTATATGATAGATTGTTATTTTGCATGCTATAATTGTATTAATATGGAAATGTTAATACATGTGTTTTTAATAAATAAACAGAAAGTTTCTAGTTATGCCTCTCTCATAAACTAGCTCGTTGATTAACTGATGATCAAGGTTTCCTGATCATGGACATTGGATGTTGTTAATAACGAGGTCACAACATTATTGGAATAGTGTGATGAACATTCATCTGAAGTATAGCATTATGATAAATTCGTTGATTTTATATTGCTATAACATCATACGAAGTGATCATAATTCTTAGACCATGAGATCATGTCAATCACTAACACTGGAAGAGTATCTTGATAACATCAAACGTCACACCGTAGCAGGGTGATTATAAAGATGAGTTCAGTACTACTAAAGTGTTATGTTTAGGCCCATGGATCGAGATTGGAATTTGTTCATCCCGAAGATGGATAGATATGCTCTAGGCCCTCTCGGTGATATCACATTGATTAGCTTGCAAGCCAGTGATTTGATAACTAGAATGTTATATCATGGGAACGAGAAAAGAGTACATGTCAGTAACGAGGTCAAATTAGGTATGGAGATACTGATGATCGAATCTCGGGCATGTAATATATAGTGAGACAAAGTGATTAAGATACTAGCGTAAAAGTTTCTCACGATCACACGAAAATCATCATTGAATGTGTGGGAGTCAGTATGGATCTCCAGGTCCCGCTTCTGATTATTGATCTGAGAGGGGTCTTGATCATGTCCACATTATTCACGAACCATAGGGTGACACACTTATGAGACATCGACACCATTTGGAGCAAAAGTTTCATGCTAAAAATAATAACAAAACACAAGAATTTATTTCACTAAATACCGAAACTGGTTTTGGGTGAAATTGCAGAAAGTGTTTCTGCATGTGAAATGAAATACTAGCAAGGGGTTATTTGTGAATTTTTTCATTAAAGTAATTGACAAAATTCTGAATAAATAAAAGAAGTTTTATTTAATAAGACTTTGCATCAAACTTGGTGGAATTTTAATGGGAATTCGAGTGGGTTTTTGAGTGGAGAAAATTGAAGGGCCATTTTGTGAGTGGAGTGTCCGCCCATATGAATGGAGGGAGGGAAAGGGGGCAGCCCCCATGCGCCGGACACCCCCTTGGGGTTCCCCTCCTCCTCCTATAAAAGGATCCCCCTCCTCACTTATCACTCACACCTCCTCGTGAAGGATCTCTCTCCCCCTCTAGTATTTATCCCCCATGGTCTCGGACTAGCGAGATACATGTTCCCGGTGGCTATTCGGCAAGAAAGAGTTGTTCTTCCGCTGCATCGCTGGAGCGAGGAGGCGGAGGTTGTTCGGTGTCTCGGACGTTTGTGCGAGCACGGATGCGCCGCTGATTTACGGCGCTAGGACTTCCTCTTGATCTTGAGATCGAAAAGAGATCGTCTACATCAACCACGAGTTCAACCTCGTTAAGCTTTGTCGGTCTTCAAGGGTATGTTCACTAAGGATGTATATCCGCCCGTTGCATGTATCTAGTACATAGATCTTGGTATATAGTTGTTCCCATTGTAGGATTTTTTTTTCTATGCTGCGAACCCTACAGATTACTCCGCATTGTGCTACAAATTTGTTTCCGACAACAAGGGGAGCCGTCGGTTTGTCGTCGCGTCACCGACTTCTTCGATCCTGTACCTCTCATGGTCTTCCAACTTTTTGATTGGGCCTCGTTTGCTCTTTTCAGTAGAATTGCTCGATCCGGAGGGCTAAAAGAAGAAAGATCATCGTTAATATATGTATAAGACAGTAGATGATTAATTAATGAATTATATTACATGGACCTCGTCGGAGTTTCTAATATTGAATTTTCCTACGGAGCGGTCGTCTTCTCGATCATAGAAGGCATCGCCTTCTCCCTCGCGGAAGGCATCACCTTCTCCCTCAAAGAAATCGTCTATTCCGGCAAAAAAGAGGATCACCCTCACCGGAGTTGTTCAAAAACGTTGATACATCCACATTTTCCTCCCCGCGTATCACATCATGGATCAACTCTTCCTTTTTTCGTCTCTACCATGTGGTTCCATATTTTCTGCACAGGTGGAAAAACGGATAAGTCAAAGCGGCTAAGGGAGAAGGTTAGGTAGGGTGTTGAGAGATATAAACCCAAATTCAGAGAAACCCAAATATGTACATTCACAATAATAAAAATGAATTTACAATATTTACCATAATAAAAATCAACTAAAATCAATATTTCGGAGTTCCGAGGGATGTAAACCCTAGTTCGGAGAAACCTCAGATGCATATGAGAGGGGTTCCGAGGGGTGTAAACCCTAACTCTGTTCTCTAATTAAACTTGTCATGTAAATTGTTTAACAATGCATCATTATATCTTAAACTTAAGGCATGCTCGGTAGTTTAATCGGGGTTCCGAGGGGTGTAAACCCTAACTCGGGGAAACTACGGAACCACCAAAATGATCTTCAAAGTTATTGAACAATGCATGATTATAGCTTAAATAGGTAGATAAGATAACATGCTAATCTATTCAGAACATTTCAAAAGAGATAAGATAACGACTTATTCATCTTTATAAGATAAGATAGGTTCATAATGAGAGGCTACGCTTGCCTTGTCCTTCAGTAGACATATATGGATCTTCGGTGTCGTTTACTTATGCCACGGGATCGGATCCTATCATGAAGAACCAATACCGGAAAGAAATGAGGAAATTAATACATGGCATAATGCAATGGACAATTAATATGTATGACATGTTATATTTAGAGATCCTACACTAACCGTAGGTTCAACATCGATTTAAAAGGGTTCGAGATGCCCTGGCGAGGACACACCGTCGAACCCTCATGTACATAAGGGGTGTCGATGTTTCTTTAACTAAACTAGAGTTTTAAGTTGCTTGAAAATGTATGATGATAGCTTAAACAGATATAACTCAGTTTTCTGAACATTTTGATATATTATTCAGATTTTTTTGATAAAATATGAATTAGTTATGAATTTTACAAGTTTACATCAATTTCTGCCATTTTTAAACATTTTTAAAAGATTAAAAGATTATTGTGTCACCCTGACGCCATTAACCCTAACACTAAAAATTTCTGTACCACAGCGAATTCTACCCACAGAGGCTGGCAGCTGGGCCCATGGCCACGTCGGCTTGCCACGATGGCCACAGCGGCACCATCGGGCTATGGTCATCGGCGGCGAGACAACGCACCACTGCGAGCGCGGCTAGGCGCGTTAGAACCGCACGGAGACGGAGATCAACCTAGCACTAGCGCCACCCCTTTTAGGTCACTGAAACCTCGTCGGCGGCGAGCTCCTACTGCGGCATGGTTGGCCCCACGCGGGCAGAGCGCTACAGCGAGCATGTGGCGAAACGAAAGGCACATCACAGTCGAGAAGCTCACCTTGAGCACAGCAAGCTTGACGAGGAGGCGAGGCGCGAGTCGACTACGAGCGACGGCAACTGGCGGCGGATGATGATCGATGATTCAGTAGGAGGTGGAGGCCGATGGCGGGGCAGCGCGTGGAGGCCAACAGCTAGCGCGTTGAGGCCGACGGCGGGGCGGCGGTTGGCCAGCCTGACGGCGTCCGAGCGCTTGTCCTCGCGGCGGCGGGGATCTCTGTTGCGGGTGAGTGAGAAAGAGGAACGGGGAAGAAGGAGAAGGGGCGTGGTTAACTAGTAGGGCCTCTTTTGTCCCTGTTGGTGGCTCCAACCGGGACTAAAGGGTTATACATCCCGGTTGGAGCCACCAACCGGGACGTATGCTCCACTTTTTTTCATATTTGTGGCTGAGCTCAAGCGACGCGTGCAAGGAGCCTTTAGTCCCGGTTGGAGCCACCAACCGGGACTAAAGGTCCTGTTTTCAAATTTTTCACAAATTATCTGTCTGTTCCCCCCTTGTTTTTTATTTTGGGGTTTAAATTTGTAATGTTTTTTAAATGATAATTAATTCGGAATATTGAAAAACTTTAAACATAAAAAGTGTTTGAATTTTAATAACTAATTCAAAACGATTTTCTGTTTTTAAAAATAATTAACGTAACCATTTTAAATTAAAAAAGAACTAACTTATATTTTTTGCATATTAATTTAGAATATTGAAAAACGTTAAACATCAAAAGTGTTTGAATTTGAATAGCTAATTCAAAACCATTTTATGTTTTTAAAAATAATTAATGTAACCATTTATACTATTAACCATTTTTAATTAAAAATGAATTAACTTACATTTTGCCATATTAATTTGGAATATTGAAAAACTTTAAACATAAATAGTGTTTGAATTTGAATAACTAATTCAAAACCATTTTCTGTTTTTAAAAATAATTAATGTAACCATTTAAACTATTAACCATTTTAAATTAAAAATGAATTAACTTATATTTTTTGCATATTAATTTGGAATATTGAAAAAATTTAAACATAAAAAGTGTTTGAATTTGAATAACTAACTAAAAACCATTTTCTATTTTTAAAAATAATTAATGTAACCATTTAAACTATTAACCATTTTAAATTAAAAATGAATTAATTTATATTTTTTGCATATTAATTTGGAATATTGACAAACTTTAAACATAAAAACTGTTTGAATTTGAATAACTAATTCAAAACCATTTTATGTTTTTAAAAATAGTTAATGTAACCAATTAAAATGTTAACCATTTTAAATTAAAAATGAATTAACTTATATTTTTTGCATATTAATTTGGAATATTAAAAAATTTAAACATAAAAAGTGTTTGAATTTGAATAACTAATTCAGTACCATTTTCTGTTTTTAAAAATAATCAATGTAACCCGTTCCGAACTAAGGTTGAACCAGCATGCATGAAGATAGGGGACGAGCCTCGTTAGAACTTGCATTCGATCTCTGAAGAAACAAAATATTGCGAGTCAAAAAATGATTTTGTCAAACAATCACGGGGTTAGATCATGCACGTGTAGTACAAACCGGACCCACTTCCTACAGATTTGGCAGACATTTGTCTTTTTCACCCGGGATGGACGGAAACGTTTGAGATCTCCCGGTTGGGAGATAATACGTGTAAGGTGGTCTAGTATTTTATAAAAATGGGATGGTAGCATTCTGAAACAACATTTTGGTGTTTGCTTCATAAAACGACCCGTTTTTTGCACTCGGAAAATGGAAAATGGTTTTTTCGTGCGACGAGAAGGAAAACTTCCTCCTGCAAGGGTGTTCTCCATCCCAATGTCCACATGCATGCATAATATGGGAACATTATCAAAAACTAAGCCGTGATTCAGCACATAACACCGGTCATTTGGACCGAAAGCCATGAAACCTCGAACATGATAGGTAATTTTGTGAAGGTTTTTTTGAGACATGATCAATATTCCAAGTCTGGTATTTTTCCTTACAACTATGTCACATAATATGACACCACGCGAAGGATTTACATTGTTCGGAACATTTTTGAATTTTGTATGCACGTTTTGATTTTTCCCGTTTCGAACTAAGGTCGAACCGGCAAGCATGAAGATAGGGGACGAGCCTCGTTAGAACTTGCATTGGATCTCTGAAGAAACAACATATTGAGAGTCTAAAAATGATTTTGGCAAAAAAACACGGGTTTTAGATCATGTACCTGTAGTACAAATTGGACCCACTTCCTACCGATTCGGTAGACATTTGTCTTTTTCACACGGGATGGACGGAAAGGTTTCAGATCTCCCGGTTGGGACATAGTCGATGTAAGTTGGTCTAGTATTTTAGAAAAATGGGACGGTAGCATTCTGAAACAGCATTTTGGTGGTTGCTTCACAAAACGACCCGTTTTTATCGCTCGGAAAATGGAAAATGGCTTTTCCATGCGACGAAAAAGGAAAACTTGCTCCTACAACATTGTTCTCCATCCAAATGTCCAAATGCATGCATACTATGGGCACAATATCACAAACAGTGCTATGATTCAGCACATAACACCGGTCATTTGGACCGAAAGCCATGAATCCTCGAACATGATAGGTCAGTTGTGAAGGTTTTTCAAGAAATGATCAATATACCAAGTCTGGTATTTTTCCTTGCAACTATGTCATATAATATGACACCACGCGAAGGATTTACATTGTTCAAACCGTTTTTGAATTTCTTATGCCCATTTTGAATTTTTCCCGTTTCCAACTAAGGTCGAACCGGCGTGCATGAAGATAAGGGACAAGCCTCGTTAGAATTTGCATTGGATATCTGAAGAAACAACATATTGCGAGTCTAAAAATGATTTTGGCCAAAAATCACGGGTGTTAGATCATGTACGTGTAGTATAAACCGGACCCACTTCCTACCGATTCGGCATCTTCCTACCGATTCGACAGACATTTGTCTTTTTCAACCGGGATGGACGGAAAGGTTTGATATCTCCCGGTTAGGAGATAGTCCATGTAAGGTGGTCTAGTATTTTGGAAAAATGGGACTTTAGCATTCTGAAACAGCATTTTGGTGGTTGCTTCACAAAATGACCCGTTTTTACACTCGGAAAATGGAAAATAGATTTTCTGTGCGATGAAAAGGAAAACTTCCTCCTGCAACATTGTTCTCCATCCCAATGTCCACATGCATGCATAATATGGGCACAATATAACAAACTATGCCCTGATTTAGCATATAACACGACCCTTTTTTGCGCTCGGAAAATGTAAAATGGATTTTCCATGCGACGAAAAAGGAAAACTTCCTCCTGCAACATCGTTATCCATCCCAATGTCCCCATGCATGCATAATATGGGCACGGTATCACAAACTATGATATGATTCAGCGAATAACACCGGTCATTTTGACCGAAAGACATGAAACCTCGAACGTGATAGGTCATTTTGTGAAGGTTTTTTCAAGAAATGATCAATATACCAAGTCTCATATTTTTCCTTGCAACTATGTCATCTAATATGACACCATGCAAAGGATTTACATTGTTCGGACCGTTTTTGAATTTCCCATTTCGAACAAAGGTCGAACCGGCGTGCATGAAGATAGGGGACGAGCCTCGTTAGAACTTGCATTGGATCTCTGAAGAAACAATATATTGCGAGTCTAAAAAATCACGGGCGTTAGATCATGTACCTGTAGTAAAAACCGGACCCACTTCCTACTGATTCGGCATACATTTGTCTTTTTCATCCGGGATGGATGAAAAGGTTTGAAATCTCCCGGTTGGGAGATAGTACATGTAAGGTGGTCTAGTATTTTAGAAAAATGGGACTTTAGCATTCTGAAATAGCATTTTGGTGGTTGCTTCACAAAATGACCTTTTTTGCGCTCGGAAAATGGAAAATAGATTTTCCGTGCGACGAAAAGGAAAACTTCCTCCTGCAACATTGTTCTCCATCCCAATGTCCACATGCATCCATAATATGGGCACAATATCACAAACTATTCCCTAATTCAGCATATAACAGCGGTCATTTGGACCAAAAGCCACGAAACCTCGAACATGATAGGTTATTTTGTGAAGGTTTTTTTGAGACAAGATAAATATACCAAGTCTGGTATTTTTACTTGCAACTATGTCACATAATATGACACCACGCGAAAGATTTACATTGTTTGGACCGTTTTTGAATTTCTTATGCCCGTTTTGAATTTTTCGCGTTTCAAACTAAGGTCGAACCGGCGTGCATGAAGAAAGGGGACGAGCCTCGTTAGAACTTGCATTGGATCCCTGAAGAAACAACATATTGCGAGGCTAAAAATGATTTTTTTTTCAAAAAATCACGGGCTTTAGATCACGTACCTGTAGTACAAACCGGACCCACTTCCTACCGATTCGGTAGACATTTGTCTTTTTTCACACAGGATGGACGGAAAGGTTTGAGATCTCCCTGTTGGGACATAGTCTATGTAAGGTGGTCTAGTATTTTAGAAAAATGGGACATTAGCATTCTGAAACAGCATTTTGGTGGTTGCTTCATAAAACGACCTATTTTTTGCGCTCGGAAAATGGAAAATGGCTTTTCCGTGCGATGAAAAGGAAAACTTCCTCCTGCAAAATTGTTCTCCATCCCAATGTCCACATTCATGCATAATATGGGCACAATATCACAAACTATGTCCTGATTCAGCATATAACACTAGTCATTTGGACCGAAAGCCATGAAACCTCGAACATGTAGGTTATTTTGTGAACGTTTTTTCGAGACATGATAAATGTACCAAGTCTGGTATTTTTACTTGCAACTATTTCACATAATATTACACCACGCGAAGGATTTACATTGTTTGGACTTTTTTGAATTTCTTATGCCCGTTTTGAATTTTTCGCCTTTCAAACTAAGGTCGAACCGGCGTGCATGAAGAAAGGGGACGAGCCTCGTTAGCACTTGCATTGGATCCCTGAAGAAACAACATATTGCGAGGCTAAAAATGATTTTTTTCAAAAAAATCACGGGCTTTAGATTATGTACGTGTAGTACAAACCGGACCCACTTCCTACCGATTCGGTAGACATTTGTCTTTTTCACACAGGATGGACGGAAAGATTTGAGATACCCCAGTTGGTACATAGTCTATGTAAGGTGGTCTAGTATTTTAAAAAAATGGGACATTAGCATTCTGGAATATCATTTTGGTGGTTGCTTCACAAAACGACCTGTTTTTTGCGCTCGGAAAGTGGAAAATGGCTTTTCCGTGCGACGAAAAGGAAAACTTCCTCCTGCAACATTCTTCTCCATCCCAATGTCCACATGCATGCATAATATGGGCACATTATCACAAACTATGTCGTGATTCAACACATAACACCGGTCATTTGGACCGAAAGCCATGAAACCTCGAACATGATAGGTCATTTTGTGAAGGTTTTTTCGAGATATGATCAATATACCAAGTCTGGTATTTTTCCTTCCAACTATGTCACATAATATGACACCACACAAAGGATTTACATTGTTCGGACCGTTTTTGAATTTCTTATGCCCGTTTTGAATTTTTCCCGTTCCGAACTAAGGTCGAACCGGCGTGCATGAAGATAGGGGACGAGCCTCATTAGAACTTGCATTGGATCTCTGAAGAAACAACATATTGCGAGTCTAAAAATGATTTTTTCAATAATCACGGGCGTTAGATCATGTACCTATAGTACAAACCGGACCCACTTCCTACCGATTCGGCAGTCATTTGTCTTTTTCACCCGAGATGCACAGAAAGGTTTGAGATCTCCCGGTTGGGAGATAGTCCATGTAAGGTGGTCTAGTATTTTAGAAAAAGGGGACATTAGCATTCTGAAACAACATTTTAATGTTTGCTTCACAAAACTACCCTTTTTTGCGTTCGGAAAATGGAAAATGGCTTTTCCGTGTGACGAAAAGGAAAATTTCCATCTGCAACATTCTTCTCCATCCCAATGTCCACATGCATGCATAATATGGGCACAATATCACAAACTATGCCATGATTCAGCACATAACACCAGTCATTTGGATCGAAAGCCATGAAACCTCGAACAGGATAGGTCATTTTGTGAAGGTTTTTTTGAGACATGATCAATATACCAAGTTTGGTATTTTTCCTTGCACATTGTTCGGACCATTTTTTGAATTTCTTATGCTCGTTTTGGAGGTGGGTAACCTATAAATAGAGGGAAAGGCCTATAAATATGGGGAAAGGGTTCATCTTTAGTCACGGTTGGAGGGATTGAGGCAGGCTGGGCCAGGCATCACTAATGGTAGGGGTGAGCGTCGACATTATGTCGTGCGGCTTGTACCTTGTCCCGGATGGTGTCGCCAACCGGGACTAAAGCTGAACCTTTAGTCCCGGTTGGAGACACCAACCGGGTCAAAACACGAGTGAGCACTAATAATAGGGGTGAGTGTTGACATTATGTCGTGAGTTTTGACACTATGCCGAGCTGCTTGTACTATAAATAGGCATCCTTGTGAGTCCAGTCCTCCAGCCAGTTTGAGGCATCTCCAAGATGGTTTTCGAGAGAAGGGACAACACTACATCGAGCTTGAGGGAGATTCCGCCGGAGAGTCCTCCGACATCTCCAACAAGCTAGTCATAGAGGCACTCCCTAATATGTGAAACTAGCTAGTTAGCTCCCAGGCGTATTGATATAGTTAGAGAAGTTACAACCTGCAAGATGGTGTGCGAGAGCAGGGAAACCACTATGGCCAGCTTGAGGTATATGCCGTCAGAGCCTAGTGATGACCCACAAGTATAGGGGATCGCAACAGTCTTCGAGGGTAGTATTACCCAATTTATTGATTCCACACAAGGGGAGCCAAAGAATACTTGCAAGCCTTAACAACTGAGTTGTCAATTCAGATGCACCTGGAAATAGTTCTTGCTCATATAAGTTTATCACTAGCAATAGTTTGTAGTAGAAATAGCAAAGTAACAGCAGCAGTAAAACAAGAGCAATAGTAACAGTAGTAGAAAACAGTAGGATATGAGCGTGGTAGGCATAGGGATGGATGGACGGGCGTTGCATGGACAAGTCTAAACATGTAACTTCAAGATCTAGGGAAATTGCACATAAATAGGAATAAGCATCCAAGTACTAAACAATCCTAGGCATGTGCTCCATATATAGTCATGCGTGCTTGCAATGAGAACTTGCACAACATCTTTTGTCCTGCCAGCCCGTTGTAGCGGGTCCTCAAGGGAACTACTGGCAATTAAGGTGCTCCTTTTAATAGAGCACCGGAGCAAAGCATTAACACTCCATAAAACACATGTGATCCTCACATCACAGCCATCCCCTTAGGTTATCCAAATTTTTGGCACTTTGGGGCCTTTGGATCCGGACAATGATATGTGTACACAACTTTCAGATAAGATCACAAACAATACTATCATAATGATTCAATAATAAGTTCAGATCTGAGATCATGGCACTCGGGCCCTAGTGACAAGCATTAAGCACAACAAGTTGCAACGAAGTCTAATAACACTAATAGAGATACTAGGCACCATCCCTAACAATCTTATTCGATTACATGATAGAACTCATCCAATCCCTACCATCCCCATAGCCTATAACGGGGGGTTACTCACTCATGGATGAGGGAAACATGGATGGTTTCCAAATTCCCCATCCCGGCTGGGTGCCAGAACGGAGTTTCTGGTTCCGAATCGCGGTTTCTGATGGTGGCGGCGCAGCAGAACTCTTTCTAGAAAAATAGTGAACTCCACTCGGTTTTTAGGTCAAGAGGCATCTTATTGGCGAAGAGGGAGGCCGAGGGGGTTACTGGGGTGGCCACACCCCCTCTAGGCGCGGACAAGCCTGGCCCGCGCGGCTGGGAGGTGTGGGCCCCCCAGGGCCCCACCCCGCCTAGTCTTCTGGCTCCATGAGTCTTCTAGTGAAATAAGATTTTTGGCATATTTTCTGGAATTTTCATAGGGGTTGATTTTCTGCACAAAAACTAGACACCAAGGTAATTTTGTTGAAAATAGCGTTAGTCCGTGTTAGTTGTATCCATATCACACAAGTTTAGAGGAGAAACAATAGAAAAAGTGTTCGGGAAAGTAGATACGTTTTGGACGTATCAAATCCCCCCAATCTTAGCTTATTGCTTGTCCTCAAGAAATTTAGTTGAAAACTGAGTGCGATAAAAGAACTTTCACGAACACATTTGCTTCATATGATGTATATATTCGCAGCATAGTAGTAGAAACTTAAACCATTCATAATAAAGAGTATGCAACTAAGTCTACTAAATAGTCATTGCAAGCTATGAAGAGATTCCAACTCAATAATAATAAGTAGCATGAAACATAAACATAAGCAACATTGCAATGCTCATAAAAAGGTATGATATAGTGGTATCTCGCTTTCCTTTGTTTGTAGAGGACAATATAAATGCCAAGGCACCTCTGAAGTTTAAGTGAAGACTAGAAGTAAAGATATCAGAGATACAAGCATCAAAGTCATGACATAATTAACCAAGTTTGGAACAAACATAAGAATGACAACTATCCTCTCAATAATGTGCTCGTAGAATAAGTGGTGACTCAACAAGGAAGTGAAATTGTTTTGAAAAGTTTGAAAGGCTTCCAAATGCTGAAAGTAATGTATCTTTACATGGTTAAGGTGAAAGTGAGGTCGAATATGAGTTATATGCTTGACAGACCATAAACTGGAAATCTCATATCCCTTGAGTGTGAGGGCCGCTCCTCATGCTACTCAACTTTAGTTACCGATAAGTTCTTGTCATAGTAAATACATGCGTATCATAGAGAACCGCCAACGGGGTACCCCTTGCACATGGTACAGGAGCTGTCCAATAACCAAAATGACAAGGCAAGCAGACAATGAGCATCTCAGCAATCTTCTTATTTGCCATGGGAAAATGGCGCTTTTTCTCTCTTTCCTCTTTTCAATATGTGTCTATCTTTTTTTGTAAGAAGAAAGCTTCATAGATTGCTCATTATAGTTATGCTACAAGTTTCCACCATGATTAGGCATGGCTTAGGCTAGCGGCCCAGGCGTTTCTCTAACACATATACATAACTCCATGGATGTACAAGCTCCCCTTTTATTTCACACCGACGACATCCGCAAACAAAAGAGTATGATATCAACTAGGTATATATTTACGGGTGTTGAAAGCGTTCCCCGTGACAGCACGGTTCTGCTAACTCCCAGCCTATAATTTGCAAGCATATAACTTTCATGGATAGGTCACAATGGTTCAAGTTTGAGAAAGAACTTTCTAGCAAGAACTCAAGCTTGAGAAAGTTTCCTGTGTTTTTCGGGAGAGAGAAAGAAGGTGGCTAGGAGGAGACAACTTGGAGGGCCTCAGGTGGGTCCTGCCTAGGCCAGACGCGCCCCTGGGGCTGTTCGTGCCACCAGGGGTGTGCTGGCCTGGGGGGGACCTGGGCCACTCCAGGTGTCTCTCTACCCCTTTTTAGAGGAAAAATTTATCATGAATTTTTTGGGATTTTTCGGGAAACTTTATATTTGGCCAATTTTCAAGGTATGGAAATTGATTTTCTCACAGAAAAGATTTTTTAGAAGAAGCAAAAGCAAACCAAAACCAAAACTATAGAAGTTCTAAGACACTCTAACAAGAGAACAACTAGCAAAACCAAAGCTAACAAGAGAAAAAGCAAAGACTAGGAATGAGAAAAGTAAAAGTGAGCAAGTATAACCACTGTGAAAACATTATTTTGTTCATTAAAATCCTTTTGTTAACAAGGTTGATCAGGTCTTGTTACCAAAACAATCTTATATGAAACAAAACTTTGCATTCCACAAAGTGATTATGTTACCTCAAACTTGATAGCAATGGTCCCAATCGTCATAGTTTCAAAAATTTCTTGTTGAATAGGACAATATATTTCTCCAACCTTGATGCTCTCAATATTTTCAATGGAGTTCAGGCAATATCTTTTAGCAACCTTCTTCAAGAAATAAATAGTATGCTCTTTGTCATTAATATTAAAAGTTACTTTTCCTTGATTACAATTGGTGACAGCACCTGCAGTATTAAGAAAAGGTCTCCCAAGAATAATAGACATATTATCATCTTCAGGCATTTCAAGCACACCAAAATCAGTTAAAACCAAGCAATTATGAGCCACCTGAACAGGAACATCCTCACATATACCAACAAGAATAGTAGTTGACTTATCAGCCATTTGCAAAGATATATCAGTTGGTATCAACTTTTCTAGTTGGAGTCTCTTATAGAGAGAAAAAGGCATAACACTAACTCCTGCTCCCAAATCACATAAAGCAGTTCTAACATAATTATTCTTAATAGAGCAAGGAATAGTTGGTATACCTGGATCACCAAGTTTCTTTGGAACCTTACCATTGAAGGAATAATTAGCAAGCAAAGTTGAGATTTCCTCATTAGGAATCTTCCTTTTATTAGAGACAATATCCTTCATATACTTTGAATAAGGAGGAAACTTAATAGCATCAATCAAAGGAATTTGCAAAAATAAAGGTTTCATCCACTCACAAAACTTGTTGTAGTGTTCTTCCTCCTTTGACTTGTGTTTCTTATTGGGAAAAGGCATAGGTTTCTGCACCCAAGGTTCTCTCTCACTACTATGTTTATTAGCAATAAAATGTTCCTTAGTGTACCTAGTATTCATAGTGTGCTTCTAAGGTTCTTCCTCAACTTCCTCCTTATCAGGAGCATCATTTTTATCATTACCACTCTCAGTTTTAGCATCAGAGACAGATACACTATTAGGATCTACATGAGTGAGTAATCTCCCGCTCTAGGCTTGGGGATGGTAGCGATTGGATGACTTCTATCATGTAATCGAATATGATTGTTAGGGCATAGTGCCTAGTATCTCTATTAGTGCTATTTGACTTTGTTGCAACTTGTTGTGCTTAATGCTTGTCACTATGGCCCGAGTGCCATGATCTCAGATGGGCCTTATTATTGAATCATTATGATAGTATTGTTTTGTGATCTTATCTGCAAGTTGTGTACACATATCATTGTCAGGATCCAAAGGACCCAAAGTGACAATAATTGGGACAACTGGAGGGGATGGCTGTGGTGTGAGGATCACATGTGTTCACGGAGTGTTAATGCTTTGCTCCGGTGCTCTATGAAAAGGATCACCTTAATTTACAGTAGTTCCCTAGAGGCCCTGCTGCCACGGACTGGCTGGACAGAAGATTGTGTGCAAGTTCTCATTGCAAGCACGTATGACTATATTTGGAGCACATGCCTAGGATTGTTTAGTACTTGGACTCTTGTTATTATTTATCTGCAATGCCCTAGATCTTGAAGTTACATGTTTAGACTCGTCCATGCAACGCCCGTCCATCTATCCCTATGCCTACCGCACTCGAATCCCATTGTTCCAATGTTGCTGTTGCTTTGCTGTTGCTACTACAAACTATTGCTACTGATAAACTTCTGTGAGCAAGAACTATTTATTATAAGAATGAGCTTCTTGATATTTATTATAATGGACTAACTGATGATTCTAGGATATACCTAGATAGCTTTGCTGATTGTGTTTTCACGAAAAGAACTCCTACAGATGCTGAAGAATTAATGGCTAAAATAAGCAACAATTATGATGATTGGACTTCAACTGAGCTGAATGCACTTGAGCCTATTACTCCTGAACCAGATGTTCCTGAACTAGTTCCAACACCAACACCAAAGAAGAGAGGAGTTATTGCATTAAATGATGAAGTGATGAAGGAAGCTAAGAATTGTCTAAAGGAGAAAGGTATTAGAGCTGAAGATGTGAAGAATCTACCTCCTATAGAAGAATTTTGTAAGCCAATTCCCCACTCATCTACTATTGAGGTACACTCTCTCCAACACTTTGATGAAGGTGATATTCCTTATGGTAAGACTCCTGATCAATGCTTAGAGGAACTTGACACTTTTATTGTTAAACAAGGTCATTTTAATAAACAAGTTCATAATCATTTATTGGAAAACTCTAGAGCTATCAGTGAGTTGAAAAATATTGTGGAAAGAACTTCTAATGACATTAAAATTCTTTGTAAACACTTTCAAATGGTTCAAACTCAACTTGATCAACTTGCTAAGGTACAAAAGGATATGCTAGTTAATGCTTCAGGAGATAAACATGCTTATGGAATTAGAACTAGGAGTGGTATAGCTACTCAAGATCCTTTATATCCGAAAGGACACCCTAAAAGAATTGAGCAAGACTCTCAGCAAGTTAAAGATAGTGGTAGTCCCCGTAAGAGAAAGAAAAAGAAACACAAGGTAGTTGAGGAACCACTTGAACCTTCTGTAGATCCTAATAGTATATCTATCTATGATGCTGAAACCGAGAGTGTTAATGATAAAAATAATGTTCCTGATAATGAAGAAGTTGAGGAAGAACCTGAGAAGCACACTAAGAACACTAGGTACACTAAGGAAGATTTTATTACTAATAAACATGGTAAAGAGAGAGAACCTTGGGTGTACAAACCTATGCCTTTTCCAGGTAGGAAACACAAGTCAAAAAAGGAAGAACACTACAACAATTTTTGTGAGTGGTTGAAACCTTTATTTTTGCAAATTCATTTGACTGATGCTATTAATTGCCACCTTATTCAAAGTATATGAAGGATATTGTCTCTAATAAAATGAATATTCCTAATGAGGAGATTTGTACTTTGCTTGCTAATTACTCCTTTAATGGTAAGGTTCCAAAGAAACTTGGTGATCCAGGTATACCAACTATTCCTTGCTCTATTAAGAACAATTATGTTAGAACTGCTTTATGTGATTTGGGAGCTGGAGTTAGTGTTATGCCTTTTTCTCTCTATAAGAGACTCCAGCTAGAAAAGTTAATACCAACTGATATATCTCTGCAAATGGATAATAAGTCAACTACTATTCCTGTTGGTATATGTGAGGATGTTCCTGTTCAAGTAGCTCATAGTTGCATTGGTTTTAACTAATTTTGTTATGCTTAAAATGCCTGAATATGATAATATGTCTATTATTCTTTGGAGACCTTTTGTTAATACTGCAGGTGCTGTCATCAATTGTAATCAAGGAAAAGTAACATTCAATATTAATGACAAAGAGCACACTGTCTATTTCCCCAAGATGGTTGCTAAGAGCTATTGCCTGAATTCCATTGAAAATATTGAGAGCATCAAGGTTGGAGAAATATATTGTCCCATCCCACAAGAAAATTTTGAAACTATTATGATTGGGACCATTGTTATCAAGTATGAGGTAACATAATCACCTTGTGGATTACAAAGTTTTGTCTCATCTAAGATTGTTTTGGTAACAAGACTTGATCAACCTTGTTAACAAAAGGATTTTAATGAACAAAATAATGTTTTCACTGTGGTTTCACTTGCTTTCTTTTACTTTTCTCCTTCCTAGTCTTTGCTTTAGCTTTAGTTTTGCTAGTTGTTTGCTTGTTAGAGTGTCTAGAGCTGCTGTAGTTTGGTTTTTATTTGCTTTTGCTTCTTCTGAAAAAATCTGTTTCTGCGAGAAAATTGGCAAAAAATAAAGTTTCCCGAAAAATCCCAAAAAATTCAAAAAAATATCCTCGAAAAAAGGGGCAGAGAGGCACCTGAAGTGACCCAGGGGGCCACCCCAGGCCACCACACCTATGGTAGGCACGACCTACCAGGGGATGGTGCCTAGGGGGGGTCTAGCCCACCTGGGCCCCTACAGGCTGCCTCCTTAAAACCATCTTCTTTCTCTCTCCAGAAAAACAGCGAAAAACTTGCTCAATCTCTAGTTCTTGCTGTTCTTGCTCGCGATTTTCGATCCCCTTGTTCAGCCCATCTCAAGAGCTTATTTTTGGAGGGATTGCTCCTTGGTATGTGCCTCCTCCACTTGTTCAATTAGATTTGTGATTGGTAGATTGTATCTTGAGTATTTTGCTACTATAGGTGTCAGGTTGTTTGAGCTTGCATGCTTGTTCTATGCTTAGAAACTTTTTTTTGATGCATGTGTAGTCATCTAGCAAGTTCCTATAGTAGGTGCTCTTCATTTATCAACTTAGAAATCACTTGGTTTGATGGTTGTCTAAAAATTTCAGCAAGTATGGTCTGAGTGCTTATCTCTTCCATATATACATGCCATGAATTTATGAGAACTGCGGGGATCCTCCAAGATTTCCAAACTATGGTCACAAATGCAGGGTTGGAACACTTTGTTGAAGGTCAACCATTCCAATATGTTAAGCTAACCATGGCTTTTGTGCAGGACTTCCGGTTCACTTGGTCTACTTCTAATCCCATGGTCCATTACAAAATATATAATATATCTGTTGACCTGCCTTTTGCTGATTTCTGTGCAGCAATTAGAGTACCTCAGTGGGGATCTTATGAGAATATCAAGGAAAGGCCCAAGTCATTTATTAATTTGTATGCTGAGATTTTCCAAGGTTTCGACTTCTCAAAGGAAAGTGGTAAAATTCGGAACATTCAACTCCCAGCTATTAGATACTTTGCCTATTTTATTACCAAGTGTGTTCTTGCTAGAAAGAATGCTAGAAAGTTGTCTTCTTTTGATCTAGCTTTTATCGCAGCTTCTTTGAGTAGGAATAGATCTTATAGCATGGGTCCTCTGATAGCTCACCGTCTCACCACCAACCGTGAGAAGGGTGGAATTTGTGGAGGTCTCGTTGCTTCTAGGTTGCTAGCTTTCCATGGTTTAGAGCCTCACTATTCAGATTATCGGTTTCCCATAGAGAGGCTTGATATTGAATCCATGATTCAACATGGTTTTGTTTCCTTGGGGGATAATGTAAGAAGTTTACCGTATGAATTGTATTTTGTCCTGCAAGGACGGAGAAAGGGGAGGACTAAGAAAATAGTTTATTTGCCTGCACCTGCTTTGTTTAATTTTAATAACAGGCAAGGATGGTCGCTCACGGAGGAAGAGTTTGACACTTATGTGGCGGAGCTCCCCCAGCAAGAGGAGAATGTTCAAGAGGATGCCGAAGACGATTCGGTTCAGCCCTCCAACTTGGGAGAGTCTTCATACCAGCAGCCCTCATTTTATTGGGGCGCGTCTTCTTCTTCATCGCAAGCACCTGACTATGATCATTCCTATGATGACCCACCAGCTTGGAGTTATTACCCGCGCTATTGAGCCCCACTTAGGCCAAAAGCCTAAGCTTGGGGGAGGTATACCGACATCGCACTCATATATATATCATGTTCAGTCGGTTCTTTGTATATCCATTGTTTTCGCTTTCTTTTTGGTTCTTGTTGTCTCTTTCTCAAAGACACAAAAATACCAAAAATATTTTCGTTGTTTCTTTCTTTGTTTCTTTGCTCTGGTTTGCCTAAAAGAAAAATCCAAAAATATTTTTCTTTGTTTTGTTTGCTTCTTGTTTGGTTTGTTTTTCACTACTAGGATTTGGGTCTATTGCAACACGAAGATTCGTGGCAATAAGTGCTGAATTGTGGCAATATGTACCTATTGCCACGACATTACTTTCGTTGCCAAGCGTTGCGACATGACGCATGGTAATAGATTATTTGCACGAAAAACAAATGGTGGCAAGAAAGTGTGCTATGAAAACGGCCATGTGCCAACTTGCCACATTTTTTCTCGTGGCAGTACACATTTAATGCTACAATTTGGTTCGTATGGATAGCTTAATGCAACAACCATAAAATACGTGGCGATGGTGATTTGTGGCGATAGTCTATTCCAACAGCACTTCTCTATCAACCCTTCCATGGAAATAGACAGTTGTTGCAATATACCCAAACCCTATAGCAACGACTATTGTTTTTGTGGGTACACCTCTTTCTCTATCAACCCTATGTTTGTGGCATTAATTTATGACAACAACTCTAGGAGAGTGGTAACAAAAAATTGCAACATACTAGTGGAGCAGGTACACCACTTATACTTGAAATAGTAGTGGGACACCATTTAGGTGCGCCACTTATAACATATACTAGTACGGCACCATCTAGGTGCGCCACTTATAACAGAATACATCCTAAAAGGGAAAATAATTTCAAAACAAGAAATTAAATGAAATCATAATTTTTATTACAGTAAGAATATTACAATGTCTTTACAATTATCATATAAAAGTCAAATTGCAAGAAAATAAAAGAAAAGCCTAAAACTAATGTTCTAGTAATCTTATCTTCTTTTTCTTCTCTTTATCCCTACAAAATGGAATAAAAATAAAAGAAAACAAAGAAACATGACCAGATCCTAGCTATAATAGAGTTATTCTTATATAACAGATATAATATCAATTTCCCAAAGACCAGTAGGTAGAACCCATCAAGAAGTAGAATAGTTGGTGAAATAAATCACCAGGGAGTAGCACACATAAGAACTAGATCATATCCAAGTAAGATGTACAATCACCCATGATCAGATCCACCATACTGTAAACTGTCACTAGCAGTGCAATACTGTGGCTAGTACCTACAGAGCAAGCATGGCACGGACATCAGGCCACCCTAACCTAACAAATATGGAAACAAGCAAGCTTGCATAGATGTGTACTTCAAACCTAGAGCCAAATGTTGCATGGAACAAATTTAAATTCCTACATTCATGTCATTTAAACATGCATAGATGTGTGTTTCAAACATATAGGACAACAAATGAATATTTAAACAGAAGTGCTACGGGGCCAAGTAGCTAAAACCAACTAACCAACTAAAATTGTGCAATAATTTATTCTTGGTCCTAGGCAGGATAAGGATATTGGCTAGTCTGATATCAAGAGCTAGTTATACATTTGCCAATTACACATATCCCATTTTCATCAGGTTGTAGCAATTACAAAGTATTTGTACTTGCACCATGCAATGTTAGCAAGTATACTGACGAAATAATTCTTGTTTGGCTATGTACCATTGATACATAGTCAAACACTTGCAGCATGATGCATACCTTGCATTGTGAAAGGAAATTCAAGACACAGGAACACCAATTTGTTTTTCAAAACAAGCAACCGACATCAGTGTTTAAATACATATTTCTGTACCCACTAGTGTACCAATAAGATAACCTAGCAATGCACACTTTTAATACATGAACTAAAAACAAAAAATATAGAATCTAAATTTCAAGCACGTGTGATCAGCAAATAGAATACACTAATTTTTTAGACAGTAACTCCAGTTAACACTTAACAGTGCATAACATGAGCTGAAGGATGACAGAGAGGTCAAATGATCTAAAGGAGAATATAACTGGGCTATTTGCACACACACTACCATAGTTGAGCAACATCAAGAAGACACTCAAGCATCTAAGTATATACCATCATTTTTGTGAAAAAATTGTCTCAAAATTACTCCAACATCAAATGACATAGATGCTTACTGTAACATTGTGCCAAACCTAGTAATCACTACGGGAAGGAAGATCAACGCTGAGCGGGAAAACACACGGCATAGCCCGGATAACCCTCGGGTCTACTCAACGCCGAGGGTGACCCTCGGCATTAAGCCCTCGGCTTAGGTGGTTCTCGGCACAGCTCGATACCGTCGGCGCTGGTTTGGCCCTCGGCGTAGAGGCTTGTGCTGATGGTTTATGCTGCCCCTCGGCGCAGCCCAGCCGTCGGTCCAGAAAGTTAACGGCACTGAGAAGACGGCGCCTAGGAGCAACGCCGAGGGGGAAACGCTCGGCGTAGGTGGCCACGTGGAGCGCGCTAGAGGGCTGGGGTGTATGAGCAACGCCGAGGGGGAAACACTCGGCGTTGGTGGCCACGTGGAGAATTTTGTTTTTCAAAATTTCAAAATATTTGAATTGTTTGAATGTTTAATTACACAAGAATTGCACATGAATATTTTTAACTCTAAGCACATTTAATCTCAAGTCAAATTGCACACTCAAGGTCACACTTCCCACTAGGTCACCCATCCTAAGACTACTCTAGTCCTAGCACGCTTAACTTCTTCGTTCCTTCCATATGAGCTTCCAAGTTATCACCCTATACCTAGTTGATAATACTATACTATCAATTCTATTAACCCTTATATCATGATGTTACATGTATTTATTTCTTGAATTCCAAAAAATTATTTAACAAGTAAACAAAAATGATATATTACTAGAACTAAAAGTATTATGTGATATATTACTAGAAACTAAAAGTATTATGTGATATATTAATAGAAACTAATAGTATTATACTATTACGTGGTCTTTCTCCACCAAAACACCTCTATCCCGTGTAGCTTATTCTATATATGTGATATATTACTAGAAAGTAAAAGTATTATGCAACCAAAAAAATCAAATGCAAATATATTTATTTCACACATATATATATATACATAAAATCAAAGGTAAAAATTAATGGGTAAGAACAATGCCGAGGGGAATACCCTCGGTGTAGGTGTAGCAATGCCGAGGGGACTACCCTCGGCATAGGTGGAGCAATGCCGAGGGGATTACCCTCAGCGTATTACTGCTATATTCACATGTGCATGCTTGTGGCAATGCCGACGGTCACCCCCTCGGCTTTGCTATGCGCCGTTAACTTTCTTTACATAGAGCTATGCCGACAGTAAACCCCTCGACATTGCCATACGTCGTGAACTGTCCATCCAGTGGTCGTTCCCAGCGGACGAACGTGACGCGTGCTCAGCTTGTGCCGACGGTGCCCCTCGGCGTTGCTCTATCTATGCCGAGGGTGTTCCTACGCCGATGGTCCCCCTCGGCGTTGCTTGTCTATGCCGACGGTTTGGCTATGCCGACGGGTTTTTTGTGGCCGTGGGCACTACGCGAGCTATGCCGAGGGCCCCGACATTTCCCCCTCGGCGTTGAAATCCCCCTCGGCGTCTACGTTTGGAAAGGATGATCCATGAATGATCAATTGAGTAGCACATGCCAATGCCATTATGCAAAACAACCGGCAAGGAAACATCACGAATGTTTAGTGACAGTTCCGAGCAAAGAGTAATTTCAGAGTCCAATCCACTAGTTCAGAAACTATATACCTCACGATCCCATCATAATGTTACTGTAAGCATCTCGAGGAGGATGAGAAGTACAGGGATGGCAAAACGAAGACAAAGTTAACTATAAATATATTGTTCAACATCTTAGAGAGCATTCTCATATCATGCAGCAGCCAGCAATGCTCGCAGTCACTTGTTAACTACAGATTGACTCGATTCAATGATAAAACTACTACTTGAGTCATTTAATTTGCTAATGAGAAACAGTAGCTTGCCCTTGTATATTTTCCAATTAATTTTCTTGCAGGTTGCATGCTTAGAGCCTCAGACCATAGAGGGGGCAGAAAGGCGGCGTTCAGGAGAAAAACCACTGCGGTTGGTTCTAGCATTACAAGAAATCAAAGTACTCAAATTATACTACTGCACTTGTTTATGGGGAAAAGGCGACATCATCAAAAGATGCTCAAGTTATAATACTTTTTAACGAGAAATCAAAGCTGCATCGGAATTTAACCAGAAAATACGATTGAGAACCAAACAAATTCCAAATTAGTAAAAGAATATGTGATCAAGAAACTACACTTCTCCCATATAGACAGATCGAACTACTCGGAGAATATAATGCATTATTTAACACCAAATAAATAAAAGTTAATATAGATTTTTTCCGGGACCGATAAGGAGACAGAAAAGGAAGAAAATATGGCATGCATGAGAGGCAGACTCACGAGATTTTGTTTGAGCGCCGCCGTAAGATTGATCCGCTTCAAGAAGCAGTCAAGATATGACTTGATCAGAAGCCTGCAAGATCTACCGCGGCAACTCATCATCTCGGGATGAATAAGGAATGAACTAGAAAGAAATGAGGTGGGGAGAAAGTGTAGGGGCTAACCTTAGTCGTTGGAGAAGAAAGAAGGGCGCCACCGCCAGGCTATTGTCGTCGCCGGTGGGATAGGTGTTTGAACTAGTCTAGCCTCGGTAGATGTACTATGGGGTTGGATCTAGAAAATCAGAGACAGAGAGAGTAAGAGTGAACCACTTGCGCCTTGGCTCGACGTGCATGAGCCGGAGGGTATACCGGAGCTAGTGCCGGTGTCAGTAGCCATGGGAAAATGGGGCGGTGCTAGTGTGCGGTGAGGGTGGCGGCGGTGGAGCTTCCCGTCGGCGCATCGCTAGCCTAGATCGGTTTGGCTTGTAGGTGGGGCGGCTAGGGCACGGCTAACCTCGTGAGGCGTGTTGCTGGCCCCCACCTCTTTTATATAGCGCTGGCGACAGGGGCCCACCAACCAGATGAGGTTGGGCGCCCCCGATTAGGGGCCGTTGGGCTCGAACAGGGAGAGATGAATCTAACATTCTCCCCCTTGATCTCGATTTTACTTTTAACTTTATACTTTATACTTTACTCGTTTCATCACGGATCGGTACATAGAGCATGTTTCACCGTCACAGCTCAATTGCCGATAGAATCAGACAGCCACTACATACTCTTCTATTTTGAAACAAATCCTGTTACTTTTGGGCCTCTGTAGTCCAGGAATCATAGGCTTTTCATTAAACTCATGCCAGCTATGTGTTCCTTGAACACACTGGGTGGTAAGCCTTTCCTTAGCGGATTCGCAAGAATATCCTTTGTCCTTATATGCTCGAGACTTATAGTTTGATCCTGTACTTTGTCCTTCACAACATAATACTTTATATCTATTGACTTTTTAGCATTACTCGACTTTTTGTTGTGAGCATAGAATACTGCGGGCTCATTGTCACAATACATCTTTAGTGGCATGCTGATGCAGTCTGTCACGTGGAGAATTTTGTTTTTCAAAATTTCAAAATATTTGAATTGTTTGAATGTTTAATTACACAAGAATTGCACATGAATATTTTTAACTCTAAGCACATTTAATCTCAAGTCAAATTGCACACCCAAGATCACACTTCCCACTAGATCATCCATCCTAAGACTACTCTAATTTTTTAGACACTAACTCGAGTTAACACTTAACAGTGCATAACATGAGCTGAAGGATGACAGAGAGGTCAAATGATCTAAAGGAGAATATAACTGGGCTATTTGCACACACACTACCATAGTTGAGCAACATCAAGAAGACACTCTAGCATCTAAGTATATACCATCATTTTTGTGAAAAAATTGTCTCAAAATTACTCCAACATCAAATGACATAGATGCTTACTGTAACATTGTGCCAAACCTAGTAATCACTACGGGAAGGAAGATCAACGCTGAGCGGGAAAACACTCGGCATAGCCCGCATAACCCTCGGGTCTACTCAACGCCGAGGGTGACCCTCGGCATTAAGCCCTCGGCTTAGGTGGTTCTCGGCACAGCTCGATACCGTCGGCGCTGGTTTGGCCCTCGGCGTAGAGGCTTGTGCTGATGGTTTATGCTGCCCCTCGGCGCAGCCCAGCCGTCGGTCCAGAAAGTTAACGGCACTGAGAAGACGGCGCCTAGGAGCAACTCCGAGGGGGAAACGCTCGGCGTAGGTGGCCACGTGGAGCGCGCTAGAGGGCTGGGGTGTATGAGCAACGCCGAGGGGGAAACACTCGGCGTTGGTGGCCACGTGAAGAATTTTGTTTTGCAAAATTTCAAAAATATTTGAATTGTTTGAATGTTTAATTACACAAGAATTGCACATGAATCTTTTTAACTCTAAGCACATTTAATCTCAAGTCAAATTGCACACTCAAGGTCACACTTCCCACTAGGTCACCCATCCTAAGACTACTCTAGTCCTAGCACGCTTAACTTCTTCGTTCCTTCCATATGAGCTTCCAAGTTATCACCCTATACCTAGTTGATAATACTATACTATCAATTCTATTAACCCTTATATCATGATGTTACATGTATTTATTTCTTGAATTCCAAAAAATTATTTAACAAGTAAACAAAAATGATATATTACTAGAACTAAAAGTATTATGTGATATATTACTAGAAACTAAAAGTATTATGTGATATATTAATAGAAACTAATAGTATTATACTATTACGTGGTCTTTCTCCACCAAAACACCTCTATCCCGTGTAGCTTATTCTATATATGTGATATATTACTAGAAAGTAAAAGTATTATGCAACCAAAAAAATCAAATGCAAATATATTTATTTCACACATATATATATACATAAAATCAAAGGTAAAAATTAATGGGTAAGAACAATGCCGAGGGGAATACCCTCGGTGTAGGTGTAGCAATGCCGAGGGGACTACCCTCGGCATAGGTGGAGCAATGCCGAGGGGATTACCCTCAGCGTATTACTGCTATATTCACATGTGCATGCTTGTGGCAATGCCGACGGTCACCCCCTCGGCTTTGCTATGCGCCGTTAACTTTCTTTACATAGAGCTATGCCGACAGTAAACCTCTCGGCATTGCCATACGTCGTGAACTATCCATCCAGTGGTCGTTCCCAGCGGACGAACGTGACGCGTGCTCAGCTTGTGCCGACGGTGCCCCTCGGCGTTGCTCTATCTATGCCGAGGGTGTTCCTACGCCGATGGTCCCCCTCGGCGTTGCTTGTCTATGCCGACGGTTTGGCTATGCCGACGGGTTTTTTGTGGCCGTGGGCACTACGCGAGCTATGCCGAGGGCCCCGACATTTCCCCCTCGGCGTTGAAATCCCCCTCGGCGTCTACGTTTGGAAAGGATGATCCATGAATGATCAATTGAGTAGCACATGCCAATGCCATTATGCAAAACAACCGGCAAGGAAACATCACGAATGTTTAGTGACAGTTCCGAGCAAAGAGTAATTTCAGAGTCCAATCCACTAGTTCAGAAACTATATACCTCACGATCCCATCATAATGTTACTGTAAGCATCTCGAGGAGGATGAGAAGTACAGGGATGGCAAAACGAAGACAAAGTTAACTATAATTATATTGTTCAACATCTTAGAGAGCATTCTCATATCATGCAGCAGCCAGCAATGCTCGCAGTCACTTGTTAACTACAGATTGACTCGATTCAATGATAAAACTACTACTTGAGTCATTTAATTTGCTAATGAGAAACAGTAGCTTGCCCTTGTATATTTTCCAATTAATTTTCTTGCAGGTTGCATGCTTAGAGCCTCAGACCATAGAGGGGGCAGAAAGGCGGCGTTCAGGAGAAAAACCACTGCGGTTGGTTCTAGCATTACAAGAAATCAAAGTACTCAAATTATACTACTGCACTTGTTTATGGGGAAAAGGCGACATCATCAAAAGATGCTCAAGTTATAATACTTTTTAACGAGAAATCAAAGCTGCATCGGAATTTAACCAGAAAATACGATTGAGAACCAAACAAATTCCAAATTAGTAAAAGAATATGTGATCAAGAAACTACACTTCTCCCATATAGACAGATCGAACTACTCGGAGAATATAATGCATTATTTAACACCAAATAAATAAAAGTTAATATAGATTTTTTCCGGGACCGATAAGGAGACAGAAAAGGAAGAAAATATGGCATGCATGAGAGGCAGACTCACGAGATTTTGTTTGAGCGCCGCCGTAAGATTGATCTGCTTCAAGAAGCAGTCAAGATATGACTTGATCAGAAGCCTGCAAGATCTACCGCGGCAACTCATCATCTCGGGATGAATAAGGAATGGACTAGAAAGAAATGAGGTGGGGAGAAAGTGTAGGGGCTAACCTTAGTCGTTGGAGAAGAAAGAAGGGCGCCACCGCCAGGCTATTGTCGTCGCCGGTGGGATAGGTGTTTGAACTAGTCTAGCCTCGGTAGATGTACTATGGGGTTGGATCTAGAAAATCAGAGACAGAGAGAGTAAGAGTGAACCACTTGCGCCTTGGCTCGACGTGCATGAGCCGGAGGGTATACCGGAGCTAGTGCCGGTGTCAGTAGCCATGGGAAAATGGGGCGGTGCTAGTGTGCGGTGAGGGTGGCGGCGGTGGAGCTTCCCGTCGGCGCATCGCTAGCCTAGATCGGTTTGGCTTGTAGGTGGGGCGGCTAGGGCACGGCTAACCTCGTGAGGCGTGTTGCTGGCCCCCACCTCTTTTATATAGCGCTGGCGACAGGGGCCCACCAACCAGATGAGGTTGGGCGCCCCCGATTAGGGGCCGTTGGGCTCGAACAGGGAGAGATGAATCTAACATTCTCCCCCTTGATCTTGACTTTACTTTTAACTTTATACTTTATACTTTACTCGTTTCATCACGGATCGGTACATAGAGCATGTTTCACCGTCACAGCTCAATTGCCGATAGAATCAGACAGCCACTACATACTCTTCTATTTTGAAACAAATCCTGTTACTTTTGGGCCTCTGTAGTCCAGGAATCATAGGCTTTTCATTAAACTCATGCCAGCTATGTGTTCCTTGAACACACTGGGTGGTAAGCCTTTCCTTAGCGGATTCGCAAGCATATCCTTTGTCCTTATATGCTCGAGACTTATAGTTCGATCCTGTACTTTGTCCTTCACAACATAATACTTTATATCTATTGACTTTTTAGCATTACTCGACTTTTTGTTGTGAGCATAGAATACTGCGGGCTCATTGTCACAGTACATCTTTAGTGGCCTGCTGATGCAGTCTGCCACGTGGAGAATTTTGTTTTTCAAAATTTCAAAATATTTGAATTGTTTGAATGTTTAATTACACAAGAATTGCACATGAATATTTTTAACTCTAAGCACATTTAATCTCAAGTCAAATTGAACACTCAAGGTCACACTTCCCACTAGGTCACCCATCCTAAGACTACTCTAATTTTTTAGACACTAACTCCAGTTAACACTTAACAGTGCATAACATGAGCTGAAGGATGACAGAGAGATCAAATGATCTAAAGGAGAATATAACTGGGCTATTTGCACACACACTACCATAGTTGAGCAACATCAAGAAGACACTCTAGCATCTAAGTATATACCATCATTTTTTTGAAAAAATTGTCTCAAAATTACTCCAACATCAAATGACATAGATGCTTACTGTAACATTGTGCCAAACCTAGTAATCACTACGGGAAGGAAGATCAACGCTGAGCGGGAAAACACTCGGCATAGCCCGCATAACCCTCGGGTCTACTCAACGCCGAGGGTGACCCTCGGCATTAAGCCCTCGGCTTAGGTGGTTCTCGGCACAGCTCGATACCGTCGGCGCTGGTTTGGCCCTCGGCGTAGAGGCTTGTGCTGATGGTTTATGCTGCCCCTCGGCGCAGCCCAGCCGTCGGTCCAGAAAGTTAACGACACTGAGAAGACGGTGCCTAGGAGCAACGCCGAGGGGGAAACACTCGGCGTAGGTGGCCACGTGGAGCGCGCTAGAGGGCTGGGGTGTATGAGCAACGCCGAGGGGGAAACACTCGGCGTTGGTGGCCACGTGGAGAATTTTGTTTTTCAAAATTTCAAAATATTTGAATTGTTTGAATGTTTAATTACACAAGAATTGCACATGAATCTTTTTAACTCTAAGCACATTTAATATCAAGTCAAATTGCACACTCAAGGTCACACTTCCCACTAGGTCACCCATTCTAAGACTACTCTAGTCCTAGCACGCTTAACTTCTTCGTTCCTTCCATATGAGCTTCCAAGTTATCACCCTATACCTAGTTGATAATACTATACTATCAATTCTATTAACCCTTATATCATGATGTTACATGTATTTATTTCTTGAATTCCAAAAAATTATTTAACAAGTAAACAAAAATGATATATTAATAGAACTAAAAGTATTATGTGATATATTACTAGAAACTAAAAGTATTATGTGATATATTAATAGAAACTAATAGTATTATACTATTACGTGGTCTTTCTCCACCAAAACACCTCTATCCCGTGTAGCTTATTCTATATATGTGATATATTACTAGAAAGTAAAAGTATTATGCAACCAAAAAATTCAAATGCAAATATATTTATTTCACACATATATATATATACATAAAATCAAAGGTAAAAATTAATGGGTAAGAACAATGCCGAGGGGAATACCCTCGGTGTAGGTGTAGCAATGCCGAGGGGACTACCCTCGGCATAGGTGGAGCAATGCCGAGGGGATTACCCTCAGCGTATTACTGCTATATTCACATGTGCATGCTTGTGGCAATGCCGACGGTCACCCCCTCGGCTTTGCTATGCGCCGTTAACTTTCTTTACATAGAGCTATGCCGACAGTAAACCCCTCGGCATTGCCATACGTCGTGAACTGTCCATCCAGTGGTCGTTCCCAGCGGACGAACGTGACGCGTGCTCAGCTTGTGCCGACGGTGCCCCTCGGCGTTGCTCTATCTATGCCGAGGGTGTTCCTACGCCGATGGTCCCCCTCGGCGTTGCTTGTCTATGCCGACGGTTTGGCTATGCCGACGGGTTTTTTGTGGCCGTGGGCACTACGCGAGCTATGCCGAGGGCCCCGACATTTCCCCCTCGGCGTTGAAATCCCCCTCGACGTCTACGTTTGGAAAGGATGATCCATGAATGATCAATTGAGTAGCACATGCCAATGCCATTATGCAAAACAACCGGCAAGGAAACATCACGAATGTTTAGTGACAGTTCCGAGCAAAGAGTAATTTCAGAGTCCAATCCACTAGTTCAGAAACTATATACCTCACGATCCCATCATAATGTTACTGTAAGCATCTCGAGGAGGATGAGAAGTACAGGGATGGCAAAACGAAGACAAAGTTAACTATAAATATATTGTTCAACATCTTAGAGAGCATTCTCATATCATGCAGCAGCCAGCAATGCTCGCAGTCACTTGTTAACTACAGATTGACTCGATTCAATGATAAAACTACTACTTGAGTCATTTAATTTGCTAATGAGAAACAGTAGCTTGCCCTTGTATATTTTCCAATTAATTTTCTTGCAGGTTGCATGCTTAGAGCCTCAGACCATAGAGGGGGCAGAAAGGCGGCGTTCAGGAGAAAAACCACTGCGGTTGGTTCTAGCATTACAAGAAATCAAAGTACTCAAATTATACTACTGCACTTCTTTATGGGGAAAAGGCGACATCATCAAAAGATGCTCAAGTTATAATACTTTTTAACGAGAAATCAAAGCTGCATCGGAATTTAACCAGAAAATACGATTGAGAACCAAACAAATTCCAAATTAGTAAGAGAATATGTGATCAAGAAACTACACTTCTCCCATATAGACAGATCGAACTACTCGGAGAATATAATGCATTATTTAACACCAAATAAATAAAAGTTAATATAGATTTTTTCCGGGACCGATAAGGAGACAGAAAAGGAAGAAAATATGGCATGCATGAGAGGCAGACTCATGAGATTTTGTTTGAGCGCCGCCGTAAGATTGATCTGCTTCAAGAAGCAGTCAAGATATGACTTGATCAGAAGCCTGCAAGATCTACCGCGGCAACTCATCATCTCGGGATGAATAAGGAATGAACTAGAAAGAAATGAGGTGGGGAGAAAGTGTAGGGGCTAACCTTAGTCGTTGGAGAAGAAAGAAGGGCGCCACCGCCAGGCTATTGTCGTCGCCGGTGGGATAGGTGTTTGAACTAGTCTAGCCTCGGTAGATGTACTATGGGGTTGGATCTAGAAAATCAGAGACAGAGAGAGTAAGAGTGAACCACTTGCGCCTTGGCTCGACGTGCATGAGCCGGAGGGTATACCGGAGCTAGTGCCGGTGTCAGTAGCCATGGGAAAATGGGGCGGTGCTAGTGTGCGGTGAGGGTGGCGGAGGTGGAGCTTTCCGTCGACGCATCACTAGCCTAGATCGGTTTGGCTTGTAGGTGGGGCGGCTAGGGCACGGCTAACCTCGTGAGGCGTGTTGCTGGCCCCCACCTCTTTTATATAGCGCTGGCGACAGGGGCCCACCAACCAGATGAGGTTGGGCGCCCCCGATTAGGGGCCGTTGGGCTCGAACAGGGAGAGATGAATCTAACATTCTCCCCCTTGATCTCGACTTTAATTTTAACTTTATACTTTATACTTTACTCGTTTCATCACGGATCGGTACATAGAGCATGTTTCACCGTCACAGCTCAATTGCCGATAGAATCAGACAGCCACTACATACTCTTCTATTTTGAAACAAATCCTGTTACTTTTGGGCCTCTGTAGTCCAAGAATCATAGGCTTTTCATTAAACTCATGCCAGCTATGTGTTCCTTGAACACACTGGGTGGTAAGCCTTTCCTTAGCGGATTCGCAAGCATATCCTTTGTCCTTATATGATCGAGACTTATAGTTCGATCCTGTACTTTGTCCTTCACAACATAATACTTTATATCTATTGACTTTTTAGCATTACTCGACTTTTTGTTGTGAGCATAGAATACTGCGGGCTCATTGTCACAGTACATCTTTAGTGGCCTGCTGATGCAGTCTGCCACGTGGAGAATTTTGTTTTTCAAAATTTCAAAATATTTGAATTGTTTGAATGTTTAATTACACAAGAATTGCACATGAATATTTTTAACTCTAAGCACATTTAATCTCAAGTCAAATTGCACACTCAAGGTCACACTTCCCACTAGGTCACCCATCCTAAGACTACTCTAATTTTTTAGACACTAACTCCAGTTAACACTTAACAGTGCATAACATGAGCTGAAGGATGACAGAGAGATCAAATGATCTAAAGGAGAATATAACTGGGCTATTTGCACACACACTACCATAGTTGAGCAACATCAAGAAGACACTCTAGCATCTAAGTATATACCATCATGTTTGTGAAAAAATTGTCTCAAAATTACTCCAACATCAAATGACATAGATGCTTACTGTAACATTGTGCCAAACCTAGTAATCACTACGGGAAGGAAGATCAACGCTGAGCGGGAAAACACTCGGCATAGCCCGCATAACCCTCGGGTCTACTCAACGCCGAGGGTGACCCTCGGCATTAAGCCCTCGGCTTAGGTGGTTCTCGGCACAGCTCGATACCGTCGGCGCTGGTTTGGCCCTCGGCGTAGAGGCTTGTGCTGATGGTTTATGCTGCCCCTCGGCGCAGCCCAGCCGTCGGTCCAGAAAGTTAACGACACTGAGAAGACGGCGCCTAGGAGCAACGCCGAGGGGGAAACGCTCGGCGTAGGTGGCCACGTGGAGCGCGCTAGAGGGCTGGGGTGTATGAGCAACGCCGAGGGGGAAACACTCGGCGTTGGTGGCCACGTGGAGAATTTTGTTTTTCAAAATTTCAAAATATTTGAATTGTTTGAATGTTTAATTACACAAGAATTGCACATGAATCTTTTTAACTCTAAGCACATTTAATATCAAGTCAAATTGCACACTCAAGGTAACACTTCCCACTAGGTCACCCATCCTAAGACTACTCTAGTCCTAGCACGCTTAACTTCTTCGTTCCTTCCATATGAGCTTCCAAGTTATCACCCTATACCTAGTTGATAATACTATACTATCAATTCTATTAACCCTTATATCATGATGTTACATGTATTTATTTCTTGAATTCCAAAAAATTATTTAACAAGTAAACAAAAATGATATATTAATAGAACTAAAAGTATTATGTGATATATTACTAGAAACTAAAAGTATTATGTGATATATTAATAGAAACTAATAGTATTATACTATTACGTGGTCTTTCTCCACCAAAACACCTCTATCCCGTGTAGCTTATTCTATATATGTGATATATTACTAGAAAGTAAAAGTATTATGCAACCAAAAAAATCAAATGCAAATATATTTATTTCACACATATATATATACATAAAATCAAAGGTAAAAATTAATGGGTAAGAACAATGCCGAGGGGAATACCCTCGGTGTAGGTGTAGCAATGCCGAGGGGACTACCCTCGGCATAGGTGGAGCAATGCCGAGGGGATTACCCTCAGCGTATTACTGATATATTCACATGTGCATGCTTGTGGCAATGCCGACGGTCACCCCCTCGGCTTTGCTATGCGCCGTTAACTTTCTTTACATAGAGCTATGCCGACAGTAAACCCCTCGGCATTGCCATACGTCGTGAACTGTCCATCCAGTGGTCGTTCCCAGCGGACGAACGTGACGCGTGCTCAGCTTGTGCCGACGGTGCCCCTCGGCGTTGCTCTATCTATGCCGAGGGTGTTCCTACGCCGATGGTCCCCCTCGGCGTTGCTTGTCTATGCCGACGGTTTGGCTATGCCGACGGGTTTTTTGTGGCCGTGGGCACTACGCGAGCTATGCCGAGGGCCCCGACATTTCCCCCTCGGCGTTGAAATCCCCCTCGGCGTCTACGTTTGGAAAGGATGATCCATGAATGATCAATTGAGTAGCACATGCCAATGCCATTATGCAAAACAACCGGCAAGGAAACATCACGAATGTTTAGTGACAGTTCCGAGCAAAGAGTAATTTCAGAGTCCAATCCACTAGTTCAGAAACTATATACCTCACGATCCCATCATAATGTTACTTTAAGCATCTCGAGGAGGATGAGAAGTACAGGGATGGCAAAACGAAGACAAAGTTAACTATAAATATATTGTTCAACATCTTAGAGAGCATTCTCATATCATGCAGCAGCCAGCAATGCTCGCAGTCACTTGTTAACTACAGATTGACTCGATTCAATGATAAAACTACTACTTGAGTCATTTAATTTGCTAATGAGAAACAGTAGCTTGCCCTTGTATATTTTCCAATTAATTTTCTTGCAGGTTGCATGCTTAGAGCCTCAGACCATAGAGGGGGCAGAAAGGCGGCGTTCAGGAGAAAAACCACTGCGGTTGGTTCTAGCATTACAAGAAATCAAAGTACTCAAATTATACTACTGCACTTGTTTATGGGGAAAAGGCGACATCATCAAAAGATGCTCAAGTTATAATACTTTTTAACGAGAAATCAAAGCTGCATCGGAATTTAACCAGAAAATACGATTGAGAACCAAACAAATTCCAAATTAGTAAAAGAATATGTGATCAAGAAACTACACTTCTCCCATATAGACAGATCGAACTACTCGGAGAATATAATGCATTATTTAACACCAAATAAATAAAAGTTAATATAGATTTTTTCCGGGACCGATAAGGAGACAGAAAAGGAAGAAAATATGGCATGCATGAGAGGCAGACTCACGAGATTTTGTTTGAGCGCCGCCGTAAGATTGATCTGCTTCAAGAAGCAGTCAAGATATGACTTGATCAGAAGCCTGCAAGATCTACCGCGGCAACTCATCACCTCGGGATGAATAAGGAATGAACTAGAAAGAAATGAGGTGGGTAGAAAGTGTAGGGGCTAACCTTAGTCGTTGGAGAAGAAAGAAGGGCGCCACCGCCAGGCTATTGTCGTTGCCGGTGGGATAGGTGTTTGAACTAGTCTAGCCTCGGTAGATGTACTATGGGGTTGGATCTAGAAAATCAGAGACAGAGAGAGTAAGAGTGAACCACTTGCGCGTTGGCTCGACGTGCATGAGCCGGAGGGTATACCGGAGCTAGTGCCGGTGTCAGTAGCCATGGGAAAATGGGGCGGTGCTAGTGTGCGGTGAGGGTGGCGGAGGTGGAGCTTCCCGTCGGTGGATCGCTAGCCTAGATCGGTTTGGCTTGTAGGTGGGGCGGCTAGGGCACGGCTAACCTCGTGAGGCGTGTTGCTGGCCCCCACCTCTTTTATATAGCGCTGACGACAGGGGCCCACCAACCAGATGAGGTTGGGCGCCCCCGATTAGGGGCCGTTGGGCTCGAACAGGGAGAGATGAATCTAACATTCTCCCCCTTGATCTCGACTTTACTTTTAACTTTATACTTTATACTTTACTCGTTTCATCACGGATCGGTACATAGAGCATGTTTCACCGTCACAGCTCAATTGCCGATAGAATCAGACAGCCACTACATACTCTTCTATTTTGAAACAAATCCTGTTACTTTTGGGCCTCTGTAGTCCAGGAATCATAGGCTTTTCATTAAACTCATGCCAGCTATGTGTTCCTTCAACACACTGGGTGGTAAGCCTTTCCTTAGCGGATTCGCAAGCATATCCTTTGTCCTTATATGCTCGATACTTATAGTTTGATCCTGTACTTTGTACTTCACAACATAATACTTTATATCTATTGACTTTTTAGCATTACTCGACTTTTTGTTGTGAGCATAGAATACTGCGGGCTCATTGTCACAGTACATCTTTAGTGGCCTGCTGATGCAGTCTACCACTTTCAAGTCGGGTAGAAATTTCTTTAACCATAACGTCTGTCCCATGGCCTCGTAACATGCTATAAATTCTGCATACATCGTAGATGATGCAACTATTGACTGTTTGGCGCTTCTCCACGAAATAGCACCTCCCGCGAGAGTAAATACATATCCTGTCGTGGACTTTCTGTCATCTTTATCTCCCTCAAAATCTGCATCTGAATACCCTCTTATTTTTAGGGAATCAGATCTTTTATATGTTAGCATGAGGCCTCTTGTGACTTGCACATAACACAAAGCCTTCTTTACCATCTTCCAGTGCTCTATGCCTGGATTATCTTGATATTTATCGAGTACCCTGGTGATAAAAGCTAAGTTAGGGCGAGTGCACACTTGTGCATACTGTAAGGTTCCAACGGTTAAAGCATATGGTACTAACTTCATTTGATCGATCTCATATTGGTTCTTTGGACATTCAAAATTTTCCAAAACTATTTCCCTTGACTATGGGAGAAGGTGTTTCATTACTCGCATGCATATTGTATTTCTTTAGAATATTTTCATAATATGCCTTCTGCGACAGTCCTAACACTCTATTCTCTCTATCTCGGTGAATTTCTATGCCCAGAACATAAGAAGCTTCACTAAGATCTTTCATGTCAAAATTTGAAGACAAGAACTTCTTTGTTTCTAGTAGTAGACTGACATCACTGCTAGCAAGCAAGATATCATCCACATACAGAATTAGGAAAATATATTTCCCACTTTTAAACTTTGCATAAATGCAGTTGTCCTCAACATTCTCTTTGAATCCAAATCTTTTAATTGTATCATTGAACTTAAAAACCCACTGTCTAGAGTCTTGCTTTAACCCATAAATGGATTTCTTTAGGCGGCATCCCATATGTTCCTTCCCCTCCATGAAAAAACCCTTGGGTTGTTTCATGTAAACATTTTCTTCTATATCTCCATTTAGAAATGTCGTCTTAACATCCATTTGATGCAACTCTAAATCAAAATGTGCAACTAGTGCCATTATGATGCTGAAGGAATCCTCACATGATACCGGAGGAAAAGTGTCATTGTAATCTACCCCTTCTCTTTGCGTAAAGCCTTTTGCCACAAGTCTAACTTTGTTTTGTAGACCCATTTGCATCCTATTGGTTTGGATCCTTTCGGAATTTCCTCTAAGTCCCATACATTGTTGGAACTCATCGATTTCATTTCATCTTCCATTGCCTCCACCCACTTGGCTGAGTGAGGGCTTCTCATGGCTTCTTCATATGAGGTAGGATCACCCTCCATATGAAATGTTTCAATGTCGTAAACTTTGTAAATTTCTTTAGAAATGGATGGTCTTCTTTCTCTTTTAGACCTTCTGAGTTCATCATACTCTTGATCATTTCGTGCCTCAGGTTCTGGCACATTTTATATGTGTGGCTGTTCCGGCTCCCTATCGTTCTCAACAGTGGATTCAGGTGGCTCCTGAAGGACAGGTTCCGAACCTTCTCCCATTGCTGTCAAGTGTGGAGTCACAACAGGTGCCGGCACCACAACCTCAGGGGTTGTAGATGGTGGCATAACAGGTAGCGAGAAAAAAGGCTCCTGAGTCATCGGATTAGGTGCATGCACCCTCTTCTCCTCAATATCAATTTTCTGAGCTACCATGCTCCCCCTCATCAATTCGTCCTCCAAGAAGACTGCATGTCTCGTTTCTACAAACTTTGTGTATCTGTCAGGATAGTAGAAACGATAACCTTTTGATCTATCTGGATAGCCAATGAAGTGGCAAGACACTGTTTTGGGGTCTAACTTTGGAATGTTTGGATTGGAATTTTTTGCCTCAGCTGGGCTCCCCAGACCCTCAAGTGGCACAGAGAGGGGACTCTGCCTATCCACAATTCGTACGGTGTTTTGGGCACCGACTTACTTGGTACTCTCTTGAGAATGTGAATGGCGGTTTTAAGCGCCTCCATCCACAATCCCAATGGGAGGGTGGAATAGCTCATCATGCTGCGCACCATATCGATAAGTCTACGGTTACGCCTTTCAGCTACTCCATTTTGATGAGGTTCGCCCGGCATAGAATACTGGGATACTATTCCATTTTCCTATAGGAACCTTGCAAAAGGTCCAGGTACTTGACCATATGGAGTGTGCCGACCGTTGTACTCCCCCCCCACGGTCGGACTAGACTATCTTAATTCTTTTATCATGCTGAATTTCAACTTCAACCTTGAAATTCTTAAATTTATCCAATGCCTCAGATCTTTATTTAATTGGATAAATATAACCATATCAGGAGTGATCATCCGTGAATGTTATGAATGAATCATAACCATCCACACTTTTCACACGAAACGGTCTACAAATATCAGTGTGAATGATTTCTAGTGTTGCTATACTTCTGTTTGCACCATTTTTGATTTTCTTTACATATTTTCCTTTTATGCAATCTATGCATTGTTCGATATCTGAGAACTCTAACAGAGGAAGAATGCCATTTTTAACGAGGATTTCTATTCTTCCCCTCGAAATATGGCCTAATCTACAGTGCCATAACTTCGATGAGTCATGAGTTTGCTTTCTTTTCTTTTGTTCTTTGTTCGACAATGGAACTTGCTCACTCACATTACACACAGAAAACACTTTCTCATGCATGGATAACAAATAAATCTTGTTGTGAAGTAAAGCAATACCCACACAGGCATCTTTCATCCAAATGGCACACTTGCCATGTCCAAAATAACATTCATACATGTCTTTATCCATGCACGACACACTTATTAAGTTTTTATGGACGGAAGGAACAAATAAAACATCTTTAAGCAGAATAGTAAAACCATCTTCTATCTCCAAAGGAATGTCGCCAATAGCTTCCACTTTTGCTTGAACCCCATTCGCGACCTCAATGCATCTTTCGCTTCTTTGCAAAGTCCTTGTCGAATGGAATCCCTGTAAAGAATTGGCAACATGAACACTTGCACCAGAGTCAATCCACCAAGTAGATTTAGAAAACTTTTCATACAAGGATTCATTTACAAAAGAAACTATGTTTTTACCGTTCTTTGCCATTATGGACTTGTGCCATATTGGGAACTCTTTCTTGAAGTTACCAGGTTTCTTGCAATGGTGACACTGGTCCTTGTCCCCAGGGAGACTCTGCTGATGCTGATGCTGTACGGGGCCTTTGCCATGTGGCTTGGAAGGGGAACATGGTTGTTGTTGGTGAAGGTTCTCTTCCTGTTGTCCTTCACGTAGTTTAGAGAACCACCGTGAATGGACTTAAGCCTTTCTTCCTCTTGAGAACACATCCCAATGGTATTTTTCAATGTCCCATTTTGTAGGGGACATGTTGTAGTTGATGACGAAGTTCTCGAACTGTTGGGGAAGAGAGGCCATGAAAAGATGCACCAGTAGAGCAGGATTGAGCTCGAGGTCAGCATCCATGCTCTTTAACTTAGCCGCCATGTTGCTCATCTTCAAGATGTGCTCACTAATGCCATGTGGCCCTCTAGTATACTTTTCTGTTACCAGCTTTTTGAGCAGCTGGGTGACATACATCTTTGAAGAGCCAGTAAACTAGCTCTTTATCTTTGCTAGACACTCCCCAATAGAGGCACACTCTTCGATTGAGCCCACTATTGCGTTCTCAATCGTATTCTTTACAAAGTCTAAGCACTTTTTGTTTGCATTGACCCACTTTTGGTTATCTATAGAGTATGGCAGCTCCATGGAGCATGGTCCCTCTTCCTCTTTTCCAAAGCAACATCATCTTCAGCATCATCCCTCACTGGGTCCTTTGGCTTAATTGGTTGTTTGTTTTCAACAACCCAGTCAACCTCGGCACAGACAAAGGCCAGGTCTTCCTTCTTCCTCCACTCAGTGTAGTTATCCCCTCTAAGCAGTGGAATGTCCTTGAGGCAACTCATGAGGTTAAGACCTCCTGAAAACCATAAAAGATGTGAGATAAGAAAAAAACAACTATATGCATTAATCCAACGTTGGTATAAATTAAGCATGAAATTGTTTGTGCCATTAAAATTATATCACCGTTGGGTAAAAATAAAATAAATGCACCTTTGACACAAAATAAATGGATCATGATCATGCTATTATTAATGTTGGTCATTTAATAACAAGAGCATAATAAACTTTAAATCACTTTATCACATCTTTAAAACAAATTAATAAGCACTTTATTGCATTCAAGCAATTTATATCAACTATTTGCAGAGTAAAAAAATATTCTCATATTCATAAATTTTAGAATCTTTACAGAAAAAATCTGTCACTTTTGTATTCTCGAAACAAATAGTTTCATTGGAATATTTTAATAGAAAAACTATGCAAGAAAATGCTCAAAAAACTGAGCAAAAACAATTAAAACAACTTCTATAAAATAAAAATAGAAAAACTGTACTATACGCCCTATTGGGCCTTTACTGTAAGCGGCCCACGACTATCTGCCGCGCGCGCTGACAGAACCTTCCTAGCTGCTCGACCAGAAGCGGCCCAACAGCCCGCTAGGCGCTCAGCGCCTACCCCCGCCAGCTGCCACCCGCATGCTCTACCTCTCGCGCTCAGACGCGGCCCAGCCCGCTAGAAGCCCCTGCGCGGCCTTCCTACGCGTGCAACACACGCGCCTACTAGCCGCCGCTTGTGCGTGCTCCCTCGCTCACGGCCACAGCGGCCCGTGGCCCCGCTTGGCCCATGGCCTGGCTTAGCCGCGCGTTGCCCGCCCACGCCGGTCGATCCAAACCGCTCATCGCCTTCCGCCCTAGATCTAACGGCTCCGTGTTCCTCTCGCCAGATCAAAACCCGCCGCGCCACAGCCCCCCGACCTAACCCTATCCGTTTCCCCCCTTTCCACCCCGCGCGCCCCCTTGCTCGTCTCTCTCTGGCGGCGCTTGCGAGCGAGTGGAGACGAGGCTAGGTGGCCGCCTCGCGCGGCGACGGCGCTGGCGGAGGCGAGCCCCTCCCTCTCCGCCACTCCCTTTCCCCTTTCTCTTTCCTCTCTTCTATCCACCTCCCCACCACCCGAAAAAGAGCGATGCACCGAGGAAGACGAGGAGGTTGGCGGCCGGAGCCACGGCGCCCCCTGACCTCCTTGCCGGCGGTGCGTCCACCCGAGGGTGGGCGCACGACCGTCAAGAGGAGTAGCGGCGGTGCCCCTTGCCGGCGCGCGGCGGCGGCCGGTGGTTTCCTTTTTTTTGAATTGGTTCTTCTCTGTGGGTATTTTCTCTTGGGATTTGAGGAGTGGTTCGGGGCTTTTGGGTGCTGGATCTGGGAGGAACTAGGGTTAGGGTTTAACCTTTTGGGGATTTTTTTGCCCTCGAAGGGCTGTGTCCTTCTTCCCTATGTCTCGGCTTGCCGATGCGCATAGGGATCGAGGGGGACGGCGTGGCCAGAGGGGCAGGCGCACTTTTGGGGTTAGATCTAGGGTTTTATTTTGCCTTTTCTGTTTCTACTGAAAGATCTAGAATTAGAGAGTGCTCTAATACCAATGAAAGAACAACCTTTAGGATCTCCTAGTCTAGATAGTCACGATAGACTTTAGGATCTGAGAGAGAGAGAGTACCACCTGCGCCCTGGCTCGACGTGCATGAGCCAGAGGGGATGCCAGAGTTGGCGCTGCTGCTAGCGTCAGTGGCCATGGGAAAAGGGGGTGCGAGCGTGTGGTGACGGTGGCGGTGGTAGTGCTTCCCGTCGGCACAACGCTTAGCCTAGATCGGTAGGGCTTGTAGGTGGGGCGGCTAGGGAACGGCTAACCACGTAAGGCATGCTACTGGCCCCCACCTCCTTTATATAGCGCTGGCGATAGGGGACCACCAACCAGATGAGGTTTGGCGCCCTTGATCAGGGCGCAGATAACAGACTCCGTTTGGGCCGGTGGGCTCGAACGGGGACAGATCAATCTAACAATAGGATCTCGAGCGGAGCAGATATTGGGTAAAGTATAAGGACGACTGTCGTACATGGGAGGGGCTGGAGAGGGAGAGGAGGGAGAAGAAATACCGGCGGACAGGGGATGGTCGCCTGAGTTCGGTTGGCCGGAGCCGTAGCGCCTAGCTCCACCGGCTCCCTTTTTTGCGCGAGGAGCAGAGCGAGCGAGGCGAGCGCCTAGCATCCAACGCAAATCCAGTGTTTAGACCGGCCGCCATCCGAGGCTGGGAGGAGCTCCGAGATGCCGCATATATCGATGCACGGTCGTACCAGAGCACAGGGCGGCAGGGAACCAGCGCCACATCGAGGCTATCAGCGAGAGGCCGACCAATTTTTACGGAGGCACTGGGATTTGGAGGAGAGGCGTGCGGAAGCCCAAGGTGACGTCCCACAACTAGGGACCACTAGTGGAAACGAGGTATTTTGTTGATCCCGAAAAGGGGCTTTAACACCGGTTCTTCTATGAACCGGTGTTAAAGGGGGGGTCGTACCAGCGTGGCCCCTGCGGCATTAAAGGATCCCCCCCTTTAACACCGGTTCGTGCCACGAACCGGTATTAAAGGTCCCTGCAGCAGTGGCCCGCGCACCCCCCCTCCTTTAACACCGGTTCGTGGAATGAACCGGTGTTAAAGGGGGGGATATATAAGACACCACCCCAGCCCACACACACCCCACTCTTCCATTCTTTCACATTTTGGAGCCTAGCAAGAGGGTGTGAAGAGTGCTAGTTTGTGTTTTTTTCATATGCACTAGAGGTGTTCGGTGAAATGCCCGAGAGCTCAAAATAAGCTTTCTTGTTGCTCTTTCCGTCTCGGTCGAGGTCGGCAACTATAGTTTCATGTGTCATTGATGTACTATATATATAAATGGTCATCTCCCTATTATTTTTTGATATATACTACATATTAATGCAGATGAATCGGCAATGGATGTACGGTGACCGCCGCACTTCCGAGTACATTACGGGCCTCCAAAATTTCATCGTTGTGGCTAATGCAAACCGTGGTCACAATAGTTTTATGTGTTGTCCGTGTGTTCACTGTCAGAACAAGAAAGACTACTCAAATACCAGAACCATTCACGCCCACCTGCTTTGATCCGGTTTCATGCCCAGCTATAATTGTTGGACCAAGCACGGAGAAAAAGGGGTTGTGATGGAAGACAACGAAGAAGAAGAGGATGATGAAAACTATCATAATATGTATCCTGAATATGATGATAATGCAACGGAGGTAGATAATGAAGATCAAGAGGGAGCAGATGGGCCCGCTGATGACGATCTTGGTCGGGCCATTACTGATGCAAAGGAAGAATGTGAAACTGAAAAGGAGAAGGAGAAGCTGGAGCAGATGTTAAAGGATCACAAAACATTGTTGTATCCAACTTGCGAAGATGGCCACAAAAAGCTAGGTGCCACACTGGATTTGCTGCAATGGAAGGCAGAGAATGGTGTGACTGACAGCGCATTTTCAAAGTTGTTGGTAAAAATGAAGAATCTTCTTCCAAGAAATAATGAGTTTCCCGACAGTACATACCAAGCAAAGAAGGTTGTCTGTCCTCTAGGATTAGACGTGCAGAAGATGCATGCCTGCATTAATGACTGCATCCTCTACCGCGGTGAGAAGTACGAGAATTTGGATGCATGCCCGGTATGCACTGCACTGCGGTATAAGATCAGACGAGACGATCCTGGCGATGTTGAGGGAGAGGCCCATAGGAAGAAGGTTCCCGCCAAGGTTATGTGGTATGCTCCTATAATACCACGGTTAAAACGTCTCTTCAGAAATAAAGAGCTTGCCAAGTTGTTGCGATGGCACATGGAAGACCGTAAGAAAGACGCGATGTTGAGACACCCCGCTGATGGGCACAGTGGAGAAAAGTCGAGCGAGAGTACCCGGACTTCGCACGTGACGCAAGGAACTTAAGGTTTGGTCTAAGTACAGACGGCATGAATCCTTTTGGTGAGCAGAGCTGCAGTCACAGCACCTGTCCTGTGACCCTATGTATCTATAACTTTCCTCCTTGGTTGTGTATGAAGAGGAAGTTCATTATGATGCCAGTGCTCATCCAAGGCCCGAGGCAACCTGGCAACGACATTGATGTGTACCTAAGGCCATTAGTTGAAGAACTTTTACAGCTGTGGGCCAAACCAGGTGTACGTATGTGGGATGAGCACAAAGGGGAGCCATTTGACCTACGAGCATTGCTTTTCGTAACCATCAATGATTGGTCTGCTCTTAGTAACATTTCAGGGCAGACAAACAAGGGATACAATGCATGCACACACTGTTTAGATGATACTGAAAGTGTATATTTGGATAAATGTAAGAAGGTTGTGTACCTAGGGTATCGCCGATTTCTTCCGAACCTGCATCTAGTAAGAAAGAAAGGCAAGCATTTCAAACGTCTGGCAGAACCCCGGAGGAAGCCTGTCCTCCGTACCGGTGAGGAGGTATTTGGTATGGTCAAGGACCTAGAAGTAATCTTTGGAAAAGGTCCTCGCAGTCTAACTGTTCCGAATGACGATGTCGGACACGCGCCCATGTGGAAGAAGCAATCTATATTTTGGGACCTACCCTATTGGAAAGTCTTTGAGGTCCGCTCTTCAATCGACATGATGCACGTGACGAAGAATGTTTGCGTGAACCTGCTAGGCTTTCTAGGAGTGTATGGGAAGACAAAAGATACACCGGAAGCACGGCAGGACCAGCAACGTCTGAAGGCCCCTGAAGAGCCTATGCATCCTGAGAACGAGAAGGGTAAACGATGCCACTTAACTCCTGCCAGCTATGCTCTTACCAAAGCAGAGAAGGAAATCTTTTTTGAATGTCTGAGCAGTATCAAGGTCCCGTCTGGCTTCTCGTCGAATATAAAGGGAATAATAAATATGGCAGAGAAAAAATTCAAAACCTGAAGTCTCATGACTGCCACGTGATTATGACACAATTGCTTCCGATTGCATTGAGGGGGCTTCTACCTGAAAATGTTCGAGTACCCATTGTGAAGCTATGTGCATTCCTCATTGCAATATCTCAAAAGGTAATCGATCCAGAAAGCCTACCAGGGTTACAAACAGATGTGGCCCAATGTCTTGTCAGCTTTGAGTTGGTGTTCCCACCATCCTTCTTCAATATTATGACGCATCTCCTGGTTCACCTAGTAGAAGAGATTGCCATTCTCGGTCCTGTATTTCTACACAATATGTTCCCCTTTGAGAGGTACATAGGAGTCTTAAAGAAATATGTTCATAACCGTGCTAGGCCAGAAGGAAGCATCTCCAAGGGCTATGTAACAGAGGAGGTCATTGAGTTCTGTGTTGATTTTATTCCTGACCTTAAGGCGATTGGTGTTCCAGAATCACGACATGAGGGGAGACTGCATGGAAAAGGCACCCTAGGATGTAAAGCAATGATATGTAGGGACGGGCATTCTCTCAATCAAGCACACTACACGGTTTTACAAAGATCTATCTTGGTTGCCCCGTGTATCAATGAACACAAGAATTTAATACGCCTCAAACACCCGGGGCAGTCTGATGAATGGATTATAAGTGAACACATGGCGAGTTTTGGCGGCTGGCTGCAAAGACTTCTCACGAATAACACCACTGTTGGGGATCAGCTGTACTTGTTGGCCAGGACACCATCTTCGACTGTATGTACTTTCCAAGGGTACTAGATAAATGGGAATACATTTTACACGATAGGCCAAGATAAAAAGAGCACCAACCAAAACAGTGGTGTCCGCTTCGATGCAGCAGAAGACAATGGGCAAAAGACCACGTATTATGGGTTCATAGAGGAGATATGGGAACTTGACTATGGACCTAATTTTAAGGTCCCCTTGTTTCGATGCAAATGGGTCAAGCTAACAGGAGGAGGGGTTGAGGTAGACAAGAAGTATGGAATGACAATGGTGGATCTCAACAATCTTATGAAGAACCTAGACGAACCATTCGTCCTAGCCAATGATGTGGCTCAGGTTTTCTATGTGAAGGACATGTCCTCCAGACCAAAAAAAAGAAAAAATATGCAAACGAATACATCATATGATGAGCCAAAGCGTCACATAGTTCTTTCAGGGAAAAGAAACATCGTGGGAATCGAGGACAAGACAGACATGTCAGAAGATTATAATAAGTTTGATGAAATTCCGCCCTTCATAGTGAAAACTGACCCAAGCATTCCGTTAAGTAAAGAAGATGCTCCATGGTTACGTCTGAAGCGATCATAAGGAAGGACATATGCCAAGAAGTTCATGCTCATATTATGTAACTCTAGTTCATGTTAATATTAATACATGTCTTGAGTGTTAGTCTTGTTCTGTGGATGGACCGGGACTATGAGAAGAAGTTGTCCCGATTCGTACTTACCATTAAGATCTGATCTCCAAACGCGCGCGGTCACATATTAGGGAGTGCCTCTATGACCAGTTTCTTGGAGATGCCGGAGGACTAGGCTCCGTCGGCATCTCCCTGAAACTGGCCGTAGTGGTGTCCCTGCTCTCGAAAACCATCTTGCAGCTTTGTAACTTCTCTAACTTGATCAATACACCTAGGAGCTAACTAATTTCACATATTAGGGAGTGCCTCTATGACCAGTTTCTCGGAGATGCCGGAGGACTGGGCTCCGTCGGCATCTCCCTGAGACTGGCCGTAGTGGTGTCCCTGCTCTCGAAAGGAGGTAAGGCATAGCCTCAAAATGGCTGGAGGACTGGACTCACAAGGATGCCTATTTATAGTACAAGCAGCTCGACATAGTGTCGACACTTACGAAATAATGTCGACACTCACCCCTATTATTAGTGCTGACTCGTGTTTTGTCCCGGTTGGTGTCTCCAACCGGGACTAAAGGTTCATATTTAGTCCCGGTTGGTGTCTCCAACCGGGACTAAAGGTTCGTCCCGCCATTTTTTCCCGCCATTTTTCTTCCCGCCAGTTCTTCTTCCCGTCATTTTTCTTCCCGCCATTTTTCTTCCCGCCAGTTCTTCCCGCTAGTTCACTATATATATATGTAGGGGGTTGGCCTCCATTGTCATTGCACATCTCTAGACTCATATCTGCAACCTCATCACTCTTTCCCATGGCTTCCACCGTAGCACTAACCCCCAGGGAGGCGGAGGCGCTTTGCGCCTCGAACTACCCCTGCCCGCCGGGCTACAGTGTCCCCGTCGGCTGGATGCTGAGCGTAGGAGGCGTGCCGGTTCCTCCTTTCCCTCTAGGTGTGGCGCGCCGGATGGCCATCACGAACCACTACTACTTCGAGCTCACGCCGGAGCAGCGGAGGAATCCCAGATGGCATCCCGACTATTTCCCTACTTGGGAAGCCTTCTTCGTGGATCGGCATGAGAGGGCGCTCGCCAGGCACGAGGAGGACGGCCCACCTCCTCCTAACTTCAACGAGGCCGGCCGTCGGATATGGTGGCGCGGTCGGACTCTCCAGAGCGTCATGGCCTATGACACTGCCGCCGACTCTAACCCCCGTCTGCGCTACCCTCAAGTCCAGCCCACGCGCTACCCTCAAGTCCAGCCCACGCGTACTCTCTAGAGGTTCAATTACGGCGACCCCGACGATGACAGCGATGACGGCAGCGGCGAGTACGACGACTACAGTGGCGAGTATTACAGGTGTAGGCAGGAGCATGACCGAATCACTCCAACATTCCGAAACAAGTTTGGCCGATTGTTACTTAATCTGGCCATGTATCTTAATTTTCAGTTCCAGTTCGGCCGATTGTTACTTAATCTGGCCATGTGTCTTAATTTTCAGTTCCAGTTCGGCTTTATGTAACTGTCTCAAAATGACCTATCTCATTCGAGGTTTCTTGGCTTTCGGGTCAAATGACCAATGTTATGACCAATGTTAATACAAAATATGCGGCATTAAAATATGATTTGATCTAATAAAAATCATTTTTTAGATGCTTCATATTTCTTATGTTCAAAGTTTTAGGATTTAACAATTTATTTTGGTTTGAATTGAATAATCAAAATTTATATGTAAGTGCTTTAATTATTTTGAAAATTTTCATGTAAAGTAAATATAAAATGATTTACATGAATGGATAGAAATTATTTTTATGAAAATTATGATATATTATTCATATTTTTCTGAGTTGAAATGACAAAGATATGAATTTTCTAAATTCATATCATATTTTTGAATTAAAAATGCCCCTTTAATGCATGAAATAAATGCCCCCCCCTTTAACACCGGTTCCAGACAGGAACCGGTGTTAAAGGGGGGGGGGCATTTATTTCGTTTCCCGCGCGCACCCCCCCTTTAACACCGGTTCCAGCCACGAACCGGTGTTAAAGGGGGGGTAATAAATGCGCGCGGGAAACACCCCCCCCCTTTAACACCGGTTCCAGCCACGAACCGGTGTTAAAGGGGGGGTAATAAATGCGCGCGGGAAACGCCCCCCCCTTTAACACCGGTTCCAGCCACGAACCGGTGTTAAAGGGGAGTGTATTTATTTCACCTTCCTCCCCTTCCTTTCTTCCCCCACTGAGCCAGATCGATCGAGAACACAGAGAGAAGCGCTGCCCCCGACCCGCCGTCTCGCCGCCGCCTCTTCAGAGCCCGACCCGCCGTCTCGCCGCCGCCTCTTCGGAGCCCGACCCGCCGTCTCGCCGCCGCCGCTCGGAGCTCAAGGTTCGCCGCCCCCGACCCTCTCTTCCCCGCATCGGCCCTCCCTCTAACACCTCCTTCGTTCGACGCCTGCTCCGGCCGCGCCCGGCCGGCCCTCCCCCGCTCCTCCCGGCGTTGGCGATGCCGTCCACGGCGTTGGCCACGGCGACCACAGCCACAGTGGTCGCGACCAAGACCACGACTGCGAACACCTCGCCGATCCCACGGTTCGGCTGAGAGCAGGCCACCGTCGAGCCCCGTGACGGCGGCACGGTACACACCTTCAATAGTTAGCAGTAGTCTGTTAGATACTCGGTGATAATTTTGTTTTGGCTGAAGATATATTATTTTGCCTCAAGGACAAGTACGAGGTGGTCTTCATGTAGTTTTTTTTAAATCAAATCATCTTCAGTTACAAGTATGGTATATTCAGGTCGCCTTGATCCTCAACGGTGATGTTGGCGAGCCGGCAACCTCAGAAGAACATAATTAACTCGGAAAAAACTTGACACTGTAGTGTTGGTAGACCTCAGAACTGTCAACCAAAACTTGTGCTAGTTTAGAAGTAGACATCTGTCGTCGATGCCACCCGCGCCTGGCCCTCCTCCTGCTGCTCCCGGCGACGCTGCTGCTGCCGCGGGCACGACGCTGTTGTCGGCGTCAGCGGCTACGACGTGCCGGCGGGCACGAGGGTGGCCGTGAACGCGTGGGCCATCGAGGGACCCGGTAAGCGGGGGCGATGGCGCGGTTCGACCCGGACAGGTTCGCGGCGGCAAGGTGGACCTGCACGGCGCACATCTGGAGCTGGCCGGTGCCGTTCGGCTCCGGGCGGCGGCTGTGCCCGGGCAGGTCGATGGCGCTGATGAACGAGTGGAGTTCGCCCTGGCCAGCATGCTCTGTGGCTTCGATTGGGCGCTGCCGGAGGGGACACATATGAACATATTTGCATAATATATCAACTATATAAACACAGTTCTTTAGGCCTCGTTGGTTTAGGCTCTAGAAGACCGGGATTGACTTGGGTTACGGTCCAATCCACATCATCCTCCCCGCCGAGGCAAAAATTCGAGAAATATGGAGTATTTGTCTATTTCTGTATAGTATTTTTTTGTTTGGCCAATCCATTTCATTTACATAGTCTTGGTATGAAAATAAATAATCGCCAATTGACCCTCGGAACGATTCCAGGGTGCCAAAGATGGGCGAGATGAACGTAGTGACATCGACCCCGACGATCTAGGCCTTAATCCTTGCACATGTGAATTAGAAGCATGCGGAGTAAAAAGAAAATAGCTTATAGCAAAGATATTATAATAGGCCAAGCCTAAACCCTAACTAACCACCTCGCTCTCTTCCCCGTGCAGGAGCGTCTCGCCGCCGCCGCTTCGGAGCTCATAGGCCACGCCTAAACGCCGACGCCGCCCGCCGCCCGACGAGCCCGCCGCTAGCACCGCCGCATCCGTCCGACGAGCACCGCCGCCCGACGAGACCAATGTCACCCCATCGGTGAGCGCCACGTGTCTGCCACGTGTATGATTGCTGACTCATCCTGATTAAAACTTGTTTGCTCGATAAATTATACTACATGCATAGATTAAAAGTTGTATACAAATTGGACCTCTGACTCATTTGTGTATTTATTTGTGTATTTTGGTATGAATAATATGTATATTTGTGTATAAATCCAAGTCCACTTGAATGTTTACACTCTTACTCTAGATAATATTATTGTTTTAGAAACTATGGATCCACTTAGTAGAAACCTTGAAGAAGAAGAAATAATGGAGACCATTATTGATGAGGACACCTCACAATATCTGAACTTGGAGGGACATGATGACGACAACTCAAGTACTAGTCATGGAGAAGATGAAGACTCCGGTGAACGCAATTTAATGGTTATAAAGTCCGGCGAGGTATATGCATTGATTAAGCCTCTGCTGACTTTCGTGTATACAAATTAATGCTTCTTTCTTCTTTTAGCCCTCTGGATCGACCAGCCAGCAACCATCTTCTTCTATGAAAAAGAGCAAGCGAGGCGCGAGCCAGCGGTTGAAAGATCATGCAAAGTTCACGATCGAAGCAGTCCGTGTTGATGGCAGGCCGATGGAGCCCAAGAAGGCCGCAGACAAATTTGTACGTCATGCTGGAGTTCTTGTTAGGGACCAAATCCCAATCATAATTGAAAATTGGAATAAGCCAAAGAAGGGCGACGGTACCTTTGTCGATGACAGATCCAAAGAAACGCTTTGGAATTCGTTGGTGGTAAGTTTCACCCTTCCGCCAGAGGAGGATGAAAACAACCCGGTTATAAAGGAAAAGGTCAAAGAGTGGACTCTAAAGAAGATGGCTGACGCTTTCCGCAACTGGAAGACAAAATTGAACAAATTTGTCAAATATGGCGAGACTCCAAATTTCGAAGACGCATATTATGCGAAGATAAGACCTCACTGGCCCGAATTTGAGACATATAAAAAAAGTGCTATAGATAAAAAGAGGTCAGAAACCAATACGCATATTATGCGAAGATAAGACCTCACTGGCCCAAACTTTCCACCAGAGGACGGGGTCAGGTGGCTACATACCTCAGAGGCCTAAGTGGGAGGAAGCTGAGAAGGCCCTGCGCGAGAGAGGGATCACACCCCAGACAGATGGGTGGGACCTACGTGCAAAGACTTGGTTCTACGGAATCGGGGCAAGGTTGGACCCAGAAACAGGATTGTGTATCTTCCCAACCCTCCTTGCCAAACCCGTCAGTGAACTCATCACGGCATACGAGGAAACATCCGCCAGGACCTTCCATCCCGACAGAGAGAATGACCAGCTCACACGCGCCATCGTAAAAAAGAACACCCTGGACATGCACGAGGCACAGGGGGTATGACGTGGAAGGATGGGTTTGCCGACTGGAGCGACTCTTACAGATGGCGCGGCAGAAAAGAAAAAGAGCGTACAGAGCGGATGACACAGATAGAACATGCACTTGCGGCGCTGCAGGCGCAAGTGAATGCACAACAGAGCCATCAAGCTACCGGCCCATCTCAGCGGCACGAAGAGCCTACATTGGAAGCTGCCCGCGGCCCAGACTCTGCGCGGAAAAGCAGTGTGGCTTTCACGGAGAACGTGCAGCCCACGCTTGAAATGACGGGTCCTCGATACCCCGTGGATGAGATCACGGAGAGCAAACACGCTGAGCTGCATGTGAGATTAATCGGCTTATCCATTAAGGTGGTTGTCGGCTATGCCTTACCTCCTATAGCTGGTGGAACTTACCACTGCCGACCGATTCCAGATGGCTATGCTATTGTCAGGGTGGATGAGGTTGTGAAGGAATATGAGGAAGCACAGCTTGACCATGCTACAGGTGAAGGGGAAACTCAACTCAAATTTGCAGTGAAAACAACCATTCTTTGGAAGAAGGAACACATTGTGCTTCCAAATTGGAGGTCACTGGCACCCCCGCCGTCTCCGCAGCGTCAGCAGTCTGAGCCGCTTCAGCTATCTCCTGCGCGGCAGCCATCTCCGGCGCGGCAGCCATCTCCTGCGCGGCAGCCATCTCCGGCCCGTCAGCCATCTCCTGCGCGGCAGCAATCTCCGGCCCGTCAGCCATCTCCGGTGCTTCAGCCATCTCCTCAGCGTAAGCGGAAGAGCACTGCCACGAGGAGCATCAGTAGCACTGCCACAAAGAAATCCGCAAGAAACCGTACGCCAAAGAGTTCAAAAAACTACGTCCCGCAGCCTTTCGCCAAGCCATTGCCGGTTTTACCGTGGAATCGCAGCGACAAGGAGACCAATAGGATCTTGGAAGAACAGGTCAAGAAATTCTTTGCACCTAGACGGGCCGAGCCAAAGGAGAAAATAGATCCGGCGGTGGTGGAGAAGTTTTACAATAATCTTTCGAAACCTGAAACCCCACTTGTGCCGGACTACGAGCGCCAGATTTTGAAGGCGGATGCAAGGCGCCGTAGGGAGACTGAAAGTAGCAGTCGTGAGGCACCCCAGAAAACAGTTCCCATGCTCGGAGAGCAGGAAAACCAATCATGTGCCCCGCTCCAAATGTTCGACACACGGGACGCTCCTCCCGTAAATGATTACGAGGCAGAGCTACAAAGAAAGGCCAATGAGATGGGGATGACTTACATTGCATACTTGAACGTCATGGGAGACAACTTGCCCAAATGCGATGCCAACCCCATACATCCATGGAAGTATGGGAAGAATCTCGTCAAGAAAGAGGATCTCAAGACTCTACCAACAAAGATGCGAAAATTGCACAAGTGGTACCTTCATTTCTGCAAGACGAGAAAGGTAGAATGGATCACGGCGCATATAAGAGATGATATTTTCTTCTGCGGAGATGACGCGATCGACTTCAACATTCAAGACTTGCATTTTCTATTCAATCAGAAGGAACTCGACAAAGCTGCCATCAGCCTTTATTGTGTGTAAGTACTATTTCTATAATTTATATCTAATCTCATTCACTTTATTAATTGCATGTATATATATATGCTCACCATATATGTATATACTATTATGCAGGAAAAAGGTTATGGAATGCAGGAAAGGAGGCCCTTTTGACATTGGGTTCGTTGACCCAAATAGAGTTCATGAAGAAGTGGTAGAAACCAAACCCGGGCAAACAGAAGATTACTTGCTAACGTCTTTACTGAGACAACAAACCAAAAGGGAAATACTATTTCCTTACAACTTCTCGTGAGTACTGTTACCCTCTCTCTTGTACACATTCTATTTCAGATTACTCGATGTTAAGTGTAATTGATGATGAGTTATGCGTGCGTAGGTTCCACTTTATTCTGCTAGTCATTCAACCCGACTCAGGAAAAGTCCTTGTCATGGACTCGTTACGAAAAGAAAAAGAGATATGGGCAAACTTTAGAGAGATGATCCAGAGCTAATTTCAATCATATTATCGCACTAGATCGGCAACTTTCGTGACAATAAGTAATTAATTACTCCTTTATCCATTTTCTTTATCGGACAGGGTTTGGAAAAGGTTCACGGGCAGGGCCGTGGGTGAATGGTCAGAAGAACTAAAATTTGTAGACCAAAATGTAAGTAATACTATCTAGCTTCCAATTCCATTATATCATGCTTTATTGATTATTATTTTGATTGAACTCTCTATTCTCGTAAAGTGCGCGCATCAGGGACACGGCAATAACTTATGTGGGTACTATGTTTGCGAATTCATTCGCAACACGATATGTGCGACGGGCCAAGCCGCACTAGAACAACTTAGAGTAAGTAAACAAAGTCCACAACATTATTTTATTACCATCAATTGTGTTGAGTTTTATTCTTATATATATATTGACGGCCCATTCTTCATATATATTCAGATCGAATGGATGCGGGACCAACTCCTACCATTTGAACGCATACAAGCCATTCAAGAGGAATTGGCGGGGTTCATACTTGATGAGGTCGTCACGCCTGGCGAAGAACTCTTTAGATATCCACCAAAATGAACGATGACGATGTATGTGCCGATGACGATGTATGTGCCGATGACGATGTTTGTGTATAATAATAGTTGCTTAATTATTCATGTACTCATATGTACCGATGACGATGTTTGTGTATACCGCTCCCGATCGATTCCCCCTTGCTCCCCCCTCCCGCAGAAATACGCCCAGAACGGGGCAGAGGCAGAAGTCTGCCGCGGCAGAGATTTAGGCCGTTTTCCTGCCGCGGCAGAAACTCTGCCGCGGCAGGAAAACGGCCTAAATCTCTGCCGCGGCAGACTAACCTTTAACACCGGTTCCAGATACGAACCGGTGTTAAGGGGGGGGGCTGAGGCCTGCGGCAGCCCCACGTGCGCCACCCTTTAACACCGGTTCGTATAAGAACCGGTGTTAAAGGGCCCCCCCTCTAACACCGAACCCTCAACAGCGGTTGGGGAACCGCTGTTAGAGGGCCGTCCCAACCGGAGTTAAAGGGGGTGGCCTGCACTAGTGGACCCTCGGACGAGGCTTGGTTGGACGATCCGCGTCTGGTCTCTGCAATGTAATTGGCTAATAGGGGTGGTTACATAGATATGACTTATATGTAAGATATATTACTTTATATATTAAGAAACCAGTAAGTGAATGATTGGTCCGACCGATAAAAACATGAACTGACAGCCTCACCGGTTCGATCACCATTACGATTTTTTAAACTATGGACCCAGGTGGTCCACGTCAATTGACTGTATGGAATATCGTTTCGATAGCTTGCTCTTTATTTATATGGTCCTCATTCGTTATGTTATCCTCTACATATTGCCACGGATACACAACTTGTCGTAGTAAACAATAGTTATTGTGCATGACAAAATGAGGCAAAAATATACATTTTGACGACAAGTATGTATTATGTTGCAATAGATGGGCATTTTTTGCAACAACATTGGTACCTATCATAACGTGATACGGTTTCTACAATATCTTTTTGAATATTACCATAGATAACTTTTTTGTTGCGAGACCTAGTTCCTATTGCATCAAAATGATTAATTCGTGCAACAGAATTTGGTTGTTGCAATATCGAAGGCATATTGCAACGGCCATGCAGATTGTTGCAACACGGAGCCTCTATTGAAATAAAAAAAGTATTTACTGCAACAAAACTTATTCGTGGTGATATGAACATCCTAGTACCATGAATGGGTAACTCATGGCAATATTTCATTTTATTGTAGTGAAATGTGGCTATAGCAATGGATATTGTTGCAATAGACCTGATTTCCTGTAGTGTTTCTTTGTTTTCTTGTTTCTAAAAAATCAAAAACACCAAAAATATTTTTTGTTCTTATTTGGTTTTGTGAGTTCTTTGCAGGGTTTGGCCGTCCTTAGTGGATTTTGGTTTCATGTTATTATTCAAGTCACACAAGTGAACGGCAATAATGAAGATTAAGACAACTCGAGGAGTGGTAAGAGGCTGGTAACGAACTCTATTTGTTTCATTTTTGTACATATACTCATCATTGTGAGCATGATTTGCCTGTTTGTGTAAGGTGTATGTCATTATGGATGCTTAGTAGTTCTTGCTTGTATATGATTAGCTCCAGCTTGGTAATAGTTTGTAGCATGTTAGATGAATGTTTGCCTGCATTGTTTTGTTCATACTTTGGTATGATATTGTGGTATCCTCCTCTGACTTTTCAAGTGAGTCGACTTGGGACATGCTCACGCATGCATATGGCTAATCAATAGTTAGTAAGCCTCGGTGATTTATTTTGCCTCTGAGTTCTTGTATCACTTGCATGCCATAATTAATCCTATTTTGTTGCAAGCATGATTATGACAGTTATTGCTCTCTCGTTTGTTGCTCTCTCTATTAATAGCCTTCACTCGCACTGAGTATGTGTTCTACCTGTGCTTCCAACTCCCCAAAACCATTATTGCCAGCGATGTCCACTATACCTACCTATTAGGATCATTTGCAACTTCAGCGCATATTCTATATGCCGTGTTTTCTTCCAAAATAAAAAGTTTGTTTGTTTTGAGAAAGTTAGTTAGTAAAGCTCTCACCAATTGATGGCACACTTTATTGCTTGCACTTAATAATCCTGAACCATTGTGACTAGTCCATGAAAGTTATATGCTTGCAAATTATATGCTAGGAGTCAGCAGAACCGTGTGCTCACAGGGAACGCTTTAAACACTTTTTGGATATCTCATCAAGTTGATTCCTTGCTCTTTTGTTTAGGGATGTCGACGATGTGAAATAAAAGGGGAGGTTGTGAGTTCATGGAGTCTATACGTTGTGTTAGAGAAACGCCTGGGCCGCTAGCCTAAGCCATGCCTAATCATGGTGGAAACTTGCAGCATCACCATAATGAGCATTTATGAAGCACCCTCAATAAAAAGCTATATACATAGTAAATAAAAATATTGCTGAGATGCTCATTGTCTGCATGCCTTGTCATTTTGGTTATGGGAATGCTCATGTACCATGTGCAAGGGGTACCCCGTTGGAGGTTCTCGATGATATGCATGTATTTACAATGACAAGAACTTTCAGGTGACTAAAGTTGAGTAGCATGCGGAGTGGCCCTCGCACTCAAGGGACTTGGGATTTCCAGTTTATGGTCTGTCAAGCATATAATTCAGAGTGGACCTTACTTTCACCTTAACCACATGAAGATGCCTATGATAGGGGCAATGAGATCTCAAAGCTAATGAGTACCTTCCTTTCAGCATTTGGAAGCCTTTCAAAACCTTTCAAAACCGTTTTCACAACCTTGTTGAGTCACCACTTATTCTATGAGCACCTTCTTGAGAGCATAGTTGTCATTCTTGTGTTTGTTCCAAAACTTGGTTAATTATGTCATGACTTTGATGCTTGTATCTCTGATTTCTTTACTTCTAGTCTTCATGTGAACTTCAGAGGTGCTTTGGCATTTATATTGTGCTCTTAAAACAAAGGCAAGCGAGATACCACTCTATCATACCTTATTATGAGCATTGCAATGTTGCTTATATTTATGTTTCATGCTAATTATTATTATTGAGTTGGTTTATCTTGATAGCTTGCAATGACTATTGAGTAGAGTTAGTTGCATACTCTTTATTATGAATTATCTAAGCATCTACTCCTGTGTTGAGAAATATTTACATCATATGAAGCAAAGTGTTCGTGAAAGTTCTTTATCACACTCAGTTCTCAACTGAATTGCTTGATGACAAGCAATAAGCTAAGCTTGGGGGGAGTTGATACGTCCAAAACTTATCTACTTTCTCGAAAACTTTGCTATTGTTTCTCCTCTAAACTTGGGTGATTTGGACACAACTAACACGGACTGAAGCTGTTTTCAGCATAATTACTTTGGTGTCTTGTCTTGTGGAGAAAATCAACTATCAGGAAAACTCCCGGAAAATATGCCAAAAATTATATTTCACCAGAAGATCCACGGATCCAGAAGACGAGACGGAGAAGGAGCCTAGGGGGCCCACACCCATGCCATGCGCGGGCCCACCACTGGCCGTGCCTGGGGGGGGGTGCAAGCACCCCAGGCACCCCTCGGCCTCCCTTTGCACCTATAAGTTGCCTTTCAACCTAAAAACCGAGGGGGGTTCAATAGTTTTCCAGAAAGAGTTCCGCTCCGCCTCCGCCACCAGAAACCAAGATTCGGATCCAGAAAATTCGTTCTGGCACTCTACCGGGACGGGGAATTTGGAGAGGATCATCACCATCGTCATCACCAACACATCTCCATCAACCACCGATGTTTCCCTCATCCATGAGTTAGTAATCCCCCGTTGTAGGCTTGGGGATGGTTAGAATTGGATGAGTTATATCATGTAATCGAATATGATTGTTAGGGCATAGTGCCTAGTATCTCTATTAGTGCTATTTGACTTTGTTGCAACTTGTTGTGCTTAATGCTTGTCACTAGGGCCCGAGTGCCATGATCTCAGATCTGAACTTATTATTGATTCATTATGATAGTATTGTTTGTGATATTATCTGCAAGTTTTGTACACATATCATTGTCCGGATCCGAAGGCCACAAAGTGACAATAATTGGGACAACCGGAGGGGATGGCTGTGGTGTGAGGATCACATGTGTTCACGGAGTGTTAATGCTTTGCTCCGGTGCTCTATTAAAAGGAGCACCTTAATTGCCAGTAGTTCCCTAGAGGCCCCGCTGCCACGGGCTGGCTAGATAGAAGATGTTGTGCAAGTTCTCATTGCGAGCACGTATGACTATATTTGGAGCACATGCCTAGGATTGTTTAGTACATGTATGCTTGTTATTATTTATCTGCAATGCCCTAGATCTTGAAGTTACATCTTTAGACTCGTCCATGCAGCGCCCGCCATCCATCCCTATGCCTACCACACTCGAATCCCACTGTTTACCGTTACTGTTGCTATTGCTCTTCTTCCACTGTTGATGTTGCTACTACAAACTGTTGCTACTGATAAACTTTTGTGAGCAAGAACTATTTTGTAGCGGTCCCAACCTAATAAGGTAGAGATCCTTGGGTTTATAATGCTAGTCCCTGGATCGAATAGCTAGCATCCACAATTTAAGATGTAATATCAAGAAACAAAGGTCATATTACAACTTTATAACCAGGAATAAAATAATTCATTACATCTTAAATATCTCATTTGGCTATCTCAGTACAATGCAGCAAATATAACTATATAGCATGGAGTCCTTCATATTCAAAGTGCCACAGGCAATCATGTTGGTTGTAGACTTGTAATCCTATTCAACGCACTTCACTAACATCAAACAAACCTGTAACATAATAAGTTATAGCCACAGGGGTCAATACATTTGGATTGTATTGGCAAGTGATACTATGGTAGAATAGTGGTATCTATCATCTCTTTGCATTTGGCTAAGTGTAGCTGAGGCTTGCTTTGCTCAAAATAAGTTTTCCTTATTAGTAGAAAACACTAAGTTTTTGTTTGTCAAATCACCCAAGGAACAACCAATAGAATTGGTTAACCTTTAACCCTTGTTCAACCACAAGTTTTTAACTTGGAAATTAGGATGAGGAGACCCTTGATAGCTTCCATGTCTTGATGCTCAAATTGTCCATTGTCGGGGACACGACTAAGTACTTAGATTTTACTCTCGAGAGAGGTGGTGCACTTTCCCCACAAGACTCAACATGCATAGAGACAAGATATTTCACAAGTCTTCCCTTAGACCAAATGGACGCGTTCCAACGTATCACCCCCTACCACCTTCTGTCCATCTGGATAAGTTATTGCAACCTATATGATCCAGGCAGAGCCCATATTGCCATATGGCTGCACTAGAAGCTTCTCAACATTTGACATCTCAAATCTCTTTGTTCCTGGGTGTCTTTCCACAAGTGAGATACACCAGGTATAACCCCTGGGTAACCACTCAACATAACCCATTCATACCATTCCACCCAGGTGATTCATTCTCTTAGTAGTTTTATTAGGCAACAACATAAGTTAAAGACTTAACAAACTTTCCATAGCATGTATATAAACCACCCTTGTTTTCTATTAGCTAGGATAAGCATGATAGTAACAAGAATCTTAACTTAGGGAAAATTCTACTAAGGCATCATCTACTAGGATTTCCCAAGGCATAGCATAGTATAGATACTTAGAAAAATTCCATGCAAGTCCTACTCAAAATATCACTAATGCATAGTTAAAATAATAGGACAAAATGTATGAAGCACCACTTGACTTTTTGGTAGAGAAACTAGATTGACTACTTGATCTTCCAATGGTCACACTCTTCAAAGTTCACTACAATTCAATCAAGCAAGCACGTATTCAAACTAGCATTCAAATAATTCACAACATAATAAAAACAAAGAAATGCATGCAAGCATGTAAAGGTTGTTTTATTTGGAAAAGTGGTTTCTACTAAGGCTATAAAAATTTTAAAACACCTATTGTCCATTTATAAAAGTGGCAAGACCATTTAAAATCAAGTTAGTGAAAATGGCTATTTTAAATCATTTTTTTTGTTTTGCTAGAAATGATTTTAATCAAATTAATAATTTCTAATGTTTGCCAAATCTGTTTTTAAACACAAATGTTAGTGTTTATGGTCAAAGTGTATTAAAAAAATCCATTTGTAAAAGGTTTCACTCAAAAATCATTTTTTAATCATAACAACATTTTTGTTTTACTAGAAATGCTTTTATTCAAAGTAATAATTCCTTGTATTAGAAAAATACATTTCTAAATCCAAATATTATTGTTTAGGGTCAGAGAGTTCAAAACAAACCATTTGCAAAAGATTTTACTCAAAAATCATTTTTAGAATAATTTTTATAACCAAATATCCTTACAAATGTTTCTGCAAAAACACCTAATTTTTCAGAAGCAAAATACTAAACTAAGGGCATGGTTGCAGAGGTTTCATGTTCCTTATTCCAATGATATAAAATTTGTAATTTTTGGATGTGTAGAACAAAAGTTCTGAATTTTGCAAAATCACTCATCTAATAGATCATTTCTGTTTTTAAAACATAGGCCTAGACACGTGGCGTGATCCTACCGGTGCGTACCGCTTCGTTCGGATTGAGCAATACTGACCATTATATCTAACTAACAAAGCACGACACAGATCAATGTGTACCACTTCGATTAGTCATCTATTCCTAGCCACTAGATCAAGATCTAACTGTCCACAACACCTTGACCGTGGACTGGCGGCGCTGGGCAACGGTGAGCGGCGGTGGTGCTCAGGCGATGGTGTTCCGGTGAATATAGGAAGGAAGGATGGAAACGGGGGGGCTTACCGTGCTCGCGGGGTTGCAGTGAAGCCCAAGGTGGTCGCCGTTTGTTGAAGGGCGCACGGGCGTGTTGTCGATTGCTCGCCGGAGTCGTTCCTGGTGGCGGGCACGTTCTGTCGTTGTCGGAGACGAGCTTGCAGGTCATGCGCGGATGATTGGAGAGTACCTGGAGATTCACAGGGCACGGGCGAGTAAGATGGTGTGAGTCAGTGGTCGAGAGGACGGTGACGGGTAGGCATTGTCGGAGGCGGGGTTCTGGGGCGCACGAGAGCAAGCTAGGGCTACTGGCAGATGCGCAAGACGTAGGCGATCAATCTTGTGTGGTCCAAGGGGGGGAGGTACTAGTTCACCGGAATTTGAATGGAGGGTCGCTAGAGACAGTGGTGTTTGCGCGAGCAATTCTCGCAGCCTGGTGGCGATATGGCAGCGAGGTCTGAGGGGAAAGAGAGGGAAGAGGTGGGCGTTTAGTAGGGCGTGGTTGCGGCGAGGGATTACTGGCGCATTGACATGAAATGATTCGAGCTTTCAACGGCCAGAAACGGCAGGAGGGATTTGGGGGCAGGTCAACGCGTGAAGACGATGAAGCTGAGGTGGCGTGGGGTCGTTCGGTCAATGAGTGGGTGGGTTGATCCACGGGTGAGAAAGAACGGCTCGCGGGGAGAGAGTGGGCTGCTGCTGGGTCTGACTGGGCTGGGGGTCTGGGAAGGTTAGATGGGCTTTACCCTTTTCTATTTTTTTCTTTCTGTTTTCTTTTTCTGTTTCTATTTTCTATTTTGATTTTATACAAATGATTTCAAACTCATTTTGAATTCAGATTTTTATCAATCATTTTCTAAACCTTTTCAGTAGGTTTTATCTGTTTGTTAATCTGTTTAAATAATCCATTTTAGAATATTCAAATATTCTTTTATGGTTTAATATTTATTTAAATGAGGTTTGTGTCTTTATTCAAACCATTGATTCAAGCTTCCATTTGAATTCAAATTTTCATCAAACCTTTTTAGTACGTTTTATTTATTCATTAATGTGTTTAAATAATTCACTTTGAATTATTTTAAATATTTTATTATGATTTAATATTTATTTAAATGAAGCACTTGTCCTTATTCAAATAAAATTTGAATATAGTTCTAAACCATATAATTTTATTTAATTAATCCTTTATTCTTTTTAAGTAAATTTGATAACTTTTAATCCACTTTGGAAATTTTAATTATTTTCCTCATGATTTAATTAATCATTTATATTAGGAATTTTGCCTTTATTCAAATCAAATCTGGTTCAAGTCAATATAAATTTTTATTCAAATAATCTTTATTCCTTTATTTTATTTGGATTATCTTTGTTCCATTTGCTTATGTATTTAATTCATGTTTCAAATTGTCTTCTAAATAATTTTCTTGGGATTTATTATTTAGTTTAGGAACTTTGTCTTTAATTAGAAAAAATTGAATATGGTTAAAAGCCCATATAGTTTTATTTAAATAATATTTTATTCCTTTTTATTATTCAGTCAACTAATTTCATTTGTTTATGGATTTGGCCAAGATTTAATTTGGCTTTTAGATATTCCTTATTTATTTATTTCATTCTTTATCTTATAAAATCCATATCTTTTTATTTATAGTTCCAAAATTGGTGATTCCAATTTCTAGAATTTTATTTAATATTTTTTTATCTTTTTAAAATCCTTTTAGGATTACTTTGCTCACAATTTGGTATGGATTTTAGCTACGAGTTTTATTAGTCTTGGAAATTATTTCCTTTCATCTTATTAAATTCACAAGTGATTATACATGGCTCCAAATTAAGTGAAACCAATTTCTATGGTTTTATAATATTTTTGTTTATCATTTTTTATCATTGATAAATGTTTGTTGACAAATTTTTATATATGGATCAAATCCATAGTTTTATAAAGATATTGGAAATGATTTCTTTCACTAGGGTTTTTGGGTTTTTGGTTCTTTTTTCCCAAGTGTTTAAATTCAAGATTCTTTCCATGCATAAAATGCATTTGATCTTTGGAATTGATTTATTTCATTAAGATTTGGGATTTTGGTTTAACTTTTCCAAGTGTTTAAATTTCAAGATACATTCATTGATGAATGCATTTCACTTGATTGAAATTTTGTTGGATGCCCTTTTCATTCAAATTTTATTCCAGAAAGGTTTTGATGTTTCCATTTAGAAGCAAAAGTTTCTTTTCACCCTAAATTTCAACAATTAAATCTTTTATTTATTTATTTTTCACATTTCAAATTTTGGAAAATTTTGGGATGTGATATATTTCCAGGTGCAGCTGAATTGACAACTCAGTTGTTAAGGCTTGCAAGTATTCTTTGGCTCCCCTTGTGTCGAATCAATAAATTGGGTAATACTACCCGCGAAGACTGTTGCGATCCCCTACACTTGTGGGTCATCACAGGTTCAGAGGGTTCCTCAACTATTTTATGTTTCGTTTTCTTTCTCTTACAAGGACTACCACTACTTTCACCCTGTTGAGAATCCGCCTCAATTATTTTAGGGTGCCCTTCAGGATAAAAGGATCTTGAGTAGGTATACCACTCCTATTTCTAATTCCATAAGCATGTTTATCTCCTGACGCATTAACTAGCATATCCCTTTGTACCTTAGCAAGTTGATCAATTTGAGTTTGAACCATTTGAAAGTGTTTACAAAGAATTTTAATATCATTAGCAGTTCTTTCCACAATATCTTTCAACTCATTAATACCTCTAAAGTTTTCCAATAAATGATTCTGAACTTGTTTATTAAAATTATCTTGTTTAACAATAAATGTGTCAAGTTCCTCTAAGCATTGATCAGGAGGCTTACCATAGGGAATATCACCTTCATCAAAGTGGAGAGAGTGTACCTCAATAGTAGATGAGTGGGGAATTGGCTTGCATAATTCTTCTATATGAGGTAGATTCTTCACATCTTCAGCACTAATACCTTTCTCTTTTAGACACTTATTAGATTCCTTCATCACTTCATCATTTAATGCAATAACTCCTATCTTCTTTGGTGTTGGTATTGGAACTGTTTCAGGCAAAAATGGTTCAGGAGTAATAGGCCCAGGTGTATTTAGCTCAGTTGAAGTACAATCATCATAATTCTTGCTTATTGTAGCCATTAATTCTTCAGCATCTGTGGGAGTTATTTTCCTGAAAACACAATCAGCAAAGCTATTTAGGTTATGTCCTAGAATCATTAGTTAGTCCATTATAATAAATATCAAGAAGCTCATTTTTAGGAAATGGACATCCAGGCTGTGCATGAAACAAGGCACAGAACCTTGTCCATGACTCAGGCAATTTCTCTTCTTCTCCCTGTTTAAAATCAAAAAGTCTCTGCAAAGCAGCATGTCTAGCACTAGGAGGAAAATATTTCTGGAAGAAAGAAGCAATCAAACAATCAGGACTATCAATGGAACCATGAGGTAATCTATTAAACCAAGCTTAGCTTCTCCATTTAGTGAAAAAGGGAAGATATTAGTAACAAGGTACTTGCGCAACTTAAAATCATCAGAGACTAAAGCACTCATAGTGGAAAGCTCGTTCATATGTGCCACAACATTCTCATTTTCAGTCCCACAAAAAGGTTCTTTCTCAACAATGTCTAAATAGGATAAATGAAGAGAAAAATCATAATCTTCATCTTTAATATCTATGGGAGAAGTGGAAAACTTAGGATTAGAGGACAATTTAGGAATAATGGTACGTCTCTCAAGGAGACTCTTAATAGCACTAACACTATGTGTGTTTTGGCACTCTTCATAAATTCATCAGTAAACTTACTGTAACCATCATTAATATCATATCTCTCTCTAGACCCAGGTGAGCTAACAGGTGTAATAGTGCCTTCACTAGGAGTTTTAGTATTTCCTAGAATAGCCATAGTAGCATCTAGGAAAGGACCTAATGAACCACTTGCATCAAGCATAGTAGAAGTAACATCATGAGTATCATAAGAAATTTCAGATTCAGAAGTAGTAGAAGTGTGTCTAGCATGTGTGTGTGGTGGTGGAGTAATAAGCTTAATTATAACAGACGGTGAATCAAGAGCAGTAGAGGTGTTTAGGACTGTACCTCTTCTTGTAGTGGATGTAAAAAATAGGAAACTTTCCATCACGAGACTTCCCCATGATGAAAGGAATAGAAGGGAACAATAATAGATCCAAGTGAACTTAAAAATAAAGCTATGCTCCCTGGCAACGGCGCCAGAAAATAGTCTTGATGACCCACAAGTATAGGGGATCGCAACAGTGTTCGAGGGTAGTATTACCCAATTTATTGATTCGACACAACGGAAGCCAAAGATACTTGCAAGGCTTAACAACTGAGTTTTCAATTCAGCTGCACCTGGAAATAGTTCTTACTCACAGAAGTTTATCAGTAGCAATAGTTTGTAGTAGAAATAGAAAGTAACAACAGCAGTAAAATAAGATCAATAGTAACAGTAGTAGCAAACAGTAGGATATGAGCGCGGTAGGCATAGGGATGGATGGACGGGCGTTGCATGGACAAGTCTAAACATGTATCTTGAGGTCTGCACTTCTATTCTTGTAGATAGTTGTTGGGACTCCAACTACAGAGGTTTGTAGAACAACAGCAAGTTTCCCTTAAGTGGATCACCCAAGGTTTATTGAACTCAAGGAGGAAGTGGTTAAAGGTATCCCCTCTCAAGCAATCCTGCAATCAAGATACAAGAAGTATCTTGTGTCCCCAACACACCCAATACACTTGTAAGGTGTATAGGTGCACTAGTTCGGTGAAGAGATAGTGAAATACAAGTGGTAACAGTGACAGAAAAGAGCTTCTGACTTGTTGTTGACGTGGGAGAGACTAAAGGCAATCTGAAATAAAGATGGAAGCAAGCAAACATGCAACAGATCTAGATGCAAACGGTGTTTCAATGTTTAGAAACAGGGCCTAGGGATCATACTTTCACTATTGAACACTCTCAATAAATATATTCTCTTCACGATTCTACCCTCAACCACTCTCCGGTTGGACACTCTAATCCATGGTAGGGCTATAACAGCACTCCTCAAAGTCCGCCTCTCCATCTAGATAACCCCACACTGTCACCTTGAGCGTTAGATGGTTCCAACAAACACCACAATTTCATAAAGACATCCAACTACAAATATACTCATGATAAATATATATGTAACCTAGTTTAAGTGCCACACATGGCGTGCATGCTGTCACTTTCACACACATGGGGAAAAGCAGAAATTGGTTTATGCACTTGAGTAACAGAGTAGATCTACTTGATTACAAAGCTCATGACCACAACATGATCACGCATAGAGAGACAGATGAACACATAGATACCGGTAGAGCCCTTAGCCTCGAGGAAGAACTACTCCCTCCTCATCATGGGAATAAGCAACGGTGATGGAGATGGTGGTCGAGATCGATGGAGATGTCTCCGAGGGCACTTCCCCATCGCGGGAGGGTGCCGAAATAGAGACTTTCTATCCCCCGAATCTCCTTTTTGGTGGTGGCGGCGCTGCAGAACTTTTCTTGGCTTCCTGGTCAATTCTTAAGGGTTTTTGGGTCGAAGGCTTCTGATAGGCGAAGGATGAAAGGTCGGTGGAGGTCCAGGGGCCCACGCCCCTGTGGGCGCGGCCAGGGTGGGCCCCACACCCACCTAGGTTGTGGCCACCATGGTGTCCTCCTTCGTCTTGTCTTCGTTTTTCCATATCGTTTAGGGAAAATATGAACTTTGGCTTTTGTCCCGTCCAATTCCGATAATATTCATTTTTAGCTTTCTGAAACCAAAAACAGCAGAAAATAGGCAACTGGCACTGTGGCATCTTGTCAATAGGTTAGTTCCAGAAAGTGTATAAAAATACCTCAAAGTGTGGACAAAACATAGCAAAGTGGATACTAAACAAGCATGGAACATCAAAAATTATGGATACGTTTTCAACATATCAAGCATCCCCAAGCTTAACTCCTGCTCGTCCTCGAGTAGGTAAGTGATTAAAAGAATAATTTTTGAGGTGGCATGCACCATCAAAATCAAGATCAAACCATTTGCAAGCATTGAAAGTTGGGATCAAAGATCTCTAAACATGAGCATGAAAGATGGAGTTCTAACAATAAGACAAAGTAACTATGCATGCAACTTGAAAGGTTACAAACAAAGATCATGAATAATATGCATTGAAAAACGTTTGTTTTTTTCACATACAAAAAACATGGCATAGTGGCATTCAGCTTGTCCCTCATGGAGTAGCCAATAGATGCATAGGACACCTTCAAAGTTCATAAGAGTGACTAGATACAAATAGCACAAGAACAAGTAGTATCAACAATATGCATCAATCAATAAGTTTTGGGACAATGCACATAGAACTAAGAATGGCAACTATGCTCTCTTAACTGGTTCCTAAAGGATAGAAGGTGGAGACTCAATATAATGGTGGAAGAAAGGCCCTTCATAAGGGAAGCAGGGATTTCAAGTTTCAAAAAGAGCTTCCAAAAATTATGGTACTTTTTAGCTTTCAGCTCTCATTGCCCCTATCATAAGCATCTTGAATTGATTAAGGTTGAAGATAACAAACTATGGAGTATATGCTTGACAAAGTATAAGTTGGCAAACTCATGTCCCTTGAATACGAGGGACGCTCCTCATGCTACTCAAGATTAGTTACTTGAAAGTTATTGTCATAGTAAGTACATATGTATCATAGAGAACCGCCAATGAGGTACCACTTGCACATGGTACAGGAGCTATCCCATAACCAAAATGACAAGGCAAGCAGACAATGAGCATCTCACCATTCTTCTTATTTACCATGGGAATATGGTTCTTTTTTCTCTCTTTCCTCTTTCCTCATATGTCTCTTTTTCTCAATCTCTTTTTTTATAAGAAGAATGCTTCATAGATGTCACTATGGTGATGCTGCAAGTTTCCACCATGATTAGGCATGACTGAGGCTAGAGGCCTAGGTGTTTGTCTAACACACATACATAACTCCATGGACTTACAAGCTGCCCTTTCATTTCACACCGACGACATCCATAGACAAAAGAGCATGATATCAATTGTGTACAAAGTACAAGTGCAATGTTGAAAGCGTTCCCGATGACAACATGGTTCTGCTAATTCCAACGTATAAGTGCAAGAATATACAACATAGATGACACAATGGTTCAAGTTTATTAGGGGAAAGGAATATAAAATGTGCCATCAAGTTCGTGAGAGCTTTAATCACTAAGTTTTCACATAACAAAATACTTTTTAATTATAAGATAGATGAAAACAAGAATATACTTGGAATGGTGTAACACACCATGCATAGGAATTTATAGTGGACACTTTGGAATAACTTGGTTTCTTGGGAGTTGGATGCATGTCAACACCCGGGTTTTTAATCCCATATGCCTGTTATGCCATACATCGCAATCCCAGGATTACAATTTTTGCGAGACATAACAGAATTGGATACCATAGTACATCATCCATTACAACCGTACATAAGTTCTTACACAAATAGGGATCTCATGATCCAGTTCTTAATACAACATCAAGCAGCGGAATACGTAATAATAACGGTAGCGCGGGCGAAGCTCCATCTTCTGGGTCACAGGCAATGTTGACAATGGGAGTTGATCCTAGTTGTCGTAACCTTCCTGGGGTCCATCCTCTAGGTACTCCTCTTCATAGTCTGGCCATGGGAATAGCCAGGGACAAAGCCATGAGTACTTTTTAAGTACTCGCCAACTAATACTAACAAGTGAAAGTGGGTTTTGATAATAGGACACTAGGCTCTAGGGGTATTTTGCAAAAGCCAGGTTTATCTCTACTAAGTTTAGCAGAAACAATTTCTAATTGAAGTTTATAACATCTAAGTGGGAACTTGTATTTCATATCACAACCCTGTTGTGGTCAAGTCAAAGTCTCACTTCATTTCACAAGTCATTTTGAAAAGTCTGACGGGGGAACAGTATGGCCACTCCAACTGTCCATAACCAAGGACGCGGCTATTTGAATAGTTTTACACTCTGCAGAGATTGTACACTTTCACCACAACATTCGATACATCCGTCAGGAACAAATCCTGAATTCACCATAATCAGTATGCGGATAATCAATCCTAACCTTTCAATTACACGCCCTAGTATAAGCACCTCTCCTGTGAGTTTGGCCTCCCAACCATGACCAACTGTCATCTTGGGTACTGCACAGGTGGACAATCTTCACAAGGAAGCCTCAGCTCAGACCTTGGCCGTGAGGGAACTAATACTAAGGTATATAAGTTTCCAGTCAAGCCCTACCCAATCTACGGGTATTGTGGTTGTACGATGAAATTGGAATGGTATCGTATCCAGACATCCATCAGTTTTATAAAGGGCTAAGGCTCATGCCTCAACATTTTCATCACCAAAATCATCAGGTGTTCGGAAACACATGTCCAAAACATTTCAATAGAATGATCCATCATTCCAAGGTTTTCATAACCATTTTCCACCAAGTATTCCCATCTAAAGTTGATCAAGTTTTATGCTTAGCACTAGCATCTACAGGTGGGGGTAAGCACTGATGAGTGGTGATAAACTAGTGGAGTTTTAACTAAGTTCAATCTCATGCCTTAGGATGACATCAAGATTATCTAGCTTAGGCCAAATTTTATGCTCTTTATGAAACCTTGACATATCTTTCTAGAATCTACCAGTCACTTAAGTAAACTCTAAAAGAAAGCTTTGATAAAGGAATAAAGTAAAAATCTTGCAAGTAAAACTAGGATTGGGTTATCAAGTGAGTATAATCACATATGGTTAAGGCATATAGTCGGCATGGTAACAAGCAAGTATTTGCTTGCATAGGTCAAGTTGATTAGTAAGGCTTGCCAAAGTAGAGTATCTTGCAAGTGTTAGCTTGCACATTCAACTAGTAGTATTAAGCTTTCCTTGTGCAGAGCAGTGGTTGAAGTTCTCCTCGACTTCTTCTTCGTAGAATCCTCCTTCCTCCTCGTATCCATGGTCGGTACTAGCGTCTATGAATAAATACGAGGTACACAATCACCAAAAAATACTTAACTACTTGCAATCATCACACACAAGGGTCCTATAGATGATCTAACATCATTTCTAACATTACAAGATTAAGGCTTGGTTTAATTCCTTTTATTTTTAGAAAAGTAATTTCTACTCATTGAAAAACTACTTAAGATTTAATATTCTCCAAACCAAACATGGGATCATGTTGACACATGTCATCACCACATATTTTAGTCCATGGGAATATGATTTAAAGTGGTGTCACAATTTAATAAGGTTTTACTCTTTTATTTTAATTAATTAAAGTGACTAGAAATTCCTATGGGGCATTCTTTTATTACTTGAACATTATTTCTACAAGTAAACCTATATATTTTTATATATTCTGAAAGGTATGGTTAAATGTGATTTTTGAGAGTTGGAATCAACTCAAAAGCTATTATGGTTTAAATTTGAAAAATGTTTGAATGCAGAAAAGCTTCTGCCTTGTTATTTTTACCATGGATGATCTATAGATCCAAATGACTTGAATCAAATGGGCTTGGATTCAGCATTCCCAGACCTTTCTAACAAAATTGGTTTCATTCAATTTGGTGCACTGAATCGATCTGGGTTGATTTTTGAAACTGGGTACAAAAGTGTGTTCGAAATAAAATGGAAAAGGTTTAATTCAAATAACTGGGCTGCGCGGGAAAGGTTAACGGGCCGGCCTGCTAAGCGTAGCGCTTCCGTGGGCTGATTAAGTGGCTGTCCCCACTCGTCAGTGAGACAGGGGGTGCGAAGCGGATGGGGCGATGTGGGTCGTTCGTTCTGGTTCTAATCCAACGGCTGAGAGTCATCGTCGACGTTGGGCAACGACGGCGAGACAGAAACCTAGCGCGGCCAGTGGGGGTTGCTGGGGGCTCACCGGGGTGCAGGCGAGGGTCGGTGAGGCGGGCGAACGACGAAGTCGACAACGGCTAATCTCCTGGTACCCGTGGCTCCTCCTGGGGCGGCTCCAATCGCTGGCTCCCTTCTTCTCAAGAGGCGACGGGCTCCGGTGAAATTCCAGCGAAGTGCTGCTCTCCTTGCTCCGGGAATGGTGTGGCACGATCAGTGAGGAGAGGGGAGTAGAATGGTTTGAAGAATTCGAACGGGAGTGGCCTCTGTTTATAGTCGAGCGAGTGGACCGACGGGGCGCACGGAGAGCTTGTCGGGGGCGATGGTACAGACAGCTATTGGCATGGGCGAAGGTAGGGGACGGTGCAGTGTTCCCCGGCGATGCTCAATGATACGGTGGCGAGACGTGGGGCCGTGCGGTTTGGTCTGGAACACGCGACGCTCTACGCGGCAGAGGCAGCGTCTTCGACGGCGAGCGGTGGCTGTGCGGCATGAGGCGGCGAACGAGGATGTCTGGCGGTCTCCTGGGTCGGTGGTGATCGTGTATGCACGCGGCGAGGGCGGCACGCGGTCTGTGGGCTTCGGTCGAGGGTGGCGCTCTGGCGCATGCTCGGCACGGTTGGCAGAGGCACGGGCGCGGTGTTCCTGGGTGCTCTGGTCGGTGTCTTCAAGGCAGAGCTGGTCGAGAGGGGGCGGTGAGGCATGGGTGATCTCCCAGACAAGGTTGGCATGGCTAGTTTCTTCCCTAGCTTGTTGTCTACACTGGGGTGGCAAGGATGCACTCGGCTGTTCACCATTGATGATATTGGCAAGCTCACAGTGGTGCTAGTGCTTGGTTAATCTTGCTAGATGATCTACTGAGCTAGTTGTGAGCTAGATAGGGAACCAGTTAGGCTCAAAACACTGCACACTATAGTGTTTTGATTTTGTTTGATTTGTGTCTGCCAAGTGTTTGATGAAATGGCCGCATGAATTCAAGTTTTGAATTTTGAAAAGATTTTTGGTGGGTGTGCTAGATTGGTGCTGGTGAGTCTGCAGATGCTTGGGTTTTGAAAGTTGAGCTTGTTTGAGTGGTTTTTGAAAAAGTGGGATCTTCCCATATGATAAAGATTCAATTTTGAATTGTCATTTAAACTATGCATTTGAAATTTTCTGGATGATCACAAAGTGGGCCTTGATACTTTGTTATGAGTACAATCAAGTGGTGCAAAGATCCAGAAAAGTTTCTGTTAGGTTCTAAAAGTTTGAGACAGCCAAAGTAGGCATGGGAGTTAAATTGGACAAAATGACCATTCCTTTATTTTATTTGTTTTGCTTTACTTGTCTTTGGGAAAAGTGTGGGAAATGTTTTAGATGATGTTTATTTCACCTAAGAAACATTTTACAAGCAAAGAAACACACAAACAAGTTGGTTCAAAAGAATTTCAATTAAATGCATACACATATGCATGCTTTCATAATTTTTATTTATAAAAGTTTTTGTTAACCCTAATTTTGATGATTAGAGTTTGATGATCCAAGTTCAATATTTTTGGGGTGTTACAATGCATGAGTAGAGCTTACTCATACAAGTGGATGCTATCAAAAGACTGGGAGCGACCAAATAAGAGAGCAATTGTAACATCCCAAAAATATAAAGCATGGATCATCAAACTCTAATCATCAAAATTAGGGTTAAGAAAAACTTTTCCAACTAAAAATATGAAAGCCTTCATATGTGTGTGTATTACAGTTTGGATTCTTTTGAATTGCCATGGTTCTGTGTTTCTTTGCTTGTAACATGATTCTTAGGTGAAATAAACATCATCTAAACAATCCCCAAACTTTTCCCAAAGACAAACAACTCAATATGAATAAATTAAGTGAATGGTCACTTTGGCCAAATTAACTACCATGCCTACTTTGGCTATCTCTAATTTTCAAAACTCAACAGAAACATGTATGGATCTTTGCTCCCCTTGATAGTAGTCATAACAAGGTACCAAGGCCCACTTTGTGATCATCCAGAAACATTTAAATGCTATGTTTAAATGACAGTTTAAAATTGAATCTATCTCATATGGGAAGATCCCACTTTTTCAAAAACCTCTCAAACCAGCTCAATTTTCAAAACCCAAGCATCCACAGACTCCCCAGTACATGCCTAGCACACCCACCAAAAATCTTTTCAAAATTCAAAAATAAAGTTCTTGCGGCCATTTCATCAAACAGGTTGCAGATTCAAATCAACAAAATCACAAACACTATTTGGAGCAGTGTTTTGGCCAACCTTGTTCCCTCTCTGGTTAGAACTAGCCTTAGTAGATCATCTAGAAAATTTTACTAACCTCTAGCACCACTATGAGCTTGCCAATACCATCAAAGGTGAGCAGGCCGAGCCTCACCATGTCACCCCAGTGTGGACAACAATCTAGGAGAAGAACTAGCCGTGCCCACCTTGTCTAGCATGCAGCCCATGCCTCACCGCCCCCTCTCGACCAGCCCTAGCTTGAAGACAGAGACCAGAGACGCCAGGAACGCCGCGCCCGCGCCGCTGTCGACCATGCCGACGTGCACCACAGAGCACGCGCCGTTCCCACGCACCCCGACCATATCGAGCCCTAGCCACCCGCCACCATGCACCCCACCATCCCAGTAGACCACCAGACACGATCGTTTCCTCGCCCGTACCCCGTAGCCACCGCTCGCCGCGGAGTTCACCGCCTCTGCCTCACAAAGCACCGCATGTTCCCGACCAATTTCCACCGCCCCTACACGCGCATTTAAGCCTTAGAGCATCGCCAGGAGACCGCCCGTCGATCGCCAACCTCGTCCATGCCTCTAGCCTCCCGTAGCCGTGTCGCCACCGTCGCCTGCCCATCCCTCTCGGTCTCGCCATCGAGCCTATAAAAGGAGACGACCCCCGCTCGATTTCGTCACACCATATCACTCCCCACCTCTCATTGATACTTCCCACTTCTTCCCGGAGCAAGGCGAGCAGCGCATCGCCAGAATTTGGCCGGAGCCCGCCGCTGCTGGAGAAGAAGGAAGCCATCGATTGGAGCCGCCCCAGGAGGAGCTGTCAGTACCAGGAGGATCTCCGTCGTCGACTTTGTCATTCGCCCGCATCGCCGACCCTCGCCTTGTGTCGAATCAATAAATTGGGTAATACTACTCGCGAAGACCGTTGCGATCCCCTACACTTGTGGGTCATTACAGGTTCAGAGGCTTCCTCAACTATTTTATGTTCCGTTTTCTTTCTCTTACAAGGACTACCACTACTTTCAACCTGTTGAGAATCCGGCTCAATTCTTTTAGGGTGTCCTTCAGGATAAAAGGATCTTGAGTAGGTATACCACTCATATTTCTAATTCCATAAGCTTGTTTATCTCCTGACGCATTAACTAGCATATCCCTTTGTACCTTAGCAAGTTGATCAATTTGAGTTTGAACCATTTGAAAGTGTTTACAAAGCATTTTAATATCATTAGCAATTCTTTCCACAATATCTTTCAACTCATTAATACCTCTAGAGTTTTCCAATAAATGATTCTGAACTTGTTTATTAAAATTACCTTGTTTAACAATAAATGTGTCAAGTTCCTCTAAGCATTGATCAGGAGGCTTACCATAGGGAATATCACCTTCATCAAAGTGGAGAGAGTGTACCTCAGTAGTAGATGAGTGGGGAATTGGCTTGCATAATTCTTCTATATGAGGTAGATTCTTCACATCTTCAGCTCTAATACCTTTCTCCTTTAGACACTTCTTATATTCCTTCATCACTTCATCATTTAATGCAATAAATCCTATCTTCTTTGGTTTTGGTATTGGAACTGTTTCAGGCACAAATGGTTCAGGAGTAATAGGCTCAGGTGTATTTAGCTCAGTTGAAGTACAATCATCACAATTCTTGCTTATTTTAGCCATTAATTCTTCAGCATCTGTGGGAGTTATTTTCCTGAAAACACAATCAGCAAAGCTATTTAGGTATGTACTAGAATCATCAGTTAGTCCATTATAATAAATATCAAGAAGCTCATTTTTAGGAAATGGACATCCAAGATGTGCATGAAACAAGGCACAGAACCTTCTCCATGACTCAGGCAATTTCTCTTCTTCTCCCTGTTTAAAATCAAAAATTCTCTGCAAAGCAGCATGTCTAGCACTAGGAGGAAAATATTTCTGGAAGAAAGAAGCAATCAAACAATCAAGACTATCAATGGACCCAGGAGGTAATCTATTAAACCAAGCTTAGCTTCTCCTTTTAGTGAAAAGGGAATATATTAGTAACAAGGTACTTGCGCAACTTAAAATCATCAGAGAATAAAGCACTCATAGTGGAAAGCTCGTTCATATGTGCCACAACATTCTCATTTTCAGTCCCACAAAAAGGTTCTTTCTCAACAATGTCTAAATAGGATAAATCAAGAGAAAAATCATAATCTTCATCTTTAATATCTATGGGAGAAGTGACAAACTTAGGATCAGAGGACAATTTAGGAATAATGGTAAGTCTCTCAAGGAGACTCTTAATAGCACTAACACCATGTGTGTTTTGGCACTCTTCAATAAATTCATCAGTAAACTCAATGTAACCATCATTAATATCATATCTCTCTCTAGACCCACGTGTAATAGTGTATTCACTAGGAGTGTCAGTATTTCCTAGACTAGCCATAGTAGCATCTAGGAAAGGACCTAATCAACCACTTGCATCAAGCACAGTAGAAGTAACATCATGAGTATCAGAAGCAATTTTAGATTCAGTAGTAGTAGAAGTGTGTGTAGCATGTGTATGTGGTGGTGGAGTAATAAGCTTACTTATAACATACGATGAATCAAGAGCAGCAGAGGTGTTTAGGACTGTACCTCTTCTTGTAGTGGATGGTAAAATAGGAAACTTTCCATCACGAGACTTCCCCTTGATGAAAGGAATAGAAGGGAACAATAATAGATCCAAGTGAACTTAAAAATAAAGCTATGCTCCCTGGCAACGGCGCCAGAAAATAGTCTTGTTGACCCACAAGTATAGGGGATCGCAACAGTGTTCGAGGGTAGTATTACCCAATTTCTTGATTCGACACAAGGGGAGCCAAAGATACTTGCAAGCCTTAACAACTGAGTTGTCAATTCAGCTGCACCTGGAAATAGTTCTTGCTCACAGAAGTTTATCAGTAGCAATAGTTTGTAGTATAAATAGAAAGTAACAACAGCAGTAAAACAAGACCAATAGTAACAGTAGTAGCAAACAGTAGGATATGAGCTTGGTAGGCATAGGGATGGATGGACGGGCGTTGCATGGACAAGTCTAAACATGTATCTTGATGTCTGCACTTCTATTATTTTAGATAGTTGTTGGGCCTCCAAGTGCAGAGGTTTGTAGAACAGCAGCAAGTTTCCCTTAAGTGGATCACCCAAGGTTTATTGAACTCAAGGAGGAAGTGGTCAAAGGTATCCCCTCTCAAGCAATACTGCAATCAAGATACAAGAAGTCTCTTGTGTCCCCAAAACACCCAATACACTTGTAAGGTGTATAGGTGCACTAGTTCGGTGAAGAGATAGTGAAATACAAGTGGTAACAGTGACAGAAAAGAGCTTATGACTTGTTGACATGGGAGAGACTAAAGGCAATATGAAATAAAGATGGAAGCAAGCAAACATGCAACAGATCTAGCTGCAAGCGGTGTTTCATTGTTTAGAAACAAGGCCTAGGTATCATACTTTCACTAGTGAAAACTCTCAATAAATATATTCTCTTCACGATTCTACCCTGAACTACTCTCCGGTTGGACACTTTAATCCATGGTTGGGCTATAACAGCACTCCTCAAAGTCCGCCTCTCCATCTAGATAACCCCACACTGTCACCTTGAGCGCTAGATGGTTCCAACAAACACCACAATTTCATAAATACATCCAACTCCAAATATACTCATGATAAATATATATGTAACCTAGCTTAAGTGCCACACATGGCGTGCACGTTGTCACTTTCACACACATGGGGAAAAGCAGAGATTGGTTTACGCACTTGAGTAACAGAGTAGAACTACATGATTACAAAGTTCATGACCACAACATGATCACGCATAGAGAGAGAGATGAACACATAGCTACCGGTAGAGCCCTTAGCCTCGAGGAAGAACTACTCCCTCCTCATCATGGGAATAAGCAACAGTGATGGAGATGGCTCGGAGGGCACTTCCCCATCGCGGTAGGGTGCCGAAATAGAGACTTTCTATCCCCCGAATATCCTTTTTGGTGGTGGCGGTGCTGCGGAACTTTTCTTGGCTTCCTGGTCAATTCTTAAGGGTTTTTGGGTCGAAGGCTTCTGATAGGCGAAGGAGGAAAGGTCGGTGGAGGTCCAGGGGCCAACACCCCTGTGGGCGCGGCCAGGGTGGGCCCCACGCCCACCTAGGGTGTGGCCACCATGGTGTCCTCCTCCATCTCGTCTTCGTTTTTCCATATCGTTTAGCAAAAATATGAACTTTGGCTTTTGTCCCGTCCAATTACGATAATATTCATTTTTAGCTTTCTGAAACCAAAAACAGCAAAAAATAGGCAACTGGCACTGTGGCATCTTGTCAATAGGTTAGTTCCAGAAAGTGTATAAAAATACCTCAAAGTGTGGACAAAACATAGCAAAGTGGATACTAAACAAGCATGGAACATCAAAAATTATAGATACGTTTTCAACATATCAAGCATCCCCAAGCTTAACTCCTGCTCGTCCTAGAGTATGTAAGTGATAAAAAGAATAATTTTTGAGGTGGCATGCACCATCAAAATTAAGATCAAACCATTTGAAAGCATTGAAAGCTTGGATCAAAGATCTCTAAACATGAGCATGAAAGATGGAGTTCTAACAATAAGACAAAGTAACTATGCGTGCAACTTGAAAGGTTACAAACAAAGATCATGAATAATATGCATTGAAAAACGTTTGTTTTTTGCACATACAAAAAACATGGCATAGTAGCAAATAGATGCATAGGACACCTTCAAAGTTCATAAGAGTGACTAGATACAAATAGCACAAGAACAAGTAATATCAACAATATGCATCAATCAATAAGTTTTGGGACAATGCACATAGAACTAAGAATGGCAACTATGCTCTCTTAACTGGTTCATAAAGGATAGAAGGTGGAGACTCAATATAATGGTGGAAGAAAGGCCCTTCATAAGGGAAGCAGGGATTTCAAGTTTCAAAAAGAGCTTCCAAAAATTATGGTACTTTTTAGCTTTCAGCTCTCATTGCCCCTATCATAAGCATCTTGAATTGATTAAGGTTGAAGATAACAAACTATGGAGTATATGCTTGACAAAGTATAAGTTGGCAATCTCATGTCCCTTGAATACGAGGAACGCTCCTCATGGTACTCAAGATTAGTTACTTGAAAGTTCTTGTCATAGTAAGTACATGTGTATCATAGAGAACCGCCAATGAGGTACCACTTGCACATGGTACAGGAGCTATCCCATAACCAAAATGACAAGGCAAGCAGACAATGAGCATCTCACCATTCTTCTTATTTACCATGGGAATATGGTTCTTTTTTCTCTCTTTCCTCTTTCCTCATATGTCTCTTTTTCTCAATCTCTTTTTTTATAAGAAGAATGCTTCATAGATGTCACTATGGTGATGCTGCAAGTTTCCACCATGATTAGGCATGGCTGAGGCTAGAGGCCTAGGTGTTTGTCTAACACACATACATAACTCCATGGACTTACAAGCTGCCCTTTCATTTCACACCGACGACATCCATAGACAAAAGAGCATGATATCAATTGTGTACAAAGTACAAGTGCAATGTTGAAAGCGTTCCCCATGACAACATGGTTCTACTAATTCCAACGTATAAGTGCAAGAATATACAACATAGATGACACAATGGTTCAAGTTTATTAGGGGAAAGAAATATAAAATGTGCCATCAAGTTCGTGAGAGCTTTAATCACTAAGTTTTCACATAACAAAATACTTTTTAATTATAAGATAGATGAAAACAAGAATATACTTGGAATGGTGTAACACACCATGCATAGGAATTTATAGTGGACACTTTGGAATAACTTGGTTTCTTGGGAGTTGGATGCATGAGTAGAGCTTACTCATACAAGTGGATGCTATCAAAAGACTGGGAGCGACCAAATAAGAGAGCAATTGTAACATCCCAAAAATATAAAGCATGGATCATCAAACTCTAATCATCAAAATTAGGATTAACAAAAACTTTTCCAACTAAAAATATGAAAGCATTAATATGTGTGTGTATTAAAGTTTGGATTCTTTTGAATTTCCATGGTTCTATGTTTATTTGCTTGTAACATGATTCTTAGGTGAAATAAACATCATCTAAAAAATCCCCAAACATTTCCCAAAGACAAACAACTCAAAATGAATAAATTAAGTGAATGGTCACTTTGGCCAAATTAACTACCATGCCTACTTTGGCTATCTCTAATTTTCAAAACTCAACAGAAACATGTATGGATCTTTGCACCCCTTGATAGTAGTCATAACAAGGTACCAAGGCCCACTTTGTGATCATCCAGAAACATTTAAATGCTAAGTTTAAATGACAGTTTAAAATTGAATCTATCTCATATGGGAAGATCCCACTTTTTCAAAAACCTCTCAAACCAGCTCAATTTTCAAAACCCAAGCATCCACAGACTCCCCAGTACATTCCTAGCACACCCACCAAAAATCTTTTCAAAATTCAAAAATAAAGTTCTTGCGGACATTTCATCAAACAGGTTGCAGATTCAAATCAACAAAATCACAAACACTATTTGGAGCAGTGTTTTGGCCAACCTTGTTCCCTCTCTGGTTGCAACTAGCCTTAGTAGATCATCTAGAACCTTTAACTAACCTCTAGCACCACTGTGAGCTTGCCAATACCATCAATGGTGAGCAGGCCGAGCCTCACCATGTCACCCCAGTGTGGACAACAAGCTAGGAGAAGAACTAGTCGTGCCCACCTTGTCTAGCATGCAGCCCATGCCTCACCTCCCCCTCTCGACCAGCCCTAGCTCGAAGACAGAGACCAGAGTCACCAGGAACGCCGCTCCCGCGCCGCTGTCGACCATGCCGACGTGCACCGCAGAGCACGCGTCGTTCCCACGCAACCCGACCATCTCGAGTCCTCGCCGCCCGCCACCATGCACCCCACCATCCCAGGAGACCACCAGACACGATCGTTTCCTTGCCCGTACCCCGTAGCCACTGCTCGCCGCGGAGTTCACCTCTGCCTCACAGAGCACCGCATGTTCCCAACCAATTTCCACCGCCCCTACACGCGCATTTAAGCCTTAGAGCATCACCAGGAGACCGCCCATCGATCGCCAATCTCGGCCATGCCTCTAGCCGCCCGTAGCCGTGTCGCCACCGTCGCCTGCCCATCCCTCTCGGTCTCGCCATCGAGCCTATAAAAGGAGACGACCCACGCTTGATTTCTTCACACCATCTCACTCCCCACCTCTAACTAATAATTCCCACTTCTTCCCGGAGCAAGGAGAGCAGCGCATCGCCGGAATTTGGCCGGAGCCCGCCGCTGCTGCAGAAGAAGGAAGCCATCGATTGGAGCAGCCCCAGGAGGAGCTGTCGGTACCAGGAGGATCGTCGTCGTCGACTTTGTCGTTCGCTCGCATCGCCTACCCTCGCCTGAGTCCCGGTGAGCCTCCCACGACCCCCACTGAGCCGCTAGGGTTCGAGCTCGCTGGTAACATGTTCATCGTTGACGACGACCCTCAGCCGTTGATCTCACTTCTAATCCAACGCATCACATCGCCCCGTACCGTTTTGCGTGTTATGAGCCGCTGACTAGTAGAACCCCCTGTCAGCTGAGCCCCGCGCTGCGGAGTGACACTGGGTCGGCCCATTAACCTTTCCCGCGCAGCCCACTCGTTTGAATTTAGATTTTTCTATTTGTATTCAAAATCAGTTCTGTACCTAGTTTCAAAAATCAACCCAGCTCGATTCAGTGAACCAAATTGCATCGAACTAATTTTGTTAGAAAGGTACTGAAATACTTAATCCAAGCCCTTTGGATTTAAATCATTTGGATTTGTAGATCAACCTTGGTAAAAATAACAAGTCAGAAGCTTTTCTGCATTCAAACATTTTTCAAATTTCAACCATAATAGCTTTTGAGTGGATTCCAACTCTCAAAAATCACATTTGATCATACCTCTCAGAATTTATAAAACATTTGGGTTTACTTACAGAAATAATGTTCAAGTAATAAAAGAATGCCACATAGGCATTTCTAGTCACTTTAATTATTTAAAATAAGAAGGTTAAACCTTATTAAATTGTGACACCACTTTAAATCACATTCCCATGTACTGAAATATGTGGTGATGACATGTGTCAACATGATCCCATGTTTGAGTTGGAGAATATTAAATTTTAAGTAGTTTTTTAATGAGTAGAAATTACTATTCTCAAATTAAAATAAATAAGACAACTGCTTTATTCTTTTCAGGTTAGTGATGATGCTAGATCATCTATAGAATACCTTTGTGTGATTATTGAAAATAGTTAAGTATTAATTGGTGATTGTGTACCTCGTACTTATTTATAGACGCTAGTATCGACCAAGGATACGAGGAGGAAGGAGGATACTACAGAAAAGAAGCCGAGGAGAACTTCAACCACTTCTCTTCACAAGGCAAGCCTAATACTACTAGTTGATTGAGCAAGCTAACACTTGCAAGATACTTTACCTATGCAAGCCAATACTTGCATCTTTGCAAGCCTTACTACACAAGTTGACCTATGCAAGCTATTAACCTAGCAAGCTTATACTACTTGATAAACCATCCAAGTATTACTTGCAAGGTTTATACTTTATTTATTTATGAAAGCTTTCTCTTAGAGTTTACTTAAGTCACTTGTAGATTCTAAGAAGATAATTGAAGGTTGCATAAGGAGCATTAAATTTGGCCTAAGCTAGATAATCTTGATGTCATCCAAAGGCATGAGATTGAACTTAGTTAAACTCCACTAGTTTATCACCCCTCATTAGTACTTACCCCACTTGTAGATGCTAGTGCTAAGCATAAAACTTGATCAACTTTAGATGGGAATACTTGGTAAAAATGGTTATGAAAACCTTAGAATGATGAGTCATTCTACTGAGATATTTTGACATGTGTTTCCGAACACCAGATTATTTTGATGATGAAAATGTTGAGGCATGAGCCTTAGCCCCTTTATAAAACTGACGGTTGTATGGATGCGATACCATTACAATTTTACCGTACAACCAAAATACCCGAAAATTGGGTAGGGCTTGACTAGAAACTTATATACCTTAGTATGGGTTCCCTCACGGCCAAGGTCTGAGCCAAGGCTACCTTGTGAAGATTGTCCACCTGTGCAGTACCCAAGATGACAGTTGGTCATGGTTGGGAGGCCAAACTCACAGGAGAGGTGCCTATACTAGGGCGTGTAATTGAAAGGTTAGGATTGATTATCCGCATACTGAGTATGGTGAATTCAGGATTTGTTTCTGACGGATATATCGAATGTTGTGGTGAAAGTGTACAATCTCTGCAGAGTGTCAAACTATTCGAATAGCCGCGTCCGCGGTTATGGACAGTTGGAGTGGCCATATTGTTCCCCCGCCAGATGTTTTCAAAATTACTTATGAAGTGAATTGAGACTTTGACTTGACCACAACAGAGTTGTGATGTGAAATACAAGTTCCCATTTAGGTGTTATAAAACTTCAACTAGTTTTTCTTGTTTCTGAACTTAGTAGAGGTAAATCTGTATATTTGAAAAACAACCCTAGAGCTTAGTGTCCTACTACGCAAACCCCATTCACCTGTTAGTATTAGTTTGCGAGTACTTAAAGAGTACTCATGGCTTTGTCCCTGGCTATTCCCGTTGCCAGACTATGAAGAGGACTACCAGGATGATGGACCCCAGGAAGGTTACGACAACTAGGGTCATCTCCCATCGTCAGCATTGCCTGTGACCCCGGAGATGGAGATTTGCCTACGCTACCTTTATGATTACGTTATTCCGCTGCTTGAGTTGTATTAAGAACTGGATCATGAGATCCTTATTTGTGTAAGACCTTATGTATGGTTTGTAATGGATGATGTAATGTCATATCCAAATCTGTTATGTCTCCCAAAATGGTAATCCTGGGATTGCGATGTATGGCTTAACAGGCATCGGGGATTAAAAATCCGGGTGTTGACAAGTTGGTAGCAGAGACATCCTGACCATAGGAGACCCTAGTTAGAATGGACGTTTGCATCAAAAACTTAGTTTCAAAACCAAAGGAAGTGAGTATTTACAAAAACTTATTTCCATTCTTATCACTTTGATTCTTTCATGAAAATTCATGTTCCTCAAAAACTCTTGCAAAATACATAAAATTTGACACACTTGATCACTCTACTAACTTACTCATCCTACATTCTTATAGATGGATGTGAAGTACATAAAATTTTATCAGTTGGGGAATGGAGGAGACCTCATCTTTGAGAGGGATTTGGACCAGCTTTCGGAACTTCTGGAGCATCCACACCCCGAGTTCTTTGGAGCTCAGCTCAATGATCAGGAAGGAGAAGATCGGCAGTGGTTGGTTGTTGCAAATCTCCGAGGAAAGATTGAACCTCCCACTATCGAGGGAATTCAGTTCAACTTAAGAGAGAATAAATGGCTCGATGGACTCGGCAGGGCCATGCAGGAATATCTTGCCTGTCTATGTGGGCATAGTATCAATCAGATCAAGGGTACCCGCTTTGAGTTCTGTCCAAGGCGTGATGCTCTGGGACAGCCACTAGAAGCCCCATACCACCACGAGATGAAGACTCAGTTGGACCACCTTAGCTTCATGATGTATGATCGTCAGCAAGAACTGGACAATGCCTGTGACTACTCCAATCACAAGTCCGCCATGATCAATACGAAGGATCAAACCATCACCATGCTAGCGAAGGATCGCAAGTCTTGCCGCCGTCAGCTTGACAAGAAGGAGCGCATCATTTCCCGTCTTTGTCACTGTATCTCGGATTTGGAGGAGACCATCCACGAGAGAGACATGCAGTTGGAGGAAAGGGAGAATGCCGGAGAAGACCTTCGTGGAGACCCCTACTCCTATCTCAGCGATGATGATGATTTTCTGGAGGATCAAGGCCATGGACTTCTTCACTGATGAGGAGGATTTCGCCTTCATCGATGACGATGAGGATGATGAGGATGATGACTACACCGACTCCGAGGAGTAGTAGCACTTGAGCACTAGTGTTAGTGAGTTGTATTCGGTCCCACTATATCGTAGTTTCTAGAATGGTTCTTAAAACCATATGTTTTCCTTGTTTGTGGTGTGTGTTTATCGTGTGCTATGAATGAATGAATGAAAAGCAAGTTGCTAGAAAATCTGAGCCAAGCTTTAAAAACTTTTCAAAGTCCCCGAACCTTAGAAATTTCCCTCTTTTCTCATGATCTATCTCAATCTTCAGATGCCTCGCGGAGGAAGTGGATCATCCCCGGACCCGATGTTGCAGATCCTGCAAATGTTGGTTTCTGACCGCGAAGCTGAAAGAGCAGAAGGTCAAGCCAACTTAGCCACCCTTCAGCAGATACCTCAGATGGCCAACAACAATCAAGGCCAAGGAAATCAGGACAACCATGGATCTAAGCTCAAAAATTTCTAGAACACCAACCCACCTGTTTTCACTAAGTCAGAAGAGCCCCTAGATGCAGATGATTGGCTGCAAACCATGGAAAACAACCTGGAAGTCGCAGGAGTGGAAGCTAACAAGAAAGTTCTGTTCGCCACCCACTATCTAGCCGGAGATGCCAGAGCATGGTGGAACAGCGTTCGTGCAATGACCGGAGGACAGATGATGTCCTCGGAGGAATTCAAGGTCAAGTTCAACAGAACCCATGTCCCACCGGGTTTGATCAAGAGAATGAGAGATGAGTTCCGAGAACTGAAGCAAGGAAGGATGACCGTAGTGGAATACCGTGACAAATTCTTGTCATTAGCTAGGTATGCCCCGGATGAGATCGACACTGAAGCCTAGAAGAAAGAAAGATTCCTGAATGGTTTGCATGATGAGATGCAGACTATTTTGGTCAATATCCCATTTGCTGATATTGAATCCCTTGTCGACTTTGCCATCCAGATGGAAGGAAATATCAACCAAGCCAACGAGAACCGCAAGCGTTGCATGATGCATCAGCCAGGAACCCATCATACCCCAAAGTATCACCCTAACCCATCTCTAGGATTTTCCCCGAGAACCAACAGACCCCCAATGAACCATCCGACCTATCCCAACCGTGGAAACCCAAGGCCCGGAGGAAATCACAACAACCCCGGCAACTCTAACAATTTCAACCGTGCCCCACCCAAGTTCAACAACAACAATGTTGCCGCCAACACCAACACTGCCCTGAGGACTGGAAGCAATGTTGTTCCTGTTGCAGCAAAGGACAAGTCGCAAGTGACTTTTTATGACTGTGGGAATAAGGGTCACTACTCCAATGAGTGCGCCAAGAAGAATGCCGCAGCCCCAATGCAAATGCCCCAGCTTAGCATCAGTGTCGTGTTCAGCCTAGAAGAAGGTTTGCCCAGGGAATTCGCTCAACCACAACGGCCGTCTTTTTCTCATGCATGCTGAAGAAGCCCAGGAAGCGCTAGACGTCATGCTGGGTATGTTTTCTGTTAATTCAGTACTTGCTAGAGTGTTGTTTGATTCTGGTGAATCGCACTCATTTGTCACCGAAGAATTTGCATGCACTAGTAAGATTCAACCAACCAAACTGAAGCATGTTATGATTGTTTAAACCCCCGATTTAACCACCAAAGCTAGGAAAATTTGCAAAGTCGTCCCTATCCGAATCCATGGCATAGATTTTTATGCTAATCTGATAGTACTTGGAACTAAAGGTTTGGAAGTAGTACTAAGTATGGATTGGATGTCCAAATATAAAGGATTAATTGATTGTGCCAAGAATCACATAACCATGACCAGTACAGCCGGAATATCAGTCGAGCATATATCTAAAACCTTACCTCGTCAATTCAAGTGCAACAAGGGTATAGCCTAACCTACCGTTGACCAAGTCCGGATAGTCTATGAATACCCCGATGTATTTCCAGATGTTTTGCCCGGTATGCCCCCAGATTGGGATATCGAGTTTATCATTGAACTAATCCCCGAAACAGGACCCATAGCCCAGAGACCATATAGTATGAATCCGGCTGAACTAGTAGAACTGAAGACGCAACTGGATGCCATGTTGGAAATTGTACTGATTCAACCAAGTGCGTCACCATGGAGATCACCTGTTTTGTTCGTGGACAAGAAAGATGGAGGTAACCGTTTGTGTACGGATTATCGGAAGTTGAATGATGTCACTATCAAGAACAAATACCCATTACCTAAGATAGAAGATTTGTTTGATCAGTTGACCAGTGCCAAAGTGTTTTCTAAGATTGATCTTAGAACTGGCTATCATCAACTCAAGATTCGCGCAGAGGATATTCCCAAGACTGCCTTTACCACCAGATATGGATTATACGAGTATATGGTCATGTATTTTGGATTAACCAATGCCCCCGCTTATTTCATGAATCTCATGAATAAGATTTTTATGGACTTCCTGGATAAGTTTGTCGTTTTTTTCATCGATGAAATTCTGATTTATTCCAAATCAGAAGAAGAACATGAGCTACGCCTAAGGACCATTCTTGGAACCCTTAGAGAGCATTAGTTGTATGCCAAGTTTAGCAATTGTGAATTCTGGTTATAGGAGGTAGGATTCCTCAGTCACACTGTATCAGCCGAAGGAATTATCGTTGACCCTGCAAAGGTAAAAGATGTCGAAGATTGGCAATCCCCCACCACTCAAACCCAAGTTCGTGCATTTCTCAGATTGGCGGGATACTACCGCAAGTTCGTAGAAGGATTCTCGAGTATCGCCAGACCCATGACCCAATTGCTGAAGAAGGACAAGAAGTTTGAATGGACAGACAAATGTGAAGCGAGTTTTCAAGAACTCAAGAGAAGATTGATTTTAACCCCAATCCTAATCATGCCGGATATCACGGAGCCCTTTGACATGTATTGTGACGCATCCAAGATCGGTATCGGATGTGTGCTAATGCAAGAAGGCAAAGTTATATCTTATCTATCCCGACAACTAAAGCAGCATGAACAGAATTACCCAACCCATGACCTCGAACTCACAGACGTAGTTCTAGCCCTGAAGACATGGAGGCACTACCTCATGGGAAATCGTTCCGAGATTTATTTGGATCACAAGAGCCTGAAGTATATATTCACTCATAAGGAGCTAAATATGAGACAAACAAAGATGGATTGATCTAATCAAATATTATGATCTGGACATTCACTATCACCCCGGTAAAGCCAACGTGGTAGCAGATGCCCTTAGCAGATTGTCGTGCCGCTTGAACTCCATGATTTTGAAGGAGAAACCAAGTCTGCACAAAGAGATGGAAGATTTCCGAATGGAATTAGTGAGCGAAGGATTTTTGGCTAGCATAGAAGTTCAACCCACTTTGATCAACCAGATCAAGGAGGCGCAGAAAGGAAATGCTAGTATCGAAGGAATCAATCATCGTATCAGTGTAGGCAAAGTACCCGGATTCAGCAAAGACGAAGAAGGAGTTCTGTGGTACAAAGGACGCCTTTGTGTACCAGCAGATTCTGAGTTGAAAGAAGTTATTCTGAAGGAAGCTCATGATACTTTTTATTCTATCCACCCCGGAGGAACGAAGATGTATCAGGATTTGAAGGAGCAATTTTGGTGTAATAAGATGAAGAGATAAATCGGAAGCTATATCGCCAAGTGTGATATATGTCAGCGAGTCAAGGCGGGACATCAAAGACCCGCTGGATTGTTGCAACCATTACAGATTCCGGAATGGAAATGGGGTTCCGTTGGAATGGACTTTATCACCGGATTGCCTACTTCTAGTAGGGGGGATGACTATCTGGGTCATAGTGGACAGATTGTCCAAAGTTGCCCATTTATTACCAGTCAAGACCACATATCAGAGTTCGAAGCTAGCAGAGTTATACATCGCTAGAATCGTCAGTTTGCATGGAGTCCCCGAGAACATCGTATCAGATCGAGGAACTCAGTTTACCTCAAGATTCTGGAAGAAAGTCCAAGAAGGTTTAGGAACCCGACTAGATTTCAGCACATCTTATCACCCTCAGACCGACGGACAAACGGAGCGAGTAAATCAAATACTCGAGGATATGTTGAGAGCCTATGTGATAGAGTATGGATCTAAATGGGAAGATTGTCTGCCATTCGCAGAATTTTCATACAACAACAGTTATCAAGCTAGTTTGCAAATGGCCCCATTCGAATTCATGTATGGAAGGAAGTGTCGCACCCCTTTGAATTGGTCGGAAGTAGGAGAGAGTCAGATTTTTGGACCCGATATCCTACGAGAAGCAGAAGAGAAGGTTCACAGGATTCGTGAGCACCTCAAGACAGCCCAGTCCACACAGAAGAGTTACGCCGAGAAGAGACGTCGAGACCTTGCCTTTAACATAGGAGATTTTGTGTATCTGAAAGTGTTGCCATTGAAAGTAATGCAGCGTTTCCAACTAAAAGGAAAGTTATCCCCCAGATATATCGGCCCCTTTAAGATTCTGAACCGTCGAGGAGAAGTGTCGTATCAATTGGAACTACCTGAAGAGATGTCAGCCATGCACTGTGTTCCATATCTCATTACTTCGCAAGTGCCTCGAAGTTCCGGAGAAGACGGAAGTGTTCAAGAATATTGATCACCGGACCATAGAGATCAACGATGACCTGACCTATCCCGATGTACCCATCCGTATTTTTGAAGAAGCTTTTAGAACCACCCGAACCAGAAGCATCAAGTTTCTCAAGATTCTGTGGAGCAACCACACAGAAGAGGAAGCTACCTGGGAGCGCGAAGAACACATCAGGACAGAGTTTCCCGATCTCTTCAAATTCTAGGTAATCTTTTTTCGTCCTTTTTCAAATCTTGGGACGAGATTTTGTTTAAGGGGGGAAGGTTTGTAACATCCCAAAAATATAAAGCATGGATCATCAAACTCTAATCATCAAAATTAGGGTTAACAAAAACTTTTCCAACTAAAAATATGAAAGCATTCATATGTGTGTATTAAAGTTTGGATTCTTTTGAATTGCCATGGTTCTGTGTTTCTTTTCTTGTAAAATGATTCTTAGGTGAAATAAACATCATCTAAAAAATCCCCAAACTTTTCCCAAAGACAAACAACTCAAAATGAATAAATTAAGTGAATGGTCACTTTGGCCAAATTAACTCCCATGCCTACTTTGGCTATCTCTAATTTTCAAAACTCAACAGAAACATGTATGGATCTTTGCACCCCTTGATAGTACTCATAACAAGGTAGAAAGGCCCACTTTGTGATCATCCAGAAACATTTAAATGCTAAGTTTAAATGACAGTTTAAAATTGAATATATCTCATATGGGAAGATCCCACTTTTTCAAAAACCACTCAAACTAGCTCAATTTTCAAAACCCAAGAATACACAGACTCCCCAGTACATGCCTAGCACACCCACCAAAAATCTTTTCAAAATTCAAAAATAAAGTTCTTGCGGCCATTTCATCAAACAGGTTGCAGAATCAAATCAACAAAATCACAAACACTATTTGGAGCAGTGTTTTGGCCAACCTTGTTCCCTCTCTAGTTGCAACTAGCCTTAGTAGAACATCTCTGGTTGCAACTAGCCTCTAGAACCACTTTGAGCTTGCCTATACCATCAATGGTGAGCAGGCCAAGCCTCGCCATGTCACCCTAGTGTGGACATCAAGCTAGGAGAAGAACTAGTCGTGCCCACCTTGTCTAGCATGCATCCCATGCCTCACCGCCCCCTCTTGACCAGCCCTAGCTCGACGACAGAGACCAGAGTCGCCAGGAACACCGCGCCCGCGCCGTTGTCGACCATGCCGACGTGCACCGCAGAGCACGTGCCGTTGCCACGCAACCCGGCCATCTCGTGCCCTCATGCACCCCACCGTCCCAGGAGACCACCAAACACGATCGTTTCCTCGCCCGTACCCCGTAGCCACCGCTCGCCGCGGAGTTCACCGTCTCTGCCTCGCAGAGCACCGCATGTTACCGACCAGTTGCCAGCACCCCTACACGCACATTTAAGCCATAGAGCATCGCCAGGAGACTGCCCATCGATCGCCAACCTCGGCCATGCCTCTAGCCGCCCGTAGCCGTGTCGCCACCGTAGCCTGCCCATCCCTCCCGGTCTCGCCGTCGAGCCTATAAAAGGAGACGACCCCCGCTCGATTTCTTCACACCAGATCACTCCCCACCTCTCCCTGATACTTCCCACTTCTTCCCGGAGCAAGGCGAGCAGCGCATCCCCGGAATTTGGCCGGAGCCCGCTGCTGCTGGAGAAGAAGGAAGCCATCGATTGGAGCCGCCCTAGGAGGAGCTTCCGGTACCAGGAAGATCGTCGTCGTCGACTTTATCGTTCGCCCGCATCACTGACCCTCGCCTGAGCCCCGGTGAGCCTCCCACGACCCCCACTGAGCCTCTAGGGTTCGAGCTCGCCGGTGACATGTTCATCGTCGACGACGACCCTCAGCCGTTGATCTCACTTCTAATACAACGCATCACATCGCCCTGTACCGCTTCGCGTGTTATGAGCCGCTGACCAGTAGAACCCCCTGTAAGCTGAGCCCCGCGCTGTGGAGTGACACTGGGCCGTCCCATTAACCTTTCCCGCGCAGCCCACTCGTTTGAATTTAGGTTTTTCTATTTGTATTCAAACTCAGTTCTGTACCTAGTTTCAAAAATCAACCCAGCTTGATTCAGTGAACCAAATTGCATGAAACTAATTTTGTTAGAAAGGTACTGAAATGCTTCATCCAAACCCATTGGATTCAAATCATTTGGATCTGTAGATCAATCTTGGTAAAAATAACAAGTCAGAAGCTTTTCTGCATTCAAACATTTTTCAAATTTCAACCATAATAGCTTTTGAGTTGATTCCAACTCTCAAAAATCACATTTGATCATACCTTTCATAATATATAAAAACATTTGTGTTTACTCACAGAAATAATGTTCAAGTAATAAAAAAATGCCACATAGGCATTTCTAGTCACTTTAATTATTTAAAATAAAAAGGTTAAACCTTATTAAATTGTGACACCACTTTAAATCACATTCCCATGTTCTGAAATATGTGGTGATGACATGTGTCAACATGATCCCATGTTTGAGTTGGAGAATATTAAATCTTAAGTAGTTTTTCAATGAGTAGAAATTACTTTTCTCAAATTAAAATAAATAAGACAAATGCTTTATTCTTGTCAGGTTAGTGATGATGCTAGATCATCTATAGAATACATTTGTGTGATGATTGAAAATAGTTAAGTATTGTTTGATGATTGTGTACCTCGTACTTATTTATAGACGCTAGTACCGACCAAGAATACGAGGAGGAAGGAGGATACTACGAAGAAGAAGCCGAGGAGAACTTCAACCACTGCTCTGCACAAGGCAAGGCTAATACTACTAGTTGATTGAGCAAGCTAACACTTGCAAGATACTTTACCTAGGCAAGACAATACTTGCAACTTTGCAAGCCTTACTACACAAGTTGACCTATGCAAGCTATTATCCTAGCAAGCTTATACTACTTGATAAACCATCCAAGTTTTACTTGCAAGCTTTATACTTTATTTCTTTATCAAAGCTTTCTCTTAGAGTTTACTTAAGTAACTTGTTGATTCCAAGAAGATAATTGAAGGTTGCATAAAGAGCATTAAATTTGGCCTAAGCTAGATAATCTTGATGTCATCCAAAGGCATGATATTGAACTTAGTTAAACTCCAATGGTTTACCACCCCTCATTAGTACTTACCCCACTTGTAGATGCTAGTGCTAAGCATAAAACTTGATCAACTTTAGATGGGAATACTTGGTAAAAATGGTTATGAAAACCTTAGAATGATGAGTCATTCTACTGAGATGTTTTGACATGTGTTTCCGAACACCAGATGATTTTGATGATGAAAATGTTGAGGCATGAGCCTTAGCCCCTTTATAAAACTGATGGTTGTCTGGATGCGATACCATTCCAATTTTACCGTACAACCACAATACCCGAAAATTGGGTAGGGCTTGACTGGAAACTTATATACCTTAGTATGGGTTCCCTCACGGCCAAGGTCTGAGCTGAGGCTACCTTGTGAAGATTGTCCACCTGTGCAGTACCCAAGATGACAGTTGGTCATGGTTGGGAGGCCAAACTCACAGGAGAGGTGCCTATACTAGGGCGTGCAATTGAAAGGTTAGGATTGATTATCCGCATACTTAGTATGGTGAATTCAGGATTTGTTCCTGACGGATGTATCGAATGTTGTGGTGAAAGTGTACAATCTCTGCAGAGTGTCAAACTATTCGAATAGCCGCGTCCGTGGTTATGGACAGTTGGAGTGGCCATAATGTTCCCCCTTTAGATGTTTTCAAAATGACTTATGAAGTGAATTGAGACTTTGACTTGACCAAAACAGAGTTGTTATATGAAATACAAGTTCCCACTTAGGTGTTATAAAACTTCAACTAGTTTTTCTTGTTTCTGAACTTAGTAGAGGTAAATCTGGCTTTTTACAAAACAACCCTAGAGCTTAGTGTCCTACTACACAAACCCCATTCACCTGTTAGTATCAGTTTGCGAGTACTTAAAGAGTACTCATGGCTTTGTCCCTGGCTATTCCCGTGGCCAGACTATGAAGAGGAGTACCAGGATGATGGACCCCAGGAAGGTTACGACAACTAGGATTATCTCCCATCGTCAGCATTGCCTGTGACCCCGAAGATGGAGCTTCGCCTACGCTACCTTTATGATTTTGTTATTCCACTTCTTGAGTTGTATTAAGAACTGGATCATGAGATCCTTATTTGTGTAAGACCTTTATGTATGGTTTGTAATGGATGATGTACTGTGATATCCAAATCTGTTATGTCTCGCAAAAATGGTAATCCTGGGATTGCGATGTATGCCATAACAGGCATCGGGGATTAAAAATCCGGGTGTTGACAGCAATAATGGCCATAATCATGCAGAGCGACAAAACATTACTAATCAAAGCATAAAGTGGTATCACAAGTCAAAAACTAAATGATCATAGAGGCTAAGGTGACTGGTTCATATTCATATAACATGGTGTGAGCATGTGCCAAGTCAACCCAAACAAAGCATCAAAGGAGAATACCATAATACTTTGCTTGTGTATGCTAAAACAACGCATGATTCTTTCAAGGCACACTAAGCAATCTCAATTGTTTGCAACAAGTCATGCTACATCAATAATCACTAAGCATAAGGTCAAAACAACACCTAGCATGACATGATAAAATCTAAGCCACAGTCAAAACAAGCTCCCTTTTGTACCACTATAAGCATGAAACTTTCACCTCTTCTCCAACACCAATCGACTTATCTGAAACAAATCACAAAGATAATAATCAATAAAGATCAGTGAGCTTATCTCAAAAATCCACAAAGAAGAAATAACATGTTCTAAGATGAAATCACAAGAAAAGTAAGGCTAAACACAGTGCTAGCAAAAGAGAACACTCACAAGACAATAACAATGAAAACTAGAGTGTTCTAGGCAATGAAAACAGAGTGTGTCTCTCTCCAAAATAAGTGTGATAGTATCCAACCAGCTTATTGCAGCAAACCAATCAAAAGAAAACTAAAAGAAAAAACAAAGACGCTCCAAGAACAACACAGTAGTGTATGAAACAATAAAAACGAAGTGTCTAGAAAGACCTGAGATTTTTATTGATGAAGAAGGGGATGCCTTGGGCATCCCCAAGCTTTGACGCTTGTACCTCTTGAATATTTTTTGGGGTGACACGGGGTGGCATTCTCAAGCTTGAGCTTTTGTCCATTCTTCATCTCATTACATCATTCTTCCCTTACACCTGAAAATTTTCCTTCATACAAAACTTCACACAATCTTTATTAGAAACATTAATGTATTCAAAAGATAATAGACCCTTGTGTTTAGCTTTAGAACAACAAAACTTTCACTAAAAACACAAGCTACTATAGAAATTCCCTCAAAAAGCTCAATTTCCCAAAAAAACCCAAAAAGGAATCAATAAGAAGCAAATGCAAATAATAGCAGAAATCTATCAAAATAGATCAGCAGCTAGAAACCGATTTTTTCAAAGACCTTATGTTTCCCAAATCAAAAAGTGCTGAACTAACGAAAGTGAGCTAACATACTGGGGGATTTATTCGTAAATTACCAGCTCAATCTGACTTATGGAGATTCCTCACGATTTTTTACGGTGGAGCACAAAAACTGCTTTCGGACAGCAACTCCCCAAATCTTACTTCCCTCTCATTAGAGGTCATTCTTGGCACAAAAAGAAAATAAAAAGGATAAGTAGAGGTCATCACAGAAGAAATAACTTCCAAGACTCAATAAAACTTTTGGGTTATCTCCCAATTAGTACGTTTCTTTAATGCCTTTAAGTTAGGCATGATAATTTGAGAAGATGCTCACATAAGAAATATGAATTGAAGTAAAAGAGAGCATCAAGAAGGAAATTCAAAACACATTTAAGTCTAATCCACTTCCTATGCATAGGAATCTTGTAAAGGAACTAGTCATGACAGCATAGAGCAAAAAACATAGGGAAGCAAAACAAGTGCAACTTAAAAAATTTCAACATAAAGAGGGGAAACTTAATATTTTTTATATGCATAAAACCATGTTTCCCGCTGTCATAATAACTTTCAGTAGCAACATGAATAAAATTAACAATATATCTATCACATAAAACATTCTTATCATGAGCCACATGCATAAAATAATTATTACTCTCCACATAAGCATAGTCATTCTTATTAATTGTAGTGGGAGCAAATTCAACAAAATAGCTATCATTGTTATTCTCATCACCCTAATCATCAAATATAGGAGGCATATTGTAATCACAATAAAGTTTCTCCTGAATAGTAGGTGGACTGAAAAATATCATACTCATCATTATAATCATCATATATTGGAGGGATAGTATCATCAAATTAAATTTTCTCCTCCGTGCTTGGGGGACTAAAAAGATCATTTTCATAAAAACTAGCTTCCCCAAGCTTAGACTTTTCCATAACCTTAGCAATAATGGTGTCCAAAGAATTCATACTAATAACATTGCTATTAGCATGCAAATAAAGTTCCATAGATCTTTTAATTTTCTCTTCAAACACTTCATGTCCTAACTCAAGATAAATGTTATAGAGCTCTCTAATTTTTTTCCATTAAGCCTAACTAGTGAAAACAAGAAACAAAAATGAAGAATCTAAAGGAAATAACTTCGAGCACTCACACCAGAGGATGTGTGTACCTTTTACCTTACCTCGCCGGCAACGGCGCCAGAAAATAGCTTTGATGTCTACGCACTTCTATTCTTGTAGATAGTTTTTGGGCCTCCAGGTGCAGAGGTTTGTTGAACAGCAGCAAGTTTCCCTTAAGTGGATCACCCAAGGTTTATCGAACTTAGGGAGGAAGTGGTAAGAGGTATCCCCTCTCAAGCAATCCTGCAATCAAGATACAAGAAGTATCTTGTGTCCCCAACACACCCAATACACTTGTCAGGTGTATAGGTGAACTAGTTCAGTTAAGAGATAGTGAAATACAAGTGGTATCAGTGACAGAAAAGATCTTCTAACTTGTTGTTGACGTGGGAGAGACTAAAGTCAAACTGGAATAAAGATGGAAGTAAGCAAACATGCAACAGATCTAGATGCAAACGGTGTTTCAATGTTTAGAAACAAGGCCTAGGGATCATACTTTCACTAGTGAACACTCTCAATAAATATATCCTCTTCATGATTCTACCCTGAACTACTCTCTGGTTGGACACTCTAATCCATGGTAAGGCTATAACAACAGTCCTCAAAGTCCTCCTCCCCATCTAGATAATCCCACACTGTCACCTTGAGCACTAGATGGTTCCAACAAACACCACAATTTCATAAAGACATCCAACTCTAAATATACTCATGATAAATATATATGTAACCTAGCTTAAGTTCCACACACGGCGTGCATGCTGTCACTTCCACACACATGGGGAAAAGTATTGATTGGTTTAAGTACTTGGGTAACAGAGTAGATCTACTTGATTACAAATCTCATGACCACAACATGATCACACATAGAGAGAGATGAACACATAGCTACCGGTAGAGCCCTTAGCCTCGAGGAAGAACAACTCCCTCCTCATCATGGGAATTAGCAATGGTGATGGAGATGGTGGTGGAGATCGATGGAGATGGCTCTGGGGGCACTTCCCCATCCCGGCAAGGTGCCAGAACAGAGAGTTTTTGTCCCCCGAATCTCCTTTTGGGTGGAAGCAGCGCTGCGGAACTATTCCTGGCTTCCTGGTCGATTCTTTAGGGTTTTGGGTCGGAGGCTTCTTATAGGCGAAGGAGGCAAGGTCGGTGCACCCTATGGGCGCGGCCAGGGCGGGCCCCGTGCCCACCTAGGGTGTGGCCACCCTGGTGTCCTCCTTCGTCTCCTCTTCGTTTTTCCGTATCGTTCAGGGAAAAATATGAACTTTGGCTTTTGTCCAGTCCAATTCCGATAATATTCATTTTTTAGCTTTCTGAAACCAAAAACAGCAGAAAACAGGCAACTGGCACTGTGGCATCTTGTCAATAGGTTAGTTCCAGGAAGTGTATAAAAATACCTCAAAGTGTAGAAAAAACATAGCAAAGTGGATACTAAACAAGCATGGAACATCAAAAATTATAGATACGTTTTCAACGTATCATAACTTTAAGATCTTGGGCAATTGCAAATAAATAAGAATAAGCATCCGAGTACTAAACAATCCTAGGCATGTCCTCCATATATAGTCATGCGTGCTCGCAATGATAACTTGCACAACATCTTTTGTCCTGCCAGCCCATTGCAGCAGGGCCTCAAGGGAACTGCTGGCAATTAAGGTGCTCCTTTTAATAGAGAAAAGCATTAACACTCCGAGAACACATGTGATCCTCACATCACAAACATCCCCTCAGGTTATCCCAATTTATGTCACTTCGGGGCCTTTGGATCCGGACAACGATATGTGTACACAACTTGCAGATAAGATCACAAACAATACTATCATAATTATTTAATAATAAGTTCAGATCTAAGATCATGGCACTCAGGCCCTAGTGACAAGCATTAAGAACAACAAATTGCAACAAAGTCAAATAGCACTAATAGAGATACTAGGCACCATGCCCTAACATTCTTATTCTATTACATGATAGAACTCATACAATCCCTACCATCCCCATAGCCTACAGCGGGGGATTACTCACTCATGGATGAGGGAAACATGGATGGTTGATGGAGAGGCGTTGGTGATGATGATGGCGGTGATTCTCTCCAAAACGGAGTTTCTAGTTCCGAATCTCGGTTTCTGATGGTGGCGACGCAGCGGGACTCTTTCTAGAAAAGCGTCGAACCCCGCTCGGTTTTTAGGTCAAGAGGCATCTTATAGCCAAAGAGGGAGGCCGAGGGGGTGCCTGGGGAGGCCACACCCCCTCTAGGCGCGGCCAAGCCTGGCCCGCGCGGGCCCCACTCTGCCTCATCTTCTTGCTCCGCGAGTCTTCTGGTGAAATAGGATTTTTAGCATAATTTCTGGGATTTTTCCTGATAGTTGATTTTCTCCACAAAAACTAGACACCAAGGTAATTCTGCTGAAAACAGCGTCAGTCCGTGTTAGTTGTATCCAAATCATACAAGTTTAGAGGAGAAACAATAGCAAAAGTGTTCAGAAAAGTAGATACGTTTCGTACGTATCACATAGTCCTCCGGCATGTCCCTTAAGTTGGTCATAGATACACTCCCTAATATGTTACCACGCACATTTGGAGAACAGATCTTAATGGTAAGTACGAATCGGGACAACATCTTCATAGATCGGGAATATCGTTCTACGAATCGGGACTAAAGGCCCCCCTAAAGGCCCCCCTTTAGTCCCGGTCCAGCCACAAAAAGGGACTAACACTCAAGACATTTATTAATATTAAAAACTGAGACTACATAATCGGGACTAAAGACGCCCTTTAGTACCGGTCCAACCACAAAACAGGACTAACATTCAAGACATTTATTAATATTAAAAAATGAGACTACAGAATCGGGACTAAAGGCCCCCTTTTAGTCCCGGTCCAGTTACAAACCGAGACTAACACTCAATACATTTATTAATATTAAAAACTAAGACTACGGAATCGGGACTAAAGGCCCCTTTAGTCCCGGTCCAGCCACAAACCGAGACTAACACTCAATACATTTATTAATATTAAAGTGGGACTAAAGGCCCCCCTTTAGTCATGCTCATATCAAGCCCTATAGTACACAGCTTCAGGTTTGTCTTCATCGTCGTCGTCATCTTCGTCTTCGTCGTCGTGGTCGTTTCTAGGCGCACGCAGCTGGATCCTCAGCCCATCCATGGCATATTGTGGGGCACCTGCCACTCCGGCCTCATATTCACGATGCGTGGGGGAGGGGGCTCCCGGATGACGACGCCTTCAACACCGCCACCCTTCTTATGGCTCTATGGCGGCTGTGGGTACCGCAGGCGAGGATGGTCTCCCCCAGCGATGTAGCACATCATGCTGATGATAGTCCGGTTCGCCCACCACGGGGGGCGGCCAGCTTCATTGTGGTTCACCAAGGGAGGGCCATCACCCGCGTACCTGGCGAGCTCTCTTTCTCGCTGATTAGCTAAAAAGTCATTCCAGGTGTCATAGTTGTCAGGATCTTACTAGGGATCCATCCGCTGCTCCGGTGTGAGCTCGTGGTAGAAGTGGTTCGTGATGGCTGCCTGGCGTGTGGAACTTTGAGGGACAGGAACCCCTCCAGCGCTCAGAATCCAGCCGACGAGCGGCAGGTAGCCCGGCAGGCAAGGGTAGCTGGAGGCTCATAGCGCATCGGTCTCCTCGAGGGTCATAATTGCCCAGTATGCACTATCCATTGTTGTGAGAGATGAAGGTGTGGATGTGTGGATAGCCATGGTGCGGCCGACATAGATATAGAGGAAAAGGGCGGGAAAACTTGGTGGGAAGCGGTGAGAAATGGCGGGAAATATCTTTAGTCCCGGTTAGTGCCTTCAACTGGGACTAAAAGCTCCGGTCAGAGGGAAAGGGCGGAAAAACTTGCTAGGAAGCGGTGGGAAATGACGGGAAATATCTTTAGTCTTGGTTAGTGCCTACAACCGGGACTAAAAGATCCGGTCAGAAGAAAAGGGCAGGAAAACTTGGCGAAAAGAGGTGGGATATGGCGGGAAATATATAGTTTGTGAAGAAACAACCAAATTAAAGTTTCACATTTATAAAAATAGAAGGAAAAATATAGTTGCAAGGAAAAATATTAAACTTGGAAAATTGCAAACATCATAAAATATCCTTCACAAAATGAGCTATCATGCCTCATGGCATTTGGGTTCACAATATTTGGTCGACCGGCCAGACATGAACTAGAGGTACACATTATGAGCATGAACTTCTTGGCATATGTCCTTCCTTATGATCGCTTCGGATGTAACCATGGAGCATCTTCTTTACTTAACGGAATGTTTGGGTCAGTTTTCACTATGAAGGGCAGAATTTCATCAAACTTATTATAATCTTCTGACATGTATGTGTTGTCCTCGATTCCCATGATGTTTCTTTTCCCTAAAAGAACTATGTGACGCTTTGGCTCATCATATGATGTATTTGTTTGCTTATTTTTTCGTCTGGAGGACATGTCCTTCACATAGAAAACCTGAGACACATCATTGGCTAGGATGAATGGTTTGTCTCTGTAACCAAGATTGTTGAGATCCACTGTTGTCATTCCATAGAACTGGTCTATCTTTACCCCTTTCCCATTCAGGTTGACCCATTTGCAACGAAAGAAAGGGACCTTAAAGGAGACTCCATATTCAAGTTCCCATATTTCCTCTATGTAACCATAGTATGTGTCCTTTTGCCCATTCTCTTCTATTGCATCAAAGCGGACACCACTGTTTTGGTTGTTGCTCTTTTTATCTTGGGCGATCATGTACAATGTAATCCCTTTTATTTCGTACCCTTGGAAATTCAATATAGTATAAGATTGTGACGCGGCCAACAAGTATAGCTGATCTCCAACAGTGGTGTCATTTTTGAGATTTGTCCGCATCCAACCGCCGAAAGACTTCATGTGTTCATCTGTAATCGATGAGTCAGGCTTCCCCGGGTTTTTGGAGCATACAATATTCTTGTGTTCCTCGATATACAGAGCTGCCAATGTGGAATTATGTAGAACTGTGTAGTGTTCTTTAGTGAAAGATTCCCCGTCCCTACATATCATTGCTTTCTTTCCCAGCGTGCCTTTTCCACTTAGTCTTCCCTCATGCCGCGAGTCAGGAACACCAATCGGCTTAAGGTCAGGAATAAAGTCAACAGAAAACTCAATGACCTCCTCTATTCCATAGCCCTTGGAGATGCTTCCTTATGGCCTAGCACGGTTATGAACATATTTCTTTAAGACTCCCATGAACCTCTCAAAGGGAACATATTGTGTAGAAATACAGGACCGAGAATGGCAATCTCTTCCACTAGGTGAACCAGGAGATGCGTCATAATATTGAAGAAGGATGGTGGGAGCACCAACTCAAAACTAACAAGACATTGTACCACATCCTTCTGTAACCTTGGTAGAATATATGGATTGATTACCTTCTGAGATATTGCATTGAGGAATGCACACAGCTTCACAACGAGTACTCAAACATTTTTCGTTAAAAGCCCTTTCAATGCTATCGGAAGCAACTTCGTCATAATCACGTGACAGTCATGAGACTTAATGTTTTGGAACTTTTTCTTTGCCATATTTATTATCCCCTTTATATTAGATGAGAAGCCAGGCGACACCTTGATACTGTAAAGGACTTCAAAAAATATTTCCTTCTCTGCTTTGGTAAGAGCATAGCTGACACGACTTAAGTGTCGCCCTTTATCCGTCTTGTTTTATGTATGCATGTTCTTTGGGTCTTTCATAACTGGTTGGTCCTCCCGTGCTTTTGGTGTATCTTTTGTCTTCCAATACATGCCCAGGAATCCTAGCAGGTTCACGCAAAGATTATTCGTCACGTGCATCACGTCGATTGAAGAGTGGACGCATAGGACTTTCCAATATGGCAGCACCCAAAATATAGATTTCTTCTTCCACATGGGTGCGTGGCCGGTAGCGACGTCGTTCGGAACTTATTGACCGCCAGGACCCTTTCCAAATATTACTTCTATGTCCTTGACCATACCAAATATATCATCACCAACAGGGAGTTCCAGCTTCTTCCGGTGATCTGCCTCACATTTGAAATGCTTGCCTTTCTTTCTTACGGGATGATTGGTCGGAAGAAATCGTCGATTCCCCAGGTACACAACCTTCTTGCATTTATGAAAATATGTACCTTTAGTCTTATCTAAACAGTGCGTCCATGCCTTATATCCCTTGTTTGTCTGTCCTGAAAGATTACTAAGAGAAGGCCAATCATTGATGGTTACAAAAAGCAACCCTCGTAGGTCAAATGGCTACTGTTTTTTCTCATCCCACACATGTACACCTGGTTTGCCCTACAGTTGTAAGAGTTCTTCAACTAATGGATTTAGGTACACATCAATATCATTGGTTGGTTTCTTCGGGCCTTGGATAAGCACTAGCATCATAATTATTCTATAATAAGTTCAGATCTAAGATCATGGCACTCAGGCCCTAGTGACAAGCATTAAGAACAACAAGTTGCAACAAAGTCAAATAGCACTAATAGAGATACTAGGCACCATGCCCTAACATTCTTATTCTATTACATGATAGAACTCATCCAATCTCTACCATCCCCATAGCCTACAGCGGGGGATTACTCACTCATGGATGAGGGAAACATGGATGGTTGATTCAGAGGCGTTGGTAATGACGATGGCGATGATTCTCTCCAAATTCCCCGTCCCGACAGGGTACCAGAACGGAGTTTCTGGTTCCAAATCGCGGTTTCTAATGGTGGCGGCGCAGCGGAACTCTTTCTAGAAAAACGTCGAACCCCTCTAAGTTTTTAGGTCAAGAGGCATCTTATAGCCAAAGAGGGAGGCCGAGGGGGTGCCTGGGGAGGCCACACCCCCTCCAGGCGCGGCCAAGCCTGGCCCGCGCGGCTGGGGGTGTGGGCCCCCTAGGGCCCCACTCTGTCTCATCTTCTTGCTCCGCGAGTCTTCTGGTGAAATAGGATTTTTAGCATAATTTCGGGGATTTTTCCTAATAGTTGATTTTCTGCACAAAAACTCGACACCAAGGTAATTCTGCTGAAAACAGCGTCAGTCTGTGTTAGTTGTATCCAAATCATACAAGTTTAGAGGAGAAACAATAGAAAAAGTATTTAGAAAAGTAGATACGTTTCGTGCGTATCACCCAGTCCTCCGGCATGTCCCTTAAGTTGTTCATAGATACACTCCCTAATATGTTACCAGGAGATGCATCATAATATTGAAGAAGGATGGTGGGAGCACCAACTCAAAACTAACAAGACATTGTACCACATCCTTCTGTAACCTTGGTAGAATATCTGGATTGATTACCTTCTGAGATATTGCATTGAGGAATGCACACAACTTCACAATGGGTACTCGAACATTTTTCGGTAGAAGCCCTCTCAATGCAATCGGAAGCAACTGCGTCATAATCACGTGACAGTCATGAGACTTCATGTTTTGGAACTTTTTCTTTGCCATATTTATTATCCTCTTTATATTAGATAAGAAGCCAGGCGACACCTTGATACTGTAAAGGACTTCAAAAAATATTTCCTTCTCTGCTTTGGTAAGGGCATAGCTGGCATGACTTAAGTGCCGCCCTTTATCCGTCTTGTTCTGTGTATGCATGTTCTTTGAGTCTTTCATAACTGGTTGGTCCTCCCGTGCTTCTGGTGTATCTTTTGTCTTCCCATACATGCCTAGGAATCCTAGCAGGTTCACGCAAAGTTTATTCGTCACGTGCATCACGTCGATTGAAGAGTGGACGCGTAGGACTTTCCAATATGGCAGCACCCAAAATATAGATTTCTTCTTCCACATGGGTGCGTGGCCGGTAGCGACGTCGTTCGGAACTTATTGACCGCCGGGACCCTTTCCAAAGATTACTTCTATGTCCTTGACCGTACCAAATATATCATCACCAACAGGGAGTTCAGGCTTCTTCCGGTGATCTGCCTCACCTTTGAAATGCTTGCCTTTCTTTCTTACGGGATGATTGGTTGGAAGAAATCGTCGATTCCCCAGGTACACAACCTTCTTGCATTTATGCAAATATATGCCTTTAGTCTTATCTAAACAGTGCGTCCATGCCTTATATCCCTTGTTTGTCTGTCCTGAAAGATTACTAAGAGAAGGCCAATCATTGATGGTTACAAAAAGCAACCCTCGTAGGTCAAATGGCTACTGTTTTTCTCATCCCACACATGTACACCTGGTTTGCCCTACAGTTATAAGAGTTCTTCAACTAATGGCTTTAGGTACACATCAATATCGTTGCTTGGTTTCTTCGGGCCTTGGATAAGCACTGGCATCATAATGAAATTACTCTTCATGCACACCCAAGGAGGAAGGTTGTAGATACATAGAGTCACAGGCCAGGTGTTGTGACTGCAGCTCTACTCCCCAAAAGGATTAATGTCATCCGTACTTAGACCAAACCATAAGTTCCTTGCGTCACCTGCAAAGTTCGGAAAGTCTCTCTCGATTTTTCTTCACTTCGACCCATCAGCGGGGTGTCTCAACTTCCCGTCTTTCTTACGTCTTCTTTGTTCCATCGCAACAACCTAGCATGCTCTTTGTTTCTAAACATAACCTTATCAGGAACCCTCTTCCGCGGGGGGCTCTCTCTCAACATCACAAGGTCATCTCGTCTGATCTTATACCGCAATGCATTGCATGCCTCGAATTTATATAAAATATCATACCCTTATCGCGGTAGAGGATGCAGTCATTAATGCATGCATGTATCTTCTGCACATCTAATCCTAGAGGGCAGAGAATCTTCTTTGCTTCGAACGTACTCTCGGGAAATTCTTTATGCTTTTGAAACTTCGGCTTCATTATTTTCAACATCTTCTCAAATGCGGAGTAAGTTAGACCACACTCTGCCTTCCATCGCAGCAATTCCAGTGTGGTACCGAGCTTTGTGCTGCCATCTCTGCAATTTGGGTACAACAATTTCTTATGATCTTCTAACATGCCCTCCAACATCAACTTCTCATTTTCTGTTTCACAGTCTCGCTTTGCATCAGAAATGACCCTACTAAGTTCATCAGCGAGCTCATCTGATACCCGTTCTTCACCTCCTTCCTCTTCATTGTCTTCCATTGCAGTATCACCGTATTCAGGAAACATATGATGATAGTTGTTATCATCATCCTCTTATTTTTTATTGTCTTCCATCATAACCCCTCTTTTCCCGCGCTTGGTCCAGCAATTATAACTAGGCAGGAAACCTTTCATAACCAGGTGACCGCGAATGATTTTCGAGGAAGAGTACTCTTTGTTGTTCCGATATTGAACACATGGACAACGCATAAAACTATTCTCTTTGTTTGTCGGGCTTATAGCTCCTATGCGATGTCTTTACATGGAATTGGAAGGAAAGCGACATCGTTGAAAAGAATAGCTCGCATGCGACGGTTGTGAGGCAGCTAATATCCCAGGGCCACACGGGCCTTAAAACGGTCGTAAGGACACATTTAACTTTGTTCCAATATTAGGGTTAAGCCAAACCGGTTGGTTGGGACAGCCAGTCAAACCAACCGCTTCCGACCGAGAGCGCGCGTAACACTAACTGTAGCTTCCCCGACGGCGGCGGCGGACCTCACCCATCGTTCTCGGCACCGGCGGCGGCGGCACGGCAATTAATTTAGGCGGCGGCGCTTTCGTTCGACGACGAAGGTGGTGAGTGCCATTTGAAAGCTAATTCCTCTCCCATTCTTCTCAATTCGAGATCTGAGCGTGCCCATTGATGCTAGATTGTGGAGGCGAGGGTGTGCTGAACGGGGCGAGGGGGAACGATATGGAGCATGGAGAGGGGACTTCTAATCGGTATATCCCGTATCTCTGCACTTAATTTCTCTAAGGTTGAGCTCTCTGTTCGCTTCCGCTAGCTCATAGTGCCCGCCAAAAACAGGGGAGACGATGTTGCGCGCCAAACCTTCGAATTTCGCATCAATTTCTTTCCCTCTAGGGCTGTTTTAGTTGATGGCAGCACGCAGATCATTGAGAGAGACACGGTTGTTAAATGGGAGGTGGAATTAGAACATGTTGATCCCCAAGAGCTAATAAACATGGGAGAGGAGGCGGTAAGGAAAATGGTGGAAAAAATTGGGGATAGTGTGGTTTGGGGGCCAGAGCAAGAAGTTTCTTTGTTACGATTTGATGATTGCAAATGTGACTATGTTAGGGTTGAGACAGGGGAACATATAGTTGATGAAATCGATGAGCGAAACGGTTGGACAAGCAAAACTGTTCTGTTTTTAGCAGAGCTCATTGATCTGAAACCTGATTCGAGGGTTGGATATGTGGCCTCGAAGCTGGCTGCTCAGATGGTCGAGGATGATTGGGCTGCACAAAGGCAAGTAATGCCTATACTTACTGAGTTGGAAGTGTTAACAGTGGAGGATGATGATGCTAATGCACAAGGGGAGGCTGCAGATGGTAATGCACAAAGGATTGTAACTGTTGATTGGAATTCAGTTGAGATACATGACCGCACTGATTTGGTCATTGCACCAATAGATGACATTGAAATGGCAAAGCTTTTTGGCATTCCTATAGATGACAGAGTGTCAACACCCGGATTTTTCAATCCTAGATGCCTGTTATGCCATACATCGCAATCCCAGGATTACCATTTTTGCGAGACATAACAGAATTGGATACCATAGTACTTCATCCATTACAACGATATATAAGTTCTTACACAAATAGGGATCTCATGATCCTGTCCTTAATACAACATCAAGCAGCGGAATACGGAATAGTAACGGTAGCGTAGGCGAGGCTCCATCTTCGGGGTCACAGGCAATGCTGACGATGGGAGATGATCCTAGTTGTCGTAACCATCCTGGGGTCCATCCTCCAGGTACTCCTCTTCATAGTCTGGCCATGGGAATAGCCAGGGACAAAGCCATGAGTACTCTTTAAGTACTCGCAAACTAATACTAACAAGAAAAAGGGTGTTTTGGATAATAGGACACTAGGCTCTAGGGTTGTTTTGCAAAAGCCAGATTTATACTACTAAGTTCCCAAGCTAGTTACAATTTTATAACTCCTAAGTGGGATCTTGTATTTCTAGTCACAACTCTGTTGTGGCCAAGCCAAAGTCTCAAGTCGTTCACAAGTCATTTTGAAAAGTCTGACGGGGGAACAGTATGGCCACTCCAACTGTCCATAACCGCGGAGGCGGCTATTCGAATAGTTTGACACTCTGCAGAGATTGTACACTTTCACCACAACATTCGATACATCCGTCAGGAACAAATCCTGAATTCACCATACTCAGTATGCGGATAATCAATCCTAACCTTCCAATTACACTCCCTAGTATAAGCACCTCTCCTGTGAGTTTGGCCTCCCAACCATGACCACTGTCATCTTGGGTACTGCACAGGTGGACAATCTTCACAAGGTAGCCTCAGCTCAGACCTTGGCCGTGAGGGAACTAATACTAAGGTATATAAGTTTCCAGTCAAGCCCTACCCAATATTCGGGTATTGTGGTTGTACGATAAAATTGGAATGGTATCGCATCCAGACAACCATCAGTTTTATAAAGGGCTAAGGCTCATGCCTCAACATTTTCATCACCAAAATCATCAAGTGTTTGGAAACACATGTCCAAAACATTTCAATAGAATGATCCATCATTCCAAGGTTTTCATAACCATTTTTCCACCAAGTATTCCCATCTAAAGTTGATCAAGTTTTATGCTTAGCACTAGCATCTACAGGTGGGGTAGTACTAATAGAGGGGTGGTAACTAGTGGAGTTGCAACTAAGTCCAACCTTATATCATAAGCTGATATCAAGGTTTCTAGCTTAGGCCAAATTTTAATGCTCTTTATGCAACCTTCAGCACAACTGTCTAGTATCTACCAAAATTATTGGGTAGCCTCTAAGTAAACTTTGATAAAGAAATAAAGTAAAAAGCTTGCCATAAAACTAGGATTGGTTTAGCAAGTGGGTATGGTTACATACGCTGAGGGCATATAGTAATCATATCACATGCATGGGTGGTGGCAACAATAGGGTGTCTTATGCGCTTGCATAGGTATAGTATCTTGCAAGTGTTAGCTTGCATTGGTAAACTTGGTTAGTATAGCTTGCATCAATATCAGTATAAGCTTGCCTTGTGCAGAGCAGTGGTTGAAGTTCTCCTCGGCTTCCTCTTCGTAGTATCCTCCTTCTTCCTCGTAGCCTTGGTCGGTACTAGCGTCTATGAATAAATACGAGGTACACAATCACCAAACAATACTTAACTACTTGCAATCATCACACAGGGGTCCTATAGATGATCTAGCATCATCTCGAACATTACAAGGTTAAGGATTGGTTTAAGTCTTCTTATTTTAGAAAAGTAATTTCTACTCATTGAAAAACTACTTAAGATTTAATATTCTCCAAACTAAACATGGGATCATGTTGACACATGTCATCACCACATGTTGTAGTCCATGGGAATGTGATTTAAAGTGGTGTCACAATTTAACAAGGTTTTACCCTTTTATTTTAATTAATTAAAGTGGCTAGAAATGCTTATGAAGCATTCTTTTATTCCTTGAACATTATTTCTGCAAGTAACCTATATATATTTTTATATATTCTGAAAGGTATGGTTGAAAGTGATTTTTGAGAGTTGGAATCAACTCAAAAGCTATTGTGGTTTAAATTTGAAAAATATTTGAATGCAGAAAAGATTCTGCCTTGTCATTTTTGCTAAGGGTGATCTACAGATCCAAATGACTTGAATCCAACGGGCTTGGATTAAGCATTCACAGACCTTTCCAACAAAATTGGTTTCATCTAATTTGGTGCACTAAATTGATCTGGGTTGATTTTTGAAGTTGGGTACAGAAGTGTGTTTGAAATTAAAAAGAAAAGATTTAATTTGAATTGTTGGGCTGCGCGGGAAATTCTAACGGGCCGGCCTGCTAAGAGCAGTGCTCCCGCGGGCTTCTTAAGTGGGTGTCCCCACTCGTCAGTGACACGGGGCTGGGCGAAGCGGTATGGGGCAACGTGGTTCGTTCGATCTGGTTCTAATCCAACGGCTGAGGTTCATCGTCGACGCGAGACAGCTCCGGCGAGAACGAAACCTAGCGCGGCCAGTGAGGGGTGCTGGGGGCTCATCGGAGTACGGGCGAGGGTCGGCGAGGCGGGCGAACGACGAAGTCGACGATGGCGAACCTCCTGGTACCGGTGGCTTCTCCTGGGGCGGCTCCAATCGCTGGCTCCTTTCTTCTCCGGCAGCGGCAGGCTCCAGTGAAATTCCGGCGGGGTGGTGCTCGCCTTGCTCTGAGAATGGTGTGGCACGATCAGTGAGGGGAGGGGAGTGAGATGGTGTGAAGAAATCGTGCGGGGGTGGCCTCTATTTATAGTCGAGCGAGGGGACCGTCGGGGCGCAAGGTGAGCTCGTCGGAGGCGACGTTACAGGCAGCTAATGGCATGGGCAAGGGTAGGGGACGGGGCTGTGTCTCCTGGCGATGCTCAACGACATGGTCGCGAGGGATGGGGCGGTGTGGTTTGGTCTGGAACGGGCGGTGCTCTGCGCGGCAGAGGCGGCGTTCTCGACGGCGGGCGGTGGCTGTATGGCGCGAGGCGTTAAACGGGGATGTCTGGCGGTCTCCTGGGTCGGTGGTGATCGTGTGTGCGCGCGGTGAGGGCGGCGCGCGGTCTGTGGGTGGTGGTCGAGGGTGGCGCTCTGGCGCACGCTCGGCATGGTCTGGGCGTGTCTTGTGCGCGTGGTCCAGGGCTTGGCAACGCTCGCGGCTGGGACAGGCAGTGGCGGTGGATGGTGGGCTGCCTCCCAAACAAGGTTGGCACGGCTAGTTCTTCCTCTAGCCTGCTGTCGACTATGGGGTGGCATTGAGGTGCTCGGCTGTTCACCATTAATGTCAATGGCAAGCTCACAGGGGTGCTAGTGCTGGTCTAACCTTTCTATGTGATCTACTGGATTGTATGAGAGCTAACTAGGGAACAAGTTAGGCTCAAAACACTGCACACTATAGTGTTTTGTGTTTTGTTTGATTTGTGTCTGCAACCTGTTTGATGAAATGGCCGCATGAAATCAAGTTTTGAATTTTGATATGATTTTTGGTGGGTTTGCTAGATTGGTTCTGGTGAGTCTGCAGATGCTTGGGTTTTGAAAATTGAGCTTGTTTAAGTGGGTTTTGAAAAAGTGGGATCTTCCCATATGAAGAAGATTCAATTTTGAGTTGTCATTTAAACTATGCATTTGAAAGTTTCTGGATGATCACAAGGTGGGCCTTGATACTTTGTTATGAGTACATTCAAGGGGTGCAAAGATCCAGAAAAGTTTCTGTTAGGTTTTGAAAGTTTGAGACAGCCAAAGTAGGCATGGGAGTTAAATTGGTCAAAATGACCATTCACTTAATATATTGGTTTTGACTTATTTTTCTTTAGGAAAAGTGTGGGGAATGTTTTAGATGATGTTCTTTTCACCTAATAAACATTTTACAAGCAATGGATCACAAAAACAAAGTGGTTTTTAAAGAATTTCAAAATTCATGCATACACATATACATGCTTTCATGAATTGATTTAGAAAAGTTTTTGTTAACCACAAACTTTAGGATTAGTGTTTTGTTGATCTAAGTTTGATATTTTTGGGATGTTACACAGAGACAAGGAGAAGAAGAGGGATGAAGCTGCAAATGATGGTGACAACCATTTAAGAGATGAAGAGGCAGATATAGATCTAGAGTTGTTGGAAAATGTTGCAGTTCATGTAGATGATGCACATGATGATGAGCTAGTAACAGTTTATGACAAAGAGGACCCAGTTGTTGAAGTTGGGAGATTGTTTCCAAGCATGGATGAATTCAGGATGTGTTTCAGGACATATGCAGTCAAACGTGAGTTTGCTACCAAGACTATGTGGACTGATAAAGAGAAGTTCTATGCAAAATGCATAGGTTATGATGGTGGTGCCAAGCCTTGCAAGTGGTATATATCTGCTAGACGCCAACCTGATGGAAGGACAATAAGAGTGAATCAAATTCCAAAACCTCATACTTGCATTACAAGTTCTCAAACAGTTACAAAGATGACATCACAATTATGGGTTGCAGAAAAGATCAAGCCCATTTTAGCCACAACACCAAACAGCACTGCAAAGAGACTGAAAATAGACTTGGAAAAGCAGTACCCCATTAAGCTGAATTATACTACAGTGTGGAAGGCAAAGCAAAGGGCAATGAAAGAGCTATATGGTGATTGGGCAAATACCTTTCGAATGCTTTATAACTTCAAAGCAGAAGTAGAGAAGAGGTCACCTGGCAGTGTTGTGGAGATAGATACTGAGGTAACAGCTGATGGGAAAGTCTTCTTCTCTAAATTCTTCAAGGCTTTAAAGCCTTGCATCGATGGCTTCAAAGCAGGTTGCCGTCCATATTTGAGTATAGACTCATCTTTCTTGACTGGAAAGTGGAATGGTCAATTAGCAGCATGCAATGCTTTAGATGGACACAATTGGATGTTCCCTGTAGCTATTGGCATGTTTCAGTCTGAGACAGAGGCATCATGGACATGGTTCATGATGCAGTTGAAAAGATGCATAGGGCCAGTCTCTCCATTGGCAGTGCACACAGATGCATGTAAAGGTTTAGAAAATGCAGTGAAGATTGTTTTCCCTCATGCTGAGCAGAGGGAGTGCTTCGGCCATATGTGGATGAATTTGATCAAAAAATTCAGAGGAGATGATTTTGGACGCATGTGGCGAGCAGCAAGATCTTACACCAGGCAGACACATTCATATCACCTTGAGAAGATTAAGGCGGCATGCTCTGAGGAGGATAGGGTCAAGTTTTGTAAATGGTTGGAAACCTACCATTCTCTTTTATGGTACAGGTCTGGTTTTAACACTGCCATCAAATGTGATCATATCAACAATAATTTGGTAGAAAGTTTCAACAACAAAGTGAAGGAGTTAAAAGACTTGCCTGTCCATGACATGGTTGACCAGATCAGGATCATGATCATGAGGTTGTGGGAATTGAGAAGAAGGCTTGGTGATGTTCTTCAAGGAGATAAGCTTCCTGATGTTGTGCAGCAGGTGGTCAACAGGAGCAGAAATCTTGCACATTTGCGTGTTGAGAAATCCTCATTGTGGGGTGCTGAAGTCAGAGATACAAAGACTGGCAGGAGGCATGTTGTTGACACTCAATTGCATGAATGCACATGCCTTGAGTGGCAACACACTGGGAAGCCTTGTGAGCATGCCATACTTTTCTTGGCCTCCAAACACAAGCTAAATATGCACCCATATTTGCATGAGTATTATTCTGTAGAAAAATTCAAGGCTGCATATGGAACACCAATTCCAGCACTTACAGATCAGTCTCAGTGGCCTGAAGTGGACATTCAGTTCTCATTGTGTCCTCCTTTGATGAAAAGAAAGGCTGGCAGGCCCAAGCAGAGTAGATTCAAGGCTTGGTTTGAGAAAGGTGGGAGCAGCAAGAAGGGAAAGAAAGATGAAAAGAAAGATGCCAAGCCAAAAAGGGCCCAAAAAGGTAACAAGAATAGATGCAAACTCTGTGAAGAACTTGGACACCGAGCTGGCTCTACCAAGTGCAGATAAACTGCTGAAAATCCAAAGTATGTTCATCCAAAATCTATCCCATTTCTTGTTGATGATTTTTCTCCCCCAGCTAACTTGCTTGTTTTCAGGAGGAAGCGTGGAGAAAAAGGCCCACCTCTTGTTGTTGACGAATGCTGGCCAGTGAAAAGGGCAAGAATCAATGGCCAAAGAAAGAAGAGAACTAACCAGATCATGTTTGGTGCTGCTGAGGTGCAATCTGAACTTGTTTTGGAGGATGATTGTCACATCCCAAGATTTTCCAAATCTTGTAATGTGAAAACAAATTAATAAAATAAAACTTTGTTGATTTTTAGAGCCAGAAGAAACTTTTTGAATTCAATTGGAACTTCAAACTCATTTGAATTAAATAAAATCTAAAAAGGATTCATAAAGATAAACATTTATTAAAGAAAATTAAAAATGCTTTGGAATTACTATTTTGGATCTTTTAATAAAAGATTTGGTTTTCAAAAGAAAGGTGGATTTATAAATAAAGATTATTTAATAAAGCCAAAATAAACCTTGACCAAACTTTGGAAATTAAAAACATTTAGTTTTGAATAAAAAAATAACAAAGGTTATTTAAAATAAACTAATGAGGAATTAATATCAAATTTTATTCAAATAAAAGGTTTTACCACTTTAATTAAAACATCAAAACTTATTTAATTATTTTAAATAAGTTTTCTAAGTATTTTATTTTCTTAATTAAGACCCACTAAAGTGTTTTGACCTTATTTTAGATTCAAAATAAATATCTCAAATAAAATAAATCCTATTTGAATTAATAATGAAAGTCTATTATATTTAATTGATAATGGACCCTAAAATAAAATGTTATTTTTATCTCCAAGTATTATTTGTTTCCAAATAAAACCTACTGATTTGGTTTTAGAAAGTATTTGGATTTCAAATGGGGATTTTATTAATTAAACCAAACCCTATTTTATTAATAAACCATAGTCCATTTTATTTAATTAATAAATGGAACCTAAAAAGATTTAAAATATTATTTTATTTTGAAGTGTTGGTTTATATGGTTAAACAGAACCAAAAATCAAGTGCAAAGAGTGTTGAAAGTTTGAATTGTTTGAATGTATGAATGTTTGTTTGAATTTCAAAACAGAAAATAGTTTCAGAAAAAGAAAAGACTATAGAATAAAAAAAAATGGAATCAAAACGAGCAGCCCAACCATCTGGCCCATCTCCAGCCCATCTAGCCCAACTCCCCTCCCCCGGAAGAAAACGTTTCACACTACTTCTAAAACCCACGGAGACTGACATGTGGACCCCTCCCCTTCTTACTTTCTTTCACTGCCAGCGGACCCCACACTGCCACCTCCTTCTTCTTCCCCACCGCGACGCACGCCTCTCCCTCCTCACTGCCGTTGCAGGCTTTGATTCCGCGCGATCAATTCGCCTTAATGCCGCGATAATTCCTCGTCGTGACCACGGCCTATTAATCGCCAGCGTTTCCTCCTCCATTTCCCCCAGACGCCCTTCCTTGACACGCCTCCAGGCCGCCACAATATCTCCACGACTGTCTCTGTCTCCGATGATGCTCTGGTAACGATTCCGGCGAAACCAGACCTCCCCTTGCTTCCTTGACCAATCTCGCAGCTTCCCCACAACCAGACGCATCTCCCAGCATCCTCCTCTCAACCACGGGTGCCCCGTAGCGTCGGCTACATCAAGCTCCAGTACCGCCGCCGTCTGCCACAACTCCGACGACGCCCCCAGGTTAATTCCGACCGCCCCGTACCTTCTCGTTCACGCACATGACCTCTCCGTGACCTCCCGCACTTAACCATACCCCTGCTTTGCCCCAGGACGATCTACAACGTCGACTTCAACACGACTGAGACCACCCAACGCCGTCCTCCACTCCGGCGAGAAATTCTGCCAAGACCAGAGTACCCCTCACCCCACCAACACCACCACGAGCATCACCGTGACCTCCTGAACCTGGTGAGCTTCTTCTCTTTCTCTCTCGCTTGCTAGAGCCACCACGAACCCCACGCCTGGCCGTACGCCGCCGCTAGCCACCGTCCGCGCCGCTCACTTTTGGTCCAGCGAGCCAGTACCGTAGGATCTAGTTTGAACGATTACGATTAGATCACTTACTGCGAAGAGGTACGCGTTCTGAACCGTGCGATGTGACTTAAATCTAATGGCCTGCAGTGCGTGATCCGCGCGAACCGTTTTCGGCCAATTAGAATACGACGCGTGGCCAGCTCTAGTTTAAAACAGATTTTTGAATCAGAATTATATGCAAACTTCAAACACTTGTAACTTTCAAACCACACGTCCAAATTTGGCAAATTTTATATCAATGAATTCAGGAGAACAAGCCCTAACCAACCATGACCTTAGTTTTAAAAATAGTATATGTTAGCTTGTTTGAATTTACAGAAACATTTGTGTACTTGTTTAGAGTATAAAAATTGTTTAAAATTGATTTTTGGATTAAATCTTTTGCAAATGGATTTGTGTGACCTTACTGACCCTAGGAACCAACCCATAGTGTTAAAAATGATTTTTGTGAAATTTAGGTTGAATTATTTAACTTAGCCATTTTCTAGCCAAATAAAAATTATTGATTTTTATTATGGAAACGTTTTGCAAGAAAAACTTTGGGGAAATGTTATGGACCAAACCGACTGACCCAAGACACCAAGCCTTGCCAAGGGCAACTCACTCGGTGAAAAATATAAAGTTTTGCTTTAAAAAGAATAATTTTCACCACATAAAATATTGAATGGATTTTAAAATAGACTTTGAGCAAAACCCTCTAACTAATGACTTTGCCATTTTGGTAAATGACCAATGTGGACCTTACAAAGTTTATAAACCTATTAGAGACCAACCTTGCAATAGAACTCTCATTTGCATGACTTAGGATCCATTGCTTTGTGTATGTGAAATATTGTTTGAATATTGGTTTGGAATGCTACTTGATACTATGCTTGTTTGATTGTAGTGAAATTAGCAAAGTGTGAGACTAGCAAGATCAAGGAGTGACTATCAATCCCTAACAAAAAGGCAAGTTACACTATCATACAAAAGATCTACTACTTTCATTATACTTAGTGGATTTTGTAAACATGCATGAAAATGTTTTATACTTATGCTATGCTAATCCTAATAGGATTCCCTATACACTCCTTAGTGAAAATATTGAAGTTGTACATGCTTAGCCATGCTCTGTTTTGAAAAGAGATACATGATGAGATTTTACAAAGGTTGAGCAAAGACTTGTGTTTTACATAATAAAACAAGGACTCAATGAACCACCTAGGTGGTGGACACTTTATGTTTTGGAGAAGGTGGCAACAAAAGGGAACCATGTCTATGGCAATCACTTTGTGTTGTGCTCCAAATGAAAACCACCTAGGAAACTTAGAGATTGAACATGTTTCTCCAATTGTGGCTTTCGTGTACAACCACATGCTATTATGGCTCTGGCTTAGTCAACTACATTAGGAAGACCCTTACATTGTCTTTAGTTACCGGACATGGGGATCTGGAATGCTTCATGGGGGCTGAAGACAAGCTAGCAATGATGTATGGGAGGACCTTTTGGAAAGACTTCGTCACATTCTCAGTCTGCCATTACTCCATATTGGTGAGCACTAATCCAGTAGGCCACTAGTGGCAACAAGATGGGATTGTGTCATGTGGGTAAAGTGTGCAGAAGTTAATAAAAATCTAAGTACTTAGCCGTGTCCCCGGTTATGGACAATACTGAGCAACTAAAGTTTGAACCATGGGAGATCTCGACATTCCAATTTCTAATATAAAAACTTGATGCCCTTGTGTGTCTACCAAGGAATTCAAAGAGATTTTGTTAAGCTTGATGCACTTGGGGTTACCAAGGTGCTCAAGAGCATGATGTACTTGGGGTTACCAAGGAACTCATGAGGTTTTGATAAAACTTGTTGCACTTGGGGTTACCAAGGTGCTCAAGGAGTTTGACAAGGACTTGAACACTTGAGTTTCTACCAAGGAGTTCAAGGATCTTGGAAAAAGGATTTGACAAAGGACCAAAACCCATTTTGAAAAGATAGGATAAATGTTGCTTTATGCAAATAAGCCTTAAACTCTACTTAGCCAAATATGCATGTAATGATAGGATCCACCCTTATTATACATAAAAGTGAAGCTTGCCAATACAATTCAAAATGTATTGACCCTTGTGGCTGTAACTTGTAATGTTGCAGGTTGATTGTTTTTAAATGAAGATTGTTTGATTGACTAGGACTACAAAGTCTACAACCAACATCTGCCTGTGGCACTTTGAAGATGAAGGACCCCTACTTATAGTTATTCCGCTGCAATGTAATGTAATAGCCAAATGAGCTATGTTTGATGTAATAAACTTATGTTATTCCTGGTTATAAAATTATATTATAACCTTTGTTTCTTGATATTACATCTAAACTGTGGATGCTAGCTATTGATCCAGGGACTAGCATTGTAAAACACAGGAGGGATCTACCATATTGGGTAGGAACCTCTACAGATGGTATCAGAGCAATGTGTTGCCTGTAGGATTTGTAAACCCTAGGATTGGACAAAAACCCTTAGAAAAATAGGAGTTGTGTTTGTTCCAAAAACTTATTTACAAAAAAACACTTGTAAAATCTTTCCTCAACCATTTCTGGTTTCAACTCTATATCTCTTCTACTTCAACTTGATGGAAAAACCTACCCATGACCAAAGACTACACCATGTGTAAAGGACTTCTTCAACTTCTTCAACTCTAATGACTTCAACATCTTCAGCATGTTCACCAAGGACTTCCAACTTGGATACCACCAAAGACTACAAGTGAAACAAGGAAATCTTACTTAAGATTTAGAGACTGAGGAAATGCAAAAATAAGAAGAAACCATCAACAACCTTGAAGTATTGTGACCAAGAGTTTTTCCCAAAGAAACCATGAACTCATACAAGAAGAATCAACCAAGAAGAATGGAATATCACAAGTGAACCATATAGATGGACCACCATAATTTAGTTAAGTCAAACACACCAACTTATGTGATTTAACAAAAATATTTTGTTGCCTAAGTATGTGCTTAAACCTTGTTGTTTGGGTGCAAAAGTTGATTGTGAATGTTTGTTTGTGATTGCATGCATTGCTTGTGTGAATTGTGATGTGTGTGATTAGAATTAATTCCTTAGAAAAATCTTGCCTATTCTAACCTCCCTTCAACCCAAACAGATGACTACTCCAAAAGACTCCAAGGTCGATGACACCAACACCAACCAAGATGCCAACATGAAGGAGCTCATAGCAACCCAACACCAGTTGAATCAACTGACAGCTCAGTTCATAGTCAACAATAGTGATAAAGATCCAGCACTACAAAAGTTTTTGGAAGAGCAGTCTCAGCTAATGCTTAAGGTGACTTATCAAATGATCAGCATGGAGGAAAACTACCCCAAAGAAGTCTATGATAACAAGGATGACAAGAATGTTGTCCTAGATGGAGCCCCAGCTTGCATTATTTGTGGAGACAAGGATCATACGTCCAAGGAACATGAAGGACAATGCCCCAATTGTGATGAAGACCATCCTGTTGGACAATGCCCCACCGATCAGGCTACTTGTTACCTTTGTGAAGGAAGTGATCATACACCTGGCCTATGTCCCATCTATGCAATGGTGGAACAAAGGAAACAAGAAGGATCCAAGTCTACCAAAGGAAAAGGACCACTCCTACCTCCTAACAAGACAACCCAATTCAAAGGATCTAAGAAAATCAAGAAGCCCAAGCAAGACATGAGCCTTGTACAATGTCGTAGATGTAAGGAAATGGGACACTACTCCAGTGGATGCCCAGAGAACAAGAAGAATAAAGAGATTGACCAAGTGTGGTGCAACAACTGCAAAGAACCAGGCCATTATGTAGCAACTTGTCCACAAGAGCAACGTAAAGAACTCAATGACATTCATTGCTTCAACTGCAAGAACCCAGGACATTATGCAAGCAACTGTCCAGAAAGGATGAAGAACAAGCTGAACAAGCCTATGGAGAAACTCAATCTTGGCCCATGAGTCAAGCATAGGAATGAAAGTCAAAGTTTGACATAGAGAAAATTTCCAGGACCCAAGAAGGCCAATATGTAATTTTTGTTTGAAAATTTTTAAGGGTGGTAGAACCCTAGTTGTTTGAACTTGCTTGCAACCCTATCCTTCCCAAATCTCGGGACGATATTTATTTTAAGGGTGGTAGCCTGTCACATCCCAAGATTTTCCAAATCTTGTAATGTGAAAACAAATTAATAAAATAAAACTTTGTTGATTTTTAGAGCCAGAAGAAACTTTTTGAATTCAATTGGAACTTCAAACTCATTTGAATTAAATAAAATCTTAAAAGGATTCATAAAGATAAACATTTATTAAAGAAAATTAAAAATGCTTTGGAATTACTATTTTGGATCTTTTAATAAAAGATTTGGTTTTCAAAAGAAAAGGTGGATTTATAAATAAAGATTATTTAATAAAGCCAAAATAAACCTTGACCAAACTTTTGAAATTAAAAACATTTAGTTTTGAATAAAAATAACAAAGGTTATTTAAAATAAAATAATGAGGAATTAATATCAAATTTTATTCAAATAAAAGGTTTTACCACTTTAATTAAAACATCAAAACTTATTTAATTATTTTAAATAAGTTTTCTAAGTATTTTATTTTCTTAATTAAGACCCACTAAAGTGTTTTGACCTTATTTTAGATTCAAAATAAATATCTCAAATAAAATAAATCCTATTTGAATTAATAATGAAAGTCTATTATATTTAATTGATAATGGACCCTAAAATAAAATGTTATTTTTATCTCCAAGTATTATTTGTTTCCAAATAAAACCTACTGATTTGGTTTTAGAAAGTATTTGGATTTCAAATGGGGATTTTATTAATTAAACCAAACCCTATTTTATTAATAAACCATAGTCCATTTTATTTAATTAATAAATGGAACCTAAAAAGATTTAAAATATTATTTTATTTTGAAGTGTTGGTTTATATGGTTAAACAGAACCAAAAATCAAGTGCAAAGAGTGTTGAAAGTTTGAATTGTTTGAATGTATGAATGTTTGTTTGAATTTCAAAACAGAAAATAGTTTCAGAAAAAGAAAAGACTATAGAATAAAAAAAAATGGAATCAAAACGAGCAGCCCAACCATCTGGCCCAGCTCCAGCCCATCTAGCCCAACTCCCCTCCCCCGGAAGAAAACGTTTCACACTACTTCTAAAACCCACGGAGCAACTGACATGTGGACCCCTCCCCTTCTTACTTTCTTTCACTGCCAGCGGACCCCACACTGCCACCTCCTTCTTCTTCCCCACCGCGAAGCACGCCTCTCCCTCCTCACTGCCGTTGCAGGCTTTGATTCCGCGCGATCAATTCGCCTTAATGCCGCGATAATTCCTCGTCGCGACCACGGCCTATTAATCGCCAGCGTTTCCTCCTCCATTTCCCCCAGACGCCCTTCCTTGACACGCCTCCAGGCCGCCACAATATCTCCACGACTGTCTCTGTCTCCGATGATGCTCCGGTAACAATTCCGGCGAAACCAGACCTCCCCTTGCTTCCTTGACCAATCTCGCAGCTTCCCCACAACCAGACGCGTCTCCCAGCATCCTCCTCTCAACCACGGGTGCCCCGTAGCGTCGGCTACATCAAGCTCCAGTACCGCCGCCGTCTGCCACAACTCCGACGACGCCCCCAGGTTAATTCCGACCGCCCCGTACCTTCTCGTTCACGCACGTGACCTCTCCGTGACCTCCCGCACTTAACCATACCCCTGCTTTGCCCAGGACGATCTACAACGTCGACTTCAACATGACTGAGACCACCCAACGCCGTCCTCCACTCCGGCGAGAAATTCTGCCAAGACCAGAGTACCCCTCACCCGACGAACACCACCTCGAGCATCACCGTGACCTCCTGAACCTGGTGAGCTTCTTATCTTTCTCTCTCGCTTGCTAGAGCCACCGCGAACCCCACGCCTGGCCGTACGCCGCCGCTAGCCACCGCCGGCGCCGCTCACTTTTGGTCCAGCGAGCCAGTACCGTAGGATCTAGTTTGAACGATTACGATTAGATCACTTACTGCGAAGAGGTACGCGTTCTGAACCGTGCGATGTGACTTAAATCTAATGGCCTACAGTGCGTGATCCGCGCGAACCGTTTTCGGCCAATTAGAATACGACGCGTGGCCAGCTCTAGTTTAAAACAGATTTTTGAATCAGAATTATATGCAAACTTCAAACACTTGTAACTTTCAAACCACACGTCCAAATTTGGCAAATTTTATATCAATGAATTCAGGAGAACAAGCCCTAACCAACCATGACCTTAGTTTTAAAAATAGTATATGTTAGCTTGTTTGAATTTACAGAAACATTTGTGTACTTGTTTAGAGTATAAAAATTGTTTAAAATTGATTTTTGGATTAAATCTTTTGCAAATGGATTTGTGTGACCTTACTGACCCTAGGAACCAACCCATAGTGTTAAAAAGGATTTTTGTGAAATTTAGGTTGAATTATTTAACTTAGCCATTTTCTAGCCAAATAAAAATTATTGATTTTTATTATGGAAATGTTTTGCAAGAAAAACTTTGGGGAAATGTTATGGACCAAACCGACTGACCCAAGACACCAAGCCTTGCCAAGGGCAACTCAATCGGTGAAAAATATAAAGTTTTGCTTTAAAAAGAATAATTTTCACCACATAAAATATTGAATGGATTTTAAAATAGACTTTGAGCAAAACCCTCTAACTAATGACTTTGCCATTTTGGTAAATGACCAATGTGGACCTTACAAAGTTTATAAACCTATTAGAGACCAACCTTGCAATAGAACTCTCCTTTGCATGACTTAGGATCCATTGCTTTGTGTATGTGAAATATTGTTTGAATATTGGTTTGGAATGCTACTTGATACTATGCTTGTTTGATTGTAGTGAAATTAGAAAAGTGTGAGACTAGCAAGATCAAGGAGTGACTATCAATCCCTAACAAAAAGGCAAGTTACACTATCATACAAAAGACCTACTACTTTCATTATACTTAGTGGACTTTGTAAACATGCATGAAAATGTTTTATACTTATGCTATGCTAATCCTAATAGGATTCCCTATACACTCCTTAGTGAAAATATTGAAGTTGTACATGCTTAGCCATGCTATGTTTTGAAAAGAGATACATGATGAGATTTTACAAAGGTTGAGCAAAGACTTGTGTTTTACATAATAAAACAAGGACTCAATGAACCACCTAGGTGGTGGACACTTTATGTTTTGGAGAAGGTGGCAACAAAAGGGAACCATGTCTATGGCAATCACTTTGTGTTGTGCTCCAAATTAAAACCACCTAGGAAACTTAGAGATTGAACATGTTTCTCCAATTGTGGCTTTCGTGTACAACCACATGCTATTATGGCTCTGGCTTAGTCAACTACATTAGGAAGACCCTTACATTGTCTTTAGTTACCGGACATGGGGATCTAGAATGCTTCATGGGGGCTGAAGACAAGCTAGCAATGATGTATGGGAGGACCTTTTGGAAAGACTTCGTCACATTCTCAGTCTGCCAGTACTCCATATTGGTGAGCACTAATCCAGTAGGCCACTGGTGGCAACAAGATGGGATTGTGTCATGTGGGTAAAGTGTACTCCTTCTGCAGAAGTTAATAAAAATCTAAGTACTTAGCCGTGTCCCCGGTTATGGACAATACTGAGCAACTAAAGTTTGAACCATGGGAGATCTCGACATTCCAATTTCTAATATAAAAACTTGATGCCCTTGTGTGTCTACCAAGGAATTCAAAGAGATTTTGTTAAGCTTGATGCACTTGGGGTTACCAAGGTGCTCAAGAGCATGATGTACTTGGGGTTACCAAGGAACTCATGAGGTTTTGATAAAACTTGTTGCACTTGGGGTTACCAAGGTGCTCAAGGAGTTTGACAAGGACTTGAACACTTGAGTTTCTACCAAGGAGTTCAAGGATCTTGGAAAAAGGATTTGACAAAGGACCAAAACCCATTTTGAAAAGATAGGATAAATGTTGCTTTATGCAAATAAGCCTTAAACTCTACTTAGCCAAATATGCATGTAATGATAGGATCCACCCTTATTATACATAAAAGTGAAGCTTGCCAATACAATTCAAAATGTATTGACCCTTGTGGCTGTAACTTGTAATGTTGCAGGTTGATTGTTTTTAAATGAAGATTGTTTGATTGACTAGGACTACAAAGTCTACAACCAACATCTGCCTGTGGCACTTTGAAGATGAAGGACCCCTACTTATAGTTATTCCGCTGCAATGTAATGTAATAGCCAAATGAGCTATGTTTGATGTAATAAACTTATGTTATTCCTGGTTATAAAATTATATTATAACCTTTGTTTCTTGATATTACATCTAAACTGTGGATGCTAGCTATTGATCCAGGGACTAGCATTGTAAAACACAGGAGGGATCTACCATATTGGGTAGGAACCTCTACAATGATGTGCAAACTGTTGAGGCTTCAGGGCACACCGTTTCTGATTTGGAAGATCTGGTGCAAAATGAGGGGCAAAATGAGCCTGTTGTTGAGGCTCTAGTGCAAAATGAGCCTGTTGTTGAGGCTCTGGTGCAAAATGAGCCTGTTGTTGAGGCTCTGGTGCAAAATGAGCCTGTTGTTGAAGCTCTGGTGCAAACTGACCAAGTTGTTGAGGCTCTGGTGCAAAGTGACCATGTTGTTGAGGCTCTGGTGTAAAGTGACCATGTTGATGAGGCTCTGGATCATGATCATGAGGTTGTTGAGGAGGTGCAGGAGGTGAAGGAGACTCTTGGACGTGCTGTGGGGAGGCCAGATGGTAATGGTAAGAAAAAGAGGAGCATAAACCTATTGTGTGGTGTGAAACTTGTGAAGGAGAAGAAAACGAGGGGTAAGAAGAGCCAAAAGAAATAGACATTTGTTATTGTAAACATTTGTTATTGTTGTAAACATTTGACACTTGTTGTTGTAATAATTTGGCACTTGTTGTTGTAAACATTTGTTATTATAATAATTTGTCACTTGTTGATAATTTGGACAAAATTCAAATATGATGGTAAATTTGAATTTCAACATATGTAGCTATGTCACTTTTCTATGTTTGTATGCGCTTCCAACGTTTTTCTCATATGTACAATACAACTCATCCTCACCCTGATCCCTTTTGTGAAGTACAACTCACCCTCACCCAAAATGGGGTAGAAATGGGCTCCAAAGCTAGGGTAAACCACCCCATTTCTAAGCAAGTTTTTTTTCGACCATTTCTAAAACCAAGTTAGATATTTTTCCTCAGAACTATGTCACATAACATGACACCATGCGAAGGTTTTGTATTTTTTTGATTTTTTTTGAATTAGTTATGCACATTTGAATGTCTGGTCAAACTTGAAGGGTTTTCATAAATATTCTTAGCTAGGGGCTGAGGCTCGTAAAACTAGCATTGGATCTCTGATGAAATAGCATGTTGTGAACCTAAAAATTATTTTTACAAAAAATCATCAGCATGGAATCATGTACCTGTAGTTCATATCTTACCCACTTCCAGCCGATTCGGCAGGGTTTTGTCTTTTTCACCAGGGATGGAATAAAAGGTTTGAGATACTCAGGTTGGGAAATTGTACATTATAGGTGGTCTAGTATTTTTGAAAAATAGGATGTTACCATTTTGAAACTTCAATTTGGTGGTTGCTTCACAAATCCCCCCCTCTTTCGGCACTCAGAAAATAGAAAATGATTTTTCTGTGCGTCGAAAAGGAAAAATTTGTGCTACAACATTGTTAGTCATCCCATTATAGACATGCATGCCAAATATGGGCACATTATCACAAACTATGCCTTGATTCTAGCCATATCATTGGTCATTTGACCCGAAAGCCAGAAAACCTCGGAGGAGATAGGTCATTTTGTGAAGGGTTTTTTGAAATATGATCAATAGACCAAGTTTGATATTTTTCCTCACAACTATGTGACATAACATGACACCATGCGAAGGTTTTGTATTTTTTTGATTTTTTTTGAATTAGTTATGCACATTTGAATGTTTGGTCAAACTTGTGAAACCCCGTTGACTGCATCCTAAACCCCGCTAACCCTAAGGCCGAATGAGGACCGTGGATCTAACCCTAGCGCGACACTGTGGCCGTCCGATCGCGTCTTCTAGAAGGATTCCGCGTGTGGCTCTGGGCGATCCGTGGAAGGGCTTGTTCTGCAACCTGATTGGTTGGCGTCTCTTAGAAGGATTTCGTGGCTAGCTCTTGGCGATCCGTGGGATGGATGATTCTGGAATCTGATTGGCTTCATCGTTTTTACGTGCAACAGCGTGGCATGCGAGCGTGGCATGCGAGGGCGCTGGGCGGGGCGGGCTGCACCATGCGGGCATGCAGCTGCCCCTAGCGTCGTAGTCTAGCTATTTTACGTCCAACAGCGCTGCAGCTTATTTACTCCCTCCGTCGCATTAAATAAGTTTACGTGTAACAACTTTCTCCAATCAAACTTACTCCCCTCAGGTTCATTGTAATAAATGAGACTTTGCATGATACCACATCTATGTTATTTTGCACTATGTAGTAGTAACTTAGACTAGTAACATATGCATGATACCACATCTATGTTTATTGCTTGTGGGCAACCCATAAGCTTGTAGGTCACCCTTAAAGTAAACCTCCACTATGTATATGGATAGCCATATGGACTACTTTTTGGCTTGTGGATAGCCTTATGGACTACATAGTGGATGCCCAAGTGCATTGGAAAGGTAGAAGTACATTTTTTGTGGACAAATTTTGAAGCCAAACGTACACTTATTTGTGGACAGAGGGAGTATGCATGTCACTATGACCAGCAGAAAAAATATCAAAATATAAAATATGTAATAAATATAACGTACAGCGTTGGCACACTCCAGACCGTTGGACCGAGCGTGGCATGCGAGGGCGCTGGGCGGGGCGGGCTGCACCATGCATGCAGCATGCAGGATCGGGGGCGGCGGTGCAGGGGTTACAGTACGTCGCATCCTAGCTATTTTTTTTCTCTCTTTCGCATTGATCACGCCCGCTTCCCACACGCAACGCAGCGCACGCGTCTCGTCTCGGCGTCTGGGCGGGCTGCACCATGCATGCAGCAGCTGCCCCTAGCGTCGCAGTCTAGCTATTTTGCGTGCAACAGCGCTGCCCCATTAAATAAGTGTACGTCGAACAACTTTCTTCAGTCAAATTTACTTCCATCTGGTTCATGCGCCATACAAAAACTCCCACCGATTTTTCTTGGGTGTGTAAAAACGAACGAGTACCTTGGTACTAGATTCCTGCATTTATTACCGAAGTAAATCAAGGCCAAATTATATTTTCCCTTTTATTTTTCACTGCCAATGAACAACTACCTTGGACGTTTTTTTCTCTCTTTCGCATTAATGCACATGCATGCATGCAGGGGCGGGGGCGTCGCATCCTAGCTATTTTTTTATCTCTTTCGCATTGATCACGCCCGCTGCCCCGCTTCCCGTCTCTTTCGCATTGATCATGCATGCAGGGGCAACGCAGCGCACGCGTCTCGTCTCGGCGTCTGCGCCAACGCGACGCTGGATTCCCACGCCGCCCTTCACGCTCCGCCCTCAATAAATAGGCAAAACGCCTTTGCCTCCTCATCTCATCTTGCCCCTCATCTCTTCAACCTCGAGCCCGTCCCTTTGCCTCCTCCCAGCCGCCCCCCAAACACTCCGACCATGGCGACCTCCCCCTTCCGCCTCCCTTCCGACAGCGAACTAAGCGACGAGGACAACCACCCGGACCACAAGCAGTGGTGGGAGCGGGAGCCCACGCGCCGTCCCAAGCGTGGCAAGAAGGAGAAGAAGTCCCCGCCCTGCCCCTGGGGAGACCAGGGCCCCATCGTCCACAACCCCGTCCCCAACCTCCCCGGCGGCGGCGACCTCCCCTCCGAAGCCTACTGGGCTAAGGCGGCGAAGGAGGAGGCAAGGCAGGAGGCTCGCATCGCCAGGTGGGAGGAGAAGGAGGCCCAGCGCTCCTTGAAGAAAAGGCGCAGACGGCAGGAGGAGGAGCAACGGGAGGCCAATGGCCGGGCCTTCCGGGAGGAGCAACGGAAGCGGGACCAGCGGGAGAGGCTGGCGGCGTGGAATGCGGCCTGGAATGCGGCTGCACCGGCACCGCCTCCACCGCCGATGGAGTAGGGGGTTAGGGTTTAGGGGCTAGCCCAGGGTTTAGGCGGGGCGCCTATTCCGCCCCTTCTATATTATTGTACCTTTTTATTTTTATTGTAATGTTATCGATCCCCCCTATCTAATATAAGTAATGTTATCTGTGTTTTATTGTAATATTATTGCGCCTATTCCATCCCTTGTTTCATTGTAATCTGTGTTTTATTGTATTGTCATTTGTCAAAACACCCAAAACAACAAGTGTATAAAACAAAAGACACAAAAACAAGTTCATATAATACTCGTGCAATATTTATATATTTACAAGTGTATAAAACAAAAGACACAAAAACAAGTTCATACAACACATGGTTCATTTTCAAATAAGACATTTACATATTTACATAAGTTAAAGGAGCGCCCAAGTTATGTTAGTTAAATGGATGTCCTTGGACTTCATTTATATATTTACTTTTGCAAAAAAAAAGATTGCAACCTGAGCACGAGTATCTGCAGATCCACACGTTCCTATTTAGATTGTAACGTGAGTACCCTTTTTTTTTGCCCAATCAACATATAGTTACTATTGGGCCTGGATACGTCCATTTTGGCATGGCTAAGTTATATTTGGGCCTGGCCTTTTTCAATCCTCGTCAATTGTTTTTTTACTTTTCAACCCCTCCCCCTCCCCTGCACACGGGCGCCCCCTGCACACTGATAAAAGGAACACTGACGAAACTGACGAAACTGAAGAAACACTGATTTCGAAAACAGAGCATCTCAAAATTAGCCCGAATTTGTGTTGCATTTTATTCAAGCCAAAGACATAGACCATTACATCCATTACAAAGCATCACTCGAACACTGACTGCGCTGTCTAATGACTAACGATGAGGAGATAAACTAATCCGAGAGAAATTACACAAAAATAAAAAAAAACCGACCATCAGATTGTCCTGCTTCTTCAATTCGATGATTTGCCTTAGCTTCTTGTTCATCTTCTTTAGCTCGGCCTTCACTTCCGCATCCACCGTAGTACCAGCGGAAATGGGGTTGCCACATCCCAATTGCTCCACCACGGACGGGTTTTCGAGCTCCCGGGATGCTACCTCCACCCCAATTCGCTCGATGTACTCATCAAGCCACTCAAAATGCCCACATTTTGGCAGTTCCTGAAATCGCAGAGATGAACCCTAAATCCCAAATTCGATGAAATGCATGAAATTTCGAAAGAAAAGCGAGAAATTGGCGCTCGGAACACTCAGATCTCACCTTTCCCGGCTCGGGCTTGCTCTCACACTTCACAAATTCCCGACCAATGTTGCCGTTCTTGTCGGTGGATGTGACAAGCCGCTTTAGGGGCGCGGTACGGGGGCAATCGGGGCACCTCCTCATCGGCACCGCACCATACCGAGGCCATGAGCGGTGGGAGGAAGCAGAGCTCGACATCCCTCGCCGGCGTTGCCGCACTTGCTCGCCGGAAAAGAAAACAGAAGGGGATGAGATGCTGGAACGGTGGCGGGAGTGCTCGGGTACGGGGACGGATCGGGGCCAACGGCTCTCTTCAACCACAGGGTGGGTCCCACGATATGAGGTGGACATCAGGTGAGTTCCGCCGTGACGTGGAGAGGCTGTGGGTCCTACTGTGCTCAGCTGATTCGAACTCGTTGACGGTCTCGTGGGGTTAAGTGGAAGTGTCGCACGGGAGCTATTTGCCGCTTCAGAAGTGTCGCGTGCGAGCTATTCTTTTCAACGATGTCGCTTTCCTTCCAATTCCACGTAAAGACGTCGCATAGGAGCTATAAGCCCTTGTTTGTCATAGCCACATCCATTCTCAACCGTTCATCTGCATCATATAATTAAGTTTATCAAAAACCATTACAGAACATCATAAATAGTGAAACGACCAATTCACATTGATACATGCATTGTATTAATGACAGATGAAAATATAAGATTGCTAACCTCAATCTAGGAGGAAAGAAAGAGGAGAAAACTCAAGTGCGTCTCTGGCACCTCCTATATTTTTTGTTTTGTGAGAAATTGAACGGAATCATTCACTCAAACATTTCATCAAACACCTCGCATGCATAGAAAAAAAATAAACTAGCACACCTGTCACACACCTTTCACCATAAAAAACAGAGGAAAGCAGAGGGCTAGACGTCGTATTTATAGAGGGCTAACATAAACCGGGACTAAAGATGTGTGGCAGGCCACGTGTCTGGCGCCCACACTTTAGTCTCGGTTTGTGTTACAAACCGAGACACATGCTCCCTCACCAACCGGGACGGATGCCTTCGGCCCCATGCGGCAGGCTGGCCCGCTCGACCGGGACGCATGCTAGCATTAGTCCGCGAAACCGGGACGAATGCGGTTGCTTTAGAATGATATAAGGGTGTAGTATATATACTACTACAAACTACTACCGGATGTACTAGCTATAGTGTGAACACTGGACTTGAAGTCGAGCCGCCATAGCTACTTGCCATGCAATTGCAACTTGACATGATTACTGCATGCTATCCTGACATTGTAGAATATTTGACTAGCTATTGGTACAATAGTCTTACGTTCACACCTCATGCACGTGAGCATGTGTGCATTATTTTGTGGCTAATTAACAACCTAAATTAAGCAACAATAGTCAACAATTGACTACACTATTGAACTTGTCGTAAGGCGCAAGAACGAGGAGCTCATGGAGAGCCTGCGTGAGTCCAAGCAATAGACCCTCAAACCGGTTAAGCTCTTGGAACACGCGCCCTGTCGACTAGATTTTGCTTCCTGGTTGTACCCCAGTTTTTTCGCGGTAGGTTCATAGTTGTCTTCTTTGATAAACATAGCCCAGGGTCAGGATGTAGACGGACGTGTCCGCCGTGTCCATAGCATCTGCCGGCTGAGCCGTTTAATCTAATTTATTTGTCCGCAGAGTCCGTATAACTACGTTCAGCGGCCTATCCTACTCTGTTCTTAGAAGGATAGACGGACGTAGCGGACTAAACAATCGATGTCCGTGAGTCCGCTTCGGTTATGCGGCCCGTCCGCGACTCGATCAGAACAATTTTATTGATCGTTGACTCCCGTCGATATCTCCCTTTTGATCAGAATCTCTTGGCCTAAGCGCACTAGCTAGTATTTCTTAATTGATTTTCTACCGGTGAAAAAGGGACTTAGCCCCTATCTAAGACTCCGTTTAGGCAATTTACACGGACATGGACAAACGGATCCACGGACGTCCGTGTCCAGTGGCATCCTGAGTTGTGATGCACATGAAGGAGGACATCATGACATGCTACGAAGAACCTTCGTTCGCTGCAACATTGACATTTGTTGTCAAAATCTTTGATTGATAGCGAAAGTTATCAGCCTGGATAAGCAAAGCTAACCAAATTCATGACTTATCATTAAAACAAACAAGATGCTGAAGATGTGCAATCCACAAATAGTCTTAATTAGTATTATTTTTCCATGCCACTATGTTACGGACAGATAAAGGAGCAAAATAAACATGGTGCTATTAACATGATTCAGAATAATAAATACTAATATGAGTTATTACCTTTGTTGTTCATTGCAGCACATCACTGCATCTATAATACATTTATCATATCAAAACATCCTTTGAGACAATATTTTTAGTACTTCTCCCAAGTGGGTCGATATCTCTGTTTGGCTTGACAAGTATTTTTCTAGTTTGCCTCGATGTCCCTCTAGACAAAGCAACATATAGTTGCCCATGAGAGAATACAGGCTCATAATCTCTAACATGAGTTGTCTATTATTTAAGTTAAGTTTTGTTTTAGGTTAAGAAAAGCTAAAGACCAATATTTTTTCTTCCTTGTATGGAAAGTAAATTGTAGAGGGTGTTTCTGTTTGCAATTGTTAGGAAGTAAACCGAGAGATAAATTGCCTCTTGCAACATATTTTTTTCCAAAATTATCGGCACCGTCTTGTGTAATTATGTTGTCTACTGATCTGAATTATAAGTTCTCGTCTGCCCTTACAACTTCTCAGCTTGTCTACTTATTTGTGTTGTCTACTCATCATTCATTTTTAAGCTGAGGTTAGCCACATTATATTTTGTAGCTTGATCAAAGAACTTGGTGATCAAAGAAGAAGAACCTGATGATGAAGATTAACGCTTGATCAAATAAGTTGGTGGTTAGAGAAGCTGATGGCTAGTGTAAGTTGTATTTAGGCTGATACGGTACTACTGTGAGTTATGTATCTGAAGTTCAGATTCCGAACAACTATACCAACTAATAATTCAGCTACTGCCTACTGGATTGTACTCCGTATTTGATGAGTGTGCAACAAAACGAAGATATTTGGAAGAGCTTTTTTTTTATATAGTCTGTGCGAAAGCATGTACACTGCAATATAAATTATGTAGATCCCGTTTTGTGTATATAAGATAATACTATATGTACTGCAAACTGTGGATCAAACTAGCTAGTTGACATAGCGGTGCTAAGCTAGCTTGTGTGTATGAGTTGTCGATCAAAGAAGCTGCGTATACAAACTATCCAGTGCGCATAGGCACGCCCGTATTGTCCAGCGAAAGCCGTGGCCAGCTGAACGTAGTTATACGGACTCTGCGGACAAGTAAATTAGATTAAATGGCTCAGCCGGCAGATGCGATGGACACGGCGGACACGTCCATCTACATCCTGAATCACAACATCAGTGTGCCCAAACTTTGTTTAACTGAGGGCGCTTGTTTTTTTTGGATGGGTATGGCTTCTTTGAAGAAGCTTTAAATATCAAGCTGGTATATATCCTGACAGTGTATGGCCCTCAAGATGATCACAGACAAGACAAACAACTTCACTTGGTCTCTCACTGCTGTGTATGGTCTCTCACTTAGTTTCATTTCAGCTACAGACTAATCAAGAATTCAAGTTAAAATGTCGCGGCACTGACAAAATATGCACTATGTAGTACTAGTACTGTAGTTTCAGAAATGTTACACTCAACGCTACAAAGCATGGTTACTAAATTCACCTTCATCTGTTCCAGATGTCTCTGATTCAAAGAAATCTAGTTGAAATTTTGTAGGATCTAAATCTTTCAGATTATTTTTCCTATTGACATGTATCGCTCAACCAAACTTGCATTTTTCCTATGGATACCATAGCAGAATGCAAGAAAGAATTGAAGTTCGCCATTAGCACTGACCTTTGAAGCAAAAAAGAAAGAAAGAATCGAATCGACGGTGGGGGCAGGAGAAGGATCAAGGAAAGCCAGACCTATCCCGATGGATTCTTGTCCTCCTCCTCTGTCAGATCCTTCTCCACCTCCCCCGACAGATTCTCCCCCTCCTCTACCGGACTCTTCTCCTCCACCGCCTCACCCATCTTTCTACGCGGCGGCGACGGCAAGGGAGCCTGGGCCCTGGCTGGCGCAGGCGTAGAGGGGAAGGTGCTGGACGCGATGAGCGGGGCGATGGGCTGCTTCGGAGACGACCGGGGCGCCGGCCCAGGGGCGGCGAATGGGATGACGAGTTTGCCCTATCCTACTCTGTTCTTAGCAGGATAGACGGACGTAGCGGACTAACAAGTGAAGGACTGGGCGTCCTCCGGAGGATGCGAGGCGTAATAGCCTCCGACTGCTAGTGCTGCCACGTGTCTACTTCTTTCCAAAATCTCACTTTTGTTTTTATGTAGCAAAAAAATTATCTGTTTTTGCTATCTGTAGCAAAAAAATCGTCTATATAAATATAAAAGAAAGATCGACTTCGCCGGTGACCTCACCGGAGATCTCTCCGGAATCATCGTAGCAAAAAATATACGCTAATTTAGCAAAATCACATGATGGTTGTAGCAAAAAAAAGTTTGCTAAAGACATCAACGAAGACCTCGCCGGAGATCACGTAGCAAAATTTCTTTCTAATGATGCAAATTCATAGAACATATTGAGCAAAAACAGTGTACTATTGTAGCAAATCTCACTTCACCGAAGACTCTCGCCGGAGAAAATTATACTGGCGTAGCAAAACCCGACTTCATCGGAGACATTTTAGCAAAAAAATTATACTAATATAGAAAACCCACTGAATGGTCATAGCAAAAAAAACTTACCTATGATGCAAATCCACAGCAAAGACCATAGAAAGTATGTAGCAAACAAATTGTTCGAATGGCGCAAAATCAAAAACTAAATGTAGCACAAAAAAATTCATCCATAGCAACAGCGGCGGCCGTAGCTCAACGCACCGCAGTCGTCACTTGTAGCATCGACAACCATGGTTGGCAGCACGCTGGTAGCACATCCGGCTACCGGTGGTAGCAATTCTGGCCACAGCCAAGCAGTATCCATGTCATCTGATTTGCAGCGCCACCGCCTGCCGCTAGTAGCACCTCTGCACGCCGCTGGGAGCACTGTCGGGCATGGCTCATAGCGCCGATGCTACTTGCAGCAACTCTAGCCGCATATGGAAATTCATGGTAGTAGCAAATTAGTAGCTGTAGCTGAGAGGGAAGATATGGGGCTGAGGTTGTAGGGTTCGCAGCATAGAAAACAAAAAATTTCCTACGATGGGAACGACTATGTACCAAGATCTATCTACTAGATACAAACAACGGGCGGATGTATATCCATAGGGAAAATACTCTTGAAGACCGACAAAGCTTAACGAGTCCAAACTCGTGGTTGATGTAGATGATCTCTTGCCGATCTCAAGATCGAGAGTAAGTCCTAGCGCCGCAAAACAGCAGCGCATCCGTGCTCGCACACACGTTCGAGGCACCGAGCAACCTCCGCCTCCTCGCTCCAGCGATGCAGAGGAAGCACAACTCTTTCTTGCCGAATAGCCACCAGCAACATGTATCTCGCTAGTCCGAGACCATGGGGGATAAATTCTAGAGGGGGAGAGAGATCCTTCACGAGGAGGTGTGAGTGAGAGAGAGGGAGGGGGCTCCTTTTATAGGGAGAGGGGGGCACCCAAGGGGCCATGCGCCCAGCCATGGGGCTGCCCCCACCTCTTCCACATTCATGTGGGTGGACACTCCACTCACTCAAATGCCTTTCAACTCCCTCCACTCAAAAACCCACTCAAATTCCCATTAAATTTCCACCAAATTTAATGCAAACTCTCGTTAAATAAAACTTCTTTTATTTATTCAGAATTTTGTCAATTACTTTAATGACAAAAATTCACATATAACCCCTTGCTAGTATTTCATTTCACATGCAGAAACACTTTCTGCAATTTCACCCGAAAACCCGTTTCGGTATCTAGTGAAATAAATTCTTGCGCTTGTTATTCTTTTCGGCATGAAACTTTTGCGCCAATTGGATGTCGGTGTCTCTTAAGTGTGTCACCCTACGGTTCGTGAATAATGCGGACATGATCGAGACCCCTCTTGGATCAATAAACAGAAGCGGGATCTGGAGACCCATACTGACTCCCACACATTCAACGATGACTTTCTTGTGATCGTCGGAACCTTTTACGCTAGTATCTTAATCCCTTTGTTTCACGATATATTACATGTCCGAGATTCGATCATCGGTATCTCCATACCTAGTTTGATCTCGTTACTGACATGCACTCTTTTCTCGTTCCCGTGATATAACATTCTAGTGATCAAATCACTTGCTTGCAAGCTAATCCATGTGATATCACCGAGAGGGCCCAGAGTATATGTATCCGTCATCGGGATCAACAAATTCCACTCTCGATCCATGATCCTCAACATAACACTTTATTAGTTCTGAATCCATCTTTATAATCACCCTGTTACGGTGTGACGTTTGATGTTATCAAGAAACTCTTCCGGTGTTAGTGATTGACATGATCTCATGGTCTAAGGATTAGGATCACTTCGTAAGTTGTTATAGCAATATAAACTCAATGACTTTGATCGTAATGCTATACTTAGGATGAATGTTCATCACACCATTACACTAATGTTGTGACCTCGTTATTAACAACATCCAATGTCCATGATCAGGAAACCTATGATCATCTTGTTAATCAACGAGCTAGTTTATAAGAGAGGCATAACTAGGAACTTCCTTTTTGTTTATTAAACACACATGTATTAACGTTTCCGTATTAATACAATTATAGCATGTAAAATAAAAATTTATCATAAATAAGGAATACGATAATAACCACTTTATTATTGCCTCTCGGGCATATTCCCTTCAGTCTCCCACTTGCACTAGAGACAATAATCTAGTTTGAAAACTTTGCGTATTGAACACCTATGGCTTTCTGGTGTTCCATATACGCAACTGCAAGTGGTTAACATAATCTACGGATCTGATGCTTTCAGGTCCGTGTGTATTTGCATGTCTTTGCGTCTCCACGCATCACTCATTCTCTAATGAGATGGCGTTGTATAAATTTGGTCTTTTGGTGAGACCTTTAGTTCCTTGGGGTTAAAACACGTCGATACTATTGTCACACAATATATCTTTAGTGTTAGCCCGTTGCGAACCACACCTTAGTTTGATAACAAACTACTTGACACAAATTCCCTCCTTTGCCGCTACTATAGCAGTCATATACTTAGCCTTTTGTTGTAGTATTCGTCACAATGTCTTAACTTTGGAACTCTTCCAAATCCATCATGGAATCTCCTTTCCATTACATTGTGTCACCCATAGTTTAAATTGAGATAAACTTAATTTGTATCTTGTGACAAAACTAGTATCAATGTAACTCTTTACAATGAACTATTTGTAATTGTTTGTCACCTCTACACAAATATATTCTTAGTTCTTTCCAAAAGATCATAAGAATATCCTTACTATCGTCCAATGATCATTTTATGATTCATTCTGGTATTTGCTCATAACACTAAGAGCATAGGACATATCTGGATGTGTACATATCATGGTATGATTGATCAAAACATTCTCGTGATTTCACTCATCAAGTGTCAAAGCACTTGAATCTTGTTTCACTTATCAAGTGTCGATACACTTGAATCTTGATTCAATTCTTTTCCATGCGACAAGAACCGTTTCTTGTTGTTTCTATATTGAACTCCTTCAATATATCATATATGTACGTTTGGCACAACCATATTGGCGTCACAGTCTATCCACTATAGACATTCACGCTAAATATTCGGGTTTTGCCTAAGTATTTCATCAAAATGAAATTCTTAACCTTTGTCAATAAAAGATGCATCATTTCTAATCAAAAAGATGTCCTTCACATAATGTATTAGAAATATGTCTCAGCGCTCCCACTTAATTTCTTGCAAATGCAAGCATCTTCATCGTCTCCTGATGAAAAACTCCTTTTCATCACGGTGAATATTCCAACTCCGCGATGCTTACTTCAACCATTGAAGTTTGCATGCCCTTTTTAGCATCCTTTGAATTTTAACAAAACCCTTTTGACCGTGTCATGTACACGTCCTAGGTAACCATTCTATTAGAAGAATTTTGTTTTGTTTATTCATCTACCATATACCAAATTATATGTAGTGGTTGCTACTTTAATCCGTCCAGACTAAATATCGCTATGAAAGATCAAATCTTGTCATAGTCAACTCCTTCAACATTGTCGTAAAATACTTTACGACATGTCAACTATTTCATAGATGTGAAACATCAATGTCTGTTTCTTTATAGATCCAAATACGACCGATAGGTTTTTACACCTTTCCGGAGGGTCTTCCAAGTTCAAAACTTGATTTCTCGTGTATGGAACTATCACGGATTTTATGGCTTCAAGCCATTTGACGGAGTCAGGGCCCATCATCGTTTCTTTGCATATAGTCGGTTCATCATTGTCAAACAATAATGATTTACTCTCAAATCTTAGTATTAGATTGTTTATTCGACCGACTTGGTTCAATAAGAACTTAGACCTCCGTGACCACAACATTTGAGGCACGTGAGCCATGAGCATTATGGCTGCCTCCGGAACATTTTCCGGCGCTGGGCAACTCAACACATATAGCTAAGGTTCCTTAACCTTATCAAATTTCAATTGTCCTCCCACTTAACATTTATGAAAAATTCCTTCTTCAAGAAACTTCACGTTTCAAGCGACAAACCCTTTTGTCCTTGGTGTTATGGAGGAATAACCAATTGTTATTCGAAATAACCTACAAATACATGCTCATCCGACTTCGGTTGTAAACATCTTACTTATGTTTAGCATACCAAAATTTAAGAAATGACAACTTGGGTTTTACCCCAAACCATAACTTCCATGGTGTCATTTCAACGGATCAAGATGGAGCTCTTTCTAGTGTAAAAGCGGAAGTCTCTAAAGCTTTAATCTTTTAAAACATAATGGCAGTTTTATCAATAACACCTTTGATCCAACCATGTCAAACAAGGTTTCATTACAAATCTCAAACACTCCATATTCCTATTGTGTTTCGGGATATGTAAATCTAGGTGTTTTGCTAAACTTGTAACTCAAATAAATCCCTTTATGATAAAATCATAATTCATTTATTTTCTTGTTACACTTGTAACTCAAATAAATCCCTTATGATAAAATCATAAACCATTTATTTTCTTGTCACATTGATTTTCCACTTCACCTTGAAAGTCTTTGAACATTTTCAAATATTTCATACTTCTTTCTCATTAAGTGAATATTCACTCAAATTTCCGGAGAAAGCATATGAAGTTGAAATCCATCGCTTACGACTACACTTAATGGATTACATACATCGATATGTATAAATTCCAATATTTTAGTCGTTCGTTCTTCTTTGGCCTTTGAACGAAGTTTTAATTATCCCGAGGAAAGTCTCACAAGCGTCACTTGATCAAATCAAAGACTCCAAAAATCCATGCATATGGAGTTTCTTCATGTTTTCTTTCCAATATAATTTAAACAGCGATGTCACTTTGTAAGTGATCTTTCAATCATTTTTCTTGCGACATTTTAGCATTAGGTTTTATGGATGTGATTTCTCCAACTAGATTTGTAAATCATCCATCTTATATGGAATACGGTAATTATTTGAACAACCTTTGTTCTCATAATACCTGATTCAAATAACAATTATTAAAACAAATCTTGAAGTCAAGCTTTGATGTCAATAAGAAATACAAACAACGGTTTGTTTGTTTTCGATGAACATCATCACATATTATCTTGCTAGTTACTTAGGCCATTGTGGTTCATGAATTGCGTTATTCCGTATGAAATTTCATACCAACCAATTCGGTATCCAATACCTAAGAACCACATTGTTTAAACATCAAAGAATACAACCATAACATGTATATCATCCATATACCTAAATTGGATATTTCCAATCTTTTCTTTTCTGCCAAATATATTTTATAGATTCTCTTTCAGCATTTCCTTTTCCTTTTTAAAAGAATCTATCAACATCAAAAGTGGCGCCATATACATGACACATAGTCCAAAGCGTGTATATTCAAATAATAATACCTTTGGACTTGCACATTGAAGTAGATCACCATCATCAAAATGATCGGTATTCTTTCAAAATCCATTCATTATTAATCTTTTAGTGTAGTAAACACTTTACATACATCTTCTATTCATCCTTATCATGACGACTTTCATGATCAAGCTACTATAGCTTATAAAGGCGAATCGTGAGTATAACATTACTTTCCAAAACCCTTTTGGATGATTAGGATGTCTAGCATCTCCAACCTTCGTAAATTCTCATCCAATATGAGAACATATATTATACTCTATCATATTGCAAACAAAACATTGTTTCAGATATCGTTATATCTGCCACACATGATGGTTTCTGAAACAATTATTTCAGCTCCTAGATAAACTTGATATTAAAACAATCAAGAATCATGGAGGCAAACATGATACTTAAGATACTAACACTGGAATTGTTACTCTCAATTTAATACCAACTATTAAATTTCACGGGGTAAATAGAGTTTGCTGAAATTTTGCAATAGGACTTTAAACTTTAGATTGACACTCAACACAATACGATACCAGTTCGTAAAGTATATATCCAGAATTCTATAGTTCTATTATCTCGATTACGACTATGCATAAGGTGGTAAACGAATGCCAACGACTACAACAAATTATGCAAATTCACTTTGATTTAATTTATGATAAATTGAGTTCTACTAATCCAAATTAGAAATAAACTCCCACTCAAAAACGACATCCCTCGTGTCGTTTGGTGATTACATGAACCAAATCCACTACACCAAGTCCGATCATCACGTGAGTCGGTGTAGTTTCAAAGGCGAGCATCCATATGGTCATCATATCAAAACATATGACTCATGCTTAACCTTTCGGTCCGTGTTCCGAGGCCATGTCTGTACATGCTAGGCTCGCCAAGTAAGAACCTTAGTATTCGCGTGTGTAACTGTCTTACACCCGAGATATGCTCGTGGATTCAAGTACACCCGATCATCACGTGATGTCTTGAAGCGAAGAAACATTGTCGGTGCATACTTAAGGAAGAACACATTCTTATCTTGATATCTAAATGAGGGATCATCTTATTATGCTAATAAAAGGCCAAACAAGCAATATAAGATGCAATCAAAACATCACATGTTTATAAGTGAAATGATATGGTTCCCGCATATGATCTCCATCATGTGCACCGTGGTATGATCTCTATCATACCTTTATGTGTAAGGCCAAGGTCTATGGAACATACACGCTATGTGTGTTGTAAGAGTATCATATCATACTTCTACTTACAACATCACCATATCATAACACTAGCCCAGCAACAATCTAAACTAGACGCCTCTAATTTATCCATTGCAAGTTTTACGTGGCTTAGGGCTTTCGAAGATAGAACCGTTCTTACCTACGAACATGAACCACAACGAGGATAACCAAATTGTTGACAACTCGTTGCAAATTAGATATTGACTATAGTAGGAGAGACAGACACCCGCTAGCCACTTATGCAAAACTAGTTGCATGTCAAGCGTGGAACAGGTCTCATGTGCGAGGACATGTAAAGTTTGTCCGGGCCGCTTCATCCCACTATGCCACCAATATCCAAAGTACAACTAAGAAGCAATAAAATGATCATCATCGCCCACATACTCATATGTGTACTACCCATGCAAAATATCTACGCATAGATCCAGCTCTGATACCACTGTAGGGTTCGCAGCATAGAAAACAAAAAATTTCCTACGATGGGAACAACTATGTACCAAGATCTATCTACTAGATACAAACAACGGGCGGATGTATATCCATAGAGAACATACCCTTGAAGACCGACAAAGCTTAACGAGTCCAAACTCATGGTTGATGTAGACGATCTCTTGCTGATCTCAAGATCTAGAGGAATTCCTAGCGCCGCAAAACAGCAGCGCATCTGTGCTCGCACACACGTTCGAGGCACCGAGCAACCTCCGCCTCCTCGCTCCAGCGATGCAGAGGAAGCACAACTCTTTCTTGCCGAATAGCCACCGGGAACATGTATCTCGCTAGTCGGAGACCATGGGGGATAAATTCTAGAGGGGGAGAGAGATCCTTCACGAGGAGGTGTGAGTGAGAGAGAGAGGGAGGGGGCTCCTTTTATAGGGAGAGGGGGGCACCCAAGGGGCCATGCGCCCAGCCATGGGGCTGCCCCCACCTCTTCCACATTCATGTGGGTGGACACTCCACTCACTCAAATGCCTTTCAATTCCCTCCACTCAAAAACCCACTCAAATTCCCATTAATTTTCCACCAAATTTAATGCAAACTCTCGTTAAATAAAACTCCTTTTATTTATTCAGAATTTTGTCAATTACTTTAATGACAAAAATTCACATATAACCCCTTGCTAGTATTTCATTTCACATGCAGAAACACTTTCTGCAATTTCACCCGAAAACCCGTTTCGATATCTAGTGAAATAAATTCCTGCACTTGTTATTCTTTTCGGCATGAAACTTTTGCTCCAATTGGATGTCGGTGTCTCTTAAGTGTGTCACCCTACGGTTCGTGAATAATGCGGACATGATCGAGACCCCTCTCGGATCAATAATCAGAAACGGGATCTGGATACCCATACTGACTCCCACACATTCAACGATGACTTTCTTGTGATCGTCGGAACCTTTTACGCTAGTATCTTAATCCCTTTGTTTCACGATATATTACATGTCCGAGATTCGATCATCGGTATATCCATAGCTAGTTTGATCTCGTTACTGACATGCACTCTTTTCTCGTTCCCGTGATATAACATTCTAGTGATCAAATCACTTGCTTGCAAGCTAATCCATGTGATATCACCGAGAGGGCCCAGAGTATATCTATCCGTCATCGGGATGAACAAATTCCACTCTCGATCCATGAGCCTCAACATAACACTTTATTAGTTCTGAATCCATATTTATAATCACCCTGTTACGGTGTGACATTTGATGTTATCAAAAAACTCTTCCGGTGTTAGTGATTGACTTGATCTCATGGTCTAAGGATTAGGATCACTTCGTAAGTTGTTATAGCAATATAAACTCAATGACTTTGATTGTAATGCTATACTTCGGATGAATGTTCATCACACCATTACACTAATGTTGTGACCTCGTTATTAAGAACATCCAATGTCCATGATCAGGAAACCTATGATCATCTTGTTAATAAACGAGCTAGTTTATAAGAGAGGCATAACTAGGAACTTCCTTTTTGTTTATTAAACACACATGTATTAACGTTTCCGTATTAATACAATTATAGCATGTAACACTACTAGGAAAATGGTCGTCTGTGGCGCACCTAAAAGGCCCATCCGTGGCACACCTGTAGTGCGCCACGGGCCTTGCGCTACGGCTATCTCTCAGCCGTGGCGCACTGCCTAGTGCGCAACGGTTGTGTAGAGATAGGCGTAGCGTACCACCTAGTGCGCCACAGAAGTTTGGCGTGGTGCGCTACCCCTTGGATCTTCTGTGGCGCAGTACCTAGTGCGCCACTAAACATCCATGGTGCGCTTTAGGTGTAGTGCGCCACAGAAGGTAGACCATGTGCGCCACAGATGTATTTTTTGTTTTTTTTAAATTTCCAAGCCAGATTATATGCAATACAGATTATATACAATATTACAGCAGATATACACACACAGATACAAGATATACAATTATATATATAAATACTCAATATGAAAAACAAGATTGAAACAAATACATATAGATAAGTCTCATACATGAATACATAGTCCAAGTTACATTGTTTTGATCATGTTACAAAGTAGTAGTTGGTGACATACGAATACATGTGTCGATCGAACAAGTTAGAGCTCGAAAGCTCGCCTAGACATCTAAACTAGCTAGCTAGACACAAACGCGGGATAAATAACCAAAGAAGATAAGCATGATCACCGCCGCGACGAAGGTGTAGGTCTTCATCCGGTTCCTTGTCCTAACTCCCGCTAGATAGCGTGTGTATCTATCTTCCGCCTCCGCCATAGTGTTGTACCCTTTGTAGCTATTGCCGCTGAAACGGTGCACCTGTCTCCGGCAGTCTTCCCAATCATCGTAGACTACGGGAACCCGTCCCTTGTACACGACGTACCACGTCATCTACAAGTTGACAATAATAACTAACCGGTGATTGAAAAAACATGTATAATTAAAGTCGCATATGAAGATACACTTATAGAAAGTACTCTTAAATCAAAAAGAGCAAACTCAAAAAGCATGCCTCATATATAACTAGCTAGGTCGTTGGACACAGGAATATGCTTATGACGGGACTGTTAGCCAAGTAGGATGCACAATTCCTGGACTTGTGCATATCACAAGGCTAACAATCCCGTCATAGCACATTCACATATATATTGTGCCACGACATTTCAATCATCGGCATATTCTCGAAAAAGACAAAAATAACTCGAAAAGAATGCCTCATATATAACTAGCTAGGTCGTTGGACACAGGAATATGCTTATGACGGGACTGTTAGCCAAGTAGGATGCACAATTCCTGGACTTGTGCATATCACAAGGCTAACAATCCCGTCATAGCACATTCACATATATATTGTGCCACGACATTTCAATCATCGGCATATTCTCGAAAAAGACAAAAATAACTCGAAAAGCATGCCTCATATATAACTAGGTTGTTGGACACAGGAATATGCTTATGACGGGACTGTTAGCTAAGTAGGATGCACAATTCCTGGACTTGTGCATATCACAAGGCTAACAATCCCGTCATAGCACATTCACATATATATTGTGCCACGACATTTCAATCATCGGCATATTCTCGAAAAAGACAAAAATAACTCGAAAAGAATGCCTCATATATAACTAGCTAGGTCGTTGGACACAGGAATATGCTTATGACGGGACTGTTAGCCAAGTAGGATGCACAATTCCTGGACTTGTGCATATCACAAGGCTAACAATCCCGTCATAGCACATTCACATATATATTGTGCCACGACATTTCAATCATCGGCATATTCTCGAAAAAGACAAAAATAACTCACACTTGTCGTCCGAGAACCAAAGAGTAAGCAAAAAAACCAAAGAGTAAGCAAAAAAACCAAGCATTGATTGATATATAATAATAATAAGCAAAATAAGTAAGCGGTGATTCATAAACCTAATAAGATAAGTACACTTGTCGTCCACACACACACAAAGGTCATCTATAGTTTGCAACTACAACTAGGCCAACATCAAGCCTTCTGGCTCGGCTTAGGGAATGGGAGGACGCCCTGCCTCGTCATGAACTTCCTATAGTCACCCTGCATCTCTAGGCGATCTTCTATGTCACGGTTATTCGGGATATTTCCTCCGTAGAAGTTCCCCCCCGAAGTCATGACATCACGAAAGATGATTGCCCGAAACTGCTGCTGGATGCGATACATCTCTTGTCTAATATCCGAATCATTGATCTTGGACTTTGCTTCGGCCCACTGTTTGAGATGATCTAGCAGCGTAGAATTCTGCTGGTCAAGTAGGAACGCCCTCATGTGATGGAGTGCGTAGTAGGCTTCCTTCTTACTGTTTTCCGGCTGCTTCACGCAGGGGAACTCTGTTACGTGGTTGAAGACGTGCCTGCTGAACTTGACCTTCTTACGCACGAAGCTGGTGCCATCCGTCGAGGCAAAGCCAGTGAGAGCATCATCCAGAACTTCCTTGATCTTGTCGTAGTTTTTCTTCTTTTCTAGACTCCCCGAGTCGAAATACGTGGCGTGGGAATGCTTCGGCGATAAGGAGATGAGCGTGCAGTGTTCATCTCTGCGCAAAAAATTCAAATGGAATGTGTTGAAAAAAGAATGATGATGATCTAATAAAGCCAATCGACGGTGGCGACTGAATAACGACTTACTCGGGAAAGTAAGGCACGAGAATGTATTCCTTTGTCTTGTTCGCCACGAGGATTCATTTTAGGTACGAGGCCACGATACGTCGTTCGGCGGGGGAACCCAAGCAGCCGTCACGCATGTAGTAGGGGTCCACTATAGCGATGCCCGGTGTGTTCTCTCTAATGATCTGCGTGGCCAGGCTGAGAGAAAAGAGACGGACCATGGTATAGTGCAGCGGGTATAGGTGGAACATATTGAAGATGTCCTCGAACCTCAGGAAGAACAGATCCGCGGGGGCAGTGTCGACGAAGCCCAAGCCTGGTGGCACCTTAACCACGAATACCGGGTGCGAGGGATCTTTCTCCGATAGAAGGCGTCACTCTATCGTCAGCACGCCGTCATGCACACTTTGCAGTTCCGAACTGGCGAGCTTCCGCAAATTCTTAGGTAGCATGGGCTCACCCGCCACATGAATCCTCCACATAATACCCTCGGGTCTTGGTGGCCCGTCCCGAAACCTGATCGGATTCGCAGTTGTTGACGCCACCGGCTGGCTCGAGCTGCTAGATTTTCTTTTCCTGCCCTTTTTTTCCTTTTGGAGAGCGGGCAGGCACCGCAATCTGAGCACCGGCCGCCCTATGTAGTGTGTCAGGGCTTAGAATAAAGGGCCGGTTGGTTGTATCAGCTGGCTCTGTAAAGGCGCAAGCTGGAGGCGTCTCCTGAGAACCAAACAGACGCTTGGTGATAGTGGCTTTCTCTGCGGGGCCACCAGCTAGGTCTTCTTCGTTGCCAAACTGAGTGCTGAAGAAGTGATCATTCCAGTCTTCGAAGTCCTCGGTCGGATCCTGCGCCATGTGCATATCATCAACATGATCATCCGACCCACCGCGTGGAGGTGACGGCGAGGGCGGTAAGGGGGCCTTGCCACCGCTTGTCGCTGGCACGACAGGCGGTGCTGTTGTCTGTGGCGTGATGGCCCCCGCCGTCCCCAAACGGATCATGCTCTTTGGCCATAGCAAGAACAAGCCGAAGCAACTTCTGAGGATAGACGACTCTTCTTCATCCGCTCCTGGGGGTTGAATGGGAGGTTCCAGGTCGTCGCAGCCCCTTAGCACCCGACTAATTTTAACCCTGTGCACGGTATCTGGCATCGGTTTTGAGTGGAACGTGCGCTGCAAGGGTTGAACGATGGTACCCTTGGCAACATCCCTCAGCTCGTTGTTCACGTAGCATAAGAGAGTGCAAGGAACATCCGTCTGCAGAAAACATGTACGGCGTCGTCAGAGCGAGATGCCACAAGAGTAATATATAGATGGCATGAAAGGCGGTAATTAAAGCAATTTGTTTACCGTGATGGCGTCGAGATCGGCTAATGTCGACGCACCGCATACGGCGACGGGCGTGCAAGAGACGGAAGGGCTGCTTGATGGCGCGGTGCTGGCCGCCGGTGTATTCTCCCTACCGACGGGTGCTTGGAGCTCCGGTGCCGCCGCGACGATGGCAGGGGGGGGGCACCAACATGTACTCCGGCGCCGCGGTGATGGCAGGGGGAGTCACCAACACTTGCAGCGCCGCGGTGCTAGCGGGCGGAGTCATGAACACGTAGTTCGCCTGATTCGTCGGCGCCGCGTTGTTCGAGTGGCTGCTGACCATGCTTGGAATCGGGCACGGCCCTACTCGACCACCCGCACTCCAGTTCGCTATTGACTCCACCAAGGTAGGCAGGAAGGACGTAAGGGTGATTGCCAGGTTGTCTTGGACGATCTGCGGGATCCGCGCCACTTGTGCCTTAAGTTCTTGAACCTCTCTGTTTTCCTCCTCGCTCCTTCCCGACGGCGCCACATGCGTCCTCGGCGGTGGACCAAAATGATCCACCCAATTCTTACCCCCGAGGCCGGCCAGACGGCCAGTCGACGACGGCTTCTTCGTAACCGGATCTATTTTCTTGGCCCGGTTCATCGCCCTGTTAAAAGGGTTATCCCACCGGGTGGCCGCCGTCGACCCCTGGGATGAGGAACCCTGGGATCCATGACTAGCAACAATTTCCTCCTCCTGCAAAAGAAGTAACAGTGAATCATTTAGATCATCGATTAGATTGCAATCGTGTTGATCCGCGGTAATTAGATTATACTTACCACAATTTCCTCGAATTCCTTCACCACAGGATCCGCGGTGAGTTGTTTGGTTTTTGGGTCCACATGGTAACGGGCCCTGATGAAGTTTCGAACCTGCCCGGGTTCGAATTTAGCAAAGGGGTTTTCTATCCCCTTGGATCTATACTCTTCGTCCTCCTTATTCCATTTGGCCTCCGCGGTTCTGTATCCACCAGATCCGAGATGGTGATGACCTATATTCATCGCCTGCAGCACCTTTCCCTGATTACTATTGGCTAGGGCTCTTTCGGATTCACACCTCTCCTTGAACTCCCGGAACTGATCTTCGGTGATCTGCGGGTCAATCTTCTGGATCTCCTCGTGACTTTTGCCTTCTTTATAGATCTTCTTCTTTATCCGGGTTCTCCAGCTGGCCAGGGCGGTGCTCATCTTTGTGAGGGCGGATTTGTTTACTTCGTTCCCATGATAATTTGTGTTCTGATACTTAGCGGGGAACTTCTATCTTGTGTGCAGCTTCTCGAAGAGGAGTGTGCGCAAGTGGCCATTATCTTTATGCCGGAGATTCTCGGTGTTGATCGAGATGGTTGTCCCGGTGATCGCCGCCACTTGCCTACCGTACCCTTTGACGACAAGCGCGGGCTCCAAAGGAAACCCTGATGGGATCACTTCGGTAATTTCCTCCCTGACCGTGCCGACCGTGTTCGGGCGCCGGTCCTTCGGCTTCTTCTTCTTAGGAGGGTTGCTACCACTCCCTGTGCCCTCGCCGCCATCAGTGGTTTCATCGTCCGCCGTTCCTTCGGCTTCTTCCTCCGCGTCTTCCATCTCATCATCCTCGCTCTCCGAAGGATGGTATTCTTCATCGTCTTCTAGACGCTGGGCCGCCTCCCAGAATGTCAATTGTTTATTCGGAGGTCTGAGTTCTCCTTCAGCGCTGATGCGCTTAGAACATCCAGCCTCGTCGTTGTCACACATCTTTGCACTAATAAAAAACAAATAATTGGTTAAATGGACGGAAAAATCCGGCATGACCTTTGCTAATTTTCTTAAACTAGGAGTGCCCGATTTCTGCCGAAACGGAAGTTAATCAACATTTCGGAACCTGCATACGGGACATAATAAAGTGCTTCATACAAGCACAAGAATAATTTCAAGTGCTACAACAATAACAACAATCCTTGCTGTCATTTGCTTGCAATAAGAAAATGAAAATACACCATACACCATAACAAGCACAAGTTTAGCAAGAAAATGACGGCAACATAATTTTTAGTTCTGTGAACAAATGACAACAAATAATAGCAAATGACAAGTATACACAGTTCAATTCAGTTCACCGGCAGATGCATTCAACACTTACATAGTCCACAAGTTTTTCCTAATCTGATCAACCAATGGCTCAGGCTCTCTGTCTATTATTACTGGACTTGATAAAATATGACCATCTTACTGCTATATTCATCTACTGGACTTGCAAGAAGTTACTGGACTTGATGCATGAGTGATGTTTTATTTCATGCTTGGGTTAAAGAATATATGACCATCTAGTGCTATATTAATCTACTGCACATATCTGTTATCACCATGATAAGGACATCAATGCCATATTAATCTAGTGCTATATTAATCTACTGCACATATCTAGTGCTATATTAATCTAGTTCTTGGGTTAAAAAAATTCATGACTGTTATCACCATGATAAGGACATTGGCCATCTAGTGAGAAGTGATGTAGGTAACTGAGGTGAGCACTGGCATAGGTTGCACTGGCATAGGTTGTACTGGTAACTGAGGTGAGCACTAGAATTGATGGGAACAGTAAGAGGTAAGGGACAAAAATAGAAGCTACAGGAAAACCATCTAGTGACATGATTGACTGATTTATTAACAGAACATGGAGAGGTTAGAAAAGTATCCATTTATTGCTTAAAAAACTACTGCACTAGTTTAACTAGCCCATTTCAAGCCAAAACTGTTTATACTACAAACATTAAAGTCGAATTCAGATCACTATGAGAAAAAAATATCGAATTCAGATCGAAATGGTAAACCATTTCATATTAACAGCTTGCATCATTTCAGTACTAAATCTACTGCTAAATCAACCTAAATCAAGCTACTGCTACTACCTAAACCTAAACCTAAACCTAAATCTAATCCTAAATCAACCTAAACCTCACTGTCAACCTAATCCTAAATCAACCTAAACCTCACTGTCAACCTAAACCTAAATCTAATTCTAAATCAATGCCCGCGGGTGAGATGGAGAGAGGGGGGAGATGGAGAGAGGGGAGAAGACTCACCTCTCTGAGACGAGGACGAGGACGAGCCTGCGGGTGAGGTGGCTGGCGAGGCAGGGCTGTAGACGGTCGAGTCCACTGGCGAGGCGAGCGAGCGGGCGACGCTCCTCCTCCACCTCCTCCTGGCTGGCGACGCTCCACCTCCACCTCCTCCTAGCTGGTGCGCGGGCGACGCTCCTCCTGGCTGGCACGTGGGCGGCGCTCCTCGTCCTACAGCTGGCTGGCGCGCGGGCGACGCTCCTCCTCCACCTCCTCCTAGCGGGCGCGCGTTGATGCAGATGGGATGCGGCGGCGGCGCGTCGATGGGGATGAGAGAGGGGGCTCGGGCTGAGATGGAGCGATGGGGATGAGAGAGGCGGCTCGATCGAGTGGATAAAGCCAGTTAGGCATAGCGCACTTGGGCATAGTGCGCTACGGATATCTGTAGCGCACTACGGGCTAGTGCGCTACGCCTATCGGCTTCTAACTACTGGATAAGAAAACTACAGACCCACTAGCTAACAACTATACTAGCCTATCCCACTGGTTCTGCCCACTACTCTATTCTAAACCTGAGAGCACCCAGGTTCGAATCCTGGTGCCCCAATTTTTTGTTTTGATTTTAAAAACACTTTAAATATTCCAAAAAATGCCCAAAAGTGGTGATATATGCCATAGAAGTTTTATTTTGATTTTAAAATACTTTTAAATATTCCAAAAATGCCCAAAAGTAATAATATTCCAAAAATGCCCAAAAATATGATTTAAAGTATAACTAAATTTCATAATACTTTGTTCATGAATATTACAATCTTTTTTGACCACGCGTTTACAATATTTTTTGAGCTAGCGTTTTACAATCTTTTTTCCCTTCTTTGTCGCGGTTGAATAATTTAGCCCCGGCACTTTAATGTTTCTTCTTTCGAACGGGCTACCTTTTTTGGGTAGGGTTGTTCTTTTTCTTCTTGTGATGTATGTTGCTGCATCGTAGTCGTCGTCATCTTCAATCTTTGGATCGCCGTACTGGTCGAAGTCTTGCTCGTTGGCGACTCCATCCATTCCGATGATGTTTCTTTTTCCTCTCCTCACGACAACACGGCTAGGCTTTGTCGGGTCGGTAATGAAAAAACATTGGTCCACTTTGGTAGCCAGTACCCACGGTTCATTTTTCGCGGCCACGTTTGCACCGGCGGCCTTGGAATTGGCTGCTTCGGGTATAACCATGGTTGTGAAATACCGGTCTTCTCTTTCGACGCTCTTTGCCCATCTGACACGGAACATCGGCACCTTTTCTCCACAGTAGTCGAGATCCCAGATCTCCTCGATTCTTCCGTAGAATCTTTCCTTCACGTTTTGATTGGTGTAGAATTCCGACGTTACGCCTGAGTTCTGATAATCACACTTGTTGTCCTTTTCCTCCGTGTAGAATGTGTAGCCGTTGATATCATACGCCTGATAGGTCACCAGGTTTTGCATCGGTCCCTGCGACAAGGTGAATATGATCTTTTCCGTGTCAGAAGAATGCGAGCGCGGGGGATTATCAAGGAGCGTCTGCCTAAACCAACGCGTGAAATCTGAGTTGTGCTCTTTGATTATTTCTCCCTGCGTCCTCTGTATGCCCCGGTCACTGTACTTCTTCTCGATTAACCTTTTGTGCTTCTGTACCCAAGGATCGACCAGTTCTAAATGCTCTAGCGCGACGAGGTTTGCTCGATCAAAGTCTGCGCGTCCAAAATCGAAGTCTGCATGCAGTATGCGACGACCCTCTCGGTGACCAGATCCGTCGAGCTTGCCAAGGTGTCTGTTGACGGGAAGACCGACAGGGTTCTCGATGTCTAGATAATTCGTGCAGAAAGAGATGCACTCTTCGGCCAGAAAGCCCTTGGCTATGCTTCCATCTGGACGGGACCTGCTGCGAACGTATCCTTTGATGTGTCCGTTCATCCTTTCGAACGCCATCATGCTGCGGAGAAACATCGGCCCGAGTTGTACGATGTCCTCCACGACATGGACCAGCAGATGCACCATAATGTCGAAGAATGCGGGTGGGAAGTAGACCTCAAGCTCACATAGTATCACCACGATCTCCTCCTGTAGCCTTCCGAGCTGATTCAAGCCAATCGACTTCCTAGAGATGACGTCGAAAAACTTGCATAGGCCAAATAACGTTTCACGGACGTGCTCGTCCATTATCCCTCTTAGTGCGACCGGAAGTACCTGCGTCATTAGCACGACACAGTCGTGAGACTTCATGCCACTGAACCTCTGCTTCGCCTCGTCTAGGTATCTGCTTATCTTGCCCGCGTAGCCGTAAGGAAATTTGACTCCTAGAAGGCACTTGAAAAACTGTTTGATCTCATCCTGGCTTAGAGTGAAGCAAGAAGGAGGGCAGTAATATTCGTTCTTCTTAAACTTTTTACCCTTCCGACGACCTTGTGTCGTCTCCGACTCATGATCATCGTCATCTTCCTGATCATCGTCATCTTCCTGATCATCAGGAGTAGTGCGTCCTCCGTGAAGCTCCTTCCGGATACCCAAGCATATCAGGTCGTGCCTTGCTTTTGGACCATCTTTCGTCCTATCTGGCATGTTGATTATGGTGGCGACCAGACTCTCGCACACGTTTTTCGTGATATGCATGATGTCGAGGCTATGAGGCGTGCGGAGAAACTTCCAGTATGGCAACTCCCAGAAAACAGACCTTTTTTTCCATACCTTCATCAGCGGCTTGTCTTGTTGCTGCCTCTTTCGCTTCTTTCCAGGCTTAGGACAATCTTTCCAGTTTTTCAGCAACTCTTCCACTTCTTCGCTGCTCCTACGCTCTGGGATTCCTCGGGTCTCTGATTTGCCATCGAACAGGTCTCCACGTTTTCTCCATGGATCATTCTTGCCGAGCCACCTCCGGTGCGCCATGAACACGATTTTCGATGACCCTGGATCTTTCTCTAGTTGGAGATAGCTTGTGTTATCCATGCACCTAACGCATGCGCAGAATCCTTGGATAACCTGCCCCGAGATATACCCGCAACCTGGATAGTCTTGCACCGTAGTGACCAACGCGGCTCTCATAGTGAAATAATCTTGTGCGACAGCGTCGTAAGTATTGGCTCCAGATTCCCATAACGTTGCTAGCTCCTCTTTCAACAGCCCGAGATACAGATTGATGTTGGTACCAGGTTGTTTCGGCCCTTGAATTAGCATACTCATTTGTATGTACTTCTTCTTCATGCACAACCATGGAGGGAGGTTGTACATCCATACAAACACGGGCCAAGTGCTATGCGTGCTGCTCTGGCTACCGAACGGATTGAGTCCATCGGTGCTCGCACCAAGCCTGATGTTCCTCGAATCTCCACCGAATTCTGGGAATTCGAGGTCCAATGCTTTCCACTGGCTAGCATCTGAAGGGTGCGTCAGCAGCTCATCCTTTTTGGGGTCATCATCATCTCCTGGCTTCTTCCTTTCCGCATGCCATCGCATGAGCTTCGCTTCCTTAGGGTCCGCGAAATAGCGCTGCAGACGAGGGGTGATAGGAAAGTACCATACCACTTTTCGAGGTGCTTTCTTCCCTTTCTTGTATCGACTCACGCCGCACACCGGACATGTGGTTTTCTCCGCGTCCTCGCCCCGATAAATGATGCAATCGTTGATGCATACGTGATATCTAACGTGCGGTAGATCGAGAGGACAGACGATTTTCTTGGCATCCTCGATACTAGTTGGACATGTGTTCCCCTCCGGGAGACGATCGTGCCATAATGCCATCATATCGTCGAAGCTTGCGTCGCTCAATTTGTGCTTTGCCTTCATCTCCATAGCCTTGAGCGTTACATTCAACCGGGTATCATCGGGCCTGCATCCTTCATACAATGGAGTAACCGCGTCTTTCTCAAGTTGAGCAAGCTTGGCTTTCTCTCTAGCGGCAGCCCTGGCGTTACTCGTCTGCTTGAGAAGCAGCTCTTGCACATAAGGGTCCCGCACCCAGCCTGACGTTGTTCCATCATCGTCTGCTCCTCCGGCATCTAGATCATCATCATCCCAGTCTGCTTCCGCACCTTCACCATCTCCAGGAGCCTCTTCATCATCTCGCCCGTTCTCGCCGTGATGATGATCATCGTCATGTTGGCCACCTTCTTCACCGTCTCCATCATCTACGCCATCGCTTATCCAACGAGTGTATCCATCCATGAAACCATGGCGGAGCAGGTGCGCCTGCAGATTCCCGGAATCTGGGTCGATCACCCAGTTGAGTTTGCATCTTCTGCACGGACATCTTATATCTGTCTTGTTATTTCGTATCATGTCAGCCGTCGCACATTTCAAAAATCTAGCCACAATGCCTTCGCTCATTATGCGGACCATTTTTGCCTGCACGATGTACACGGTACAATTTTGAAGTCTATTAGAACCACATAATGAATGCATGCATGCAATGGTCGATAGAAAATTTCGGCATGACCTATCCTAAAATTAGGACCTTTGCGAAATGCCAAAGTCTTGCCAAAATGGAAATGAATCAACATTTTGGCAAAACAAATGGCAACTTGTTCACATACAAACACAAGAGAGAGAGACCGATCCATACACACATGAACATATCATTATCCTCTCCATACACACATGCATGAGCATCATCGATACTCTCCATATACACACACATATGACCATCGATCCTCTCCACACACATACACACATTATGAGCATCGATCATCTACATACATATGAGCACATGCATCATCCATATACACATGAACACATCCTTACATGGACAACTTACCGAGATGAGAGACCGATCGCGAGAAAGATGGAAAGGAGAGGTGCGCGCGTCGACCGGAGACGAATAGATGAGAGATCGGAGACCTCCTATATTACTTATGTAACATCCAAAGCAAGTTTTACATGCTAAAAATGGTGAATGTATGGAGAAATTAAGGTGGGAAGGAGAAGATCCCGACTAGATCTAAGGAGGAAGAAGAAGGGGAAAGTGAAGTGTGGGTGGTGGATGTGTGGGCACACATGTGCACATAAAGTGCTGTCCTAAAAGAATCGACACATCCGTGGCGCACACGGCACCAGTGCGCCACAGGGAGTACAAACTTCTGTGGCGCACTAGGCCGAGTGCGCCACAGATGCTCCTAGTCCCTGTGGCACACTAGGCGGAGTGCGCCACAGAAGTTTGTGGCCGTTTCAGAGCAGAGGTGGGCATGCGCTCAGGCGTAGCGCACCAGGCACACGTGCGCCACAGATGACCCTAACAACCGTGGCGCACATGACTATAGTGCGCCACAGATGTTTGGCGTGTGGCCAACAGGGCCCTGGCCCACACACATCTGTGGCGCACTATAGTCATGTGCGCCACGGTTGTTATAGTTATTAGTAGGGCACTGCCCACAGGTGAGCCACGGCTGTTTTAGCCGTGGGGCACTTCAACCATGTGAGCCACGGATGTGCTGATTACCTATAGCCGTTTTCCTAGTAGTGTAAAATAAACATTTATCATAAATAAGGAATACGATAATAACCACTTTATTATTGCCTCTCGGGCATATTCCCTTCAGAGGTGTGTGGTTAGGGCAAGGGCGGCGAGACCGCGGTGGTGCGGTCTGCGGTGGGGATGAAAGAGATGGAGAAGGGGATGAGGACGATGGATGTGATGATGCGTTGTGGAACGAGTGGAGGAGACCGGCGGGCGGGCGGACGCATGTCACGCGCAGGAGCTGGAGGACACAAGGACGCGTAGCCTCCGGCTGAACAGAAGCGTTTTCCGACTAACAATCAATGTCCGTGAGTCCGCTTCGGTTATGCGGCCCGTCCGCGACTCCGTTTAGGCAATTTACACGGACATGGACAAACGGATCCGCGGACGTCCGTGTCCAGTGGCATCCTGATTTGACACTGAATCTTGCAAAACGAGACTACGAGAAGTCAGCATAACTAAGTTGTGTCATCGTATGTGCAACACCAACACCATTGTCTTGACTCTAAATCTTAATTAGTTTTTCTGATCCCCATTCAGCGTGGAGCTTCTGAGAACATTAATTTGGATCATGGTAATACAAGAAATCATTGGTCCAAGCACTGGAACGGACACCGGAAGCAAGCATATTCCATCAAGAGAGCAGAGCAGAGCAGAGCAAGACGCCGTGGACCACAATAGAGAGGGCGTGGGGCAACTGTAGAGACGGTTATGACGACACACAAAGTATACTTAGATCATCTCATCATAGGAAAATCTCAGTTTGGAAGGCCGACGGTAGAATTCGCAGGAGATGTTGATGAAAACACGACGGTCGTTGGAAGCAGCTGAATCATTGAAGGAGACACTAACAGGTTCGACCAAAGCAGCACGAACACAGTTCGATAGAGCATCACACACGTTTAAAAAATGGCAATATTGTTGAATAAAAGAGCAATTTACAAAGCGAAATACCCATAATAAACGCTAGATAAAACATGATTCGAATAATAGACAAAATACTAAACATGTAAAATAGCGAGAATATATTAAGACAGGTAACCAAATAGACTGCAAGTCGAAGATCTTGAGATGCGATCAGAAAAAGATTGAGAACGAAAATATACACAGCAGTAGCAGAAGAGGAATCGCCAGCGTTGGAACCGTCGTTGGCCATGTCGTCGAGGAAAAGGGTGCTGATGTCGGGGAAGAAGTCCTCGTCGGGGAAGACGTCGCCGTAGTCGCTATCCGTGAGGGAGTCCGTGACGAAGCCGGTAGTCGCGCCGATAGCGCTCCCCAAAAACTTTATCGCCCTTCTCCCGTACAGGACTCGAAGCAGCGGGGTCTCAGAGGCCTACTATCCCGGCTCACGGTGCACGCCGCAAGACGGGATTGGGAAGATCTAAGTAGCGCAGTGCTCTGGAACTGCAGGTGCAAAGGATGTGTGACAGTGTGTCTGAGAGGAGGCGTGACCTCTCTCTTATATAGGCACAGAGGGGTAGGCAGACAGGCTGCGCAGAAGATGAAATGAACAGGCGGCAGCCCACCGGACAGCCTCCACTCAGTTCATATTTATTTAACTCGTATTAAAAGTGCACTCAAAGCAAAACGTTTCAGCTTCTGTACAACTGTTCATATACCATTCATGCGTGGCAAAATAAATCTCGGCTCGACGAGATTCCCGCAACCCGCGGCGTGGCGAGGCGAGCGAGGAGGAGGAGCACGCATGTATATGTCTTCTGTTCTCAAGCTCGTACAAGTGGTGGAACAGCTCATCTTATAAGCTGGTCCAACTTCCACTCAACTAGCAATGTGGGACTAAATATTTGTCCCAGCTCTTGCCTTGCATGAATGGGCCAAATGGGCCTTTAGGATTTCAGGAATTTATTGGCATATAAAAAATAGGCTGGGCCTATTTAGGCAAAAATTTCAACAATCCTCCACCAGATCCCAGAGGCACATGAAGTTTGCCTTTGGTTCTAAAACATTGTTTATATACCGGTACTGTAGTGGAGACTGTTAAGTTGAACTTTCACCTAGAGCTTTATGTTATATTAGGCTGCAACTTGTACATTGGACTATGCCTTGAACTGCAAGTTTGCTGCGAACCTAGCTTCATAAAAAGTCTTGACCGATACTAGACTACCGTGGGACTTCCTCGCGGGTGGAGCTTATACGTCATACTCCATGACCTTTAATGAGTTTATTAGAGAGCACCCTACTCTCATAGACTGCGACGTTTTAACAGTCAGACTCATATAGGTGTGTTCTTCAAAAGATGTTCTGCAGGACAACATCTTTTTCTTAGGATAAGCCACTTAGAATACATTAAGATAATAAATCAATCTGCCATGCAGAATAGGAAAGTATTGCATCTTTATGGAGTGATGTTTATTAAAATAGGGATACTTTCCTCTCAGCTAACCAACAGCTTGTCTCCCAATTCTAATTCACGGGATCTCCGATCACATAGAGTGTTTTACCACTATGGAAAGCTCAATTTGTGGGTCTCATACCCATCTCCTTCGATGCATTTTCTATCACATTGCGTGATAGACCCTTTGTGAAGGGATCTTCCAAGTTTTTAGATGTTTGGATATAATCCAATGCAATAACTCCGGAGTTTCTCATTTTCCTGACAGATTTCAGTCTCCTCTTCACATGTCTTGATGACTTCATATTATCCTTAGAACTATTTATCTTGAAAATCAGAGTTTGATTATCGCAGTTCATAAGGATTGCGGGTATTGGTTTTTCAACCACAGGTAAGTTCATCAAGAGTTCACGAAGCCACTCTGCTTCAACAGTGGTTGTGTCTAATGCTGTGAGTTCTACTTCCATAGTTGACCTCGTTAAGATGGTCTGCTTGCAATACTTCCAAGAAACAGCGCCACCATCAAGTGTGAATACATATCCACTTGTGGCCTTTATCTCGTCAGCATCAGATATCCAATTTGAATCACTATAACCCTCTAGTACCCTCGGATACCCGGTATAGTGTATGCCATAGCTCGCAGTGCCTTTAGATATCGCATAACTCTCTCAAGAGCATGCCAGTGATCATCTCCTGGATTTGAAACAAATCGACTGAGTTTACTTACAGCAAAGGCGATGTTAGGCCTCGTGGCACTAGCTAAATACATAAGCGAGCCAATAGTTTGAGAGTATCTCAGTTGGTCTCTAGCATTTCCTCGATTCTTTTGAAGCAACACACTAGGATCATACGGTGTAGGAGAAAACTTGAAGTCGCTATACCCGAAACGACTCAAGATCTTTTCCACATAGTGGGACTGAAGCAATGTAATCCCACCATCATCATATCTCAATAGCTTGATGTTCAGGATGACATCAGCTACTCCCAGATCCTTCATCTCAAAGGAACGAGATAAGAAATATTTGTCCTCCTTAATTGCATTAAGGTTGGTTCCAAAAATCAGTATGTCATCAACATACAAACAAAGGATAACTCCCTCACCCCCACCATGGCGATGGTACACACATTTGTTAGCTTCATTTACATCAAAGCCTACAGCAGTTAAAGTTCTTTCAAACTTCTCATGCCACTACTTAGGGGGTTGTTTTAGACTATATAAATACTTCAACAACTTGCACACCTTTCCTTCTTGACCATTTACCACAAAGCCATCTGGCTGATCCATGTAAATTTCCTCATCCAACTCTCCATTAAGGAAAGCTGTCTTAACGTCCATTTGATGAACGAGAAGACCATGAGAGGCAGCCAATGAGAGTAATACTCGAATGGTGGTCAATCTGGCAACAGGTGAGTAAGTGTCAAAGAAGTCTTCACCTTTCTTTTGAGTATATCGCTTGGCCACAAGTCGTGCCTTGTATTTCTCAATAGTACCATTAGGTCAAAGCTTTTTCTTAAACACCCACTTGCACCATATAGGTTTGCACCCGTAAGGGCGATCAGTGATCTCCCATGTTCCATTAGCTAACATGGAATCCATCTCACTATGGACGGCTTCCTTCCAGTAGTCAGCATCGGGAGATGCATATGCTTCTGAAATGGAAGTAGGAGTGTCATCCACAAGGTACACAATGAAATCATCACCAAAGGACTTTGTAGTCCTCTGTCTTTTGCTCCCTTTAGGAATTTCATTATCATCCTCCTTAGGACTTTCAGAGTGTTCAATTGGAATGGTAGGTTCAGAGAATGTAGCAAATTCCTGATTAGATGAACTAGGTATCTCTGGATTTGATGAGTTAGGTTTATCCTTCATTGGAAAGATATCCTCAAAGAAATTCGCATCAATCGACTCCATGATTGTACCGACATGAATGTCAAGCACTTCAAATTTTACTATCAAGAATCTATAACCAATGCTATGAAAAGCATAGCCCAGAAAAACACAATCAATGGTTTTTGGTCCAAGTTTGTGCTTCTTGGGGATTGGTATATTAACCTTTGCCAAATAACCCCAAGTACGTAAGTAAGAGAGTTTTAATCTTTTCTTCTCCCATTCTTCGAATGGAGTAATTTCTTTGTTCTTTGTGGGAACTCGGTTTAGGACATGACACGCAGTCAATAGTGCCTCCCCCCACCATTCCTTAGAAAGACCCGATGTGTCTAACATGGCATTAACCAAATCTGTTAGAGTACGGTTCTTTCTTTCGGCTACTCCATTTGACTAGGGTGAGTAGGGAGGCGTCCTCTCATGAATTATGTCATGTTCCGCACAAAAGGAATAAAACTCGTTGGAAAAATACTCTCCACCATGATCAGACCTAAGCCTCTTAATCTTTCGATCAAGTTGATTTTCTTCCTCAGCTTTATATATTTTGAAGAAACTCAAACACTCATATTTTGATTTCATAAGATACACATGACAATATCTCGTAGAGTCATCGATCAAAGTCATGAAATATTTCTTTTCACCTTTTGTCAACACACCATTCATCTCACAAAGATCAGAATGTATGAGCTCTAGTGGTGTTAAATTTCTCACATCTATAGTCGTATGTGACTTGCGAGGTTGTTTAGCTTGCACGCAGACTTGGCACTTAGATCCCTTAACAGTTGTGAAATCAGGGATTAAATTCATTTTGGCTAGTCGCGTCATATAACCAAAATTAATATGACAAAGATGAGAGTGCCAGACATTTGATTCAAAATTTGTGTAAATATGATTAACAACTTTATTACAAATGTCTGACAGAGATAAGCGAAACAAGCCTCTGCACTCATAGCCTTTACCAACAAAGTTTCCATACTTCGAAATTACAAATTTATTGGACTCGAATACAATCTTGTAGCCATCTCGACACAGAAGAGATCCGCTAATAAGATTTTTATTTATTGAGGGAACATGATGCACGTTCTTCAGGCGCACGGTCTTTCCCGAAGTGAACTTCAGATCGACCGTACCAACACCATGAACAGAAGCATGCGAGCCGTTCTCCATCAGCACGGTTTGAGTCCCTCTGACCTGATATGAAGAAAACATGGAAATATCAGAACAAACATGTACATTAGCGCCCGTGTCAATCCACCAATCAGGAGAATGACATAATGAAAGAACAGTAGGTAATATACCATACCCAACATCTTTCATCTCAACGTCGCCCATGACAACATTAGCAGTCTTGCTGCCCTTCCCATGCTGGCGCTTGTCAAAGCGGTTGGGACAAGAAGGAGCCCAATTATCAGGATCACCGCACAAAAGACAAGCAACTTTCCTCTTATCAGTCTTCTTCTTGAAGCTGGTAGACTGTGAGGCCTTGTTATTTCCATCGAACTTTCCTTTGCCATCAAACTTGCCTTTGTTCTTGAACTTATGAGGCTGGAAGTTCCTTTTCTGTAGCACATTGGCATTAGAACCTCCCTCGGTACCTCGAGCACATGTGTCTTTTGCTCTCGCCTTCTCTTCCACATCAAGAGTCCCAATGAGATCTATCACGGAGAACTCTTGTCTCTTGTGCTTCAGAGAAGTAGCAAAATTCCTCCATGACTGAGGAAGTTTGGCAATAATGCCTCCGGCAACAAACTTGTACCGTAACACACAAGTGAAGTGATCAATCTCCCTGGCAAGTGACTGTATCTCATGAGCCTGCTCCACAATAGGGCGGTCATCAACCATCTTATAGTCATAGAATTGTTCCATGACATACAGTTCACTGCCAGCATCGGAGACTCCAAATTTTCTCTCGAGCGCATCCCACATATCCTTGCCATTGCTAAATGACAGATATGAATCGACAATATTGTCGCCAAGGATGCTGATCAAGGCAGCCTTGAAAGTGGTATCAAGTTTTTGGAACGCCTCTTCCTGAGCGGGATTAAGTTCTCCCTCAGGTGCGCAATAGATGGCGTTATAGCAGCTCATGGTCTGAAACCAGAGCACTGCTCTCGCACGCTATCGTTTGTAATTGACACCTTCGAATACAGGTGGCTTTATAGAAGCAACAAAGCCACTTGGGGCAAATTGCCTGAAATAAGGTTTTTGGATTGTTGAATAAAAGAGCAATTTACCAAGCGAATTACCCATAATAGATTAGAATAATAGACAAAATACTAATCATGTGAAATAGCAAGAACATATTAAGACAGGTAACCAAACAGACTACAAGTCAAAGATATTGAGATGCAATCAGAAAAACATTGAGAAAGAAAATATACACGACAGTAGCAGAAGAGGAACCGCCAGTGTTGGAACCGTCGTTGTCCATGTCGTCAAGGAAAAGGGTGCTGATCTCGGTCAAGAAGTCCTCGTCGGGAAAGACGTCGCCGCAGTCGCTATCCGTGAGGGAGTCCATGAAGAAGCCAGTAGTCGCGCCGATAGCGCTCCCCAAAAACCTTATCGCCCTTCTCCCGTACAGGACTCAAAGCAGCGGGGTCTCGGAGGCCTACTGTCCCAGCTCGCGGTGCACGCAGCAAGACGGGATGGGGAAGATCTAAGTAGGTGTGCCGAGGCGAGGCGAGGCGTGGCATGGCGAGGCAAGCAAGGAGGAGGAGCGCGCGTGTATATGTCTTCTCTTCTCAAGCTCATACAAGTGGTGGAAGAGCTCACCTTATAAGCTGGTCCAACTTCCACTCAACTAGCAATGTGGGACTAAACATTTGTCCCAGCTCTTGCCTTACATGAATGGGCCAAATGGGCCTCTAGGATTTCAGGAATTTATTGGCATATAAGGGCTATGCCTATATACGCAAAAATTCCAACAAATATACAAAGCAGGCAGCAAATCAGATAGCATCCAATGTCCCCTCTTGGCTGCTGCCCTTTCTACCTAATCACACACGCGCATGGACGCATGCTCCTTACTTCTCTCCACTCTCCACCCGAATTGTCGTGGTATTGCCGACGAGTACGCCATGGAGGGGTGCTCACAGTGTGTGTTTAGAAACGTGGGGGAAGGCGGACGCTTGACGGGTACGAGGTAACACAGCTTACCCAGGTTCAGATCCCACAACGGTGGCGGAATCCTACTCCTGCTATAAATCACTATAAGGGAAATACGCCAGGTTACAGAGATAGTTTAGCTATGCGAGGTTGTCTGAAGTTGTCTATGATTATATGAGATCGCCGTGGCCTAAAGACTCCCATAGGCCCGACATATATAGTCGCCAGGTCCTAGGGTTACAGGGAGAAGTCCTAGACGGACAGGTTACAGAGTCCTACACCGTCTATTACTACTCTTGCGTGTCTTATACTCCAAGGCTTCGGGTACGCTGATGACTCCACCGTAGCCTTCCTTTATCCAGCATGAGCCTCCCTTCTAGATCCATCTACCTGGGCTGCCCAACAGGCCATGGGCTATGCTACCAACTGTGGGCCACCCGGGTTATCCAGATAGGAGACATGCTATGAGGATACCCATATAGAATATCCCCAACAGTATCCCCCAGAGAACTCCGAGATCTTGCGCCGTCTTGCCTCTTCACGTGGAATGCTCCGTCTATATGGATGTCGGCAAATCGTCAAGCAATATCTTGTAGTCCTCCCAAAGAACCCTGCAAGGTTTTCTCCATCTTAAACTTGTAAGTCAGAGAATTGCTGAATCTTGCATCATACTCTTCCGTAGCCGGACTGGTTCCGTCCATGCCAGAATCTTCTGATGTGATGGTTCATCTGCCTATGTCAGCTAGGGCGACGTAGATATAGGTTAGCAACGCCTCGTAACTCACACATGCAGAGAACGCAATCATGTCCACTTTTCCCGCGCGAGCGATACGAACCGTTGGCGGCGATGGTTGGTACGTGGCGAAATTTCCGCACACATCCCCGTACATGTCGTCTACGCGGCAACCGTCCGATCAAGTTGCACAAATCTTGATGCTGGGTATCATAAATTGTAGCTGCGGTGGAAAATTTACTTTTTCACCTCATTCTCCCCTTCATCTTCTTCTTCCTTAGGAAAGCGTCTCCTCGACCTCTCTAGGCCTCGCACGAAAAACCCTAACTCCCAATCTCGCCAGTCATCTCCAAAAACATGCAATGGCTAGTAGCAGCTCCTCCCTTTCGATGGAGACGTCGGGCGACGCCGCGGCGAAGCCGGCGAGCTCCGTCGTCGTGCTCCCAGAAGGCTTGGTCATCCCCATGTCCGCGGTCCTCGAAACCACCGGCGGTGACCATAATCCAGCGGGTTGGAGCTACTGAAGGAGGAGCTCGACTCCCACAAAGGCGATTGGCGCGGTTCGGACATCACGTACCGTGACATCAAAGAGTTAATCGTCGAAGGTTACCTCCCCGCGATGGAGGGGCTTGCCTGGCGGGCGGCGCCGGCCGGCAAGGTCACACCTTCTCCCCAAGCCAGAGAAAAGGTGTACCTCAAAGCACAGTTGGTACGCGGTGTCTCCCTGCCCATCTCTAACTTCTTCCTTGTCATCTTGAATCATTATCGAGTTCAGCCACAGAACCTCTCTCCCAATAGTATCCTAGCGCTTAGCAATTACGCGGCGCTTTGCGAGGGTTACTTAGGGATTAAGCCTAGGCTAGACCTCTTTATCTATTTCTTCACCGTCAAGCGCGAAGCCGGAGCCAGCAAGGACGAACATAGAAATTGTGGCACTATTAGCTTCAAGATCCGATCTGGCCGGCGCTTCCCCAACATTGTTGGCCACGAGTCCTGCAAGAACTGGCAGCGTACTTACTTCTACGGCCCAGATATCCCTCTGGCCGGCCGAGAAGTAACATACCCGGACTTTATCGATGGAGAACTCGCCGAAACTTCGACATGGAGATCCCAGGCCTCCCTTCCCTCCGACATCGACCCTTCCCGCTATATAAGGCAGATAGAGTAGTTCATAGAGATGGGTTTGACCGGCTTGGACCTAGCCATGTGCTGGTTCGTCAGGCGAATCCAGCCTTTGCAGCACCGCTCGAAGATGATGCACGAGTATACCAACGATAGAAGGCATAGCCTCCGCATCTCCGAGGACAACTTCTCAATCGACTCCGTCAAGCTTCGCCTCAAGGACATCGTCAAGGTGAAGGACAAGAAGAGTGGCTTCACCATCACCTATGTCATGTTCGTAGAGAGCAAGTGCCCAAAGGTAACTGTTTATTTTCCGTGTATGACATATACTCTAGTTCTTCCGTCTAACCATTCCATCTCGTCTAACACGGTAACTTCTCACTTAACAGCTTAGAGATCTATAGGAGGATAGCATGGATGTCCAAATCTATGATCCAAAGATGAAGGAAGTCACGGTCGTGTCCGACGATGATGTACCGTTGTCGCAAAAGTGGAAGAGCTCCACCTCTAACGCTGGCGACGGAGGCAAGAAGAAGAAAGCGGAGGGTGGAGCCTCCAAAAAGACTACCGCCGCCTGGAGGCGGAGAAAAGAAAGATTACTGGGATCCCCTTTGCCAAAGCACCCCCTCTTGTGTAAGCTTCTTTCTCTTCGACATTGTCCATTTATCTGTCTTGTTCCTGTACTTATGCATTTGGCACGCTTCAGGAAGAAATCCACGACCAGCCTGAAGAAGACCTCCAAAACATCGGGGGCTTCTAGAACCATTAAGGTCATGCTGGATCGTGACGCATCTCCCGCCATCGCCCCTGTCACTCCCATCGTCAAGCCCTCATACGCTCCGACAAACTCTCAAGCCAAGGAGGCAGCTGGCCCTTCCGCCATGGAAGTGGACTCAGGTGCCTCTACCAAGCTTGCTGTTGTCGGCGAGTAGGCGATGCAGGAGAGTGCCGCACACCAAATGGTTGAAGCTCCGGCTAAGGATGCCATCGGTAGCCGTAAGGCGGTGGTGGAAGGTGGTACTTCTGCCGAAGGCGGCGCCCCCGCGCCCAAGAAAACCATAGAGTATCCGAAGATAGTCTATCCGGTTCTTATGTCGGGTAGCACTGCTATGGTTCCTGGTGCGATGCCGACATCTTCGAAGTGCGGTCTAGAGGAGCTTCTCCGGCAAGCAGAGATCCTGCAAGGAAACAGTGTATCCTTCGGCAAGCTGCTGGCTGAGAGTGCTACCAACCTCAAGATCATTGCACTTGAATGTTTTGTTTGCCTTTTGCATTTCATATGAGTATCCCACTGTAGCCCCCGAGTATTTAGACGGAAAACCATAGGTATTTGCGTCTAGATTCTCTAAGAGTGACTAAGCTAGAAAACTTCTTACTGTAGCCCCCAAGCATATAGGTGGAATGAACTATTCCGACTAGATGCTTTAAGATTAGCATACGCACTGTTTATAAATTTCAATACTGTAGCCCCCAAGCTTCTAGTTGTAACTGAATTAGTGTCGACTAGATGTTTAAAGAGAAGCTAAGCATACATCGAAGTTAAAAACTTTATACTGTAGCCCCCAAGCTTCTAATCGAAAACTGAAATAGTTTTGACTAGATGCTTAAAGAAAGACTAAGCATATTGCTAAGTTAAAAACTCTCGCTGTAGCCCCCGAGCATCTAGGTGGAAATTTTCCGGCTAGATGCTCCAAGTAGACCAAACAACGTTTAACTTTTCTATTTTCCACAGAATGAGAATGCTGGTAGAGGTATGGCCAACGAAAAATACCAGAAGATGCGCGCGGACCTGGAAGCCGAAAAGGGTAAAACTGCCTTCTTGAAGGAACATATCATCAAGAGAAAGCGTCTGTTTTTCCTTTCTTTTTCGCATTCCGACTTGGTTTTGCGCCCATAATCTCCGAGTACTCACTATGTACTTTTATTTCTCCGACTTGCAGAAACCATTGCCAAAGCTAAGGACATTGTCGAGCAATCCAAGCATATTGAGCAGCTGGATAGCGAGAACAAGATCCTTAAGCAGGACAGGAATGATATGCTGAAAATTCATGAAGAATCAATGAAAGCCCTGCAGGACTCCGCCACCGAGGAGATAAACTGCTTGAAGGATGAGATATCGATCTTAAAAGATCAGAAGAAAGCTGCCGATGAGCAGAATCAACGCCATCATGAAGTGTACAAGCTCCTCCAACAAGAACGGGACTCTTTGGCGGATACCCTCTGGCAAGCTGAGGCTAGCATCTTCAGTAAGTGATTCTCCATCTTGGATTTCTGTAGTCTAGATACTTTGAATTTTTGAACTCATGCGCTCCTTTGTCAGAAATTCGCAGCTCCTCTGGCAAAGGAATGCATGGTTCTTGCCGGCAATTTCATCAACACCGCCATCGCGCAAGCCAAAGAGATTGCCAAGCCCCTCCAGATTAATATCAAGGCATCGGACACTGTGGCGAAGTTCTCAGTGATCCTGCGCCGATCCCCCGAGCGTATTACAAGCTGGAAAGCTTCATGTGCACGGGCTAGTGCAAGGATGGCGCTGTCCATGGTCAAGGCACACTACGAGAATGCCGACATCGACACGGTAACCTCTGGCATTCCCGACATAGATGACGAAGGCAAAGAGATAGATCACGAATCTATTCTGTCATCACTCGCGGGTTATGACACCAGAGTTGCCGAGTTAGTCGACGTCAACGTCTTCGTGCCGATGAATACCATCGATGGCGGCAACAAAAGCTCCTTTTAATTCCTCCACACTGCCGACTTCGAGGGTGACCCTCCTGCTGCTGATGATGTTGCTTCCAAGTCGCCTGCGCCAGAGGAATGAAAAACAACTTGTAATATTTGTTTCCTCTGTGATGTGTATGCGGAAAAACTATGTATTAACTTAAGGCGGAAAATAATGATGTATGTCCTGCTACTTAAGAACTAGTTCCATTATGTATATATTTTTTAAGCAAGTGCTGGCTTATCCATTACTTTGGTTCTTATGCTTGACTTTTCGTGAGTCGTAAGACTCGTTGTCGGAACCATGCACTCAGGTGATGATGACCAATGGCACAGTCAATAACCTAAGCACAAAATCGCCGACAATAAGTGCCAAAAGTCACTACTCCAGAATCCACATAAAACGACAAAGAACGTCTAGACTAGAAAACTTAAGCTAACGCCCGTAGGCGGAATTTTCACAAGTGAAATTGCAAAGCTTGTGCATAAATGTTTTATATGATCCAAAAATGAACACTAAAGGAGGTAAAAGACTTAGAAATATGAGTGAACCAAAAAAGCTTTATTTCATTGATCATATAAAAGGTACACAATTAGATAAAAAATGCTAAGTGTAGAAAGGAAGTAGCTGTGCTATGTTCCATGGCCGATCAAGCTCTGGGTAGTCATCATCTAGGTCACGTCGCTTACGCTTAGGATCCTCGTTGGGTCTATCCTTCAGTTCAAAATTGTCAACGAGGTAGTAAGACCCATTGAGTAGCGCCTTGCTTATGATGAACGGTCCTTCCCATGGCGTGGATAATTTGTGTGACTTCTTCTGCTTAAGTCGGAGCACCAAATCCCCCTCTTTAAACGAGCGATGCCAAACACGGTGACTATGGTAGCTGCGTAGCTTATGCTGGTAGATGGCGGATCTTTGGCATGCCAAAACACGCTCCTCCTCGAGAAGTTCCACATCTAGGCGTCTGGATTCTTCAGCGTCATCCTCGTCGTAGGCGGCAACCCTTGGTGCATCGTGAAGTATGTCGGAAGGTAGGATGGCTTCTGCTCCATATACCATGAAGTAAGGGGTGTAGCCGGTGGATCTGTTGGGTGTAGTTCATAAATTTCACAGCACAGATGGCAATTCTTCCGCCCAGGCTCTAGCTACTCTATGTAGCGGTGCCTCAAGACGTGGCTTTATTCCCTACAGAATTAATCCATTGGCCCGTTCAACCTGACCGTTAGATTGTGGATGTGCCATAGATGCAAGGTCTAGTCGGATGCCTTTCTCCCAACAATATGCCTCCACTTCTCCGAGTGATAAGTTGCTGCCGTTGTCGGTGATAATGCTACGTGGGAGACCAAATCTCACCACCATATCCCGGACAAACCTGAGGGCAGTTTCCCCATCAAGATTTCTAATGGGTTTATCTTCTATCCATTTGGTGAATTTATCAACTGCTACTAGCAGATGCGTAAACCCACATGGTACCGTCTGTAACGGTCCCACCATGTCTAGCCCCCAGACTGCAAACGGCCAAGTTATTGGTATTGTTCGCAATTCTTCAGCAGGAACATGTGGTTGTTCGGCATAATACTGGCATCCCATGCACGTATCAACCAGCTTGTCGGCGTCCGCCTTTGCGGTCAGCCAGTAGAATCCTTGCCGGAAGGCTTTTGCGACCAACGATCGAGGAGCGGCGTGATGCCCGCAATCCCGAGATGGATTTCGCATAGGATTTCCATACCTTCTAGCTGGGAAACACACTTAAGGTATACACCAGTAGTGCTCCTTTTGTATAGTTGTCCATTGATTATGGTATAGCCCTTTGCTCGCCGTACTATTTGCCGTCTTTCGACCTCGTCGTCAGGCAAAGTTCCGTGTTCGAGATACTCCATGAACGGTTTTGTCCAAGCCAGAGGGACCTTTGCCACAATGTGGACAAAAGAGTCAACTATATACGGGTTGTCGATGTCGACTCCCTTCACGGATGGCGTCCGCAGATGCTCTAGGAAAACTCCTGGTGGAATTCGCTTGCGCCCTGATCCAAGTTTAGACAACAGATCAGCCACCTCGTTTTGCTCCCTAGGTACATACTTGACCTCGTAGCCCAAGAAGCACTTGGCTATCTTGTCCACTTTGTCTCGATATGCCGCCATCATAGGATTCCGCGCATTCCAGGTGCCAGCCACATGCTGGGCAACCAAGTCGGAATCTCTGTAGCAAACTATGCGCTTGATTCCAATATCCTTGGCTACGCATAATCCATGAATGAGTGCTTCATACTCCTCCATGTTGTTCGTAGCCTCGAAGTGGATCTGCAGAACGCAGTGTAGCTTGTCGCCAGTTGGTGACTGTAGCAATACACCATCCCCCGAGCCGTTGAGCAGCTTTGATCCGGCAAAGTGCATCACCCAGTACTCTGGTTCCGGCAACGGAGTAGCATCTGGCATCTCCGTCCAATCTGCGATAAAATCCGCCAAGGCTTGTGACTTGATAGCATCGCATCTCCTGTAGGTGATCTCGAAGGCGGCAAGTTCAATGGCCCACTTCGTGACCCTTTCCGTAGCGTCACTGTTGTTGATGATGTCGGACAGTGGAGTCTTGCTCACCATTGTGATTGGGTGCTCCTGAAAGTAATGCCTCAGCTTGCGAGAAGCAAGGAATACTCCATAACCTATCTTCTAGTAGTGCGGGTAACGCTGCTTGGACTCCGTCAAGACCTTGCTTACATAGTAAACGGGTCGCTGAACTCCGTGCTCATAGCCTGGTTCCTTCTGCTCTACCACGACGATGATGCTGATTACCCGGTTGGTTGCCTCCATGTAAATTAATAGGGGCTCTCTAGGCTCGGGTGCTGCAAGGATGGGTGCTGAGGAAAGAATCTCCTTGAGCTGCTTCAATGTTGCATCTGCTTTGTCCGTCCAAGTGAATTTGTCCGCCTTCTTCAGCAACTTGTACAGCGGCAGGGCCTTCTCTCCAAGTCGGCTGACGAATCGACTAACTGCTGCAACACAACCTGTTAGTCGTTGAATGTCCTTTATACATTCGGAAGGTTTATGTTTAAGATGGCCTTGATTTTCTCCGGGTTGACCTTGATTCCACGCTGGGAAACGATGAAGCCCAACAATTTGCCGACTGGAACCCCGAAGACGCACTTCTTGGGATTAAGCATCATGTTGTATTTCCGGAGATTATCAAAGGTTTCTTTTAAGTCGGAGATTAAGTCATTTGACTTTTTAGACATCACCGCTATATCGTCCACATAGGCGTGAACGTTCCGACCATTTTGATCGTGCAGGCAACGTTGCATTCTCCGCTGGTACGTAGCACCTGCGTTTTTCAGCCCAAAGGGCATCGTAACATAGCAAAACGTGCCTTATGGAGTAGTGAACAAAGTGGCCAATTGGTCTGGCTTCCTCATCTTAATCTGGTTGTATCCTGAGTATGCATCGAGAAAAAGTTCCGAGCCAGCCGTCGAGTCAATGACTTGGTCAATGCGAGGCAAAGCAAACGGATCTTTGGGGCATGCTTTGTTCAAGCTGGTGTAATCAACGCACATTCTTATTTCTTTGGTTCCCTTTTTTGGGACAAGTACAAGATTGGCCACCCATCGGGTGTGAAGGACTTCTCGGATAAATCTAGCCTTAAGTAACCTAGCTATCTCTTTGCCAATGGCGCGTCTCTTCTCGTCTCCGAAGCGTCGTAGAGGTTGTTTCACTGGTTTACATTTTGGACCAATGTTTAAGTTGTGCTCGGCAAGTTCCCTAGGTACACCATTCATGTCGGCAGGTTGCCAGGCAAATATGTCCCTGTTCTCATGGAGGAACTTGACGAACGCGCTTTCCTATTTGGGATCCAGGTTCGTCCCAATGGCGGTGGTATTGGAGGCATCGCCTACCACAAGTTCCACCGGCTTGGTCTCGATGGCGGCCTTGAATGCAGGAGCGGAGTCGGGGATCTGCTTCTTTGATGCGGGCATCTCTGAGTCATCGACCTTGCTCTGGATCTCTTTGAATTCTTCGCTATAAAGGACAGCTTCCGCGAAGGCTGCTTCATTAATCTCGCAGTCCCTTGCTTTGGTAAAGCTTCCGGATACGGTGGTGACACCATTTGGTCCGGTATCTTGATTTTGTTGTAGACGAAGCATGGCTTGGCCATGAAGGTGTAGAATATGTCGTGGCCGAATATGACGTGGTACACGCTCTTGAAGGGGGCAACCTCAAAGGTCATGCGCTCTTGGCGGTAATTGTTAACATCGCCAAAGGCAACCTGAAGTGTGATGCACCCAAGGGACCGAGCCTCCTGACCAGGAACTACGTCGTGGAAGATGGTGTTGGTCCGCCTTAGGTTTGCCTCCGTCAAGTTCATCTTCTGCAGTGTATCCAGGTACATGATGTTGATGCTGCTTCCACTATCCACCATACACTTGGTGAACTCAATGCCGTCAATCAAAGGGTTGATGACCATGATGTATTGATTCTCCGTAGGGATGAGGTCTGGGTGATCCTTCCTGTACCAAGTAATTGGAACCTCCGACCAACGCAGGTACTGGGGAACTGGGGGTAGAGTGGCCATCAATATCCTCATAGAGGTTTTCTATTGTCGGACGGTGGGGGTGCCAAGGAAAGTGTGGTAAACTTCCTTCTTCTTCTTGAAGGGGTTCTTTCCCTTTCCATCGCTCTTGGCGGCGTCCTTGGGGTCAACATCCTCGTCAATGTCACTTGTATCCTTGGACTCCTCTTCCTTCTTCTTCCCCTTGCCCTTGCCTCGCGGTCTGTTCTTCCGACTTTGCTTGTAGCCGGACTCCGGGTATTCCTTGAGGTCGTTGACGAACTTGCAGTGTCGATTGGTATGGGTGGCCTTGACGTTGGCATCGAGGTGACGAGGCACGACATATCACGGTACTCTTCGTAGGTTTGGGGAACACGGAGTGGCGCCGAGGTAGTTCCACTTCCTCACTGTTGCCCACGACCAGCTCCCCGTCCTCGGCCATGTTGTCTGCCATCACCTCGTCCTGCAAAGGTCATGGTGACCATGTCGGGAGTTTGCTTTTCTTCTGGAGCGGTTTTCCGCTTTGTGCTGCTGTTCCTCCGAGCTTGAGTTGGAACGGCCGTTGCCGGCAGAGAGCCGTGAGCATCGTAGTCGGCAGCTATGAACTCACTAGCCAACTGAATCATCTGGTTCAAGTCAAGCTGGTGATTGTCCTGCAAGCGCTTCAGCTTATGTCGGAGCAACGTGCCCCTTTCCAACCCATCAATGAAGTCGGCCATGCCGGTCTGGGCGTGCACTCCTGCGCATGAATATTTCATATCCAGCCAGCGGGAGAGGTAGGTGCGAGATGTCTCGTCTTTCTCTTGCACGCACCATTGTAGATCGCCAACAGTGCAGGGACGTTTGTACGTACCCTCGATGTTTTTGGTGAACGCTTCTTGTATGTCCAGCCAATTGCAGATGGATTTCTCCGGCAAGTCATCAATCCATTGACGGGCTGTGCCCACCAACATCAATGGGAGGTACTTGACGATTATGTTGGGGTTACCCCTGGCGATCTCCACCGCGTTGCCATAATCCTGCATCCATGTAGCTGGCTTGGAAGTGCCATCATAGGGCTTGATGGTCTTGTCAATACGAAAACCTTTGGGGTAAGTTCCGGAGTGTATCACAGGTCCAAAGCAACGTGGTCCCAGGTATGGTCCTTCCCGGGCCTCGTGGATTTTATCTATCCGCGAACGAGCGCCGTATGTCTCCGGGTTTATTTTCTTCTTGTCAACAGGGGAGGGGCTGCGTGAACGACGCGGGCCTCCTCCGCCATGGTGACTGCTAGGTGGATATGGAGGCGGAGGTGGCGGTGGGTTAGCCTTCTTGCTATTACCCTCCTACGACGCATCATGCTTGTCACGGTTGCTTGTCGGACGTGGAGGGTAATGGCGTGACCTGCTCTTGTTTCCTTGGTTGCGCTCTCCGTCATGACGGGTCTGCTCCGTGTTGTTGCGGATGATGATGCCGCTCTGCCTTGGCGGGGGCATATCCGTATGGCGGTGAACCTTGGGGTCTTCACGATGTCGGGGTGAACGGGGCGGTGGCGATGGGCGTCGAGGTTGGGACTTGCCTCCATGGTCGGAGGATATGGGGATAACATCCTTCCTGTTGCGCTTATCCCTCCGTCTCCGATTTGATGAACCTTTCTGAGACACGGGATCAAGAGGAGATCTCTCCCTTGGTGGATTATGCTGGCTAGACTGGCAAAACGCTGGGTCAGACTCGAGCCTCTGAGAGGTGGCCTTTTCCTGCTGCTTCACCGCCTTGGTCACTAGGTCATAGACCTGTTCCACCGCCTCAGGCGATCGATCCTGCTCCAGAAGGGTCTTGGCAACGGCGAGGTTGAGGAGAGGGGTGGGCATCACCTGTTTGCCTTCACTGTCAATGTATGGCTTGGCCTGTGCCGGCTTCGGGGGAGCCCATCCTAGGTTTCGCCGTACACCAGGATCATTGATGACGCGAGCTGGAGATTTCTTGGCCTTCTATTGTTGCAGCAGAGTCTTGTACTCGACCTCCATTCCTCTAGCTTTCTCTATGGATTTCTGCGCGTTGACCAGATCTCGATCTAGCTTAGTGCCTTCCTCTACGATGGCCTGTGCTTCCTCTAGAAGCGGCTGGCGCTTCTCGTCAAGCTGGGTCACGTTCCGGATATGAGCTACGGTTAGTGGCTCGACGAGGAGATTTTCGTACATCACTCTATCAGCTAGAGTAACTTGGGAAGCAGCAGATGTAGATGCCGAAGGCGACAAGTTTGCGGTATTGTTGTTGCTCGGGTCGGTACCGAGATCCTGCGGCCGTTGCACTGGGTTAGGCGGAGGGGGCATGACCTTTGTGCGATCAATGTCGTCAGCAACAGGTGGTCCCTTCCCTTTGTCCAGAGATGTAGGCGAAGCTCATCAGGGTTGATCTTCATCCAGAGCCATCCCAATGGTGACGAACACCTCTCAAGAAGTGACGATGTTGTTGGCCTGCTCGTCGCGCGTGTACTCCTCCTCCATCTCCTGCATGGCAGAGTCTAGTTCCTCCGGGCTCAAATCTATATCCTCTGCATCTGCACTAAAGTCGGCATAGAGCGCGTCAATCACAGAGTCGGAGGGTGCCTAGACTTCCTCGATGACGGGGGGTGGAGGTGCAACAGGTGCGATGATGACTGGAGGTGGTGGTGCTGCTGCGGCAATGGTGGCTGGAGGTGGTGGACGCGGTTGCTGAGGCGGCGGCGCTCTGCCAATGAGCGCGAGATCCGTCTGAGTTGCCCCGTCGGCCTCCGCGTAGCTGCTGACGGTGTGCACCATGCTTTCGAAGGTGAGACGTCCTAAAGCCTGCTGCCGCCTTAGAGAATGTCGGAGAAGCGTTCCTTGGTCCAGTCCTTCCAGAAAGTGATACATGGCATCATCATTGGGGTAATGGGCCAGATCGGCTCGTATACGGAGCCACCTGGCAAGGTAATCGCGGGGGTTTTCGCCTTCTCTCTGAACGCAACGCGCCAGATCGAAGATGGTAACCACGCCGACGAACTTGGATCTCTGTTGTCCAGACGCACAGACGAAGCGGTCGGACTTGCAGTGATCCTCCACCGTTATATCCTGCACAGGGGCGGTTTGGGTGGGCCTTGAATTTTTCTGATCTTTGCCGGCAGACTCCGAGGAGAGGTCCAACATCGATCCTTCCGCGAACGTATCCTGCTCATAGGCGGTCCGTCTGGGTCTTGATGCTCCTCCGACTCCCAGGGAACTACTGCCCGAGTCGGTTTCGCCAATGAAGTGGTGGATGTCTCCGATGGGAACGATCGAACACCGTGTAGGGTTCGTCTTCGCCGGGATCCAGAACTCGTCGGGAGGGACGATCGGAAAATTTCTGGAGAAGAGAACGCGACCGATGGCTACGGTTTTGCTGATTCCTGCGAAGATCTTGGTCCTCGCCGCTGAAGAGACTGAAGCGCCTCTTGCCCCACAGTGGGCGCCAACTGTCGTGGTATCGCCAACCGAGTACGCCATGGAGGGGTCCTCACAGTGCGTGTTTAGAGACATGGGGGAAGGCGGACGGTTGACGGGTACGAGGTAACACAGCTTACCCAGGTTCAGATCAGAGATAGGTTCGCTCTCCGAGGTTGTCTGAAGTTGTCTATGATCGTATGAGATCGTCGTGCCCTAAAGGCTCCCATAGGCCCAACTTATATAGTCGCCAGGTCCTAGGGTTACAGGGAAAAGTCCTAGCCGGACAGGTTATAGAGTCCTACACTGTCTATTACTAGTCTTGTGTGTCTTGTACTCCAAGGCTCGGGGTACGCTGGTGACTCCACCGTAGCCTTACTTTATCCGGCATGAGCCTCCCTTCTGGATCCATCTAACTGGGCTACCTAGTAGGCCATGGGCCATGCTACCAACTGTGGGCCACCCGGGTTATCTGGATAGGATACATGCTATGAGGATACCCATATAGCAAATCCCCAACACGAATGTACGTGCTTGGTTACTCTCTTCTCGCGTCCTGGGCCACCTGCTGATCCTCTCGACCGTGCCCTGCACAGCTATTGATTGAGTCCTCTCCCCCATGCCCTTCTGCTCTTCTTCTCCATGTCTCTCGCCCTCCTTGCCCGTCTTTTGATCTTCTATTGCAGTGGCCCCTATGATCTGATTGTGATCCTAATTAGCCCAACGGTTGTACAAATTAAGCGGGGATGAGCTAGGATGCGACCTTGCACCGGCGTCAGGCGCATGGCGCCGCGACCCGACCGTATGCTGCTGTAGTCACAGCGTGCTGCCGGGCAAATATCGTACTGTCTAGGGGCCTCGCCACGAAGGCCGTTATGGCGGCGGCGGCGGTTTGACGCGCCTCTGGTCTTATAGAGAGGAGATCGAGCCAGACAGGTTGTCCATTGTCGCGGCACCGAGAACCATATTAGATCGAGATCTAATTGATCGATCTTTTCTCTGGATGCGATGCTATAAGCTAATTAGAGACAACCACCAGGTCGTGAGGCACTACCAGCCGGACAGGGAGATGGGAGACCGGTGTGCGGTACTAGGTTGGAGCTTCAGTCTTCCCTGGTTTGTTCCTTGGCTATATATTGGGTGGAACGGAGGAGTCCGTTTCGATCTCCTAGCGTGGAGGATGGATCCGGTCACGATAAGAACCGAACAGAGCGACGACGACGGACGAAAATATGGCCATGACTAAAACCACCTCTAACAAAATTATATTGTAGAGATTTGTGAGGACCCCTCTGTTAACCGGTGGAGGCTGCTTGGTTTAGTCCCACCTCGCCTACGAAAGGAGGCCACACCCAGCTTATAAGGGAGAGATTCTTTCCTCCTTTCTGGTCGGGCTTTTGGGATGGAGTGGACTCTCTTCTTATTGTTGGGCTATGAGCGCATGGACGTCCATAACATAGGCCGAGTACTGGGCTAGCCAAGTGGACGCTAACATCTGGTATCAGAGCCAGCATCGCCATGCCTTCTGAAGAGGCACTCAGGGGGATGGGATGTGAGGACCCCTTTGTTGACCGGTAGAAGCTGCTTGATTTAGTCCCACCTCGCCTACGGAAGGAGGCCACACCCAACTTATAAGGGATGGATTCATTCCTCCTTTCGGTCCAGGTTTTTGGGATGGAGTGGAGTCTCTTCTTATTGTTGGGCTGTGAGCGCATGAACATCTAGAACGTGGGCCAAGTACTAGGCTAGCCGAGTGGATGCTATCACTATTCCTAAAACCGGCGCCATCCTGTCGCCCTTTCCGCGCGGCAACATCGCCAGTAAGAGCTCTGGTCAGGCCCAGAGAAGCGGTGGAGGAGAGCAGTAAGAGGAGGCTTCGGGAGAGACTGAAAGGAAGAAAGAAAAGTTGAGCAAGTACAAGGATATGTAGCTCAAGGCTATGCGCCGTAAAGCTGAGCAAGTTCAATGAATGGGTCACTCTAGCGACACTTTTTTTATATAATTCTTCTTTCTTTTTTTGGTTGTGTGCATCCGTATGACCGCTAGAGCAATGTATTGTTGTAGAGACTGGGTAAAATAGGTATATTCTGATATTAATATATGCTTCTTTCCAAAAAAAAACATGCCGTAAAGCTGAGCATAAATTCAACTTGCAGGTACATCTTTACCATCCAAATATTTTATTTCTTTTTCTTCTACTCAAATATCTTCGAATGTTAGTATTGTTGGTGTAAGTTTAGGTAGTAGCGTGAAATATATTTCTATATACTCAAAAGTCTTTAAGTGGATGGAATTTGATCAGCTTAAAGTTATTCAATTTTAACCGTTTTGGTTACCACCTACTCAGATGATGAGGAAGTGAATTTCAAAGTAGATGGTCAACTTCTCTCTCATTTAGTGGGTGAGGTATGGGAGGTTGGAACAGTAGATGAGGATAAAACAATTTCTTTGTATGAACTAAAAGCTTCTAGGATGAAATCTAAATCAATTTCTGGTAAAAAAGGGTCTTAAATATTGGAAACGGGATAGAGTTTCAAAATATAAAGTTGTTCCACAATGAATGGAATGTTCTTAAATAGTAGCGGTCTTCATGAATTGGCAAAACATTTACATATTTCTCAATGTTCTCGTGATCATAATTTAGATTTTGTACCTATTTTAGAAATGGATAGACAAGATTTCTCAAAAGGTTTCCTGGACCGTTTATTTGGTAGGGAGACTTTGTGTGGCATTGTCTACCACGGTTGTTCTGGAGTATTTTACTTGGCGTAAGGTATGATACCATGGATGTTTTTTATTTCTCAGATGGGGACTCCATATCCTTAACAAGGTGGATAATTTCATATGGACCCTTGTCGTTGTGTATGGTTTTGTCCAGGATGTTTGTAAGGCAGATTTCCTTAGAAAATTGGTTAACCATGCAAAATAGAATCCATACCCTTTTCTTACAGGGAATGATTTCAATTTTCTTCATTTTTCTTTCGAGATGAGTAGAGTCCGGTTGATGATCATTGGCCTTTCCTATTCAATATTGTCATCGATGGCTTAGATTTAAGAGATGTTGCAATGACTAGAAGGCATCTTACCTAGGAAAATAGCCTACCAGAACCTACATACGAAAAGTTAGATTGCATACTTATGGACTCTAATTGGGAAGAACAATTCTCCCAAGTCTCAGTCCGAGCGCTAGAGCGTATTGAGACACTATCAGACTATGCTCCTATATTGTTGACAACCACTAGTGGAAATTGGGCCTCTAGTCCCAGTCCGTAAGGGCCTTTAGTCCCGGTTGTGGAACCGGGACTAATCAGGCGGGACTAGAGGCCCACCACTAGTCCCAGACCAGTTACCAGCCGGGACCATTGGGTGTCCACGTGGCTGCCCCTGCGCGCTTGGGGTGCACCCCCCAATAGTCCCGGTTGGTGTTACTGACTGGGACTTGTGGGTCTCTACCGCGGCAGCATTTTGCGCCTTTTCTCTGCCGCGGCAAAGCATTACCTTGCACTAGTGGTTCTCTGCCGCGGCAGAGATTTCTTTTTTTATTACTTATTTTTCATTTCAACATGGTTTTTGAATATTTCTACACCACCACATATATATCGTACACATTCCTGCATAGTTAAGATAACTTGTATTACGATATCGAGCATACAAATATATACAATTTACATAGTTACATGGAGATCACAAAATAGTTCGATTACATGGAAATCAGTAGCGCCTATTCACACTAAATTCTCTGGCATCGTCTACGATCTCTTTAAAAATAAATCCCGCCAGCTCCTCCGCAATTGCTAGTACGCGTTGCTATGATAATAGTTGATCCCGCATTCTCTCGAACTATATATAAAAAAAAGGATATCAATCTGAATATCAATCATGATAACAAAAGGTGACGACAATAAAATGATGGTGTGAATGCATTGCTTACATCGACTCTATAATCGTTGTGTTCGGTGGTAAACGTGTGAATGAACTCGCAAACGTAGAATCCACATAGATTCGACCCCCGTGGCTGCCTCACGCACTTTACAAGAATAGAATTCAATCAAAATATTAGTCTAGCATCATTATTGTATTGCAACTAGAAGTAAAGAGATGCACGGACATATCACGTGCTACTTACCGAGACCGCCTTAAACGTCAGCTTCTCACTAAATACACCTGTAACCTCGTGCTTGAACCGGATCGAAACCCTGCCCGACGAAGAAAATGAATGAATGAGTTATTCATTACATGATATCTCAGGAAATCAACGAAAGAGACCGATATAGAGCGAAACTTACTTCTGTAGCATGTCCTGCATGCTGCGGAAATCTTCCAGGTTTCTCTTATCAAGTTGAATGTCTAGCAGAACCCAGTGGAAGCTGCAAACATTTATATATACATCAGTAACTCATCAGTTACACTTATTAGCATCGACTAATCAAAAGTGAATGTGTACAACAGAGTAAGACCGTCACCTGAAATTGTAAGGAAACAGTATGTGGTCAGAGAAATTTTCCTCTGGTAGAAACCTTAGAATGTTGTTCTTGTCCCATAGAATGATCCCACCAAGTACTTCTCTAAGTGTGATCACACCTTCAGGTCCAGGGATGTCAAGCTCCATTAACTCCTACTCCTTTACGATTTGAACCACCTCGACTTTAGCATAGCCAGGTGTAATCTCACAGCTATGCCAACGTGCGTCAGGCGGACAAGGCAAAGCCGATCCGACCGCCACCTTCACTGATACGTTCTTCAATTTATTATGAAGCTCACAAGGTATCTGCTCCTTAATTCCATCCACGGGGTAGCCGGGACCGCCATCTATATAGGATGCATCGTTAGACGGGACCTCCGATTCAGTGATGTTGCTTCTCCGCTGAGATGGGTTGGCAGTAATATCGAGTGGAGGATCTTGCAAGCGCGCTATTCCTCTAAGTTCGTGCATCAGCTGCTGCTGCTGCTTGTCAAGTCTTGCTAGTAGCTGGTTGAACTTGTCTGCTCCTCCTCCTCCCGTTGCTGCTTTGCTCTTGCTCGGCTTTACCTTGGTCCTTAGGAAACCCAGTCTCCCACGTTAAACTCTCGTCAAGGCCGCGGACTCGTCCTATATGTTCGCGATTCCCGAGGACCAAGGTCAGCAAGTCATTCTCTCTATCAGGATGAAACTGTTTTAGTCCATCTTTAATATCTTTCACCACTTTTATACATGCACTCCTGGGTGCCTTTATCCCATCACTGCAAACAAGCTCCCATGTAAGTTCGTCATATGTACTCCCATGCCTAAGGAACCAATTTATTGCCCTCAAATCCCATTCTTCGTGAATTGGTTCTGGAATAATCGCTTTATTATGAAGCTCTTTCTCTTTTGCATCCCACTTAGGCATGGCAGCCGCGTAGCCCCCTGGCCCCAAGTTATGGTGATACTTCTTCTTCGCAGCATTTATCTTGTTTTTTTAGACTTTTCCTCTGCAACTCCTGACCCCCTATACTCCACAAATGTATCCCAATAAGGCTGCTGCTTCGCTAGATAGCCTTCGAATAATGGGGTTTTCTTGTCCTTCTGATACTGTTGTCATAATGACTTCTTCCAGTTCTTGAATAGTTCGGCCATCTTCTTCAGTGCAAACTTCTTGACTTTCTTTCTCATTTTATCCGTCTCGTCCTTAGTGCTACATTCTGGCAGCTTGAAATGTGCCATTAGGTCAGTAAATAGTTGCTCTTTGAATCTATCATCGATATACACATCACTCCATTCTGCCTCTTTGGGCTTATTCCACTCCCGAACAGTGATCGGGGTGCGATCTCTACCAACAACTCTGCATTGTTGTACAAATATTTGTTTTGTTTTCTTTGGTTCCAATGGTTCGCCGTCTCCTGAAACCTCTGTAATTTCATAAATAGTACCCTGGGAAAACTTTTTGGCTAGGCCGCGCTTGGTTTTCTTGCTCGATGTAGAGGCCTAAGAGAAGAAACATTCGTCAACATAATATATAAATAACTAGGTACATCTAGTGACGATCATCGGACATCATATATATATATGTACCTCGTCGGTCTGTGGTACGCGTCCATGGGCTTCTTCCTCTTGTCTGTTGGTCTCCTCTCCCTCACCGGATGAGTTCAGATACCTCGAGGGAGATCCCTCATCGGCAACGTGAATCATATCCTCGGGGAAGTGTTCCAAATCTAGGTCTCTGCGGACTGGACTAGGTGGATCCATAGTTCTTGCAAAATGCACACAATATTTATTTGAACTGAACAAATAAAACCTAAACCCTAAACCCGGAGGTGCGGTGGAGGTGGCCGGTGATGGTGGTCGCGGGAGAGGCGGGCGACTAAGAGGCTTCCCACGAGAACCACCACCCTAACCCTAACTCCGGTCACCACCGAGCACCAACACCCTAACCCTAACTCCGGTTACAAAGAGGGTCTTCCAATAATTACCCTAACCCTAACCCTAGGCCTCGACACCTAGCCGTGCCCATGCCCTTCACCAATAAACTTACACTTGATTACAAAATTCCTATATACACTAAAGATCAAAGAAGATCCTAAAAATCCAAAAAATTCTACATACACTAAACTATATACACTAAAAATCATAATAAATATCACTAAACTATAACCATAATCATAATATACACTAAACTATAACCATAATCATAATATACACTAAACCATAACCATAATCATAATATACACTAAACTATGATCATAACCATAATATACACTAAACTATAACCACAATCATAATATACACTAAACTATAACCATAACCATAACCATAATCATAATATACACTAAACTATAACCATAATCATAATACACACTAATTAATCATATAATCATAAACCTATATAAAATATAATCATAATCCTAATTAACTAATATACACTATAGCTAAGTCTAAGGAGGCCAAGAGGGGGCCGGTGGCGGGCTGGCCAGAGAGGTGGCCGTCGGTGGCGCGGGTGGTGGCCGCAGGTGGCCGGAGGTGGGACGCCAGCACGCACAGGGGCGAGAGAGGTGCGGGGAGGCGCGGGCGCGGGGCTGTGGCGCCGCCGGCTCGGGCGACCAGCCTGGAGGGCGGAGGCGCGGTTCAGGCAACCGACAGAGGTGCAGTTCGTCGGCGTCGGCAAAAAAATTCGGTAGCCTGGCGGCGTTATCGTCGGGAAAAGGGCTACTTTTATACCCCATAGTCCCGGTGCTTGGCACCAGCAGGGACTAAAGGGGGGGTCTCTAGTCCCGGCTGGTGCCACGCACCGGGACTAGAGGGGGGGTGTTTCATTTTCGCGCGCTAGGGCCAGTCCTATAGTCCCGGCTGGTAAACTGGGACGGCACTAAAGGCCCAAATTTGCGCACGCTGGGCCAAAAACCCCAGCGCGCGTTGTGCTTTTTTCAAATTTTCCAATATATCATTTAAAACATTTAAATTATACTTTTTTGCATACTTTTGGATTTGACAAAACTTTCAACATGAAAAGTTCTTGAATTTGAATAATTAATCCAAATACATTTTCTGTTTTATAAAATAATTATTTAAATAGTCAAATTATTAACTATTTTTCCATTATCAATTTAAAAATGCATTAACTATTATTTTTTGCATATTTTTGAATTTGACAAACTTTCAACATGAAAAGTTCTTGAATTTGAATAATTAATCCAAATCCATTTTCTGTTTTATCAAATAATTATTTTAAATAGTCAAATTATTAACCATTTTGCCATTATCAATTTAAAAATGCATTAACTATTATTTTTTGCATATTTTTTAATCTCACTAAACATTCAACATGAAAAGTTCTTGAATTTGAATTGTTAATCCAAATCCATTTTCTGAATAATCTTTAGTCCCGGTTGTATCCACTAACAGGGACTAAAGATATATCCCGCCATTTCCCACCGCTTCCCGCCATGTTTTTCCGCTCTTTCCTCTGAACTAAGCTTTTAGTCCCAGTTGTATCCACTGACAGGGACTAAAGATATTTCCCGCCATTTCCCACCACTTACCGCCATGTTTTCCCGCCCTTTCCATATATATATAGGCCGACCGCGCCATGGTTATGCACACATCCACACCTTCCTCTCTCACAGAAATGGAAAGGGCCTACTAGGCCATTCTGACCCTCAAGGAGACCGAGGCACAGTGCGCCTCAAGCTACCCTTTCCCACCAGGCTACCGGCCGCCCGCCGGCTAGATGCTAAGCGCTGGAGGTGTTCATGTCCCTCATGTTCCTCAAGGCTCCGCCCGACAGGCGGACATCACGAACCACTTCTACCACGAGCTCACGCCGGAGAAGCGGATGGATCCCAATGGGATCCTGACAACTATGACACCTGGAATGCCTTCTTTGCTAACCAGCGGGAAAGGGAGCTTGTGTGGCATCCCGCAAAACCACTACTAGAAAATCGCGTTGTTTTTGTGCATTGCATCATCATGACCGCATGCTCATGTCATCATGCCACATTGCATTTGAGCATCGTCATCATCATGCATTCTATTTTACCTGAAACTATGTTGCGAAAGACTATGGTTTTCCGAAACTAGCCCTCCTTCTATTTCAAATTAAACCCCCGGCTGCTTCCGGGTATTTTGTTTGTCTAAAAACTAGTTACAAAATGTATTGCAAATTAAATAAGATGTTATATTATTTTTAGTGGGGGCAGTCGAACGGGCCGACCCGACCCGAACGACCACCCCCAGAAATTTAAATCGGTCCACCCCATCCCCTTTTTCTACCAACCTATCTACCCCAACCCAGCCTCCACCTCACCCAGCCCAATAACTCGCCGCCACCTCATCCTCATCCTCCCCCCACCCAATCCTAGCCCTCCACCTAGACCCACCCTCTCTCCACCTGCCACCCAACACACCCTGGCCACACAGGCCACACCCACAGCGCACACACGCACTACACGCACGCGCCGAACCGCCCCTGGCCACTCGTTTTGGTCCACCCAGCAGCCCCTGTCCCGCCTGGGTCCCACCTCACCCAGCAGCCCCGTGGCCCCGCGTCCCCCTGCCCCCGCTCTCCCTCTCCACACACGCGACCCGCCTCTCTCCCAGCTTCGTCTTCCTCGCCCCCTCTGCCTCCGTCGAGCACGCCGGCCCCCACCGCCCTGCCTCGCGCCTGCTGCCCCGTCGCCTCTCCCGCCTCCGGCCACCGCTTCTCCTCCCCTCCCTCTCCGCGACCTCCTCCACCCGATGCCCGCCACCCCGCCGCCTGCGCCTCGCCGGCCCCGGCCTGCGCGCATCCCCTCAGGCCGCCCCCCACCCCGCGCCCAGGAGCCGGCCAAGCTCGCTCCGCCGCTCCTCCCCGCTTTCCTCCAGCGCGCCGCCGCGGGCCAGCACCACCTCTCTGCCCCGCGCGCGCGCCGGCTCCCCGCCTCGCACGGCTACCCGCCAGCGCCGCCTCCGGACCCCTCCCTACAGCACGCCCCGACACCGCCTCCCCGCCTCGCCGCAAGCTCGCGCCGGCCCCGCGCCGTCTCTTCGCCGCGGGCCCGCTCTGCGCCGCCTCGCCTGTTTCGCCCCGGCCGCTGCCGTCGCCCGGCGACCTCCCCTCGTCCGCCCGTGCAGGCCAAGAGCTCCCCGGCGTGGGACCCGCTGCAGGACGCCCTCCTCCGGCCGTTTTGGTTTCATCCTAGCGTCTCCCAGGACGGGTTGGTGTTGTCCGGTGGCGGCTAGATGCTATGTTGTGTTTGTTGGATAAGTGGAATCGCCCCGCGACGCCCGAACCCGAGACCAATCCCGCCGTATGTCAAGATCTTCGATGCAAAGAACACCGCATACCTGTACCGATGCAAGAGGACGGAACCCCAAGGTCTTCTCCGGGAGCGACGAGCTCTTCTACCTGGACCCGGAGCCCGCCGACGCGACAAGTACTTCTCCCTGGATCAGATGCCCGAGAACCCAGACGCCCAGGTCATCGACTCGAATACGACAAGTGCTCCTCGAGGATGCCAAGCACTTCACCCCGGATGCCGAGACCGACGCGATGGCGCGGACCCAACAAGACCCTCGCAACGGCAAGATCGACCCCGTGGGACCCGACAAGACCTTCGCGACGACAACAACGGCATCGACCCAGGGGAATCCGATGCGCCCCCAACGCCAACCAAGTCCGGCTATCCGGTTGCGACAAGACCTTCCTCCCGTACCGAACCCGATCCCGTCGAACCCTGAACCCCGAGACCGGACCCCGAACCCCGGAAACCAAGATCTGCCGAACCCTAAAGTGTGACCCCTTTTCTCGAGCCCTATCTTATAATTGTAATAACAACTTGTTGCATATTTAATTGTCATACTTGCATGCATCCTTGTCTGTGGTTTGGGGGCCTCATGCCGATTCATCTAATAATTAAATATGGGGCCCATATGCGGGCAAATCTAGTCTCATATCGGCCTCATTTAAATCTGTGTAGCGAACCGGTAACTCATTTGCCTTGTTAATACAACATTTAAATTGCGTGGTAGCTAAACAACATGCACCACCTATTTAATTGTCGGAACCCCGGTTCCGCTTAATATGACCTAATCTCATCGCACCTTGCCATGCCATACATCATACATGCATCATGCCGATCTTTTGCCGTGGTATTAAATATTGCATCCGGTGTTTCTGCTAGTGTTTTGGTTCTTCGCGGATAAGGCCGTTGAGTTGATGCGAGTACCGCCCCGATCTTCGGTCGAACCTTCGACAATGTTTTCAGGCGAGCATCTCCCCCTTTCTACCTAGCTTACTTTTATAGTATTTATTCCCTCCTGTTGATCTATTGCTATCTGTGTTGCGATGCTCTAGATTCCGTACCCTTGATATCCCTTGCAGCCATATATTGCCTTGGACACATCCTATTACTTGTTGTTTGGTAGATAGTTGGACTTGCGCGTCGTAGTCGCTTGCTCAAGTGCTGTCGCGTGTCGTTCAGTGCCACAGTTGTTGATGTATTGCCGCATGTTGATGTTGGAGATGATCATAGTTTTACTTATCGTTCACTTTAATTCCTGTTTAACAACTAAAATTGAAATAAGCAGAGGCATCGGTGGGTGATAGATAATATTTGGTTTCCGAACGCCCACTTGTGTCCCGTAGGACCCCGAGTACTTGATACCTGTTCCTTGATTTATCGCGCTATCCACATACGGGGAGTATGGGCCCCCCTTAGCCAGAGCTTGATTCCGTCTTATTTCTTGGGGCCACAAACTAGTTTGAGGTTTTATTTACTATCCTGTACTTATGCCATGATACTTCTGTATTTACGTTTGTGCGAGGAGCACACTGTACTGTTTAGGTAAGCGGAGTGTTTTCGCGGTATCGACAAGCCCAGTCACACTTTCGGGTTCCCAGTCGTTTACGGCCATTGTCGCAAACCTTGAGTCCGTCTCGGATCTTGCTTACTCCGTTGCGGATCTACTCAATGGGGTGGCCCCCTGAAATATTTCTGAATCTTGTGATTGCTCTGTCGTGAAGACCTCGTTGGGTTTTGATTTGGTTTTTCCGAGGTTGATCGTGTGTGTGTTGCTATTTGTGCACCCCGGCCGGGTTAAAACTTTCTGAAAGCCGTGTCCGCGGATATGGACGACTTGGAGCACAGTATCTCGACCATAGACAACTATAACTAAAGTTTATTGTTATAATCTGACTTTATAATGACTAGTAATCAGCTTCACTATAACGGAATGGCTAATTAATACTGCCCACAATTGCTTGCTTGGAGTGTTGCTTGCAACCATTGTACCTGACTAGTAAATATTGCAACTACAATGGAATGGCTGAATAAAAGTACCAACAACTGCTGGGTTTTTGGGTTATCTCATGCTATTTGTATCTGATTAGTAAGTGCTGCAACTATAACGGAATGGTTAACTAAAAGTGCCCACTGCTTATTTTATCAGGATGATTATCTAAACCTGACTAGTAATTGCTGCAACGATAACTGAATAAGTAAAACTGCCAACTGTGTGAGTTCCTCGGTTGACTTCCTCGTTTGGTCTCGAGGGGGAAACACCAGGATGGGTCTGTTTGATGGTAGCATCAGGTTGGATCCGAATAGGTCTTTCTTACCCCTCTCTGATAGCCGTCAGTCGTATCGAGTCTCTATAGGTTGTTTAGTGCATGCTGCCGCTGCCGCTCAGTCCACCATACCTATGTAGGCGAGGACCGCCGAATTCTAGTCTCGCCGTGTACTGGCCTCAGTACTGACGCTCCTCTTTTTCCTTTGCCCTTTGTCGGCACCCCTTTTGTTTTAGCAGGTTTTGAGATCGACGTCGTTAGCAGGGTTACCCTTCCGGCTTGGCCTGGGCAGGGTTATGGACGCCATTGGTTATTCTTCAGGGCTCTTAGCCCCATTTGCATCTTGTCCGTAGTCGGACGCTCTATCATTTTCAAGGTGATTTGGATCTTTGTACCGTATATTTGTATTCTTGACTCTTTGAGTCGCTGTTGTATATATATCTGTTCTGTGGGTCCCATCGAGGACTGTTGTGTAATGTTATTACTTTGTTTTCCACCCGCACGAAAGTGCCTGGTGGGCACCTTTGAATCGTTTCTATGCGGGTTTGGCGAGTTTCGCTAAAACTTGCATAGGGCCGATTCTGAGGGTGTTACAGAGTGGTATCAGAGCTCAGCAGTTGCGATACCCCACAAGTCCAGCCTGTAGGATAACCTAGCTAACGGCCGCAGTAGAGTGTCAAAACTATTTTTGCAAAATCGGTTGGATAGTTCTGATTAGGTCTGATTTTACTCCTTACCCCTCTGCTGTTCTCCTCTTACCTCTACGTGTTTTGAATCCGCTCTCTTCTCTCTCTTCGAGTCCAGGATTTCTCGTGGTTGGGATTCCATCGTACCTTCAGGGTTTCGCTTTCTCCCTTTTTAACGGAGGTGCTACGATCATCAATCTGCAACTTGTCTGTTGTACCCTTCCTCCAATCTTTTGTTCTTGAGCTCTTTATCCATATGTGTTCCTTGCTGGATATCAGTGTCGTTGAAAAACATATGAGAAAGACGAGCATTGGTGAAGTTGGAGTATACCTTGAGCATGTGTTGTTCATGCCAATGGAACCATCGCGGAACCTAATCATTGTGTCTTTCATACGATTTCTGCTGGCATCATCCCTTGTTCCTGATACCGCCTATGAAGATCTTCGGTCTAAATCTCGAGAGTTGAGTTGCCCGATTCTCCTACCCATGTATAGAGTTGATAGTTGGGTCCGGGATGGACTGATCACCCTACCCGACTCTTACTGTTCGCTCTGTACATCGAACGGGTGGATCAATGTAACTTTTCCCTCTTCTAATGGAAGTTAGAGGTGGCCTTATCGTTTGATACCTCCATCTTCGTCCTTTGTTTCTCCGGAGTGTTCTCTCGACGATCAGGGACAACGACCCTTTGTTGGTGATGTCGCCGATTTCAAGATGGAGGATGAACCATTGTTAGTAGTGTCGCGAGGATCTACATAAAGCGAGGAGATGCCGTTCGCCGACCTTCCTTCCGGTACCATGAGGCGGATCTCGAGGGCGAGATCCATTGTTAGTGGTGTCGAATTGTGGCATCCCGCAAAACCACTACTAGAAAATCGCGTTGTTTTTGTGCATTGCATCATCATGACCGCATGCTCATGTCATCATGCCACATTGCATTTGAGCATCGTCATCATCATGCATTCTATTTTACCTGAAACTATGTTGCGAAAGACTATGGTTTTCCGAAACTAGCCCTCCTTCTATTTCAAATTAAACCCCCGGCTGCTTCCGGGTATTTTGTTTGTCTAAAAACTAGTTACAAAATGTATTGCAAATTAAATAAGATGTTATATTATTTTTAGTGGGGGCAGTCGAACGGGCCGACCTGACCAGAACGACCACCCCCAGAAATTTAAATCGGTCTACCCCATCCCCTTTTTCTACCAACCTATCTACCCCAACCCAGCCTCCACCTCACCCCGCCCAATAACTTGCCGCCACCTCATCCTCATCCTCCCCCCACCCAATCCTAGCCCTCCACCTAGACCCACCCTCTCTCCACCTGCCACCCAACACACCCTGGCCACACAGGCCACACCCACACCGCACACACGCACTACACGCACGCGCCGAACCGCCCCTGGCCACTCGTTTTGGTCCACCCAGCAGCCCCTGTCCCGCCTGGGTCCCACCTCACCCAGCAGCCCCGTGGCCCCGCGTCCCCCTGCCCCCGCTCTCCCTCTCCACACACGCGACCCGCCTCTCTCCCAGCTTCGTCTTCCTCGCCCCCTCTGCCTCCGTCGAGCACGCCGGCCCCCACCGCCCTGCCTCGCGCCTGCTGCCCCGTCGCCTCTCCCGCCTCCGGCCACCGCTTCTCCTCCCCTCCCTCTACGCGACCTCCTCCACCCGATGCCCGCCACCGCGCCGCCTGCGCCTCGCCGGCCCCGGCCTGCGCGCCTCCCCTCAGGCCGCCCCCACCCCGCGCCCAGGAGCCGGCCAAGCTCGCTCCGCCGCTCCTCCCCGCTTTCCTCCAGCGCGCCGCCGCGGGCCAGCACCACCTCTCTGCCCCGCGCGCGCGCCGGCTCGCCGCCCCGCACGGCTCCCCTCCAGCGCCGCCTCCGGCCCCCTCCCTGCAGCACGCCCCGACACCGCCTCCACGCCTCGCCGCAAGCTCGCGCCGGCCCCGCGCCGTCTCTTTGCCGCGGGCCCGCTCTGCGCCGCCTCGCCTGTTTCGCCCCGGCCGCTGCCGTCGCCCGGCGACCTCCCCTCGTCCGCCCGTGCAGGCCAAGAGCTCCCCGGCGTGGGACCCGCTGCAGGACGCCCTCCTCCGGCCTTTTTGGTTTCATCCTAGCATCTCCCAGGACGGGTTGGTGTTGTCCGGTAGCGGCTAGATGCTATGTTGTGTTTGTTGGATAAGTGGAATCGCCCCGCGACGCCCGAACCCGAGACCAATCCCGCCGTATGTCAAGATCTTCGATGCAAAGAACACCGCATACCTGTACCGATGCAAGAGGACGGAACCCCAAGGTCTTCTCTGGGAGCGACGAGCTCTTCTACCTGGACCCGGAGCCCGTAGACGCGACAAGTACTTCTCCCTGGATCAGATGCCCGAGAACCCAGACGCCCAGGTCATCGACTCGAATACGACAAGTGCTCCTCGAGGATGCCAAGCACTTCACCCCGGATGCCGAGACCGACGCGATGGCGCGGACCCAACAAGACCCTCGCAACGGCAAGATCGACCCCGTGGGACCCGACAAGACCTTCGCGACGACAAGAACGGCATCGACCCAGGGGAATCCGATGCGCCCCCGACGCCAACCAAGTCCGGCTATCCGGTTGCGACAAGACCTTCCTACCGTACCGAACCCGATCCCGTCGAACCCTGAACCCCGAGACCGGACCCCGAACCCCGGAAACCAAGATCTGCCGAACCCTAAAGTGTGACCCCTTTTCTCGAGCCCTATCTTATAATTGTAATAACAACTTGTTGCATATTTAATTGTCATACTTGCATGCATCCTTGTCTGTGGTTTGGGGGCCTCATGCCGATTCATCTAATAATTAAATATGGGGCCCATATGCGGGCAAATCTAGTCTCATATCGGCCTCATTTAAATCTGTGTAGCGAACCGGTAACTCATTTGCCTTGTTAATACAACATTTAAATTGCGGGGTAGCTAAACAACATGCACCACCTATTTAATTGTCGGAACCCCGGTTCCGCTTAATATGACCTAATATCATCGCACCTTGCCATGCCATACATCATACATGCATCATGCCGATCTTTTGCCGTGGTATTAAATATTACATCCGGTGTTTCTGCTAGTGTTTTGGTTCTTCGCGGATAAGGCCGTTGAGTTGATGCGAGTACCGCCCCGATCTTCGGTCGAACCTTCGACAATGTTTTCAGGCGAGCATCTCCCCCTTTCTACCTAGCTTACTTTTATAGTATTTATTCCCTCCTGTTGATCTATTGCTATCTGTGTTGCGATGCTCTAGATTCCGTACCCTTGATATCCCTTGCAGCCATATATTGCCTTGGACACATCCTATTACTTGTTGTTTGGTAGATAGTTGGACTTGCGCGTCGTAGTCGCTTGCTCAAGTGCTGTCGCGTGTCGTTCAGTGCCACAGTTGTTGATGTATTGCCGCATGTTGATGTTGGAGATGATCATAGTTTTACTTATCGTTCACTTTAATTCTTGTTTAACAACTAAAATTGAAATAAGCAGAGGCATCGGTGGGTGATAGATAATATTTGGTTTCCGAACGCCCACTTGTGTCCCGTAGGACCCCGAGTACTTGATACCTGTTCCTTGATTTATCGCGCTATCCACATACGGGGAGTATGGGCCCCCCTTAGCCAGAGCTTGATTCCGTCTTATTTCTTGGGGCCACAAGCTAGTTTGAGGTTTTATTTACTATCCTGTACTTATGCCATGCTACTTCTGTATTTACATTTGTGCGAGGAGCACACTGTACTGTTTAGGTAAGCGGAGTGTTTTCGCGGTATCGACAAGCCCAGTCACACTTTCGGGTTCCCAGTCGTTTACAGCCATTGTCGCAAACCTTGAGTCCGTCTCGGAGCTTGCTTACTCCGTTGCGGATCTACTCAATGGGGTGGCCCCCTGAAATATTTCTGAATCTTGTGATTGCTCTGTCGTGAAGACCTCATTGGGTTTTGATTTGGTTTTTCCGAGGTTGATCGTGTGTGTGTTGCTATTTGTGCACCCCGGCCGGGTTAAAACTTTCTGAAAGCCGTGTCCGCGGATATGGACGACTTGGAGCACAGTATCTCGACCATAGACAACTATAACTAAAGTTTATTGTTATAATCTGACTTTATAATGACTAGTAATCAGCTTCACTATAACGGAATGGCTAATTAATACTGCCCACAATTGCTTGCTTGGAGTGTCGCTTGCAACCATTGTACCTGACTAGTAAATATTGCAACTACAATGGAATGGCTGAATAAAAGTACCAACAACTGCTGGGTTTTTGGGTTATCTCATGCTATTTGTATCTGATTAGTAAGTGCTGCAACTATAACGGAATGGTTAACTAAAAGTGCCCACTGCTTATTTTATCAGGATGATTATCTAAACCTGACTAGTAATTGCTGCAACGATAACTGAATAAGTAAAACTGCCAACTGTGTGAGTTCCTCGGTTGACTTCCTCGTTTGGTCTCGAGGGGGAAACACCAGGATGGGTCTGTTTGATGGTAGCATCAGGTTGGATCCGAATAGGTATTTCTTACCCCTCTCTGATAGCCGTCAGTCGTATCGAGTCTCTATAGGTTTTTTAGTGCATGCTGCCGCTGCCGCTCAGTCCACCATACCTATGTAGGCGAGGACCGCCGAATTCTAGTCTCGCCGTGTACTGGCCTCAGTACTGACGCTCCTCTTTTTCCTTTGCCCTTTGTCGGCACCCCTTTTGTTTTAGTAGGTTTTGAGATCGACGTCGTTAGCAGGGTTACCCTTCCGGCTTGGCCTGGGCAGGGTTATGGACGCCATTGGTTATTCTTCAGGGCTCTTAGCCCCATTTGCATCTTGTCCGTAGTCGGACGCTCTATCATTTTCAAGGTGATTTGGATCTTTGTACCGTATATTTGTATTCTTGACTCTTTGAGTCGCTGTTGTATATATATATCTGTTCTGTGGGTCCCATCGAGGACTGTTGTGTAATGTTATTACTTCGTTTTCCACCCGCACGAAAGTGCCTGGTGGGCACCTTTGAATCGTTTCTATGCGGGTTTGGCGAGTTTCGCTAAAACTTGCATAGGGCCGATTCTGAGGGTGTTACAGCTTGCCAGGTACGATGGTTATGGCCCGCCCCCGGTGAACCATAATGAAGTCGGCTGCCGGCTGTGGTGGGTGAACCGTACTATCATCGGCGTGATGCGCTACATCGCCGGGGGAGACCATCCTCGCGTACAGTGCCCACAAGTCCACCCGCCCGCCGTGAATCCAAGGCCAGAGTGGCAGGTGACGCCGGTATATGACATGGCTAGGCTGAGGATCCTCAGAGTGGCAAGTGACGATGACGATGATGATGACGATGACGAAGAAGACCCTGAAGTTGTGTACTATAGGACTAGGCATGATTATGACTAAAGGGGTGGCTTTAGTCCTGAGTGTTAACTAGTCCCGGTTTGTTCCGGTTTTTAATATTAATAAATGTATTGAGTGTTAGTCCCGGTTTGTGGCTGGACCTGGACTAAAGGGGGCCTTTAGTCCCGATTCCGTAGTCTCAGTTTTTAAATATTAATAAATGTCTTGAGTGTTAGTCCTGTTTTATGGTTGGACCGGGACTAAAAGGGGGGCCTTTAGTTCCGATTTGTACTACGACTTTCCCAAACTATGAAGATGTTGTCCTGATTCGTACTTACCAGGAAGATCTGATCTCCAAACACGTGCGGTCACATATTAGGGAGTTCCTCTATGTCCAGTTTCTTGGAGATGCCGGAGGACTGAGCTCCGGCGGCATCTCCCAGAAACTGGCGGTAGTGGTGTCCCTACTCTCGAAGACCATCTTGCAGCTTGTAACTGCTCTAACTAGATCAATATGCCTGGGAGCTAACCTAATTTCACATATTAGGGAGTGCCTCTATGACCAGTTTCTTGGAGATGTCGGAGGACTGGGATCCGGCGGCATCTCCCTGAAACTGGCCGTAGTGGTGTCCTGCTTTCACAAACCATCGATCTTGGAGTGCCTCAAACTGGCTGGAGGACTGGCCTATTTATAGTACAAGCAGCTTGGCATAGTGTCGACACTCACGACATAATGTAGACACTCACCCCTATTATTAGTGCTCACTCGTGTTTTGTCCCGGTTGGTGTCTCCAACCGGGACTAAAGGTTCATCTAACCGGGACTAAAGGTTCAACCCCTATTATTAGTGCTGCCTGGCCCAGCCTGCCGCAATCCCTTCAGCCGCGGTTGATTTATCCAACCGGGACTAAAGGTTCAACCCCTATTATTAGTGCTGCCTGGCCCAGCCTGCCGCAATCCCTTCAGTCGTGGTTGGTTTCTCCAACCGGGACTAAAGGTTCAACCCCAACTATTAGTGCTGTCTGGACCAGCCTGCCGCAATCCCTTCAGTCGCGGTTGGTTTCTCCAACCGGGACTAAAGGTTCAACCCCTATTATTAGTCCTTCCTGGCCCATCCTGCCGCAATCCCTTCAGTCGCGGTTGGTTTCTCCAACTGGGACTAAAGGTTCAACCCCTATTATTAGTGCTGCCTGGCCCAGCCTACCGCAATCCCTTCAGTCGCGGCTGGTTTCTCCAACCGGGACTAAAGGTTCAACCCCTATTATTAGTGCTGTCTGGCCCAGCCTGCCACAATCCCTTCAGTCGCGGTTGGTTTATCCAACCGGTACTAAAGGTTCAACCCCTATTATTAGTGCTGCCTGGCGCTGCCTGGCCCGCCCTTTCCCTCTATTTATAGTGTGGCTGTCATGGCCACCCACACATACACACATTCCTCGCCGCCTACTTTAGGATGCCCATCCCGCATCCTCGTAGTCGACTCGGTGGCAATATGATTCACAATATGATTACATAAAAGTTTTAATATATTACACCAACATACCTATCTAGTGTTGTTGTTTTCTTCTGTGACGTAGCCATGGAGAATATTTATCATTTAATAGGAGGCTTGGGTCAGTTTTCACTTTGAAGGGTGGGATTTCATGAAACTTATTATAATCTTCTGGCATATCTGTCTTTTCATCCACTCCCACGATGTTTGTTTTCCCTGAAAGAACTATTTGGCGCTTTGGCTCATCGGACGATGTATTCTTTTGCTGATTTCTTTTTCTCGGTTTCGTAGACATGTCCTTCACATAGAAAACCTGGCCACATCGTTGGCTAGGACGAATGGTTCGTCCATGTACGCAAGATTGTTGAGATCCACTACTGTCATGCCATACTTTTCGTCTACATGTACCCCTCCTTCTGTCATCTTGACCCATTTGCACCAAAACAAAGGGACCTTAAAAGTAGGTCCATACTCAAGTTCCCATATCTCCTCTATGTACCCATAATATGTGTCCTTCTGCCCATTGTCATCTGTTGCATCAAAGCGGACACCACTGTTTTGGTTGGTGCTCTTTTTATCTTGGGTGATCGTGTAAAATGTATTACTACCTCCGATCCTAAATAAGTGCCACCATTTTGAACTAGAGTTAGTTCAAAATCGTGACACTTATTTTGGATCGGAGGGAGTACCATTTATCTCGTACCCTTGGAAAGTACATATAGTCGAAGATGGTAACCGTGCCAACAAGTACAGCTGATCTTCAACAGTGTTGTTATTCATGAGATGTTTCTACAACCAACTGCCGAAAGTGTCCTCGTGTTCCACTTTAATCGAGGAGTCAGGCTTCCCCGGGTTTTCCGAGCGTACAATAATCTTGTGTTTCTCGATATATGGAGCCACCAAGGTGGAATTGTGTAGAACTGTGTAGTGTGCTTTATTGAAAGAATCTTTGTCCATACATACAATTGTTTTCCTTCCTAGTGTGCCTCTTCCAGTCAGCCTCCCCTCATACCGAGATTCAGGAACAACAATCTTCTTAAGGTCAGGAAGAAAGTCAACACAAAACTCAATGACCTCATCTGTTCCATAGCCCTTGGATATGCTTCCTTATGGCCTAGCACGGCTGTGAACATATTTCTTTAAGACTCCGATGAACCTTTCGAAGGGGAACATATTGTGTATAAACACAGGACTGAGAATTCTAATCTCTTCGGCTAGGTGAAATAGGAAGTGTGTCATAATATTGAAGAAAGATGGAGGGTACAACAACTCAAAGCTGAGCAGACATTGGACCACATCAATCTATAACCCTGATAGACTTTCTGGATCGATTACCTTCTGAGAAATTGCATTGAGGAATGCACATACCTTCACAATGGCAGCCGAATATTTTCCGGTAGAATCCCCCTCAATGCAAACGGAAGCAATTGCTTCATAAGCACGTGGCAGTCATGGGACTTTAGGTTTTGGAACTTTTTATCTTTCATATTTACTATTCCCTTTATGTTAGCCGAAAAGCCAGACGGGACCTTGATACTGAAAAGGACTTCAAAAAAGATTTCCTTCTCTTCCTTTGTAAGAGCGTAGCTGGCAGGCCCTTGAAACTGCCCTGGATGCTTGTTGTCTCGTCCTTTATGACGTTGCTGGTCCTCCTGTGCTTCCGGTGTATCTTTTGACTTCCTATACAAGCCCAAGAAGCCTGGAATATTCACGCAAAGATTCTTTGGTAGGTGCATCACGTCGATTGCAGAGCGGACCTCATGGACTTCCTAATAGGGTAGCTCCCAAAATATAGATTTCTTCTTCCACATGGGTACGCATCCGTCGGTGTCTTTCGTAACAGGTTGTCCTCCGGGACCCTTTCCAAATATTACATTTAAATCCTTGACCATGCCAAATACATCAGCACCAGTACGGGGGGCAGGCTTCTTCCGGTGATATGCCTCGCCATCGAAATGCTTCCCTTTTTTCCTTAAGGGATGTTTGGGCGGAAGAAAACGATGATTGTACTGTACACATTCTTCCTAGATTTATCCAGATATATACTTTCAGTCTCATCTAAACAGTGTGTGCATGCATTATATACCTTGTTCGTCTGTCCTGAGATGTTACTAAGAGCAGGTCAATCATTGATGGTTACGAACAGCAATGCTCGTAGTTCGAATGGCTCCTGTTTGTGCTCATCCCACACACGTAAACCTGGTTCGGCCCATAACTGTAAAAGTTCATCAACAATTGGCCTTAGGTACACATCAATGTCGTTGCCAGGTTGATTCGGTCCTTGGATGAGCACTGGCATCATAATGAACCTCCGCTTCATGCACAACCAAGGAGGAAGGTTGTAGATACATAGAGTGACGGGCCAGGTGCTGTGATTGCAGCTCTGCTCCCCAAAAGGATTCATGCCATCTGTACTTAGACCAAACCATAAGTTTCTTGCCTCACCAGCAAAGTCCAGGAAGTCTCTCTCGATTTTTCTCCACTGTCGACCATCAGCAGGGTGCCTCAACATCCCGTCTTTCTTACGTTCCATGTGCCATTGCAACAACTTGGCATGCTCTTTGTTTCTGAACAAATGTTTCAATCGTGGTATTATAGGAGCATACCACATAACCGTGGTAGGAACCCTCTTCCTGGGTGGCTAGCCATCAACATCACCAGGGTCATCTTTTCTGATCTTATACCGCAATGCAGTGCATACCGGGCATTTATCCAAATTCTCGTACTTATCACCGCGGTAGAGGATGCAGTCATTAGGGCACGCATGTATCTTATGCACATCTAATCCTAGAGGGCAGACAAGCTTCTTTGCTTCATATGTACTGGCGGTCAATTCGTTATTTCTTGGAAGCAACCTCTTCATGAGTACCAGCAACTTCTCAAATCCTGAGTCAGTCACACCGGTCTCTGCCTTCCACTTCAGCAATTCAAGTGTGCTACCCAGCTTCTTATGTCCATCTTCACAAGTTGGATACAACAATTTGTTGTGGTCCTGTAACATCTGCTCAAACTACAACCTCTCCTTTTCTGTGTCGCAGTCTCGCTTTGCATCAGAAATGACCTGACCAAGATCATCAGCGGGCCGGTCTGGTTCCCGTTCTTCACCTCCTTCTTCTTCATTGTCTTCCATCACGGTATCGGCGTATTCAGGTAACATAGATCGGCAGTTGTCATCATCGTTCTCTTCTTCATCGCTGTCTTCCATCACAACCCCTCTTTATCCATGTTTGGTCCAAACATTACAGCTGGACATAAAACCAGACCGAAGCAGGTGGCTCTGAATGACTCTTGTGGAAGTGTGAGCCTTCTCATTCCTATAGTCAACACATGGACAACACATAAAACCATCCCGCCGCTTGTTCCCCTCGTCCACAACTCGAAAAGAACGCACACCTTCTCTGAAAGCGGCAGAGCGTCGGTCACCTTACATCCATGGATGGCTCATCTATATCATACAAATACATGTCAAACGCAATCACTATGCTAAAATTAGTACCGCACGGTCTAAACGAGAAAATAGTTGCTAATTTTTTATTATACTTGGAAACAAAAATGAGAAAACTTAAGTGTGGCTCGGGAACCTCATATCATGTCTGTCTTGTGTGACCTAAACTCGCATCGCTCTAATGGACATTTCACCGAACACCTCTAGTGCATATGTATGAACAAGAAAAAAATAGGACAACAACACTCTCTCCCACTAGGAAAAAAAGTTGAGAGGAGGAGGGGGATGCGTATATATAGGGTCAAACCACTAGTCCCGGTTGGAGATACAAACCGGGACTAAAGGGGGTGCCGCCAGCGAGCGGCACGGCCAGGGACCTTTAATCCCAGACCGGGACTAATGGGGTCTAACGGGCCGGGACCTATGGTTATGTGTGGCTCGGGCTATCCGGCGAGGGCCATTAGTCCCGGCCCTAGCGACAGCCCGGACTAATGGCCTGGACGAAAGGTATGTTTTCTACTAGTGAACTGGAATGCCTAAGACACACTATGCACGTCGATTCATGTTTGAACTTGGATGCTTACACCATGAGGGCTTCCAAGATATGGTTAAATCTGTATGGAAAGACCAGTTGCTGGCTCTACCCCAATTCAAAGGTGGAACAACAAAATGCGTGCTACACGCAAATACCTTGGTGGATGGGCACGACATACAACTGATATTCTTAAAACTATAAATTGCAACTTTTGTCTATTATTGATGGCCTCGAAGCTTTAGTATAAATTCGACCACTATCTATGCATCAAATTGAGCTCAAGAGGGAAACGAATGCAGAGAGAGCTCAACTTCTACGCGAGGAGGAGCTTAAATGGTATTAGCATTTCAAAGCCCAATTTATTTTTGAAGGGGATTCAAATACAAGATACATGCATAGTGTTGCTAAGAAACTTATTTTATCACTAATAAAATATGATGGAATGATTGCGGAACATGAGCAACTAAAGTTTTATACTCAAAATTATTATAAAGGTTTGTTCGGATCTCTGGAAGAAGGCAAATTTTCCTTGGATGAGTCCTGAATAGACGACGTAACCTAAGTTTCCGATGAGGAGAACAACTTACTAAATGCTTCGTATTCTGAGGAGGAAGTTGAAAACTATGGTTTCCAAATGGAAGACAACAAACCCCCTAGTCCAGGTGGTTTCCCTACAGAGTTTAAAATTTTGAGAGCCATTAAGTCAGATCTTCTAGAGATGTTCATCTTTATGCATTTTGGGCAACTAGAATTGATTCGTCCGAATTTTTTGAGATTATTTAATTATCTAAGGTTAATGAAGTAGAAAGGATAGAGAAATATAGGGCTATCTGTCTTCTTAATGTTAGTTTTAAAATTTTCACGAAAGTTGCAACAATCAAAGTAAACTTTGTGGTTGATCATGTGGTCCGTTCTTCACATACTTCTTTTATGCAAGGTCATTAGATCATCGATGGAATGGTTACCCTACATAAAGTAGTCCATGAATTACATAGGAAAAAGTTGAATGGGGATATTTTAAAAAATGATTTTGAGAAAGCCTATGGCAAGGTCAAATGGTCTTTCCTCCAACATACCCTGACAATGAAAGGCTTTTCAGCTCAGTGGCGGGTCCATAGTTTTGTGTCGGGAGGTAGTTTGGTCATTAAAGTCAATGACGATGTGGTAAATTACTTCCATACAAAAAAAGCACTAAAGGCTGACCCCATATCACCAATATTATTCAATACAGTGGTTGATATGTTAGCTATCAAGATTGCACGCGCAAAGTTTGATGTCCTCATTGAAGGTGTGATTTCTCATCTAGTTGATGGTGGCTTAACTATCCTTCAATATATAGAGGATAATTCTTTTTATGGAACATGACATTCAAAAAAGCGAAAAATCTGAAATTGATCATTTTAGCTTTTGAGCAACTTTCCAGGTCTGAAAAATAACTTCGATAAAATCAAATTGTTCTGCTTTGGTGAGGCAAAAGACGAGGTCAGCATGTATGCTGAATTATTTAGCTACGAGCAAGGCCAATTTCCTATTAGGTTTTTGGGCATCCCAATACATTATCGGAGGCTAAAAAATTGTAACATCCCAAAGTTTTAGGATAGAAAAGAAGAGATCATAGGTGTGCGCATTTGCATTCTTGCATAAGAAAATCCGGACGCAAAACTAAAACCCTGAACAGATCAAGGTTTCTCTAGCTTCGATGAATTAGATTTTAGACCGTCTCAGTGAGTTCCATATATTTAGACATGATGTCTAGATATATTGTCTAGTTTTGGTAAATGATATCATGCTGGTATTTAAAATTTGAATTTGAAATTTCAAATAGTTGAAGCTTATAAAAGGTTGGTATTTAGAATATTTAATACAACTAGAATTAATAAGATTTGGAATTTAGGATAAACAATAAGACTATTCAGTAAAGGAATTACAAATAATAAAATAAGTACAATTGAATAAATATGTAAAGGAATGACTTTACTAATAATAACCCAAATATACATAGTCTTTACAATATCCAAAAGGGAATAATATGAAATACAAAAAACTATTAACAAATGCATAACTGTTTATAAAAATATTAAAACTATAAATTGAAGAAATGCTTTATTCCCACAATACATAGGAATTATATACATGTGCATGCTTCTGCTGCACGGGGCAGGTCAGGACTACATTGCGGGCTGGAGACCATGCATCCTCATTTGGGCAAGAGGTGGCTGCTGGGCCGGATAGTGCCGCTGCTAACTGGCAGCTAGCCAACACGCAGACGCATGGACCACATGGAGACGCCAGGAGGTGCGCCTCACGTGGAGATTGGAGCGGCCGCTGGGCTGCATCTGTCGGCGGGCCAAGGGCTGAGGGAGGAGGCGAGTTCACCACTACCTCCTGGATCTTGTACTTGGAGGACGTGACAACGCCTGTTGTGGTTGACGAGGAATTTTCTTCACCGACACTAGTTTCCTCGTCTTCGGATGCTAATCAAAAACTACATCTACTAGTTGAATGCCAGTGCATTACCACGACCTCTTAATTTTTTGTTTCCACTGCTTATTCGGACATACCGAAAAACTTAGCCTTTTCCCTCTACTTATTAAAATATAACATACCAAAAAACATAAATCCTCAAAAGATTCATCGGAATTTACTAAATAAATCCTCTTGTTTTTACAGTGGAAAGATGACGATTTCCAACAACATAGTGAAAACCAAATAGGGTTTTCTGTTTAGAATAAAAGAGGACACCGAACACCACATAAGTAACAAAGATAATTGTACGTGAAAAATGAAACCTATATATGTATGCTTACATTCATGCATTCAAATAATGTCAACAATTTAGCATAATCCTTATGAGCTAAGTACCAAGGTGCGCCTCCGTTGGCAATGGTGTCGGATGTACAGACATCCATGGATGCAACTCACAGCCATGAAAGTTTCATGAGCTATGGAAACGTCATGAACATGTGAGATAAAAACAGAGTGGCAAACCGACAATTGGCTTGCCATGTGATTACAGAAACACCATTCTTAGAATCTATATTCTTTCCTTTTGACCACAGTCTACAGAAAATACACAATCTGATTCCTTTGCTAAAAAACAAAAGTTTGATAAGATCTTGATCAATATTGACTTTCATATCAAACTCAATACTGCTCGTGTGTTCTAAAAAGTTTAGTGTTTGATACTATATCATCTTTTCTACATGCTTAGTCGACATTTAAAATCTTACTCGTCACAAAGAGCCTTCACTACAACCATATCAAATTTTCCATGCTTTCAGTTGATTAGTTTAAATTGGACCCCTTTACATTAGCATTCAGCCATATGATAGTAATCCATCATATGCCATTTACGCTTTATACCACAAGGCTTGACTAGCAGTTTTGCTGCTAGACATTGCCGATTCTTGATTTTATGTGTTATATTAGCACAAAGTTCGTACAAATTTTTGCACAAAAATTACACTCTGGTCCTAGTTTTATTTGAATCTTTTTATCATAAAGGACTAATAATTATTTTCCTTTCTTACTAAGGGGAAACTCAAACCTTCTAGAGGTTCGTACAACAGGTTCCTTCAATAATTGCATAGGTTTTTATTTTTGATCATTCATTCAGTTACTTGTTTCAATGTACATACATACCGATGTGGCTACCAATATACTAAATCTAAAGTTTATTGATGATGTCGAAATGGAAGAGACAACTTCTATTTAAATTTATTTGCAGCTTCGAATTAGTAATGATGAGTTTTTCTTATTGAAAATGAGTTGTGTATTAATAAGGTAACAAGAAGTTCATTACTGGCAAGACCAGGTCCCAAACATGGTTTGACACTGAATCTTGCAAAACAAGACTACGAGAAGTCAGCATAACTAAGTTGTGTCATCGTGTGTGCAACACCAACCACTAGTGGGAACAGCCCCATTGGTCCCGATTGGTAAGGGGCTTTAGTCCTGGTTACCCAACCGGGACGGCGCAATCGGGACTAAAGCCCCAACCTTTATTCCTGGTTGCCCCACGAACCGGGACAAAAGGGGGTACACGTGGCCGCGGCAGAGGGCGAGGGGGGGTGGAGAAACCGTCCCGGTTCGTAACACGAACCGGGACAAATAACTCTCTGCCGCGGCAGAGATTTGACACATTTCTCTGTCGCGGCAGAGAATTCATTTTGGCAACTTTTGTTGTCGCGGCAGCATTTTTGGCCACTTCTTGTGTCGCGACAGAGAATTCATTTATGTAGTTTTATTGTTTATTTAGTGTTTTGCACTCATCAATGAAGGAACCATTATATTACACAAGATCATCATCACAATATAGATCCAAGTGTCGAACATATTACATTCGATACACGGATCGAGTTCATACACTACATACAAAATAAGCTCTTTGTACAATCCCTATTGTTTATACACACCCGAATAGTATTCCCCTTTTGGGTTTAGGACTTCTGCATCCAAGAATCCCGCCAATTCCTCTTGAATTGCTCGTACGCGATCCTTTGGCAGAAGACCGTCCCGTAGATGTTCGATCTGATTTAAAAAAGGAGTCAACCTATATGAATGAAACTAAACACAATTTGATGGTAATTATAAACTATAGAGTATTGTTTGCGTACGTGGAGTTGCTCTAAATTTCTGCCCTTCTCACAGCACGTCTGTCTGATGAACTCGCAAACATAGTATCCACATAAATTGTTCCCTGGTCCCTGCGTCAGGCACTTTACGAGAACATAGTTCAATCAAAATAATAATCAAGCATGATAATAACGGTATCAAAACTAGAATCAAAGAGATGCGCGGATATAGCTAGTGGTGCTTACATCTAGTGCTTGAAATGTAAGCTCCTCTTTCCAAACACCCCTAGCCTTGTTGGTGAACCATTTCCAAGCGCTGCCCGTCGAAGAAAACGAATAAAAGAAGTTATTAATTACTTGATATCATAAAATTCACGAACGCTGCTGATATAGTGTCGTAATGATTAGAATTACCGCTGGAGAAGCATCTACATGTCCTTCCACTGCTCAAGGGGTTTATGTTTCGAGTCCATGACTAGTACACGCCCTTTGTCAAGTTGAATGATTAACAGAATATAGTGGAAGCTGCGCATGCATAATTAATCAATTATATACTTAACATCGAGTAAGTGAAATAGAAAGTGTATACAAGACAATAACACACACTCGAAGTTGTAAGGAAATAGTATTTCCCTTCTGGTTTCTTGAAACCTTAACGTGTGTATGATATTATCCTCCGTATCCTGGGGGCTTGTTTTGAGATTAGCTTGATGAACCCAATATGGGTCAATGAAGCCAATGTCATAGATTTGTCCTCTGCTGCATTCGAGAATCTTCATTCTGCATATTATAGTATGATTATATACATGCAATAAACGAGGTGAGATAGCTACAGACTAAATTAATTACAGAATTAGTACTTACAGACAATAGGAACTGATGATCGATTTGTCCAACGTGTCTTGATTGAATAATTGAAATAGTTCATCAAATTCAATGGATATCATGTCATCTGTTTCTTTCCCATAATGCTTTTTTGTAACCCTCAGCACTATCCAGTTAGCCCCGACCTTTGTGGCATGCATGTACAAGTTATGCAATCTTCGTATTTTTGTTGGAAGATTATTTACCTCCTCAGGTTTAACGAGAGGTTTGCCGTACTGGTATTTGTATGCTACTTCACTCACGGGGAAGTACTCTAACTGGGATAAGTACTGGGCAATCATACCTTGAGCAGCGGCAGCTTCTCCGTATTGTGCAACTACCTCTGGATCATACTGCTCTTCGGCCCCATATTTGCTCGACCCCACATTGGTATAGGAAATCACCTTGAGAGGGGCGCAAGACTGTTTTTCTTGTTCTCCGAGCTGGGCAACAGATTTCTTGCTTGCATCAGTACTGCTCTTCGAGGCTTGTTGTGCTGCATGTGACTTGAGAATAGAACGCTCATAGTCTGATGACAGCTTTGGCTCGGGTTGATGAAGAGTCTTTAGCATTTTGAACACTCTGGCTTTTTCTTCTTTGGTGGTGGGGAACTCTGGCTCTTTCAGCCACCTCAGCTTAGCGAAAAACGCTGTCGTTTCCGCATAATAGCCGTAGTCTCCTCTTCAGTACAGTCATAAGCTCTCTTGGGAGGAACCTTTGGTACTTTTGGAAGAGTCTCTTGTTTATGTTTCGGTGATCGCTTAGCACGACGCAGAGTAGCGATACGCTTACGCTTTTTATCCTGAGGCGCCGGCGATGGCTCCTGCGGCGATGGCTGTGCCGGAGATTGGTGAGGCGACGGAGACGGGTGAGGCGACGAAGACGGCTGCCGCGGCGGCGACGACCTCGCTGGAGACGGGTGAGGCGGCGGCGAAGATGGCCTTGGCGTGTGATTTCGAAGCACGATACGTTCCTTTGTCCATAGAATGGTGACGTTTGTTGCGTCTCCCAGTTCAGTCACATCCCCTTCACCTGCAGGGTAGTCAAGCTTCAAAACTTCAAAGGTGGGCATGATTTCATCCACCCCGACAACAGCATAGCCCTGTGGAACCGGACAACAGTGGTAAGTTGGTGTGGGTCCAATTGGTAAGGCATAGCCGACCGCCACCTTCATTGGTATGTTCACAACTTTCACATGTAGCGCGCAGTGTGTCATCTGTGTGATATCATCCACTAGGTTGTTGGAATTATGCCCTAGAGGCAATAATAAAGATGTTATTATTATAATTCTTGTTCATGATAAAGTTTATATTCCATGCTAGAATTGTATTAAGCGGAAACTTTAATACTTGTGTGGTTTGTGAACAACACCGTGTCCCTAGTACGCCTCTATGGACTAGCTCATTGATCAATGATGGTTAAGGTTTCCTAACCATAGACATGAGTTGTCAATTGATAATGAGATCATATCATTGGGAGAATGATATGATGGATAGACCCAAACAAAGCAGAGCAATTAGATCGTGTCATTGTGTTCTTCTTTGCGAAGCTTTTCCTATGTCAAATATTGTATTCCTTAGACCATGAGATAATGCAACTCCCTGGTACCGGAAGAAAGCTTTGAGGTCATCAAACGTCATCCTATGAGAGGGTGATCATAAAGGTGTCTCTCAGGTGATCAGAAAGTATCTGTTGGGTTGTATGTATCAAGATGGGATTTGTCCCTCCCAAGTCGGAGAGATATACTTCGGGCCCACTCGGTAATCGATATCAACACCGCTTGCAAGCATGTGGTTAAGGAGTTAATCACAAAGTGATATCGGATTACAGAACGAGTAAAGTAATTGCTGTGAACGAGATTGAACTAGGTATGACGGTACCGACGATCGAATCTCGGGCAAGTAAAATATCACGAGACGAAGGGAATATATATATGGGATTGATTGAATCCTGGCATCGTGGTTCATCCGATATGATCATCGATGAATGTGTGGGAGTCAATATGGGTGCCCAGACCCCGCTGTTGATTATTGATAGAAGATCATGTCTGCATATTCTCGAACCCGCAGGGTCACACACTTAACGTGTCTCGACGCTAGGATAGATTGGATAATTGGTTTATGAATTTTTGTTCGGAGTCTCGGATGGGATCCGGGACATCATGAGAGGTTCCGGAATGGTCTGGAGAATAAGATTCATATAAGGCAGTGCAGTTTTTGGAGTTCGGAATTGTTCCGGGTTAATCGGTATTGTACCGGAAGCTTCTAGAACCTTCCGGAAGGGGACCAACGTGGCCCCACCTTCCGGAAGGGGGCATGGGCCTATGAGGGAGTGTCCTGGCCGCATTGGGCCAGGGGCATAAGGCCCCATAGGTCCCAGCCGATCCTAGAGAGTTTAAATCGTTTAAACTAGAGATAGGGTTTCTAGAAGAGGGGAGAGTCCATGCCCCCCACTCCTTATCCTTTGGGCTTGGGGGAGGGGCTAGGGCTGCGCCCCCCCTCTATATAAAGAGGGGTGGGGGCGCAACAACCCCCCACACCTCTCCTCCAAACCCTAGCTGCCTTGCTAGCTTTCCTCTCTCCCTCCCGACTGTTTGTAGGCGAAGCCCTGCTGCAGAAATTCTCCATCATATACACCACGCCGTCGTGTTGTAGATCCAATCTATCTCTCCACCATACTTGCTGGTCCGAGGAAGGAGGAGACATCGAGGTGCTTCACGTGTGCATCTCACGGAGGCACCGCCACTTGTGGTGCTAGATCGGATCGGATCGCGAGGAGGAGAAGCGAGTACGACTACATCACCCACGTTCCGACGAACGTTCCGCTGTGCGAATCTTCAAGGGTATGAAGATCTAATCCAATCTCTCTCGTTATTTGCATCTCCCAGATTAGATCTGTAACATCCCAAAAATCATAGTTTAAAAACTCATTCATATCATCTTTGCATCATTCATCCATTTAGGGTTTTCTCAAAAATCACTTAGAGATAGAATTTGAGCTATGATTTCATGTGGTCAATTTATCCCAAATGACCATCACCCTTTGAAATTTGAATGTATAAGTACTTGTTTGCTTGCCTCCATTGATGGAAAGATTAGGTGAAACTTTTAAACCCAAGATTTCAAATTTACAAATAATTTCAAAATCCTTTTCAAATATTTGCAAACTAGAACAAATCTCTGTTTACTTTGAAACCCAAGCCTGACTAAACCTTGATAAGTAACCACTTAGTTAAAATGACTGTTTTTGGACCCACAAAACCGTGCAGAAATCCCCAGTTTTGTTTGAATTCAAAAGGATTTGAATTCATATCAAAATCATTCCAGAAAATAGAATTAGAAAAGAAAAAGACTTAAACAAAAGAAAAAGGCCGCGCGCCAGGTTTCCGGCCCAGCAGCGAACCAAGCCCAGCAAGCCCACCCGGGAGTTTCTTTTTCTCCTCTCACGCGCGAACGCACGCACCGAGCCGCTGACAGGCAGACCCCACCTGAACTCCGCGCGCCTCGCTGACAAGCGGGCCATCTCCACGTCGGCGTCGTCTCCACCCGCACGACCCGTTCGTCCCCAAATCAACGCGAGCGTTTCTGGTTTTAATTCGCAGCGTCAATTCGAGTTATTGGAAGAGTGATTCTCGCTCGCGACCAGGCTATAAGAAACCCCTCTGTCCCCTCTCTCTTCTCCCCCAAACCCCGAACCCAGAGCGCCACCAGGCTGCGAGCATTACCCTCTGCAACCCCGCCGTCTCCGGCGACTGCTCCGACAAATTACGGTGAGTTCTGAGCTTCCCTCTGCCTCTCGTTCTTGCAAACTAGATCAGTGAGCCTCTGCGCTTCTTTTGACACCTTTCGTTTACCCTCGCATGTACCGTAGCTCCGGCAGCATCGTCAACTGGCCGCCACCGTCTTCAGTACGAACTCCGGCGAGCTCTAGTGGTAAGCCCCGACCGCCCTGTGACTTCTAGTTCAAACACACGACCCTGCCTTGACTCTGTGAATCTAACCGTGTCCTCGTCTTGCCTTGGGGTGGTTCACAACGACGTCCACGACGACCACCTGACACACCGACGCCGTCCTCCACTCCGGCGAGCAATCGCAACCGTGCCCGAGCGCCCCTTAACCAACCGCGAGTACGACGAGCTTCGCCAAGACCTCCTGAGCACGGTGAGCTACTCCTCGTTCTCACCTACCCCCTGTAGCGCCGCCTCCGTCGTCGACTGACTGTTCCGCTGCCGGTAGCCACCGCTCCGCCGCCAGTTCTTGGCCAGATCGATAGCAGCCGTTATATCTGTATCGTAGCGCTAGGATAGATCCACTTAAACCGAAGAGGTACGCGATCTGAGCCGCCAGATTTCATTTAGATCCTACGGCTGTGGAGTTCGATCCAGTGCGAAACGGTACGGGCGAATAAGAACATGACGCGTGGCTAGGTTAGATCTGAAAACAGATTTAAAAACCAGAATTTTGATCCAAATTCAAATGCTCATAACTTTCAATTGCCACGTTAGATTTTTGCAAACTTTATACCGTTAGATTCAGTGAAACAAGGCCTTTCAGAATATCCAATTTATTTAGCATATAGTAACAGTTAAAATGTTTTTATTTGTAGAACAAGTTTAAGACTATTTTAGATATAGATTTAATTAGGTAAATTATATTAGTGCCAAATAAGTTTAGTGGGCAAATTTTGTGTTATGTTAAGTTTCTGTACTCATGAGCATACTTGGTAGAATTTTCAAAAATCACCACCTAGTAGATTCTTGCATGCATGCATTCATATTATTTTTGGTTGTATATATTTGTGTGTAATTGTATGCTATTATTTCTTGTGTAGATTTTGCTAGTGATTGTGATTGTGATTGTGAAGAGTGCTACTCTCCCCACTACCAAGGCAAGTGATATTTTCATTAATATTTTTGTCCTAAGTTTTGTACTAGCATTAGATATTTTTGCTAAAGTATTGCATGATATTTTGCTTAGTGCTAAGATGGGAAATCCTAAGTAGAGTGAAATAGTAGAATTGCTAGGGAAATTTTCCTAAGTTAAGTTACCATACTTTTCTTAGCCTAGCTTATAGCAAACAAGGGTGGTGAACATCTATATGGTTTATGATAAAAATATTCTAAGTCAAGAGACTTATATTTTCTTAATAAAACAACTAAGTCAAATGAACCTCCTGGGTGGAATGGAAAGAATGGGTTATGTTGAGTGGTTACACAAGGCCATGGACTTGGGTTGTGTATCACACTTGTGGTAAGCCACCCAGGCACAAAGGGATTTGGAGGCCAAGTGTTGAGAAAGCTTACAGTGCAACCACTTGGCAATATGGGCTCTGCCTTGATCATATAGGTAGCTAGAACTTAGTCATTTGGACAGGTGGTGGTAGATGGGATGATAGGATGGAGCGCGTCCATCTGACTAAGGAAAGGCTTCTGAAAGGTCCTGTCTTGGGAAACCAAGTCTGGTGGGAAAAGTGCACAACCTTTGCAGATGGAAAACCTAAGTACTTAGCCTAGTCCAAGGCAATGGACACTTTTGAGCATCAAGACATGGAAGCTACAAGAATCTCATCACTCCAACTTCTAAATAAAAATTTGTGGGTAAACAAGGGTGAAGGACCCCAATGTCTATTGGTGGTTTCTTGGGAATGTTTTGACAAAGAAAAACTTAGTGATTTCAACTAATAGGAAAAACTTATTTTCGAGCAAAGCAAGCCAAGCTACACTTAGCCAAAATGCATATAGTATTAAAGTCCACTTAAAATATACTAAGGTATCACTTGCCAATACTATTCCAAAGTATTGACCCTCTGTGGCTGTAACTTGTGATGTTGCAGGTTACTCCGATGATGAATAGGAGTCATGAGTCTACACTCAACATTCTTGCCTGTGGCACATGAAGATGAAGACTTGTGTTTATTTACTTATTCCATAAACTCTTGTATTAGGCCTTTGGCCCTGAGTTGTAAAAGACTATGTTTTATCTCTGGAATGAATGTAATAAACGACCTTTGTATCTGTGTACTTCATCTTAAACTGTGGATGCTAGCATTGATCCAGGGACTAGCATTGCAATCACAGGGATCCTTTCCTTTACAAAGGAGGGGTTTAACAGATGGTATCAGAGCACTGTGTTGCCTGTAGGATTATGACCCTAGGACTGGAAAACCACTAAGGAAAATTTTTTTCAACTACTTCTACACTTGTCTATTCTTCTCGTAAAACTTTTCTAATCTCTTTCAACTTCCTTTGTAGATGAACTCCATCAACGAAGCCGTGAAGAAGGGACCACTCATGACCATGACCTTGGAATGTGAAACTGAGTTTCCCAATATTCTCAAGGACCTCATGGAGGCAATGGATGCACATGGTGAAGCCGTGTACAAGGGCTTTCCAGTGATGAATGAAGGAGTGGAGTATTGGTGGGTGCAACTTCACTTGTACAAAAACAAGGAAGACAACCACAAAGAAAGGGGATTCTGCATGTTCACCAACACTACCATGCACACCACATTCTTTGAGTCAGCCAGGGATGCAGCTTGGAGGACTATCAAGGAACTAAGTGCTAGAGTCAAGTGCAGAATGCTCAACCTCCAAAAGGACTTAGAGAAAGAGAAGGAGCTTACTCAAGAGTTGGAAGACACCAACCAAGAAATAAGGGGAGATGTTATAGACTTAGTGATAGAGTCAAGAGAGCAAGATTGGTGGATTGCCTCTAGGAACATAGTGTTTAATAATAGATCCTGTGAGATTGGATTGTAAGGACACTTCGTTAGTTGGACCACCACTTATCACCTTATTTCCAAAAGATATTTTAAATATGGACCTTGAATGATGTAATGGTTTTATGTATGCAATACTTGTGTGACAATTATGTTTCATGGACATGTATGAATGTTTGTCTTGATTTACCTTGAGTTACGTTGTTCTAACTTTTTCAATCTTATAAATAGATGCCTATTGCCATCAGCACTGTTGAGGAGTTTTGAGTTACTCGTTTTGGTCCCCGTATCATTGAGCTTACCACTCTGCTTGATCTCCCTCTTCCTACCATCACGGTGTATCCACTCACCAAGTTCGAGAGGAAGGACCTCTGGGGCTTCAAGGTGACCCAGCCAGGACGCCAGACTGAGCCTACTACGGAGGCCATCGTCTTCAAGCTGATGCACGACGACAGGGAGAGAGGCATGGAGGTAGTCATGCAGGATCTGATAGGACGACTGTTAGGCCGTCACTCCCGTCAGGTTAGGGGTACTCACTTTCACGTCTTCGGAAGACGTGATGTTGATGGAGAGTCCATCGACTTTGAGGATGACTCGAGGAGCACTGCGGAGCCGATACGTCTTTATCTTCAGGACTTAGAGACTCTTCTCAGGCACGTAGATACGGACAGGACGAACGTCATGCTAGGTAATGACGAGCTTCAGGTGCAGCTTCGCGAGAAGGACAAGCTCTTTGCGCAGCAGGATGAGATGATCAAGGAAATGGAGACAAAGTTCGAGGCCCAGGACCGCAAGTTCAAGAGTCAAGAGAAACGCGTCCAGGATAGGAACAAGAAGATCCGGGACATGACCGAGGAACTGAAGTCCAAGGACTTCGAGCTCGAGCAGCAGCAGATGGTTATTGAGAGGCTTCGCTCCCAGAAGAGGGCTCTCAAGGCCAAGGTCGATTCCTTGACCACTACGATTGAGGAGAACAAGACCGCGATGGAGAACGCAGGTCTTACCTTCGTCGAGGAGGAGATTGACGCTGATGAGTAGACTTGACTACTCGTTTACCTTTCTTATTCATACTTGTTATTGTGAACTTATTATTGGACCATCCGACATGTGGATGGCTTGCCACTTGTGTGTTTTACTTCATGACCTTATTATGTGGTTGTTGAACCTTTATTCTTATGTTGCTTGTTATGTGTTTGCTTATGTTGTATTGTGCATAAAACATCTATGGGTATCTCATTCTTATCTATTTGAACAAACCACAGATGCCTCCCCGTCGCGCAAACCCCAACCCCAACAACATCACCCCGGAAATGCAACAAATGATGAATGCGCAAACACAGCTTATGCAAATGATGACAACATTCATCCAGAACCAAAATAACAACAACAACAACAACCCCAACAACAACAACAATAACAACAACAACAACAACAACAACCCTCCGGGTTTTGACATGCTCACCAGATTTCTACGTCTGAGGCCAGCAAAATTTACGGGAACAACTGATCCCATGGTAGCAAATGACTGGCTACGTTCTGTGAACAAAGACTTGGTGACAGTGGGCTGCACTGATGCTGAAAAAGTCAGATTCGCAGCACATCTGTTGGAAGGACCAGCCGCCACCTGGTGGGATAACTTCCAAATCACCACTCCCATCGATGAGGTGACTTGGCTATCTTTGAAGATGGCTTTCGCACTGCTCATATCTCATCAGGAATGATGAGTCTGAAAAAGAAGGAGTTTCACAACCTGAAACAGCGCCACCGTAGCGTGGCAGAATACATAGAAGAGTTCAACAATCTGGCGCGCTATGCACCGGATGAGGTTGATACAGATGCAAAAAGAAAGGAAAAATTTCTGGAAGGCTTGAATGATGAACTGAATCTACAGTTGGCTGTGGCATATGTTCCAACTTATCAGTCTTTGTGTGACAAGGCTGCTATTTTGGAGAGTAAAATGAAGCAAGTCGAGAGTAGAAAGAGGAAACACTCTAACAAGCACAGCTCGGGATCGTCTCACAAACGATCTCACTATGATGACAGTGGCAACTCAGGATCCCATAAACATGGGAAATTTAGCAAGCACAACCATAATCGTCATGACAATAAGCATCACCGGAGTCATGACAAGGACAAGTACAAGAACCACAAGGGTGGACATAAGAGCCACTATGGTGGAAATGGTAGTGGAAATGGAGGCCAACCTCCTAAAAAGGACATCAGTCAGGTTGAGTGCTTCAAGTGCAAAAAGCTGGGGCATTATGCTAATGAGTGCCCTGAGAAGAAAGTTGAAGGACCTAACAAGCCAAATCCTTTTCAGAAGGGACAGGTTAACCACATCAATGTGGAGGAGGTCTATGAGGAGCCTGATGCCGTGGTTGGTAAGTTCAGACTCAATTCAATTTCAGCATTTGTACTCTTTGATACCGGTGCATCTCATTCATTCATATCAAAGGCATTTGTTGATAGAAATGGGTTTGCATCAGAAAACATTGGGTGTCCAATAAAAGTTAGTTCTCCGGGGGGAGACATGATAGTAAGCCTTGGATGCCGGGATCTCACCATAGAGTTTGGTAAACATAAATTTCCAGTAAGCCTGATAATCCTAGATTCCCAAGGACTAGACGTAATTTTGGGAATGGACTGGATGGCTAAGTATGAAGGAGTATTAGATTGTGCCAATCGTACCGTTACACTCACAACCCCCGAAGGAAAAAGAATAAAATTTAAGTCAAACTTTGAATCCAAAGGAAGTAAGCTGAATTCTCTTAAGGGGGTTAGCATGGACAGTGTGCCAATTGTGTGTGAATATCCAGATGTATTTCCGGAGGAGTTACCAGGAATGCCACCAGATAGAGATGTGGAGTTTCTGATAGATTTGGTACCAGGTTCTGGACCAATAGCTAAGAGACCGTACAAAATGTCAGTTGATGAACTGAAAGAACTCAAGAAACAGCTAGGAGAATAGTTGCAGAAAGGGTTTATTCAACCAAGTTCTTCATCTTGGGGAGCCCCAGTATTGTTCGTAGAGAAGAAAGACAGAACACAAAGGTTATGTATTGACTACCGTTCTCTCAACGAAGTAACCATCAAGAACAAATATCCTTTGCCAAGGATCAACGACTTATTTGATCAATTAGAAGGAGCATGTGTATTCTCGAAGATTGATCTTCGGTCAGGCTATTTTCAACTCAAGATAAGAGAGCAAGACATACCTAAGACAGCATTCACCACAAGGTATGGATTGTATGAGTACACTGTGATGCCTTTTGGTTTAACCAACGCTCCAGCATACTTCATGAACATGATGAATAAGGTATTCATGGAATTCCTTGACAAGTTTGTGGTCGTTTTCATCGACGATATCCTAGTCTACTCCAAGAGCAAGGAAGAACATGAAAGACACCTGCGCTTGATACTTGAAAAATTAAGAGAGCATAAGCTTTATGCCAAATTCAGCAAGTGTGAGTTCTGGTTAGAGAAAGTTGGTTTTCTTGGTCATGTGATGACAAAAGATGGAGTGGCAGTTGATCCTGCAAAGGTTTCAGCTGTGACAGAATGGGAATCACCCAAGAATGTGAAAGAAGTTCGTAGTTTCCTCGGCTTAGCAGGTTACTACAGAAGGTTCATTGAAAATTTCTCGAAGGTTGCTAAGCCAATGACAGAATTGCTAAAGAAGGACAAGAAATTTCCTTGGACTGAAGGTTGCGAAGTCAGTTTCCAAGAATTGAAGAAGAGACTTGTGACAGCACCAGTTCTATGTCTGCCAGATTTGGAAAAGGATTTCCAAGTATATTGTGATGCGTCTCATCAAGGTTTGGGTGTCGTACTTATGCAAGATGGTAAAGTCGTAGCCTATGCTTCGAGACAACTCAAAACTCATGAAGTAAACTATCCTACTCATGATTTGGAGTTAGCCTCTGTCGTCCATGCACTCAAAACATGGAGACATTACCTTTTGGGAAAGCGTTGTGAAGTGTTCACCGATCATAAAAGCTTGAAGTATATCTTCACCCAGAAGGAAATCAACATGAGACAAAGAAGATGGCTAGAACTTATCAAGGATTACGACTTAAGTTTGCAATACCACCCCGGTAAAGCAAATGTAGTAGCCGATGCTTTGAGTCGTAAGACGTTTGTAAATGGTCTTACCAAAGGGGAATTGCCAGATGATTTGTGTAAGCAATTCAAAGAACTCAGATTGGAGATTGTACCAGAAGGACATCTCATGTCCTTAGATGTTCAACCCACTCTATTGGACAAGATCCAAGAAGCTCAGAAGACCGATAAAGAAATTGAAAAGATCAAGGAAAATATTAGTCTAGGGAAGGCTAAGAGTTTCCATATTGATGAACAAGGAACCTTATGGCACGGGAAACGTATATGTGTTCCACAAGACCCAGAGTTGCGGAAACTGATCTTACAAGAAGGTCACAACTCTCCGTATTCCATTCACCCAGGAAACACCAAGATGTACATGGACATGAAAGAAAGATTTTGGTGGAACAATCTCAAAAGGGACATCGCCGAACATATTGCTTTGTGTGATGTGTGTAGCAGAGTCAAAGCGTAGCACCAAAAACCGGCAGGTTTGCTTCAACCACTGCCTATTCCTGAATGGAAGTGGGAAAATATTGGTATGGATTTCATTACCGGATTACCAAGGACCAGGTCAGGGTATGATTCCATATGGGTAGTAGTGGATCGCCTAACTAAAGTGGCTCATTTTATACCTGTGAAGACCACTTATACAAGTGCCAAGTTAGCAAAAATATACATGAGCAGAATCGTATGCCTTCACGGTGTGCCTAAGAGTATTGTATCGGATAGAGGAACTCAGTTCACTTCTCACTTTTGGAGACAGCTTCATGAATCCTTAGGAACGAGATTGGAATTCAGTACTGCCTTTCATCCTCAAACAGATGGTCAAACAGAGAGGACCAACCAAATTCTTGAAGACATGTTGAGAGCATGTGCTTTAGATTATGGAGCAAGTTGGGATGAAAGTTTACCCTACGCAGAATTTTCTTACAACAATAGTCATCAAGCTAGTATTGGAATGGCACCATTTGAATTACTCTACGGAAGGAAGTGTACCACCCCATTGTTATGGAATGGTGTGGGTGAAAGAAGCTTATTTGGACCGGATCTTATCAAAGACGCCGAGGAAAAAGTCAAAATGGTTAAGGACAGATTGAAGATAGCACAGTCTCGACAGAAAAGCTACGCGGATTCTAAGCGTAGAGAAGTCACCTACGAAGTTGGGGATAGAGCTTATCTCAGGGTATCACCACTCCGTGGAGTGAAAAGATTTGGAGTCAAGGGAAAGTTGGCACCAAGATATGTTGGACCATTCAAGATTCTAAGTCGCAAAGGAGAAGTTGCATACGAAGTTGAATTGCCAGAATCTCTATCAGCAGTCCATAACGTATTTCATGTGAGTCAACTTAAGAAATGCCACCCAGAAATGGAAGAGTCTTCTTTGAAGGATACCATACCTTTGGAAGAAGTTCAGCTAGAAAGTGATCTCACTTATGAGGAAAAGCCTGTCAAGATTCTAGAGACCGCAGAAAGAGTTACCAGGACCAAGACTATCAAGTTTTGTAAAGTGCAATGGAACCATCACACCGAAGAGGAAGCAACATGGGAAAGAGAAGATGATCTGCGGAAAGACCACCCTCACCTATTTGCTAGCCAACCCTAATCTCGAGGGCGAGATTCACCTTAAGGGGGTTAGATTTGTAACATCCCAAAAATCATAGTTTCAAAACTCATTCATATCATCTTTGCATCATTCATCCATTTAGGGTTTTCTCAAAAATCACTTCGAGATAGAATTTGAGCTATGATTTCATGTGGTCAATTTATCCCAAATGACCATCACCCTTTGAAATTTGAATGTATAAGTACTTGTTTGCTTGCCTCCATTGATGGAAAGATTAGGTGAAACATTTAAACCCAAGATTTCAAATTTAGAAATAATTTCAAAATACTTTTCAAATATTTGCAAACTAGAACAAATCTCTGTTTACTTTGAAACCCAAGCCTGACCAAACCTTGATAAGTAACCACTTAGTTAAAATGACTGTTTTTGAACCCACAAAACCCTGCAGAAATCCCCAGTTTTGTTTGAATTCAAAAGGATTTGAATTCATATCAAAATCATTCCAGAAAATAGAATTAGAAAAGAAAAAGACTTAAACAAAAGAAAAAGGCCGCGCGCCAGGTTTCCGGCCCAGCAGCGAACCAAGCCCAGCAAGCCCACCCGGGAGTTTCTTTTTCTCCTCTCACGCGTGAACGCACGCACCGAGCCGCTGACAGGCAGACCCCACCTGAACTCCGCGCGCCTCGCTGACAAGCGGGCCATATCCACGTCGGCGTCGTCTCCACCCGCACGACCCGTTCTTCCCCAAATCAACGCTAGCGTTTCTGGTTTTAATTCGCAGCGTCAATTCGAGTTATTGGCAGAGTGATTCTCGCTCGCGACCAGGCTATAAGAAACCCCTCTGTCCCCTCTCTCTTCTCCCCCAAACCCCGAACCCAGAGCGCCACCAGGCTGCGAGCATTACCCTCTGCAACCCCGCCGTCTCCGGCGACTTCTCCGGCAAATTATGGTGAGTTCTGAGCTTCCCTCTGCCTCTCGTTCTTGCAAACTAGATCAGTGAGCCTCTGCGCTTCTTTTGACACCTTACGTTTACCCTCGCATGTACCGTAGCTCCGGCAGAATCGTCAACTGGCCGCCACCGGCGAGCTCTAGTGGTAAGCCCCGACCGCCCCGTGACTTCTAGTTCAAACACACGACCCTGCCTTGACTCTGTGAATCTAACCGTGTCCTCGTCTTGCCTTGGGGTGGTTCACAGCGACGTCCACGACGACCACCTGACACACCGACGCCGTCCTCCACTCCGGCGAGCAATCGCAACCGTGCCCGAGCGCCCCTTAACCAACCGCGAGTATGACGAGCTTCGCCAAGACCTCCTGAGCACGGTGAGCTACTCCTCGTTCTCACCTACCCCCTGTAGCGCCGCCTCCGTCGTCGACTGACTGTTCCGCCGCCAGTTCTTGGCCAGATCGATAGCAGCCGTTAGATCTGTATCATAGCGCTAGGATAGATCCACTTAAACCGAAGAGGTACGCGATCTGAGCCGCCAGATTTCATTTAGATCCTACGGCTGTGGAGTTCGATCCAGTGCGAAACGGTACGGGCGAATAAGAACATGACGCGTGGCTAGGTTAGATCTGAAAACAGATTTAAAAACCAGAATTTTGATCCAAATTCAAATGCTCATAACTTTCAATTGCCACGTTAGATTTTTGCAAACATTATACCGTTAGATTCAGTGAAACAAGGCCTTTCAGAATATCCAATTTATTTAGCATATAGTAACAGTTAAAATGTTTTTATTTGTAGAACAAGTTTAAGACTATTTTAGATATAGATTTAATTAGGTAAATTATATTAGTGCCAAATAAGTTTAGTGGGCAAATTTTGTGTTATGTTAAGTTTCTGTACTCATGAGCATACTTGGTAGAATTTTCAAAAATCACCACCTAGTAGATTCTTGCATGCATGCATTCATATTATTTTTGGTTGTATATATTTGTGTGTAATTGTATGCTATTATTTCTTGTGTAGATTTTGCTAGTGATTGTGATTGTGAAGAGTGCTACTCTCCCCACTACCAAGGCAAGTGATATTTTCATTAATATTTCTGTCCTAAGTTGTGTACTAGCATTAGATATTTTTGCTAAAGTATTGCATGATATTTTGCTTAGTGCTAAGATGGGAAATCCTAAGTAGAGTGAAATAGTAGAATTGCTAGGGAAATTTTCCTAAGTTAAGTTACCATACTTTGCTTAGCCTAGCTTATAGAAAACAAGGGTGGTGAACATCTATATGGTTTATGATAAAAATATTCTAAGTCAAGAGACTTATATTTTCTTAATAAAACAACTAAGTCAAATGAACCTCCTGGGTGGAATGGAAAGAATGGGTTATGTTGAGTGGTTACACAAGGCCATGGACTTGGGTTGTGTATCACACTTGTGGTAAGCCACCCAGGCACAAAGGGATTTGGAGGCCAAGTGTTGAGAAAGCTTACAGTGCAACCACTTGGCAATATGGGCTCTGCCTTGATCATATAGGTAGCTAGAACTTAGTCATTTGGACAGTTGGTGGTAGATGGGATGATAGGATGGAGTGCGTCCATCTGACTAAGGAAAGGCTTCTGAAAGGTCCTGTCTTGGGAAACCAACTCTGGTGGGGAAAGTGCACAACCTCTGCAGATGGAAAACCTAAGTACCTAGCCTAGTCCAAGGCAATGGACACTTTTGAGCATCAAGACATGGAAGCTACAAGAATCTCATCACTCCAACTTCTAAATAAAAATTTGTGGGTAAACAAGGGTGAAGGACCCCAATGTCTATTGGTGGTTTCTTGGGAATGTTTTGACAAAGAAAAACTTAGTGATTTCAACTAATAGGAAAAACTTATTTTCGAGCAAAGCAAGCCAAGCTAAACTTAGCCAAAATGCATATAGTATTAAAGTCCACTTAAAATATACTAAGGTATCACTTGCCAATACTATTCCAAAGTATTGACCCTCTGTGGCTGTAACTTGTGATGTTGCAGGTTACTCCGATGATGAATAGGAGTCATGAGTCTACACTCAACATGCTTGCCTGTGGCACATGAAGATGAAGACTTGTGTTTATTTACTTATTCCATAAACTCTTGTATTAGGCCTTTGGCCCTGAGTTGTAAAAGACTATGTTTTATCTCTGGAATGAATGTAATAAGCGACCTTTGTATCTGTGTACTTCATCTTAAACTGTGGATGCTAGCATTGATCCAGGGACTAGCATTGCAATCACAGGGATCCTTTCCTTTACAAAGGAGGGTTTTAACAAGATCTTGGCTTTCCCTCTGTTCGCTCCATAGAAAATTTTGATTTACTATGCCGCGAAACCCTTCAGTGGTATCAGAGCTAGATCTATGCGTAGATGTGTTTCACGAGTAGAACGCAACATGGTTGTTGCGGGCGTTGATGTTTTCTGTTGCAAGCCTCTTGTTTGTGTTCTTCTTATGACGCGGGATAGTGAGATTGAAGCGGTCCAGGCCAACCTTACGCGACGTCGTTCGCGAGACCGGCTCCGCACTTGACGTGTGGCTTGTTCCACACATGCGGCTGGTGGATGTCAGTTTCTCTCACTATAGTTGTCATGGGATTAACACCGGAGTTTGGCAACCATAATATCACCGTTGTGGCTTTCCGTAGGTAAGAATCGTTCTTAGCATCTACTCCCATAAGCCACGTAAAACATGCAACAACAAAGTAGAGGCGTCTAACTTGTTTTTGCAGGGAGTGTTTTCTGTGATATGGTATGGATGTGATGTGTATATTGTATGCGATGATCATGTTTTGTAATGTTTCACGACTTGCATGTCGATGAGTACACAACCGGCTGGAGCCATATGGTTGTCTTTATAATTGTGTATGACCTGCGAGTCAACTTCTTATACGCCATGTAATAGATTTACTTTATCGCTAAGTAGTTAGCAATAGTTGTAGTTGCTATTCGTGGTGGAGGCAATCATGGTGGAGTGATGGAGATCATGTCGGAACGCACAAGATGGAGATCATTGCGCGAGGATTGGCTATACCATGTCACATAAAGTTATATGCATGTGATGTTTATCCCTTTATGTATCTTATTAGGCTTAGATCGCGACGGTAGCATTATAAGATGATTCCTCACTTAAAGATCAAGATAAAAACTGTCTTCTCCCCAAGTATGCACCGTTGCGAAAGTTCGTCGTGTCCAAGCATCACGTGATGATCGGGTGCTATAGACTCTACGCTCACATACAACGGGTGCAAGCCAGTTTTGCACACGCAGAAATACTTGGGTCTAGCTTGACGAGCCTAGCATGTACAGACATGGCCTCGGAACACAAGAACCGAAAGGTTAAGCATGAGTCATATGAGTGATATGATCGACACTTTGTTGTCCACCATTGAAACCACATCTCTTCTCGTGATGATCGGATTAGGTGTGGTGAATTTGGATCGTGTTCACTAAACAACTTGAGGGATGTTGAATTTAGTGGGAGTTCATCTAGTAATTTGATTAAATTGAACTATTTATCATGAACATAGTCTAAATTGTACTTGCAAATACTGTAGATCACATGGCCAAGTCCAACTTCAACTTCAACGTTTTTGCTGAGAAGGAAAAGCTTAGAAACAATGGGTCTAACTTCACCAATTGGTTCCCAATCTAAGAATCATTCTGTCTGGCGGACAAAAGGACTATGTCCTTGGGAAGGCGTTAGGTGACCCCCCTGCTGCAACTGCGCCGGCTGATGAGAAAGCTGTCTATCAGTCGCGCAAAGATGATTATGGTGTGATTAAGAGCACCATGTTGTGTGCTATGGAACCGGAGCTTCAAAATCGTTTTGAAGAGTATCCCAGGCCCTTCGAGATTCTCGAGGAGCTGAAAACCATGTTTCAGACTCAGGCCCGTTCTGAGAGATATGAGATCTCCGAGAAGTTCTTTAACTGCAAGATGGAGGAAGGGAGTTCCGTTAGTGAGCACGCCATAAAGATGTCGGGCTACACTCAACGTCTTGAGCAATTGGAATGCACGATTCTAGAGGAGCTCAAGATTGACAGGGTTCTGCAATCACTCCCTCCCAGCTACAAAAGTTTTGTAGTGACTCATAATCAGATTGGTTCCACTGATACGATCACCGAGCTCTTCGCAAAGCTGAAGGCTGCAGAGGTGGACATCAAGAAGGATAATCATGTGTTGCTGGTCAACAAGCCCTCCTTTAAGAAAGGTAAGGGAGCAAAGAAACCCTTCAAGAAGGGCAGCGACAAGCGCAATGCCCCTGCTGAGAAGAAGCTCAAGTCTGGTCCTAAGCCCGACACTGAGTGCTTCTATTGCAAGGACAAGGGTCACTGGAAGCGCAACTGTCCGAAGTACTTAGCGGACAAGAAGGCTGGCACCATCAAAGGTATATTTGATATACATGTTATTGATGTTTTCCTTACTAGCCCTCGTTATAGTGCCTGGGTATTTGATACCGGTTCAGTTGCTAATATTTGTAACTCGAAACAGGAGCTACGGAATAGACGGCAGCTTGCGAGGGATGAGGTGACGATGCGCGTTGGCAACGGATCAAGAGTTGATGTGATGGCCGTCGGCACGCTCTCCTTAGTTTTACCTTCGGGATCAGTTTTAAACCTTAATAAATGTTATTATGTGCCTGCGTTGAGCATGAACATTATTTCTGGATCGTGTTTATTGCAAGACGGTTATTCATTGAAATCGGAGAATAATGGTTGTTCTATTTATATGAGTAACATCTTTTATGGTCATGCACCTCTTGTGAATGGTTTATTTCTTCTAAATCTCGAAAGGGATGAAACACACATCCATAACATTGAGGCTAAGAGATGCAAAGTAGATAGTGATAATACTACTTATTTGTGACACTGTCGTCTAGGTCATATTGGTGTAAAGCGCATGAAGAAACTCCATTCTAATGGACTTTTGGAGTCTCTTGATTTTGAATCATTTGACACATGCGAACCATGCCTCATGGGCAAGATGATCAAAACCCCGTTCTCCGGTATGATGGAGCGAGCAACGGACTTGTTGGAAATCATACATACCGATGTATGCGGACCGATGAGTGTTTCGACGCGCGGTGGATATCGCTATTTCCTCACTTTTACCGATGACTTAAGTAGATATGGGTATATCTATTTAATGAAACATAAATCTGAAACATTTGAAAAGTTCAAGGAATTTCAGAATGAAGTGGAGAACCATCGTAATAGAAAGATTAAGTTTCTACGATCCGATCATGGAGGTGAATATTTGAGTTATGATTTTCTCACGCATCTTAAAGCAAGTGGAATCGTTTCACAACTCACGCCACCCGGAACACCACAGCGCAATGGTGTGTCTGAACGCCGGAATCGAACCCTATTAGATATGGTCCGATCAATGATGTATCTTACTGATTTGCCGTTATCATTTTGGGGTTATGCATTAGAAACCGCTGCATTCACTTTAAATAGGGCTCCATCTAAATCCGTTGAGACGACACCGTATGAACTGTGGTTTGGTGCTAAACCTAAGTTGTCGTTTCTTAAAGTTTGGGGATGCGAAGCTTACGTCAAGAAGTTGATGCCGGACAAGCTCGAACCCAAAGCGGAGAAATGCGTCTTCATAGGATACCCTAAGGAAACTATTGGGTATACCTTCTATCACAGAACCGAAGGCAAAGTGTTTGTCGCAAAGAACGGTTCCTTTCTTGAGAAGGAGTTTCTCTCGAAAGAAGTGAGTGGGAGGAAAGTAGAGCTTGACGAGGTTATTGAACCTTCTCTTGAATTGGAGAGTAGTGCGGCACCTGAAATTGTTCCAGTGCCGCCTGCACCAACAATAGAGGAAGCTAATGACAAGGATCATGAAGCTTCGGACGATGCTGTGTAACTACCTCGGTGAACTACGCTCCTAGATACAAGCCTGGATGAGTGGTAGTGGTTGAAATAGTACGGTGGGGCCCCAAAAGCCACTCACTGGTAGTCCTTTCAGACGTCCCAACCACTACCCTCTCAACGGGACCTGTACGGGCGGCGTAGTCGGCAGGCGAAGGGATCAACTACGTACACAAGTGGGTATGTACGCAAGCCACCATACAAGAGTACATCAGAGCCATACCATCTAGAAAGAAAGGAAATATACCAACGCCATACGGCAAGATTCAAATGACCTAGATAGATCTATATTTTAGGATACTTCCTCATACAACACACATCAGAGTATCATGCGGAAGCGGCAAACAAAATCCGAGTACGGATAAGAAGCAAATCGGCATAATATGCCATAGAAATAAGCACATCCCAACTACAGGTCTCACGGATCCCCGATCCCGGAATCTCTACACCGAACGATCGTTGCCCACATCTTCGGCTTCTTCCACCCAGTATCCGTCCTGCGAGGGTACCTGTCCATCTGAACCAATAATTTATCGTGTGAGACCCTAAGGGTACTCAGCAAGTCTTAATGCCTCTAAAGGGGACACAACCTGGGGTGACGCAAATGCAGCGAAAGATAAACCCTAGCAGTTCTACAGATAACCGCTAACCATCCGCCTAACCAATGATAGTCGGATGTCCGTGAATTAAGAACAACAGTTATAATGGTAATCTCATCCGATCCATCCTCCTCCCTGCTTACCAACAAGGAAGCGGACGAACAACCCCCCAACCGTTGGCAGTTTTATTAACCATTCCATGAGTGTTGCACTATTTACTAGTCAAGTTACTTAGTCAAATTAAGGCGGTACTTTAGTTATGCTTGTCTATGATCGAGAAACTGTGCTCCAAGTCGTCCATATCCGCGGACACGACTTTCAGAAAGTTTTACCCGGCCGGGGTGCACCAATAGCAACACACACTCGATCAACCTCGGAAAAACCAAATCAAAACCCAACGAGGCCTTCACGACAAAGCAATCACAAGATTCAGAAATATTTCAGGGGGCCACCCCTTTGAGTATATCCCGCAATGGAGTAAGCAAGCTCCGAGACGGCCTCAAGGTCTGCGTCAATGGCTGTAAACGACTGGGAACCCGAAAGTGTGGCTGGGCTTGTCGATACCGCGTAAACATTCCGCTTCCAAAACAGTACAGTGTGCAGTACCTCGCACAATCGTAAATAAAGCAGTAAAGCATGGCATAAGTACAGGATAGTAATAAAGCCCCAAACTACTTGTGGCCCCAAGAAATAAGACTGAATCAAGCTCTGGCTCAGGGGGGTCCCATATACCTCCCGGATGTGGATAGCGCGATAAATCAAGGAACAGGAATCAAGTACTAGGGGTCTTACGGGACACAAGTGAGCAGGAAAAACCAAATAGTAGATGTTGCTCACCGGTGCCACTTTCTTTAATTATCCCAGAACTACTCAGGTTAAGTTGTTTAGGTACCTCATTATTCATCAGACTCTCACATACCCTACACATGCTGTTCTACGACTCGCATGGCTCACACAACTCCTATAGTAATGGCTCATGGGATGGAGGAACAAGCTTGGTGGGGTTTAAAAATAAAGGCTATGCATACTTGGGATTAAATTTAATGCAATCGCGACTCAATGATGCAAGAATAAGATAGAGGCAATAGGTACTGTATGTATGCAAGCATGTGGAAGTGCTTGCCTGGTATCTCAGTTGAAGCAAGGGACGGATCTGGGTAGTGCTCCTGGTTCTCTTGATACAACCCCTGCTCAGTGTCTATCCAAGAAAAACCAAACAAACAAGGCCAACATGAATATAGAGCACAAGCATAAGGATAAGATGCGTCAAACAAACAATCATGCCATGATGAATGATGCACAATTTACATGGCAAGAAAGGTAGCATGGCATGGTGAGGTGTGGAGAACAAGAAAACAACATTTAATTGGGTTTTAGTCACATTTCATTGCCATAATAGTTGTTGTTCAATATATATTTATATGATGCATGCTGCAATTGAAATCATGGATAGCATAAACAGAAAGGTCTCGTCGAGCTGATCATTTTAGACTCATCATTTGCTTAATTTGGAATTATAAAACCAAAGTTATTAATTATTGAAAAACCAGTGGCATTGGTGGTAATTAACATAAACTTGGAATTTTACTTGTGCAAAATACAAAATGGATGACATATTTGGAATCCTCTCATTTTTCTGATATCCATACATATATTATTTGTCAAATTTGGAATAAGTATGAAAAAGTTATAGAAAACTGAATTTGAATTTATTTAACAGGATTTGAATTCCAAACAATCCCTGAAACGTGTTCTACTATTACTACTCACTCCTGAGTCGCTGACAGGTGGGGGCCGGGGGTTCTCTGGCCCACACGCCAGCGTCTGGGAGCAGACGGGACCGCGGGTTGATTAGGGATAAGCCAGGGAGCCTTTTTGCAAAAACTACACAGACGCTGACAACGGGCCTGGCTGGACCGCGGGTTGAGCAAAAGATCTGGCAGGGGGTTATGCGCAAAAGAACAGCCGTACTGTAGATCTTCCTCTGCGCCTGACGAAACTGAACCGCTCGCGACAGAGGAAAACAGGGGGGCGCGCTGGGGCTCGATCCTGGGACGTTGCGGGCGCGCGCGGACGCGGAGCCACTGCGGTGGCTGCGGGCTGATGCCAAGGGGTCGCTCGCGTGCTAGGTAGGGCGATACGGCGCGCTGTGCTGGCGGCAGGTGTCGACGTCGCTGGCGCACGGAGAGCGCTCGACAAAACAAGCAACGCATCCAGGAAACGACGATGCACAGGAGGTTGTCTGGGGAGTTCGTAGGCTCACCGCGAGCGTGACGGTGTGGTCGACGTGGCGCGGGGAGCAGGCGTTCGTCGACGAGGCTGGCGACGGCGAGCGCTAGGGTTTCCTCGGGGCGCGGCAGGTCCTGGCGAGCTGGGGCTCCTCCTCCTCGCGTCTGGCTCCAGGGCGTCACAGGCAAGCTCCAGGGGACTTCCTCGTCACCGCGTAGCAACACGCCTCCGGCCGGAACGACTGAGCAGGTGGGGTAGCTGGCGTGGGCGGCGAGAGATCGATGGGTCGGTGTAGAGGAAGGGGGTGCGAGGCAAGCCTCAGGGGCGGATCTGGGGAGGCTCTGAGAGGGAAGGAAGGGGATAAGAACGCCAGGGGGAGGAGGCTAGCGTGGGGGAGGGGTAGGTCAGCTCTGGCGCCTCCTTCCCTGATCACGTGTTTGGCATGGCCAGGCGAGCACGGCAGGGCGGCGTGGGCTCTAGGGAGTGGCTGGCAGGTGGGGTAGGCGCGGCTAGGGTCGCAGGCAGGTGGGCCTGGGGCGCTGGGCAGGTGCTGGCAGAGAGAAAAGAAAGAGGGGAAGGGGAGAGGGGCATGCTCGGCTAGGCTAGGTTTGGTTGTGTGTGGGGGGGGTTAGCTAGGGCATGTAGATAGGAGGGGGCCCTGGTCGTGTGTGGTAGCTGGTAGGTGCTGGGTGGGGCCTGCATGAAGAGAGAGGGGAGAGATGGAGAGGAACATGGTGATTTAGGTCCAACTAGATAGGTTTAGGGTTGGGAGCTAGAGTGGAGAGGGAGAGAGGGAGTACTTTGTGTTTTGGTTAGATTAGGTGGGGTGTAAGTTTAGCTAGCATGGGGTTTGGGTTTAGCTTAGGGTTTAGCTAAAAGAAGGTAGAGATTAGGTTTTTGCTAAGAGGGGAAGATTTAGATTAGAGGGCAAGGCAAGAAAAAGAGAGATAGGGAGAGAGATGATCATGTGGAGGTGGTTGCTCTTTGGTCCATGCATGATCCAACATTGGCCAAGCATAAACCAAGAGAAAAAAGGGGGATAGAGGTGGTGATGGTTTTGATGAAGAACTACAAACCCAAACCAGATTAAGCACAAGAAAAGGTGCTCCACTTAAAAAGCAAGCAAAACCAAATTCTGGGAAAGTGGCACTTGCATGGCCCATGCATGGTAATTAATGCCCAACTATCCTTGTGAAAACAATAAGATTAGTATGGCATTATTCATATGCATTCCCGAAAGGTGGGCAAGGCCAAGCAAAAGATGATGGGTGGATCCAACCAACAACATGAGCTAGAGATAATCAAAACTAAAATGCCAAGCTCATATTATTTGGATGGTGGAATATATAAAAGGTGGTGAAAGATAAGGTGGTGGAGTCAAAAAGAGAGATGCCCCCAACTCAACTTGGGAATTTAACAATATATCAAGAGCCAAATACAATATCAAGAGGCAAATACAATTAATCATGCACATGAGATAAGAACCAAACAAGAAAAGGGTTTTATACGATGCTCAAATGCAAGGTGGTATGATGGTATGAGCATGATATGATGATGATGCAACAATTATATGTTGGAAGTGGCCCTTTTTATTATTATAACCAGTAGCATTACAGAGGTTAGACAACTGGGATGCTACAACTCTCCCCCACTAAACAGGAATCTCGCCCCGAGATTCTAGGAAGAAGAAGAAGATACAAAGAGAGAAGGATGGTTGGCACGGAGTTCATCTTCACGCTCCCATGTTGCTTCATCAACAGAATGGTGTGACCACTGCACCTTGCAGAATTTGATGGACTTGTTGCGAGTCCTTCGTTCTGCGGTCTCGAGGATTTTGGTGGGGTGTTCTTGATAAGAGAGATCTTCTTGGAGGTCGATTAGCTCATGGTCCACGGTCCTGCCGGGATCTTTGAAGCACTTCTTGAGCTGAGAGATGTGGAAAACATCATGGACTTTGAGTTTTTCCGGAAGCTCCAGAGCATAAGCAACTTCTCCTCTTCTACCACGTATCTTGAAAGGACCGATGTATCTAGGAGCCAACTTTCCTTTGATACCGAAGTGGTGTGTTCCTCTCATGGGAGTGACACGAAGGTAGACTAGATCACCAGGGGCATATACCATATCTGTGTGCTTCCTGTCATAGTTGCTCTTCTAACGACTTTGAGCAATCTTCAGGTTCTCCAGAATGATATGCACCTTCTCCTCTGCCTGAGTCACAATGTCAGGGCCAAACCAGATTCTTTCTCCTGCACCTGACCAACCAATCGGAGTTCTGCACTTGCGACCATAGAGAGCCTCGAATGGTGCCATCTTCAGACTCTTCTGGAAGCTGTTGTTGTAGGAGAATTCAGCATATGGAAGGCATTCCTCCCACTTCATGCCAAAAGAGATGACGCAAGCTCTAAGCATATCCTCCAGGATCTGATTGATCCTCTCCACTTGTCCTTGCGACTGAGGGTGGTAAGCAGTGCTGAAGTTCAACTTTGTTCCCAAAGCTTTTTGGAAACTCTCCCAGAACTTTGAGGTGAAGATGCTCCCACGGTCTGAACTGATTTCAAGTGGAACCCCATACAAAGAGACAATCCTGTTGATATAGAGCTCAGCCAACTGAATTCCAGAAATTGTTTCTTTGACTGGGAAGAAGTGTGCCACTTTAGAAAGCCTGTCGATGACAACAAAGATTGCATTGTTGCCCTTCTGCGACCTTGGAAAGCCAGTGATAAAGTCCATCTCTACTTTCTCCCATTTCCATTCCGGAGGTTTCAATGGCTGTAGAAGACCAAATGGTTTCTGATGGACAGCCTTGACTCTGCGGCAGATATCACATTCTGAGACGTACTTGGCACAATACCTTTTCAACCCAGGCCACCAGTATTGTGTTTTCAAGTCCATGTACATCTTTGTGCTGCCAGGATGGATAGAAAGAACCGAATCATGCGCCTCCTTGAGAACTTGGTCTCTCAAACCCGGGTAGTTTGGAACAAACATCCGGTGGTCGAAGAAGAGCGTGCCTTGATCATCAACGTGGAAGGACTCATACTTCGGAAGCCCAAGCTTAGAGATGAGCTTTCTGGTGTGCGGATCACCAAGCTGACGAGAACGAATCTGTTCTTCCAAGAGAGGAGTAGCCAGAAGGTTCAGGAGATGCCCTTGTTCCACAATTTCCAGGTTCAGCTGACGGAATTCCTCGCACAAGAGAGGCTGCTGCTCTTCTACCATGAGGTTGTTGACATAAGCTTTACGGCTAAGCGCATCTGCCATGACGTTTGCTTTGCCTGGAGTGTAGTTGATGGTCACATCGAAGTCATTGATTGCTTCAATCCATCTCCTCTGCCGAAGGTTGAGATCAGGCTGAGTGAAGATATACTTCAAACTCTTGTGGTCCGAGAAGATCTCACAACGGTTACCAAGCAAGTAGTGCCTCCACAGCTTCAAAGCAAAGACCACTGCTGCTAGCTCAAGGTCATGTGTGGGATAGTTGATCTCATGCGTCTTCAACTGACGAGAAGCATAAGCAACCACCTGTCTCTCTTGCATAAGGACCGCACCCAATCCTTGCAAAGAGGCATCGCAGAATATCTGGAAAGGCTTAGATGTATCCGGAGGAACCAAGACTGGCGTGGAAGTGAGCTTCTCTTTGAGTGTCTCAAAACTTTCTTGACAAGCAGGAGTCCACAGGTATTTCTTGCCTTTCTTGAGGAGATCGGTAAGAGGCTTTGCTATCTTCGAGAAGTTCTGCACAAAGCGACGGCAATAGCTAGCCAAGCCGAGAAAACTCCGCACTTCCTTGACATTCACAGGAGGAAGCCATTCAACTATTGTCTTCACGGTTTCCGGGTTGACTGCAATGCCCTTGGCAGAGATAACATGACCCAGATATGTTACTTCAGGCAGCCAAAACTCACACTTAGAGAACTTTGCATACAAGCGGTTCTCACGAAGCTTGTTCAGGACACACCGCAGGTGTTCTTCATGCTCCTCCTTGGACTTGGAATAGACCAGAATGTCATCCAGATATACCACAACAAACTTATCAAGATACTCCATGAAAACGGAGTTCATCAGCCTCGAGAAGGTAGCAGGTGCGTTGGTGAGGCCGAAAGACATGACCGTGTACTCATACAGGCCATAACGAGTGGTGAAGGTTGTTTTGGGCACATCTTCTTTGCGAATCTTGATTTGGTGATAACCACTTCTCAAGTCCAGCTTAGAGAACACCACAGCTCCTGCCAGCTGATCAAATAGATCATTTATCCGAGGAAGAGGATATTTGTTCTTGATGGTTTTAGCATTTAGAGCCCGGTAGTCAACACATAGCCTATCGGTTCTGTCACGCTTCTTCACAAAGATTGTTGGGCTACCCCAAGAAGAAGTGCTGTGTTGAATGAAACCCAATTTCTCTTGTTCATCAAGTTGTCGTTTGAGTTCAGCCAACTCAGAAGGACCCATTGTATATGGCCGCTTGGAGATAGGAGCCGTTCCAGGTTCAAGCTCAATCACGAATTCAACCTCGCGATCCAGAGGCATACCTGGCAACTCTTCAGGAAAGACATCTGGGAACTCACAGACCACTGGTACCTTCTGAATAGCTTCCATAGCATCATTATTCAGAGCAGCCAAGGAATAGAGCTGGACAGCAGGAGTCAGACTTGGAGAAAAGACTATGTGGCCTTCAGGAATCTTCAGAGATACTGAGCGTTCAGCACAATCAATCACAGCTGCATTTGCTGTCAACCAATCCATGCCCAAAATGACATCAATGTCAGAATTGCCCAGAACAATCAAAGAAGCCAAGAATGAAGAACCACCAATCTCAACTTGGTTGCCATGGCTGATCTTAGTTGCCATCATATTTGCTCCAGGAGAAAGAACCATTAACTTCTTAAGAAGAGGATCCATGATTAACTCATTCTCATTTGCACACTTGTGAGACACAAATGAATGCGATGCACCAGAATCAAAGAGAACTCGTGCAGGAACTGAGTTAACTGAAAGCATACCCATGACTACTCCAGGTGCGAGTTCAGCTTGAGAGGCGTTGACGCAGTTAGCGCGAACAACCGCAGACCCGGGCTTAGTGTTGATGTTGAGAGCCCGAGGCGGTGGTGCACGAACCGAAGGAGAGCTTGTCGCAGATCTTGGCGGGGGTGGAGGGATAGCTTTGTTCTTCATTGGACAGTTCCAGTTGGGATGTCCATGATCTCCACATGTGAAGCAAGCACCGTGTGGACGTGGAGCAGAGTAGCCAGGGACTCCGCCAGGCGCTCCAGGGTAGTGGTTGTTGTAGCCCCTGGGAGCCGCAGTGGTGAAGTTTGGTGGCCTTGGCGCGAAACTTGCAGGTCTTGGTGGAGCCGGGAGCGACGGTGGGGTGTTAGGAACCCAGACACGCCGCTTAGAAGGAGCTGCCATAACCGAAGAGCTTGATGCATCCCTGTTATGTTTCTTGGACTCCTCAAACATCTGCCTGCTTGCCTCCTCTTGCAGTGCTGTGTGCTGTAGTTCCAGGAAGGTTGCCGGTCTCGCATGCGTGATTGCATACTTGATCGACGCATTGAGCCCTTGCCTGAACCTTTTCTGCTTCTTCTTGTCATCAGATACCTCATCACCACCATAACAAGACAGATTCATGAAGTTCCTGATATAGGTGTTGACGTTATCATTTCCCTGCTTCAGGTTGAGGAAAGCCTCCTTCATCCTTTCCATTACCATCTCTGAGAGAAACTGCTCTTTGAACGCTCCAGTGAACCTTTCCCAAGTTGGCTGGAAACCAGTGCAGCTTGCCTTCAAGTAGTTCTCCCACCAGAGAGCTGCATCTCCCTTGAGAAGGTGAGTAGCGCACTTGACCCACTCCTGTTCCGGAACATCAGCAGTCTCGAGCAACCTTGAGATCTCACGCAGCCAATCATCCGCGTCCAGAGGTCGGTCAGACACATCAAACTGACGAGGGTTGAACTTGAGGAAGCTCTTGATGTCTCCACGCCTGGGAGGTGGAGGAAGTGGAGCAAACTCGTTTCTTCTGACGCTCTCCTCAAAGCGCTGCTGGTTCTCTTGCATAGCTGCCAAAGCATTAGCAATGTTTGACAGCGCTGAGCCCAGTTCCGGAGGTATGTCCTCATCAGTCCGGCGTGGTGGAGCCATCCTGTCATTGATATAAAACTCAAGTCAGTACTATAATGGAGAATGATAATAATCCAAGATAGTACCAAGATGGAATTAACCAAGATTAGAGGATACAATTTACTGAGATGATATTAAAATATCAGCAAAGTTCAAAGCACCTAAAAGATATTAAGCATATTGCACACGACTGAAGAGGAGTGTGGTACACAAACATATCAGAGAAAAAAAATTTCCACAAATTTCGGCATTACAATACCAATAGATGCGCAAAATTACTTAACGAAGCAAGATTAGTGACTCTACCGATTCAATATACAAAAGCGAATGATACAAGTAGTGGTATGGTCGCGACTCCATCCCGCACTCAAATCATTACTCCGCACATGAACAAGTGGAACACATATCCTAACCCCTTCTTCTCACGAGGAAACCTAAAGATTGGTAACTACGGAAACGAACACCCCAAACAAGATAGCGTCGGATACAAGAGGAAGATAGATTACGTCGGTTTGCATAAGCCTGTCGGTATGGAATGTACCAATAGTTGATAACCAAAGGCAGAGAAGATAACAACTTGGATGCAACAGATAGACAAGGGATTACACACACACACACACACAACCTATGGTACTACGGAAACCCAGAACACGTGAATCCTAGTTTGAACTTTGAGAAGAGAATTGAAAACGTTGCACTTCCTTACCAGAAAAGGGTGGGTGGGAGGGTAAGAAGAAAAGTGGAAGCAGTCCTACTCTCGCGTTTTGTTTTTCCCTAATATACATAACTACCAAAATATTTCTAGACTGACAACGACCGTTTGGCTGAAACCCTGAAGGTCGGGATGGCTCTGATACCAATTGTAACTACCTCGGTGAACTACGCTCCTAGATACAAGCCTGGATGAGTGGTAGTGGTTGAAATAGTATGGTGGGGCCCCAAAAGCCACTCACTGGTAGTCCTTTCAGACGTCCCAACCACTACCCTCTCAACGGGACCTGTACGGGCGGCGTAGTCGGCAGGCGAAGGGATCAACTACGTACACAAGTGGGTATGTACGCAAGCCACCATACAAGAGTACATCAGAGCCATACCATCTAGAAAGAAAGGAAATATACCAACGCCATACGGCAAGATTCAAATGACCTAGATAGATCTATATTTTAGGATACTTCCTCATACAACACACATCAGAGTATCATGCGGAAGCGGCAAACAAAATCCGAGTACGGATAAGAAGCAAATCGGCATAAGATGCCATAGAAATAAGCACATCCCAACTACAGGTCTCACGGATCCCCGATCCCGGAATCTCTACACCGAACGATCGTTGCCCACATCTTCGGCTTCTTCCACCCAGTATCCGTCCTGCGAGGGTACCTGTCCATCTGAACCAATAATTTATCGTGTGAGACCCTAAGGGTACTCAGCAAGTCTTAATGCCTCTAAAGGGGACACAACCTGGGGTGACGCAAATGCAGCGAAAGATAAACCCTAGCAGTTCTACAGATAACCGCTAACCATCCGCCTAACCAATGATAGTCGGATGTCCGTGAATTAAGAACAACAGTTATAATGGTAATCTCATCCGATCCATCCTCCTCCCTGCTTGCCAACAAGGAAGCGGACGAACAACCCCCCAACCGTTGGCAGTTTTATTAACCATTCCATGAGTGTTGCACTATTTACTAGTCAAGTTACTTAGTCAAATTAAGGCGGTACTTTAGTTATGCTTGTCTATGATCGAGAAACTGTGCTCCAAGTCGTCCATATCCGCGGACACGGCTTTCAGAAAGTTTTACCCGGCCGGGGTGCACCAATAGAAACACACACTCGATCAACCTCGGAAAAACCAAATCAAAACCCAACGAGGCCTTCACGACAAAGCAATCACAAGATTCAGAAATATTTCAGGGGGCCACCCCTTTGAGTAGATCCCGCAACGGAGTAAGCAAGCTCCGAGACGGCCTCAAGGTCTGCGTCAATGGCTGTAAACGACTGGGAACCCGAAAGTGTGGTTGGGCTTGTCGATACCGCGTAAACATTCCGCTTCCAAAACAGTACAGTGTGCAGTACCTCGCACAATCGTAAATAAAGCAGTAAAGCATGGCATAAGTACAGGATAGTAATAAAGCCCCAAACTACTTGTGGCCCCAAGAAATAAGACTGAATCAAGCTCTGGCTCAGGGGGGTCCCATATACCTCCCGGATGTGGATAGCGCGATAAATCAAGGAACAGGAATCAAGTACTCGGGGTCTTACGGGACACAAGTGAGCAGGAAAAACCAAATAGAAGATGTTGCTCACCGGTGCCACTTTCTTTAATTATCCCAGAACTACTCAGGTTAAGTTGTTTAGGTACCTCATTATTCATCAGACTCTCACATACCCTACACATGCTGTTCTACGACTCGCATGGCTCACACAACTCCTATAGTAATGGCTCATGTGATGGAGGAACAAGCTTGGTGGGGTTTAAAAATAAAGGCTATGCATACTTGGGATTCAATTTAATGCAATCGCGACTCAATGATGCAAGAATAAGATAGAGGCAATAGGTACTGTATGTATGCAAGCATGTGGAAGTGCTTGCCTGGTATCTCAGTTGAAGCAAGGGACGGATCTGGGTAGTGCTCCTGGTTCTCTTGATACAACCCCTGCTCAGTGTCTATCCGAGAAAAACCAAACAAACAAGGCCAACATGAATATAGAGCACAAGCATAAGGATAAGATGCGTCAAACAAACAATCATGCCATGATGAATGATGCACAATTTACATGGCAAGAAAGGTAGCATGGCATGGTGAGGTGTGGAGAACAAGAAAACAACATTTAATTGGGTTTTAGTCACATTTCATTGCCATAACAGTTGTTGTTCAATATATATTTATATGATGCATGCTGCAATTGAAATCATGGATAGCATAAACAGAAAGGTCTCGTCGAGCTGATCATTTTAGACTCATCATTTGCTTAATTTGGAATTATAAAACCAAAGTTATTAATTATTGAAAAACCAGTGGCATTGGTGGTAATTAACATAAACTTGGAATTTTACTTGTGCAAAATACAAAATGGATGACATATTTGGAATCCTCTCATTTTTCTGATATCCATACATATATTATTTGTCAAATTTGGAATAAGTATGAAAAAGTTATAGAAAACTGAATTTGAATTTTGAATTTTGAATTTATTTAACAGGATTTGAATTCCAAACAATCCCTGAAACGTGTTCTAATATTACTACTCACTCCTGAGTCGCTGACAGGTGGGGGCCGGGGGTTCTCTGGCCCACACGCCAGCGTCTAGGAGCAGACGGGACCGCGGGTTGATTAGGGATAAGCCAGGGAGCCTTTTTGGAAAAACTACACAGACGCTGACAACGGGCCTGGCTGGACCGCGGGTTGAGCAAAAGATCTGGCAGGGGGTTATGCGCAAAAGAACAGCCGTACTGTAGATCTTCCTCTGCGCCTGACGAAACTGAACCGCTCGCGACAGAGGAAAACAGGGGGGCGCGCCGGGGCTCGATCCTGGGACGTTGCGGGCGCGCGCGGACGCGGAGCCACTGCGGTGGCTGCGGGCTAATGCCAAGGGGTCGCTCGCGTGCTAGGTAGGGCGATACGGCGCGCTGTGCTGGCGGCAGGTGTCGACGTCGCTGGCGCACGGAGAGCGCTCGACAAAACGAGCAACGCATCCAGGAAACGACGATGCACAGGAGGTTGTCTGGGGAGTTCGTAGGCTCACCGCGAGCGTGACGGTGTGGTCGACGTGGCGCGGGGAGCAGGCGATCGTCGACGAGGCTGGCGACGGCGAGCGCTAGGGTTTCCTCGGGGCGCGGCAGGTCCTGGCGAGCTGGGGCTCCTCCTCCTCGCGTCTGGCTCCAGGGCGTCGCAGGCAAGCTCCAGGGGACTTCCTCGTCACCGCGCAGCAACACGCCTCCGGCCGGAACGACTGAGCAGGTGGGGTAGCTGGCGTGGGCGGCGAGAGATCGATGGGTCGGTGTAGAGGAAGGGGGTGCGAGGCAAGCCTCAGGGGCGGATCTGGGGAGGCTCTGAGAGGGAAGGAAGGGGATAAGAACGCCAGGGGGAGGAGGCTAGCGTGGGGGAGGGGTAGGTCAGCTCTGGCGCCTCCTTCCCTGATCACGTGCTTGGCACGGCCAGGCGAGCACGGCAGGGCGGCGTGGGCTCTAGGGAGTGGCTGGCAGGTGGGGTAGGCGTGGCTAGGGTCGCAGGCAGGTGGGCCTGGGGCGCTGGGCAGGTGCTGGCAGAGAGAAAAGAAAGAGGGGAAGGGGAGAGGGGCATGCTCGGCTAGGCTAGGTTTGGTTGTGTGTGGGGGGGTTAGCTAGGGCATGTAGATAGGAGGGGGCCCTGGTCGTGTGTGGTAGCTGGTAGGTGCTGGGTGGGGCCTGCATGAAGAGAGAGGGGAGAGATGGAGAGGAACATGGTGATTTAGGTCGAACTAGATAGGTTTAGGGTTGGGAGCTAGAGTGGAGAGGGAGAGAGGGAGTACTTTGTGTTTTGGTTAGATTAGGTCGGGTGTAAGTTTATCTAGCATGGGGTTTGGGTTTAGCTTAGGGTTTAGCTAAAAGAAGGTAGAGATTAGGTTTTTGCTAAGAGGGGAAGATTTAGATTAGAGGGCAAGGCAAGAAAAAGAGAGATAGGGAGAGAGATGATCATGTGGAGGTGGTTGCTCTTTGGTCCATGCATGCTCCAACATTGGCCAAGCATAAACCAAGAGAAAAAAGGGGGATAGAGGTGGTGATGGTTTTGATGAAGAACTACAAACCCAAACCAGATTAAGCACAAGAAAAGGTGCTCCACTTAAAAAGCAAGCAAAACCAAATTCTGGGAAAGTGGCACTTGCATGGCCCATGCATGGTAATTAATGCCCAACTATCCTTGTGAAAACAATAAGATTAGTATGGCATTATTCATATGCATTCCCAAAAGGTGGGCAAGGCCAAGCAAAAGATGATGGGTGGATCCAACCAACAACATGAGCTAGAGATAATCAAAACTAAAATGCCAAGCTCATATTATTTGGATGGTGGAATATATAAAAGGTGGTGAAAGATAAGGTGGTGGAGTCAAAAAGAGAGATGCCCCCAACTCAACTTGGGCATTTAACAATATATCAAGAGCCAAATACAATATCAAGAGGCAAATACAATTAATCATGCACATGAGATAAGAACCAACCAAGAAAAGGGTTTTATACGATGCTCAAATGCAAGGTGGTATGATGGTATGAGCATGATATGATGATGATGCAACAATTATATGTTGGAAGTGGCCCTTTTTATTATTATAACCAGTAGCATTACAGAGGTTAGACAACTGGGATGCTACATGCTCCTACTGAACGTCGCAGGTCGACAAGGTCGCGTGCCCCTCCTGAGTGGTACGGCAACCCTGTCTTGACTATCTTGTTGGTAGAAGACAGTGAACCTACGAACTATGAGGAAGCGATGATGAGCCCAGACTCTGAGAAATGGCTGGAAGCCATGAAATCCGAATTGGGATCCATGAGCGAAAACCAAGTATGGACTTTGGTGGACCCTCCTAACGACCGAAAGGCCGTTGAGTGTAAATGGATCTTCAAGAAGAAAACGGACGCGGATGGTAATGTTACCGTCTATAAAGCACGGCTTGTCGCAAAAGGTTTTCGACAAGTTCAAGGTGTTAACTACGATGAGACTTTCTCTCCCGTAGCGATGTTTAAGTCCATTCGGATTTTATTAGCAATTGTTGCGTTTCATGATTATGAAATATGGCAGATGGATGTCAAGACTGCTTTCCTCAATGGCAACATTGATGAAGAGTTGTATATGATGCAACCCGAAGGTTTTGTCGATCCTAAGGATGGTGATAAAGTATGCAAACTTCATCGTTCCATTTATGGACTGAAGCAAGCATCTCGGAGTTGGAACCTTCATTTTGATCAAGTGATCAAGAGCTTTGGATTTGTTCCAAATTGCTACGAAGCTTTTATCTACAAGAAAGTGAGTGGGAGCTCGGTGACGTTTCTGGTACTGTATGTGGATGACATATTGATTATCGTAAATGACATCAACATGCTTAACGATGTGAAGAGTTATTTGAACAAGTGTTTTTCAATGAAAGACCTAGGTGAAGCTGCTTATATATTGGGCATCAAAATCTATAGAGATAGACAAAGACGCCTGATAGCTTTAAGCCAGAGTACATACCTAGACAAAGTTCTGAAAAGGTTCAGAATGGATAAGGCAAAGAAAGGTTCGGTGCCTATGTTGTTAGGTAAGATATTGAGCAAGGCTCAGTGTCCAGCTACGGTAAATGATAGGTAAGCTATGAGCAAAGCGCCTTATGCCTCGGCCATAGGTTCCATCATGTATGCCATGTTGTGTACTAGACCGGATGTGTCCAATGCTCTTAGTTTGACGAGCAGATATCAAAGTGATCCAGGAGTGGAACACTGGACAGCCGTGAAGAACATCCTAAAGTACCTAAATAGGACTAAAGAAATGTTCTTAGTCTATGGGGGTGATGAACAGCTTGTCGTAAAACGTTACATCGACGCTAGTTTTGACACCGACAAGGATGATTCTAAATCTCAGATAGGATACGTGTATATTTTGAATGGAGGAGCTGTGAGCTGGAGAAGCTGCAAGCAAAGCATGATCGCGGGATCTACAGTAAAAGCGGAATACATGGCTGCTGCAGAAGCGTCAAGTGAAGGAGTTTGGATCAGAAACTTCATCACTGAGCTTGGTGTGGTTCCAAGTGCATTGCACCCACTGGAGATATTGTGTGACAACACTGGCGCCATAGCACTTGCTAAGGAACCAAGATATCATCCAAAGACCAAGCATATCAACCGCAAGTTTCATATAATCCGAGATTATATTGCAGATGGAGATCTGAAGATTAGCAAAGTACATACAGATCTGAATGTCGCAGATCCATTGACTAAACCTCTTCCACGTGTAAAACATGATCAGCACCTCAGTGCCATGGTTGTGAGATTGTTGCCAGATGTAAACTAGATTATTGACTCTAGTGCAAGTGGGAGACTGTTGGAATTATGCCCTAGAGGCAATAATAAAGATGTTATTATTATAATTCTTGTTCATGATAAAGTTTATATTCCATGCTAGAATTGTATTAAGCGGAAACTTTAATACTTGTGTGGTTTGTGAACAACACCGTGTCCCTAGTGCGCCTCTATGGACTAGCTCATTGATCAATGATGGTTAAGGTTTCCTAACCATAGACATGAGTTTTCAATTGATAATGAGATCATATCATTGGGAGAATTATATGATGGATAGACCCAAACAAAGCAGAGCAATTAGATCGTGTCATTGTGTTCGTCTTTGCGAAGCTTTTCCTATGTCAAATATTGTATTCCTTAGACCATGAGATAATGCAACTCCCTGGTACCGGAAGAAAGCTTTGAGGTCATCAAACATCATCCTATGAGAGGGTGATCATAAAGGTGTCTCTCAGGTGATCGGAAAGTATCTGTTAGGTTGTATGTATCGAGATGGGATTTGTCCCTCCCAAGTCGGAGAGATATACTTCGGGCCCACTCGGTAATCGATATCAACACCGCTTGCAAGCATGTGGTTAAGGAGTTAATCACAAAGTGATATCGGATTACGGAACGAGTAAAGTACTTGCTGTGAACGAGATTGAATTAGGTATGACGGTACCGACGATCGAATCTCGGGCAAGTAAAATATCGCGAGACGAAGGGAATATATATATGGGATTGATTGAATCCTGGCATCATGGTTCATCCGATATGATCATCGATGAATGTGTGGGAGTCAATATGGGTGCCCAGACCCCGCTGTTGATTATTGATAGAAGATCATGTCTGCATATTCTCGAACCCGCAGGGTCACACACTTAACGTGTCTCGACGCTAGGATAGATTGGATAATTGGTTTATGAATTTTTGTTCGGAGTCTCGGATGGGATCCGGGACACCACGAGAGGTTCCGGAATGGTCCGGAGAATAAGATTCATATAAGGCAGTGCAGTTTTTGGAGTTCGGAATTGTTCCGGGTTAATCGGTATTGTACCAGAAGCTTCTAGAACCTTCCGGAAGGGGACCAACGTGGCCCCACCTTCCGGGAGGGGGCATGGGCCTATGAGGGAGTGTCCTGGCTGCATTGGGCCAGGGGCACAAGGCCCCATAGGGCCCAGCCGATCCTAGAGATTTTAAATCGTTTAAACTAGAGATAGGGTTTCTAGAAGAGGGGAGAGTCCATGCCCCCCACTCCTTATCCTTTGGGCTTGGGGGAGGGGCTAGGGCTGCGCCCCCCCTCTATATAAAGAGGGGTGGGGGCGCAACAACCCCCCACACCTTTCCTCCAAACCCTAGCCGCCTTGCTAGCTTTCCTCTCTCCCTCCCGACTGTTTGTAGGCGAAGCCCTGCTGCAGAAATTCTCCACCATATACACCACGCCGTCGTGTTGTAGATCCAATCTATCTCTCCACCATACTTGCTGGTCCGAGGAATGAGGAGACGTCGAGGTGCTGCACGTGTGCATCTCACGGAGGCACCGCCACTTGTGGTGCTAGATCGGATCGGATCGCGAGGAGGAGAAGCGAGTACGACTACATCACCCACGTTCCGACGAACGTTCCGCTGTGCGAATCTTCAAGGGTATGAAGATCTAATCCAATCTCTCTCGTTGTTTGCATCTCCTAGATTAGATCTTGGCTTTCCCTCTGTTCGCTCCGTAGAAAATTTTGATTTACTATGCCGCAAAACCCTTCATAGGTATCCAACAGGAGCCATCATCGGTGCACCATCGTCATCGTCATTGTCATCACCCCGGGACCTCGGTGGAAGCCACACTACTTTTTCGATTATTCGATAGGCCGGTAGCATCGAATGCAGTGTGCTGCTGAGATGGGCCGGTAGTACTTTGCTCTTTAAGTGCGTTAATTTCATCTTGTTGTTACTTTATTCGTTCTTCAATTATACGCATTCGCTCTTTCTGAATATCTGCTTCAACTTCCGCCTTGTCCTTTCTCCTCTGACGGCTTCTATCAGGATATTTCTTCCTATCTTCGGGAAACCCAGTCCTCCATGGTTTGGAGCCGCTTGTGCCTCATGTTTGTCCATCATGTTCCTTATTTCCAAGGGCGAGTGTGAGCTCATCATTCTCTCTATCGGGAATGAAGTCCCCATCTTTAACAGCCTTTACTGCTTTTCTGATCCTCTCGATTGGCAAGGGGTATTCTTTATGTCGTATGTTATATATACACATCCCTTCCGAGTCCAACTTGCCCCATGCCCGTAAAACCAATTCCTTGCACGTTTGATCCAATCGTCTGTCTCTAGGATGATCTTTTTAGCACGCAGTTCATTCTCAAGTTTCTCCTACTTAGGAATGCCAGCCATGTAGCCACCTTGACCCATAGTATGGTGATACTTCTTGTTAGCAGCATTCAGCTTATTCGTTGCAGACATTTTCTTAGCTTTTTATGATGTCTTGTAATTCACAAACTCAGCCTAGAATGGTTTTATCTTCTGAAACTGAATCTTCTTGAAATCCGGAGACTTCTCTTTCACGACATAGTCAAAGTGCAATCTTTTCTTCCAGTTGGTGAAACACTGGGCCATCTTCTTCATAGCCCACTCCCTGACCTTAGCCTCCATGGCTCTCACATATTCTAAGGCGTCCTCAACTGGATCCTCGCATTTGGATCCAGCTCTATCTTCGGTAGTTTTAAATTAAGCATGAGCCTCTTCCACAGTAAATCTTTGGCCTTGTTAGGGACAGACAAACATGTTCCCTCTTCTTCCGCATCAGCAGGCCTATTCCAATTTTGAATGGTGATCAGGATTAAGTCCCTAATGATTACTCCGCATTGTGCCACAAATTTTATTGCGACCACTTCGGGAGCCGTCGGTTTGTCGTCTTCAGCGATATCTTCGATCCTGAACCTCTCATGGTCTTTCAACTTTTTGGTTGGGCCTCGTCCGCTCTTTTCAGTAGATTTGTTCGATCCGGAGGGCCAAAAGAAGAAAGATCGTCGTTACTATTTCTATATAGATAGCAGATGATTAATTAATGAATTAATTATATTACATGCACCTCGCCAGAGCGGTCGTCTTCTTGATTACACAAGGCATCGCCTTCTCCCTCGTGGAAGGCATCACCTTCAACCTCAAACAAGCCGTCTCTTTCGGCAAAAATAGGATCACCCTCACCCGAGTTGTTCAGAAATGTCGATACATCTAAATTTTCTTCCCCACGGATCACACCTTGGATCAACTCTTCCTTTTCTTCGTCTCTATCGTGTGGGTCCATATTTTCTGCATAGGTGGAAAAACGGATAAGTCAAAGCGGCTAAGGGAGAATGTTAGGTACGGTGTTGAGATATATAAACCCCAATTCAGAGAAACCCTAATATATACATACACAATAATAAAAATGAATTTACAATATCAGAAACCCTAATTCGGAGAAACCCTCGGGCTTGGATCCTATCACGAAGAACCAATACCGGAAAGAAAGGCGACAATCAATACATGGCATAATACAATGTGCAATCAATATGTATGACATGTCAGATTTAGAGATCCTACACTAACCCTAGGTGCAACATCGATTTAAAAGGGTTCAGGATGCCCTAGCAAGTACACACCGGCGAACCCACTTGTACATAAGGGGTGTTGATGTTTCTTTAACTAAACTAGGGTTTAAAGTTGCTTGACAATGTATTATGATTACTTACACACATAGCTCTCAATTTTCTGAACATTTTGATATATTATTTGTATTTTTCTGACTTATAAATCATTAGTTATTGAATTTACAAGTTTATATCAATTTCGTGCGTGCCGAAGACTAATAATACCTAACTAATTAATAAACCTAATAATACCTAAATAATAATAAACCTAATAATCCAAACTAACAAACCTAATATGCTAGGAGTAGTGGATCAGGTAATATAAGCTCAAAGGGAGTAATGCAATAGATAGGACACTCTATCTATCGATAAAAGACCACAGTAGAATTGTATGCATCATGGCAAGAATTGAAATGCTTTCGAAATCATAGGATTATCTCATGGGAGGGCTATGCTTGCCTTTGTCTGTTGATAGCCGAAAGCAGAGCTTCAGGATCCTTGTACTTGACTTGATTATAGTTGGTCAAGTATTTGTCTTCGATCTCGATCTCGATCTCGTATTCTACCGGGAAGAACCAAACACCGGAAAGAAAGGGAAACAATTAACACATGGAATCAATGCAATTCTCAAGCAAGTATGATGATGTGACAACTTGAATTGCATTGAAATGTAACCCTAAAGCATGCTCTACAATTAATCGGGGCTCCAGGGGTGAAAACCCTAACTCGGAGAAACTCCGGAACACATGAGAGGGGTGGATTTGTTCTTCTAATTAAACTTGTCATTTAAGTTGTTGAACAAAGCATGATTATAGCTTAGATAGCTAGGTTTCATTTTTCTGAACATTTTGATATATTATTCATATTTTTCTGACTTATAGATTAAAAGTTATTGAATTTATAAGATTATAATTATTTCTGAAATTATTAAAAGCTGGTTAAACTTTTTACACCGCAGGCATACCTAGCCACAGTGACTGACAGAGGGGCCCCATGGCCACCTCAGCAGACTCGCAAGCAAGTGGGACCAGGGGGGCTGGTTGGTTATTTCTCACCGAGGCGGCATCTAGCCAGAGAGGCTGACGAGTGGGCCTGGGCCACGCAGGCGACACGTGGACGCCACACGGACACCACGTCGGCTCGCCGGCCAACGGGCCAGACGGCGGCGTGGGTCGGCGCTAGGAGGCGAGCGGGGCTGCATGGGCTAGCGTGCTGGACTCGCGCGGTTGCATTGAGCCAAAAGGCAGCGGCGCCGCTTCGGATTGGTCACCGGAGCATGGCGCACGGCGAGCAGCGGCGGCGGCGCTTGCAGGTCGTCGGCGAGCGGTGACTACAGAGCGAGGGAGAGAGGGAAAAAAGGTCGACGAGATCCGCGTTCTCAGCCTGGTGCTCAAGGTAGTGACGGGGAAGCGCGGGGAGGTCCTGAACGGCGTGAATGGCGACGGCGGCCGGTGTCGGTGACGGAGAGGACATGCTCGATTCCGGCAGGAGAGGGCACCCCAGCAAGCGAGCTTCAGTGAGGAGGTTCCTGGCGAGGAGGCGGAGCTCTAGAGGGGCGACCGGTATGGTGTGCAGGGCGGCGGGGCAGCCTGACGGCGTCGCTTCAGTCCCTGTGCGCGAGAAGAGTTTGTGAGATGGGGAAGGAGAAGAGGAGGGGTACCTAGTTATAACCAAAGGAGTATACGTCCCGGTTGGTGGCTCCAACCGGGACTAAAGGGTTATACGTCCTGGTTGGAGCCACCAACCAGGACGTATACTCCAATTTTTTCAGCAGACCAAGGGGCGCCCGTAGGCGGTCTTTAGTCCCGGTTGGTGGCTCCAACCGGGACATATGACCCTGTTTTCAAAAAATTTTTCAAATATTTTCTCTCTGTTCCCGTCTTATTTTTTATTTTGGTGTTTAAATTTTTAATGTTTTTTAAATGATAATTACTTTGGAATTTAGAAAAACTTTAAACATAAAAGGTGTTTGGATTTGAATAACTAATTCAAAACCATTTTCTATTTTTAAAAATAATTAATGTAACCATTTAAACTATGAACCATTTAAAATTAAAAATGAATTAACTTATATTTTTCGAATATTAATTTGGAATTTAGAAAAACTTTAAACATAAAAAGTGTTTGGATTTGAATAAATAATTCAAAACCATTTTATGTTTTTAAAAAATAATTAATGTAACCATTTAAAATATGAGCCATTTAAAATTAAAAATGAATTAACTTATATTTTTTGAATATATTAATTTGGAATTTAGAAAAACTTTAAACATAAAAAGTGTTTGAATTTGAATAAATAATTTAAAACCATTTTATGTTTTTAAAAATAATTAATGTAACCATTTAAACTATGAACCATTTAAAATGAATTAACTTATATTTTTTGAATATTAATTTGGAATTTAGAAAAACTTTAAACATAAAAAGTGTTTGGATTTGAATAACTAATTAAACCATTTTCTGTTTTTAATTTGGATTTTAATTAACTTATATATTTTTTTATTAATGGGCGGGAAAAAAAGGACGGGAAATAATGGGCGGAAAGAAAATTTTATTAGGATAGAACTAGAATTAAAGTACATAATGCAACTAACACAAAGTTACATAGAAGAACTGAAAATTAAGATACATGGCCAGATTAAGCCACAATCGGCCGAACTTGTTTTGCAATGTTGGAGTGATTCAGTCATGCTCCTGCCTACACCTGTAATACTCGCCACTGTAGTCGTCGTACTCACCGTGGTCGTCGTCGCTGTCGTCGTCGGGGTCGCCGTAGTTGAACCTTGAAGGCTGAGTACGAGTGGGCTGGACTTGAGGGTCGCGCAGGCGGGGGCTAGAGTCGGCGGCCGTGTCGTAGGCCATGACGCTCTGGAGAGTCCGGCCGCGCAACCACAGCCGACGGCCAACCTCGTTGAAATTCGGAGGAGGTGGGTCGTCCTCCTCGTGCCTGGCGAGCGCCCTCTCACGCCGACCCACGAAGAAGGCTTCCCAAGTCGGGAAATAGTCGGGATGCCATCTGGGATTCCTCCGCTGCTCCGGCGTGAGCTCGAAGTAGTAGTGGTTCGTGATGGCCATCCGGCGCGCCACACCTAGAGGGACAGGAGGAATCGGCACGCCTCCGGCGCTCAGCATCCAGCCGACGGGGACATAGTAGCCCGGCGGGCAGGGGTAGTTCAAGGCGCAAAGCGCCTCCGCCTCCCTGGGGTTAGTGCTATGGTGGAAGTCATGGGAAAGAGTGATGAGGTTGCAGATATGAGTCTAGAGATGTGCAATGACAATGGAGGCCAACCGTACATATATATATATAGTGAGAAATGGCAGGAAGATAACTTGAGGGAAGAACTGGCGGGAAGAAAAATGGCGGGAAGAAATGGCAGGAAGAAAAATGGCTCATTTAGAACTTGCATTGGATCTCTAAAGAAACCACATATTGCGAGTCTAAAAATGATTTTTTCAAACAATCACGGGCGTTAGATCATGTACCTGTAGTACAAACCGGACCCACTTCCTACCGATTTGGCAGACATTTGTCCTTTTTACCCGGGATGGACGAAAAGGTTTGAGATGTCCCGGTTAGGAGATAGTCCATGTAAGGTGGTCTAGTATTTTAGGAAAATGGGACGGTAGCATTATGAAACAGTATTTTGGTGGTTACTTCACAAAACGACCCTTTTTTGCGCTCGGGAAATGGAAAAGGGATTTTCCGTGTGACGAAAAGGAAAACTTCCTCCTACAACATTTTTCTCCATACCAATATCCACATGCATGCATAATACAGGCACAACATCACAAACTATGCCGTGATTCAGCTCATAACATCGGTCATTTGGACCGAAAGCCATGAAACCTCGAACATGATAGGTCATTTTGTGAAGGTTTTTTCGAGACATGATCAATATACCAAGTCTGGTATTTTTACTTTCAACTATGTCACATAATATGACACCACGCGAAGGATTTTCATTGTTCGGATATTTTTTGAATTTCTTATGCCCGTTTTGAATTTTTTGAATTTCTAACTATGGTCGAACCGGCGTGCATGAAGATAGGGGACGAGCATCGTTAGAACTTGCATTGGATCTCTGAAGAAACCACATATTGCGAGTGTAAAAATGATTTTTTCAAAAAATCATGAGCGTTAGATCATGTACCTATAGTACAAACCGGACCCACTTCCTACCGATTCGGCAGACATTTGTCCTTTTTACCCGGGATGGACGAAAAGGTTTGAGATATCCCGGTTGGGAGATAGTCCATGTAAGGTGGTCTAGTATTTTAGGAAAATGGGACGGTAGCATTCTAAAACAGCATTTTTGGTGGTTACTTCACAAAACGATCCGTTTTTTGCGCTCGGAAAATGGAAAAGGGCTTTTCCGTGTGACGAAAAGGAAAACTTACTCGTGCAACATTGTTCTCCATAATAATGTCCACATGCATGCATAATATGGGCACAACATCACAAACTATGCCGTGATTCAGCACATAACATTGGTCATTTGGACCGAAAGCCATGAAACCACGAACATGATAAGTCATTTGTGAAGGTTTTTTTGAGACATGATCAATATACCAAGTCTGGTATTTTTTCTTTCAACTATGTCATATAATATGACACCATGCGAAGGATTTTCATTGTTCGGATTTTTTTTGAATTTCTTATGCCCGTTTTGAATTTTTTGAATTTCTAACTATGTTCGAACCGGCGTGCACGAAGATAGGGGACGAGCATCGTTAGAACTTGCATTGGATCTCTAAAGAAACCACATATTGCGAGTCTAAAAATGATTTTTTCAAAAAATCACGGGCGTTAGATCATGTACTGTAGTACAACTAGACCCACTTCCTACCGATTCGGCAGACATTTGTCCTTTTTATCTGTGATGGACGAAAAGGTTTGAGATGTCCCGGTTGGGAGATAGTCCATGTAAGGTGGTCTAGTATTTTAGGAAAATGGGACGGTAGCATTCTGAAACAGCATTTTGGTGGTTACTTCACAAAACGACCCATTTTTTGCGCTCGGAAAATGGAAAAGGGCTTTTCCGTGCGACGAAAAGGAAAATTTCCTCCTGCAACATTGTTCTCCACACCAATGTCCACATGCATGCATAATATGGGCACAGCATCACAAACTATGCCGTGATTCAGCAAATAACATCGGTCATTTGGACCAAAAGCCATGAAACCTCGAACATGATAGGTCATTTTGTGAAGGTTTTTTCGAGACATGATCTATATACAAGGTCTGGTATTTTTTCCTTTCAACTATGTCACATAATATGACACCACATGAAGGATTTTCATTATTCAGATTTTCAATATACTAAAGGTTCATCTTTACTCCCGGTTGGAGGGATTTCGGCAGGCTGGGCCAGGCAGCACTAATGATAGGGATGAGTGTCGACATTATGTCGTGCGGCGTGTACCTTGTCCCGGATGGTGTCACCAACCGGGATTAAAGATGAACCTTTAGTCCTAGTTGGAGACACCAACCCGGACAAAACACGAGTCAGCACTAATAATAGGGGTGAGTGTCGACATTATGCCGTAAGTGTCGACACTATGCCGAGCTGCTTGTACTATAAATAGGCATCCTTGTGAGTCCAGTCCTCCAGCCAGATTGAGGCATCTCCAATATTGTTTTCGAGAGCAGGGACACCACTACGACCAGTTTTAGGGAGATGTCGCCGGATCCCAGTCCTCCGGCATCTCCAAGAAACGGGTCATAGAGGCACTCCCTAATATGTGAAATTAGTTAGCTCCCAGGTGTATTGATCTAGTTAGAGAAGTTACAAGACGCAAGATGGTTTTCGAGAGCAGGGACACCACTACGACCAGTTTCAGGGAGATGCCGACGGATCCGAGTCCTCCGGCATCTCCAAGAAACTGGTCATAGAGGCACTCCCTAATATGTGAAATTAGTTAGCTCCTAGGTGTATTGATATAGTTAGAGAAGTTACAAGCTGCAAGATGGTTTTCGAGAGCAGGGACACCACTACGACTAGTTTCAGGGAGATGCCTCCGGATCTCAGTCCTCCGGCATCTCCAAGAGACTGGTCATAGAGGCACTCCCTAATATGTGACCGCGCGCGTTTGGAGATCAGATCTTAATGGTAAGTACGAATCGGGACAACTTCTTCATAGTCCCGGTCCAGCCACAAAACGGGACTAACACTCAAGACATTTATTAATATTAAAAACTGAGACTACAAAACCGGGACTAAAGGCCCTCCTATATATAGTCCCGGTCAAGCCACAAACCGCGAAAGATATCCCGGCCAGAATGAACTAGAGTTACATAATATGAGCATGAACTTCTTGGCATATATCCTTCCTTATGATCGCTTCAGACGTAACCATGGAGCATCTTCTTTACTTAACGGAATGCTTGGGTCAGTTTTCACTGTAAAGGGCGGAATTTCATCAAACTTATTATAATCTTCTGACATTTCTGTCTTGTCCTCGATTCCCACGATGTTTCTTTTCCCTGAAAGAACTATGTGACGCTTTGGCTCATCATATGATGTATTCGTTTGCATTTTTTTTCTTTTTTTCGGTCTGGAGGACATGTCCTTCACATAGAAAACCTGAGACACATCATTGGCTAGGACAAATGGTTCATCTCTATAACCAAGATTGTTGAGATCCACTGTTGTCATTCCGTACATTTGGTCTATCTTTACCCCTTCCCCATTCAGGTTGACCCATTTGCAGCGAAACAAAGGGACCTTAAAAGGGACTCCATAGTCTAGTTCCCATATCTCCTCTATGTAACCATAGTATGTGCCCTTTTGTCCATTCTCGTCTATTGCATCAAAGCGGACACCACTATTTTGGTTGGTGCTCTTTTTATCTTGGGCGATCGTGTAGAATGTATTCCCATTTATTTCGTACCCTTGGAAATTCAATATAGTAGAAGATAGCGACGCGGCCAACAAGTATAGCTGATATCCAACAGTGGTGTCATTCAAGAGATGTGTCCACATCCAACCAACGAAAGACTTCACGTGTTCATCTGTAATCCATGATTCAGGCTTCCCCAGTTTTTGGAGCGTACAATATTCTTGTGTTCCTCGATATACGGAGCTGCCAAGGTGGAATTATGTAAAACTGTGTAGTGTGCTTTAGTGAAAGAATCCCTGTCCCTACATATCATTGCTTTCTTTCCCAGCGTGCCTTTTCCACTTAGTCTTCCCTCATGCCGCGAGTAAGATACACGAATCGGCTTAAGGTCAGGAATAAAGTCAACACAAAACTCCATGACCTCCTCTGTTCCATATCCCTTGGAGATGCTTCCTTCTGGTCTAGCAAGGTTATGAACATTTTTCTTTAAGACTCCCATGAACCTCTCAAAGGGGAACATATTGTGCAGAAATATCGGACCGAGAATGGCAATCTCTTCCACTAGGTGAACCAGGAGATGCGTCATAATATTGAAGAAGGATGGTGGGAACACCAACTCAAAACTAACAAGACATTGTACCACATCCTGATGTAACCTTAGCAGAATATCTGGATTGATTACCTTCCGAGATATTGCAATGAGGAATGCACACAGCTTCACAATGGGTACTCGAACATTTTCCGGTAGAATCCCCCTCAATGCAATCGGAAGCAACTGCGTCATAACCACGTGACAGTCATGAGACTTTAGGTTTTGGAACTTTTTCTCTGCCATATTTATTATCCCCTTTATATTAGATGAGAAGCCAGACGGCACCTTGATACTGTAAAGGACTTCAAAAAAGATTTCCTTCTCTGCTTTGGTAAGAGCATAGTTGGCACGACTTAAGTGACGTCCTTTATCCGTCTTGTTCTGTGTATGCATGTTCTTTGGGTCTTTCATAATTTGTTGGTCCTCCCGTGCTTCTGGTGTATCTTTTGTCTTCCCATACACGCCTAGGAATCCTAGCAGGTTCACGCAAAGATTCTTCGTGACGTGCATCACGTCGATTGAAGAGCGGACACGTAGGACTTTCCAATATGGAGCTCCCAAAATATAGATTTCTTCTTCCACATGGCTGCGTGTCCTGTAGCGACGTCGTTCGAAACTGATTGACCGCCGGGACCCTTTCCAAAGATTACTTCTATGTCATTGACCATACCAAATACATCATCACCAGCAGGGAGTTCAGGATTCTTCCGGTGATCTGCCTCACCTTTGAAATGCTTCTTTCTTTCTTACGGGATGATAGGTCGGAAGAAATCGTCGATTCGCCAGGTACACAACCTTCTTGCATTTATGCAAATATGTACCTTCAGTGTTATCTAAACAGTGTGTGCATGCCTTATATCCCTTGTTTGTCTGTCCTGAAAGGTTACTAAGAACAGGCCAATCATGGATGGTTACGAAAAGCAACCCTCGTAGATCAAATGGCTCCTGTTTGTTCTCATCCCACGCACGTACACCTGGTTTGCCCCACAGCTGTAAGAGTTCTTCAACTAATGGCCTAAGGTACACATCAATGTCGTTGCCCGGTTGCTTCGGGCCTTGGATGAGCACTGGCATCATAATGAACTTACACTTCATGCACAACCAAGGAGACAGGTTGTAGATACATAGAGTCACGGGCCAGGTGCTGTGACTGCAGCTCTGCTCCCCAAAAGGATTCATGCCATCCATACTTATTCCAAACCATAAGTTCCTTGCGTCACCTGCAAAGTCTGGGAAGTCTCTCTCGGTTTTTATCCATTGTGACCCATGAGCAGGGTTTCTCAACTTCCCGTATTTCTTACGGTCTTCTTTGTGCCATCGCAAAAACCTGGCATGCTCTTTGTTTCTGAACATGTGTTTCAACCTTGGTATTATAGGAGCATACCACATAACCTTAGCAGGAACCCTCTTCCGGAGGGGCTATCCCTCAACATCACCAGGGTCATCTCGTCTGATCTTATACCTCAATGCATTGCATACCAGGCATTTATCTAAATTCTCATACTTCTTACCGCGGTACAGGATGCAGTCATTAATGTATGCATGTATCTTTTGCACATCTAATCCTAGAGGACAGAGAGTCTTCTTTGCTTTGTAGGTACTCTCGGGAAGTTCGTTATGTTTTGGAAACTTCGGCTTCATTATTTTCAGCATCTTTTCAAATGAGGAGTCAGTTAGACCACACTCTTCCTTCTATCGCAACAATTCCAGCGTGGTACCGAGCTTTGTGCTTCCATCTTTACAATTTGGATACAACAATTTCTTGTGATCTTCTAACATGCCTCTAACTTCAACTTCTCATTTTCTGTTTCACAGTCTCGCTTTGCATCAGAAATGACCCTACCAAGTTCATCAGCCGGCTCATCTGATGTCCGTTCTTCACCTCCTTCCTCTCCATTGTCTTCCATTGCAGTATCACTGTATTCAGGAAACATATGATGATAGTCGTTAGCATCATCTTCTTCTTCAACATCTTCCATCATAACCCTTCTTTCCCTATGCTTGGTCCAACAATTATAGTTGGGCATGAAACCTTTCATAATCAGGTGGCCACAATGATTTTCGAGGAAGAGTACTCCTTGTTGTTCCGACATTGAACACATGGACAATGTATAAAACCATTCTCTTTGTTTGCCGTAGCCACATCGATAAATTTATCCACGCCTTTCATATACCCGGGTACACGCCGGTCATCCTACATCCATTCCCGACCGTTCATCTGCATCATACAAGTAAGTTTATCAAAAATAGGACATCATAAATAGTGAAATGACCAATTCACATCGACAGATGCATTGTATCAATGACAGAGAAAAGATAAGATTGCTAACCTCGAATTCGAGGGAAATAAAGAGGAGAGAAAGCTCAAGTGCGTCTCGGACACCTTCTATATTTTTGTTCTATGAGAAATTGAACGGGATCATTCACTCAAACATTTCATCAAAGACCTCGAATGCATGCATAGGGAAAAAAACTAGCACACCCCTCACACCTTCCACCAAGAAAAAATAGAGTGGAGGCACTACGGCACACTGGCTCTTTGCCGTGTGGGCAAAAGACACGGCAAAGGCCTTTCGGAACACGGCAAAGGCTTTGTCGTGTGTATACACACGGCAAATGCCACACGGCAATGTTTGCCACGGCAAAGGCCCTTTGCCGTGTGTTTTCTAAATAAGACACGGCAAAGGCTTTGCCGTGTGTCTCATGCGTAGACACGGCAAAGTAAAGTAAGATAACGGTTCCCGCGGAGATGACGGTGTCTATTCTTTGCCGTGTGTCTTTTCGAAAAGTACACGGCAAAGAAGTTGTCTTTGCCGTGTGTCTCCTTGAAAAGTACATGGCAAAGAAGCTGTCTTTGTCGTGTGTCTCGTGAAAAAAGTACACGGCAAAGAAACTGTCTTTTAAAAAAAAAATGTTTCAAACTTTTTGGAATATTATTTACTTGATATTCTCATATAGAATATTTTAACCCTTTGTATGTTAAATATTATGTCAAATTGCACTCATAATCAAACTTTCCCTGTGGTCACCCATCCTAACACTACTCTACATCTAGCATGCTTAACTTCTTCGTTCCTTCTGAATGAGCTTCCGAGAAAGAAATCATACCTTGTTGCTAATACTTCCATATCAATCCTATTAAATCTTGGGTCATGATGTCACACATCTCATTTTTAGATTCCAAACAATTATTTAAGTAAACAATAATGAAAAGTAATAATAATCTTGAATCCAAATAAAAAATAAAATGATTTTATTTTATTTCCTTTTTCTATTTAATATGGAATAATTCATATATTTAAATCCATAAATCGGAATTCGACAAATAAAATGTCTAAATCGATCAGAAAAATGTGAGGAATCCAAATATTACATCCATATAATCTTGTGAAAATAGGGTGGTAGCATTTTAAATTAGCCATTTGATGGTTGCTTCATAAAATCTCTCGTTTTTTCACTCAGAAAATGGAAAATGGATTTTTGGTGCGACGAAAAGAAAAACTTCCTCCTGAAACATTATTCGCCATTCGATGAGGCAGATGCATGCACAATATGGGCAGATTATCACAAACTATGCCTTGATTCTAGCCATAAAATTGGTCATTTGACTCGAAAGCCAGGAAACCTCGAATGAGATAGGTCATTTTGTGAAGGTTTTTTTAGACATATTCAATATAACAAGTTTGATATTTTTCCTTGCAACCATGTCACATAATATGACACCACGCGAAGGTTTCGCATTGTTTTGATCGTTTTTGAATTTTTTATGACTCTTTTAAACTATCGACAAACTTTGTCGAACGACAGGTATGAAGATTCTTAGCTCGGAGCTGAGCCTCTCTAAACTTTCATTGGATCTCTGATGAAATAGCATATTATGAACCTAAAAATGATTTTTGTAAAAAATCATGCCCATTCGATCATGTACATGTAGTGCATATCTGACCCACTCCCTGCCGATTCGGCAGGAATTTGTCTTTTTCACCTGGAGTGGACGGAAAGGTTTCACATCCCCCCGTTGGGACATTGTCCATTTAAGTTGGTATAGTATTTTTGAAAAATGGGGTGGTAGAATTTTGAATTAGCCATTTGGTGGTTGCTTCATAAAATCCTCTGTTTTTTATGCTCGGAAAATAGAAAATGGCTTTTTGGTGCGACGAAAAGGAAAACTTCCTCCTGCAACATTGTTCGCCACTCCATAATTCACATACATGCATAATATGGGCATATTATCACAAACTATGCGTTGATTCTAGCCATAACATTGGTCATTTGACCCGAAAGCCAGAAAACCTCGAATGAGAGGTCATTTTGTGAAGGTTTTTTTGAGAAATTTTCAATATAACAAGTTTGATATTTTTACTTCCAACCATGTCACATAATATGACACCTCACGAAGGTTTCACATTGTTTCGATCGTTTTTGAATTTTGTATGACTCTTTTAAACTATCGACAAACTTTGTCGAACGACGGGTATGAAGATTCTTAGCTCGGAGATGAGCCTCTCTAAACTTTCATTGGATATCTGATGAAATAGAATATTGTGAACCTAAAATGAAATAGAATACCTGTAGTTCATATCTGACCCACTTCCTACCGTTTCGGCAGGAATTTGTCTTTTTCACCTGGAGTGGATAGAAAGGTTTGAGATCCCCCCGTTGGGACATTGTCCATTTAAGGTAGTCTAGTATTTTTGAAAAATAGGGTGGTAGCATTTTAAATTAGACATTTGGTGGTTGCTTCATAAAATCTCTCGTTTTTTTCACTCAGAAAATGGAAAATGGATTTTTGGTGCGACGAAAAGAAAAACTTCCTCCTGCAACATTGTTCACCATTCCATGAGGCAGATGCATGCACAATATGGGAAGATTATCACAAACTATGCCTTGATTCTAGCCATAACATTGGTCATTTGACCCGAAAGTCAGGAAACCTCGAATGAGATAGGTCATTTTGTGAAGGTTGTTTTGAGACATATTCAATATAACAAGTTTGATATTTTTCCTTGCAACCATGTCACATAATATGATACAACGCGAAGGTTTCGCATTGTTTCGATCGTTTTTGAATTTTTTATGACTCTTTTAAACTATCAACAAACTTTGTCGAACGACGGGTATAAAGATTCTTAGCTCGGAGCTGAGTCTCTCTAAACTTTCACCGGATATCTGATGAAATAGCATATTGTGGATCTAAAAATGATTTTTGTAAAAAATCATGCCTATCCGATCATGTACCTGTAGTTCATATCTGACCCACTTCCTGCCGTTTCGGCAAGAATTTTTCTTTTTCACCTAGAGTGGACGGAAAGGTTTGAGATCCCCCGTTGGGGCATTGTATATTTAAGGTGGTCTAGTATTTTTGAAAAATGGGGTGGTAGAATTTTGAATTATCCATTTGGTGGTTGCTTCATAAAATTCCCCTTTTTTTACGCTCGTAAAATGGAAAATGGCTTTTTGGTGCGACGAAAAGAAAAACTTGCTCCTGCAATATTATTCGCCATTCCATAATGCATATGCATGCACAATATGGGCAGATTATCACAAACTATGCCTTGATTCTAGCCATAACATTGGTTATTTGACCCGAAAGCCAGGAAACCTCGAATGAGATAGGACATTTTGTGAAGGGTTTTTTCAGACTTAATCAATATATGAAGTTTGATATTTTTCCTACCAACTATGTCACATAATATGACACCACGCGAAGGTTTCACATTGTTTCGATCGTTTTTAAATTTTTTATGCATGTTTTAAACTATGGTCAAAACGGCGAGCATGAAGATTCTTATTCAATATAAGTATCTAATTTTTGAGTGTATATAGATAGATCTGATTTTTCTGCAAATTTTGATATATTATTTGTATTTTTCTGAATTAGAATAATTTTTTTATGATTTTCCTAAGAGTAATGTGATAAAAGGCAAAAAAGAAGGAAAAAGGATACACACGGCAAAGGCCCTTTGCTGTGTGTACTACGGAATAGATACGGCAAAGGGCCTTTGCCGTGTATACTGCAGAATACACACGGCAAAGGACCGACGAGGGCACACGGTAAAGAGACCACCGTCTGCGGCCGTTAGCTCCTCCCGTTAAATGGACTTGTGGGGTCACGGGTCCCACCTTGTTGTTGTGACAACACCTATGCCGTGTGCCGTTGTCGACTTTGCCGAGTGTATTTTCTTTGCCGTGTTTCTTTATGGGCCTTTGCCTGTATATTTCTTTGTCGTGTTCTTTTTCAGAAATTTATCGTGTTCACGTACTTTGCCGTGTATTTTCTGAATTACACACGACAAAGACTGTCTTTGCCGTGTTCCGGTGCGTTTGGCACACGCAAAGACGTGTCTACACGGCAGCGACATTTTTTCCCGTAGTGAGGCAGAGGGCTGGGCGTCGCATTTATAGAGAATGGGATCATACGTCCCGGTTTGTAACACAGACCGGGACTAAAGACGTGTGCCCGCTCGAACCGGGACACGTGCCAGCATTCGTCCCGGTTCGTGGCGAAACCAGGACTAATGCTGTTAGGAGGCACGAACGGATAGCTTTTTTTCTACTAGTGAACACCATTGTCTTGACTCTAAATCTTAATTAGTTTTTATGATCCTCCATTCAGCGTGGATCTTCTGAGAACATTAATTTGGATCAGGGTAATACAAGAAATTGTTGGTCCAAGCACCGGAACGGAAACCAGAAGAAAGCATATTCCATCAAGAGAGCAGAGCAGAGCAAGACGCCTTGGGCCGCAATAGAGAGGGCGGGCGTGGGGCGACTGTAGAGACGGTTACGACGACACGGAAAGTATACTTAGATCATCTCATCGATGAAGCTCATGATAGGAAAATCTCAGTTTGGAAGGCCGACGGTAGAATTCGCATGAGACATTGATGAAGACACGACGGTCCATGGAAGCAGCTGAATCATTGAAGGAGACACTAATAGAAAATTGAAAGAACAAATCCCCCCTCCACCCTGCATGCCTCGCTGCTCGCAGGTAGCCGCCTACGCCCTACAGGTTCGACCAGAGCAGCACAGACACAGTTAGATAGAGCATCACACACGTCTAAAAAATGGCAATGTACGAAGCAGGCAGCAAACCGGATAGCATCCAATGTCCCCTCTTGGTTGCTGCCCTTTCTACCTAATCACACATGCGCATGGCCGCATGATCCTTGCTTCTCTCCACTCTCCACCCGAACGTACGTGCTTGGTTACTCTCTTCCTTGCGTCCTGAGCCACCTGCTGATCCTCTCGACCGTGCCCTGAGCAGCTATTGATTGAGTCCTCTCCCCCATGCCCTTTTGCTCTTCTTCTCCACGCCTCTCGCCCTCCTTGCCTGTCTTTCGATCTTCTATTGCAGTGGCCCCTACGATCTGATCGTCATCCTGATTAGCCGGACGGCTGTACAGATTAAACGGGGATGAGCTAGGACGCGACCTTGCGCCGGTGTCAGGCGCATGGCGCCGCGACCCGACCGTATGCTGCTGTAGTCACCGCGTGCTACCGGGGGAATATCGCATTGTCTAGGGGCCTCGCCACGAAGGCCGTTACGGCGACGGCGGCGGTTTGACGCTCCTCTGGTCTTGTAGAAAGGAGATCGAGCCAGACAGGTTGTCCATTGTCGCGGCACCTAGAACCATATTAGATCGAGACCTAATTGATCGATCTTTTCTCTGGATGCCATGCTATAAGCTAATCAGAGACAACCACCAGGCCGTGAGGCACTGCCAGCCGGACAGGGAGACGGGAGACCGGTGGGCGGTACTAGGTTGGAGCTTCGGTCTTCCCTGGTTTGTTCCTTGGCTATATATTGGGTGGAATGGAGGAGTCCGTTTGGATCTCCTCGCGTGGAGGACGGATCCGGTCACGATAGGAACCGAACAGAGCGACGACGACGGACAAAAATATGGCCACGACGAAAACCACCTCTAGCAAAATTATATTGTAGAGATTTGTGAGGACCTTTCTGTTAACCGGTGAAGGCTGCTTGGTTTAGTCCCACCTCGTCTATTGAAGGAGGCTTATAAGAGAGAGATTATTTTCTCCTTTCTGGCTGGACTTTTGGGATGGGGTGGATTCTCTTCTTATTGTTGGGCTATGCGCACATGAACGTCTATAACATAGGCCGAGTACTAGGCTAGCCAAATGGACGCTAACATCTGGTATCAGAGCCAGCATCGCCATGCCTTCCTAAGGGGCTCTTAGGGGGATGGGATGTGAGGACCCCTCTGTTGACCAGTGAAGGCTGCTTGATTTAGTCCCATCTCGCCTACGAAAAAAGTCACACCTAACTTATAAGAGAGGGATTTCTTGCTCCTTTCAGTCCAGGTTTTTGGGATGAAGTGGACTCTTCTTATTGTTGGGCTGTAAGCGCACATGGGCTAAGTACTGTGTTAGCCAAATAGACGCTAACACTATTCCTAAAACCGACGCCATCCCATCACTAGTGCAGAGCCCCCCCTTTAACTCCAGTTGGGAGGGCCCTCTAACAGCGGTTCCCCAACCGCTGTTGAGGGTTCGATGTTAGAGGGGGGGCCCCTTTAACACCGGTTCTTATACGAACCGGTGTTAAAGGGTGGCGCACGTGGGGCTGCCGCAGGCCTCAGCCCCCCCCCTTTAACACCGGTTCGTATCTGGAACCGGTGTTAAAGGTTCTTCTGCCGCGGCAGAACTCTGCCGCGGCAGGAAAACGGCCTAAATCTCTGCCGCGGCAGACTTCTGCCTCTGCCCCGTTCTGGGCGTATTTCTGCGGGAGGGGGGGGAGCGAGGGGAAATCGATTGGGAGCGGTATACTTATAAATCGTCATCGGTACATACGAGTACATGAATAATTAAGCAACTATTATTATACACAAACATCGTCATCGGCACATACATCGTCATCGGCACATACATCGTCATCGTTCATTTTGGTGGATATCTAAAGAGTTCTCCGCCAGGCGTGACGACCTCATCAAGTATGAACCCCGCCAATTCCTCTTGAATGGCTCGTATGCGTTCAAATGGTAGGAGTTGGTCCCGCATCCGTTCGATCTGAATATATATGAAGAATGGGCCGTCAATATATATATAAGAATAAAACTCAACACAATTGATGGTAATAAAATAATGTTGTGGACTTTGTTTACTTACTCTAAGTTGTTCTAGTGCGGCTTGGCCTGTCGCACATATCGTGTTGCGAATGAATTCGCAAACATAGTACCCACATAAGTTATTGCCGTGTCCCTGATGCGCGCACTTTAGGAGAATAGAGAGTTCAATCAAAATAATAATCAATAAAGCATGATATAATGGAATTGGAAGCTAGCTAGTATTACTTACATTTTGGTCTACAAATTTTAGTTCTTCTGACCATTCACCCACGGGCCTGCCCGTGAACATTTTCCAAACCCTGTCCGACAAAGAAAATGGATAAAGGAGTAATTAATTACTTATTGTCACGAAAGTTGCCGATCTAGTGCGATAATATGATTGAAATTACCTCTGGAGCATCTCTCTAAAGTCTGCCCATAGCTCTTTTTCTTTTCGTAACGAGTCCATGACAAGGACTTTTCCTGAGTCGGGTTGAATGACTAGCAGAATAAAGTGGAACCTACGCACGCATAACTCATCATCAGTTACACTTAACATCGAGTAAGCCGAAACAGAATGTGTACAAGAGAGAGAGTAACAGTACTCACGAGAAGTTGTAAGGCAATAGTATTTCCCTTTTGGTTTGTTGTCTCAGTAAAGACTTTAGCAAGTAATCTTCTGTTTGCCCGGGTTTGTCTCTTACCACTTCTTCATGAACTCTATTTGGGTCAACGAACCCAATGTCAAAAGGGCCTCCTTTCATGCATTCCATAACCTTTTTCCTGCATAATAGTATATACATATATGGTGAGCATATATATATACATGCAATTAATGAAGTGAATGAGATGAGATAAAAATTACAGAAATAGTACTTACACACAATAAAGGCTGATGGCAGATTTGTCGAGTTCCTTCTGATTGAATAGAAAATGCAAGTCTTGAATGTTGAAGTCGATCGCGTCGTCTCCGTACAAGAAAATCTGATCTCTTATATGCGCCGTGATCCATTCTTCTTTTCTCGTCTTGCAGAAATGAAGGTACCACTTGTGCAATTTTCGCATCTTTGTTGGTAGATTCTTGAGCTCCTCTTTCTTGACTAGATTCTTCCCATACTTCCATGGCTGTATGGGGTTGACATCGCATTTGGGCAAGTTGTCTCCCATGACGTTCAAGTATGCAATGTAAGTCATCCCCATCTCATTGGCCTTTCTTTGTAGCTCTGCCTCGTAATCATCTACGGGAGGAGCGTCCCGTTTGTCAAACATTTGGAGCGGGGCGCATGATTGGTTTTCCTGCTCTCCGAGCATGGGAACTGTTTTCTGGGGTGCCTCACGACTGCTACTTTCAGTCTCCCTACGGCGCCTTGCATCCGCCTTCAAAATCTGGCGCTCGTAGTCCGGCACAAGTGGGGTTTCAGGTTTCAAAAGATTTTTGTAAAACTTCTCCACCACCGCCGGATCTATTTTCTCCTTTGGCTCGGCCCGTCTAGGTGCAAAGAATTTCTTGACCTGTTCTCCCGAGATCCTATTGGTCTCCTCGTCGCTACGATTCCACGGTAAAACTGGCAATGGCTTGGCGGAAGGCTGTGGGACGTAGTTTTTTGAACTCTTTGGCGTACGGTTTCCTGCGGATTTCTTTGTGGCAGTGCTACTGATGCTCCTCGTGGCAGTGCTCTTCCGCTTACGCTGAGGAGATGGCTGAAGCACCAGAGATGGCTGACGGGCCGGAGATGGCTGCCGCGCAGGAGATGGCTGACGGGCCGGAGATGGCTGCCGCGCAGGAGATGGCTGACGGGCCGGAGATGGCTGCCGCGCAGGAGATGGCTGACGGGCCGGAGATGGCTGCCGTGCAGGAGATAGCTGAAGCGGCTCAGACTGCTGATGCTGCGGAGACGGCGGGGGTGCCAGTTTCCTCCAATTTGGAAGCACAATGTGTTCCTTCTTCCAAAGAATGGTTGTTTTCACTGCAAATTTGAGTTGAGTTTCCCCTTCACCTGTAGCATGGTCAAGCTGTGCTTCCTCATATTCCTTCACAACCTCATCCACCCCGAAAATAGCATAGCCATCTGGAATCGGTCGGCAGTGGTAAGTTCCACCAGCTACAGGAGGTAAGGCATAGCCGACAGCCACCTTAATCGATAAGCCCATTAATCTCACATGCAGCTCAGCGTGTTCGCTCTCCGTGATCTCATCAGCGGGGTATCGAGGACCCGTCATTTCAAGCGTGGGCTGCACGTTCTCCGTGGAAGCCACACTGCTTTTCCGCGCAGAGTCTGGGCCGCGGGCAGCTTCCAATGCAGGCTCTTCATGCCGCTGAGATGGGCCGGTAGCTTGATGGCTCTGTTGTGCATTCACTTGCGTCTGCAGCGCCGCAAGTGCATGTTCTATCTGTGTCATCCGCTCTGTACGCTCTTTTTCTTTTCTGCCGCGCCATCTGTAAGAGTCGCTCCAGTCGGCAAACCCATCCTTCCACGTCATACCCCCTGTGCCTCGTGCATGTCCAGGGTGTTCTTTTTTACCGATGGCGCGTGTGAGCTGGTCATTCCCTCTGTCGGGATGGAAGGTCCTGGCGGATGTTTCCTCGTATGCCGTGATGAGTTCAGTGACGGGTTTGGCAAGAATGGTTGGGAAGATACACAATCATGTTTCTGGGTCCAACCTTGCCCCGATTCCGTAGAACCAAGTCTTTGCACGTAGGTCCCACCCATCTGTCTGGGGTGTGATCCCTCTCTCGCGCAGGGCCCTCTCAGCTTCCTCCCACTTAGGCCTCTGAGATATGTAGCCACCTGACCCCGTCCTCTGGTGATATTCCTACTTCAGGGCATTAAGCGTATTGGTTTCTGACCTCTTTTTAGCTATAGCACTTTTTTTATATGTCTCAAATTCGGGCCAGTGAGGTCTTATCTTCGCATAATATGCGTCTTCGAAATCTGGAGTCTCGCGAGCTTTGACAAATTTGTTCAATTTTGTCTTCCAGTTGCGGAAAGCCTCAGCCATCTTCTTTAGAGTCCACTCTTTGACCTTTTTCTTTATAACCGGGTTGTTTTCATCCTCCTCTGGCGGAAGGGTGAAATTTACCAACAACGAATTCCAAAGCGTTTCTTTGGATCTGTCATCGACAAAGGTACCGTCGCCCTTCTTTGGCTTATTCCAATATTCAATTATGATTGGGATTTGGTCCCTAACAAGAACTCCAGCCTGACGTATAAATTTGTCTGCGGCCTTCTTGGGCTCCATCGGCCTGCCATCAACACGGACTGCTTCGATCGTGAACTTTGCACGATCTTTCAACCGCTGGCTCGCGCCTCGCTTGCTCTTTTTCGTAGAAGAAGATGGTTGCTGGCTGGTCGATCCAGAGGGCTAAAAGAAGAAAGAAGCGTTAATTAATACATGTAGAAGAAGATTGTTGGTGGAAGTCAGCTGAGGCTTAATCAATGCATATACCTCGCCGGACTTTGTAACCATTAAATTGCGTTCACCGGAGTCTTCATCTTCTCCATGACTAGTACTTGAGCTGTCGTCGTCATGTCCCTCCAAGTTCAGATATTGTGAGGTGTCCTCATCAATAATGTTCTCCATTATTTCTTCTTCTTCAAGGTTTCTACTAAGTGGATCCATAGTTTCTAAAACAATAATATTATCTAGAGTAAGAGTGTAAACATTCAAGTGGACTTGGATTCATACACAAATATACATATTATTCATACCAAAATACACAAATAAATACACAAATGAGTCAGAGGTCCAATTTGTATACAAGTTTTAATCTATGCATGTAGTACAATTTATCGAGCAAACAAGTTTTAATCAGGATGAGTCAGCAATCACACACGTGGCAGACACGTGGCGCTCACCGGTGGGGTGACGTTGGTCTCGTCGGGCGGCGGTGCTAGCGGCGGGCTCGTCGGGCGGCGGGCGGCGTCGGCGTTGAGGCGTGGCCTACGAGCTCCGAAGCGGCGGCGGCGGCGAGACGCTCCTGCACGGGGAAGAGAGCGAGATGGTCAGGGCTCCTCGAAATAGGCTTGCGCCCCGCTATATTAATATAGCAATCACAATATACAACGACAATGTTGGAGCAACAGAAAAGGGGAAGGTGAAATAAGTTATGGGTCCCAAATTGTCTAAAGGGGTCCCACAGTACTTTACATATTTGATAAAAGTCCCTAGTATTTTTGAAAAAATCAAAACAGAATTTGAAATGAAAATATAAATAGAAAATACAAAAGAGATATAAAAAAACAGAATTGTCTAAAGGCAGGCCCAGCTTCCCCTTCCCTCCGCCTGCGCTCCGCCGTCCGTCGCGCTGCAGGAAAGGATAAGGACGCCCCGCCGACGCCCTTGCTACCCTATCCACTCCTCCCCCTCCCCAGAGACCTCTCTCTCTTCTCCCTCGCGCGGACCCGAACCCCTAGCCACCCAGGTTCCGTCGATCGCCGCCGTACCGAACCTTCCCGTGCTCGTCCGAGCAGGCGACCGAAACCACCGTGCTCCCCTGCCTCTACTCGTCAAAGGAATCAGCGTGGAGCGCCTGCAATCGGCCGTCCCGATCCGTTCTTCCTCGTCACCGACGTCGTTCGCCATCGCCATTACCTCCGTTCCCAAGCTCCCCCGTCCTTGTCGATGTCACTCACGCGTCAAGGGTGAGCTCACGGTCCTCTAGGACATCTCCAATCCTCCCATCTCTCTCTGGTTCGAGCTCGCGCCGATAGCCTCCCATTGCCGCCGTCGGCCGTCGTGCACACGGACGGAGCCCCACCGTGTTCTTGGATCCATGAGGTAGACCTTAGCATCTCGGCGTGGTTCCTGGGGTTTGTCCCTCTGCTCAACAACCGCCGCAGCCGCGAGCGCCTCTGTCCGCCGCCGCTCTTCCTCTCCCCTCCTTGCTTGCCGCCTGCCGCATCTCCCCTCTTCGCTTCGCCGGTTCCCACCTCCGAGCGTCACCCGCACCCTCCCCATCGAACTCCCCTGCATCCACCCCCTCCGCCAGGCCGTCGACCCACCCCGCCAGCTCCCTATAGTTGCCCCGTGCCGGCGAGCCCGCGGCCTCCCTCCGCTCTGGCCGTCCGCCTCGCCTCTGCTTCTGTCTACCTCTCCCGTCGCCACTCGATGAGCTCGCTGGGCCGAGCGTCGCGCCCTTGCCTCGCCCTCCGGCCGCTCGTCCTCAGCGCCCCAACCTCCACCGCCGGGGCCCTCCCCACACCTCCTTCTGCGACGCCTGGCCGCCACCGGGGCCGACGGCGCCGCCTCCGCACTTCCCCGACGCCAAGCCCGAGCCCGACCACGGCCTCGCCACGCCAACCTTGCGCCCTCGCCAACTGCGAGTCCACGGCTCCGGCCGTGCCGTGCGCCCCCGTCGGTCTTGCCCTCCAGCGCCATCGCCCGGCTCGCCCTCTGCGAGGTCGACCCGACACCGCCTATGGTCGCCGCTGCGCCCGCGTCGTCTGTCCTCCGTCGGCCTCCTCCCTGGTACCCGCCGCAGCGACCTTCGGCCACCGTCGTGTGGAGACATAGAGGGAGGGGAAGGATGCGGGGAAGGATGCGGGGAAGGATGCGGGGAAGAGAGGGTCGGGGGCGGCGGACCTCGAGCTCCGAAGCGGCGGCGGCGAGACGGCGGGTCGGGGGCGGCGGACCTCGAGCTCCGAAGCGGCGGCGGCGAGACGGCGGGTCGGGGGCGGCGAGACGGAGGACCTCGATCGATCTGGCTCAGTGGGGGGAAGAAAGGAAGGGGAAGGTGAAATAAATACACACACCCCCTTTAACACCGGTTCGTGGCTGGAACCGGTGTTAAAGGGGGGGGCGTTTCCCGCGCGCATTTATTACCCCCCACTTTAACACCGGTTCGTGGCAGGAACCGGTGTTAAAGGGGGGGAATTCGTTTGCGCGCGTATTTATTACCCCCCCCCCTTTAACACCGGTTCCAGCCACGAACCGGTGTTAAAGGGGGGGTGTGGGTGCGCGCGGGAAACGAAATAAATGCCCCCCCCCTTTAACACCGGTTCCTGTCTGGAACCGGTGTTAAAGGGTGGGCATTTATTTCATGCATTAAAGGGGCTTTTTTAATTCAAAAAATATGATATGAATTTAGAAAATTCATATCTTTTTCATTTCAACTCAGAAAAATATGAATAATATATCATAATTTTCAGAAAAATAATATCTATCCATTCATGTAAATAATTTTATATTTACTTTACATGAAATTTTTTAAAATAATTAAAACACTTATTTCATGCATTAAAGGGGCTTTTTTAATTCAAAAAATATGATATGAATTTAGAAAATTCATATCTTTTTCATTTCAACTCTGAAAAATATGAATAATATATCATAATTTTCAGAAAAATAATATCTATCCATTCATGTAAATCATTTTATATTTACTTTACATGAAATTTTTTAAAATAATTAAAACACTTATTTCATGCATTAAAGGGGCTTTTTTAATTCAAAAAATATGAAAATTCATATCTTTTTCATTTCAACTCAGAAAAATATGAATAATATATCATAATTTTCAGAAAAATAATATCTATCCATTCATGTAAATCATTTTATATTTACTTTACATGAAATTTTTTAAAATAATTAAAACACTTATTTCATGCATTAAAGGGGCTTTTTTAATTCAAAAAATATGATATGAATTTAGAAAATTCATATCTTTTTCATTTCAACTCAGAAAAATATGAATAATATATGCCTTGATTCTAGCCATAACATTGGTCATTTGACCCGAATGAGATAGGTCATTTTGAGACAGTTACATAAAGCCGAACTGGAACTGAAAATTAAGATAAATAAAAGAACTAAAAATTAAGATACATAAAAGAACTGAAAATTAAGATACATGGATTAAGTAACAATCGGCCGAACTGGAACTGAAAATTAAGATACATAAAAGAACTGAAAATTAAGATACATGGCCAGATTAAGTAACAATCGGTTGAACTTGTTTCGGAATGTTGGAGTGATTCAGTCATGCTCCTGCCTAAACCTGTAATACTCGCCACTGTAATCGTCGTACTCGCCGCCGCCGTGATCGCTGTCGTCGTCGGGGTCGCCGTAATTGAACCTCTGGAGAGTACGCGTGGGCTGGACTTGAGGGTAGCGCGTGGGCTGGACTTGAGGGTAGCGCAGACGGGGGTTAGAGTCGGCGGCAGTGTCATAGGCCATGACGCTCTGGAGAGTCCGACCGCGCCACCATAGCCGACGGCCGGCCTCGTTGAAGTTAGGAGGAGGTGGGCCGTCCTCCTCGTGCCTGGCGAGCGCCCTCTCATGCCGATCCACGAAGAAGGCTTCCCAAGTAGGGAAATAGTCGGGATGCCATCTGGGATTCCTCCGCTGCTCCGGCGTGAGCTTGAAGTAGTAGTGGTTCGTGATGGCCATCCGGCGCGCCACACCTAGAGGGACAGGAGGAACCGGCACGCCTCCGACGCTCAGCATCCAGCCGACGGGGACACAGTAGCTCGGCGGGAAGGGGTAGTTCGAGGCGCAAAGCGCCTCCGCCTCCCTGGGGGTTAGTGCTACGGTGGAAGCCATGGGAAAGAGTGATGAGGTTGCAGATATGAGTCTAGAGATGTGCAATGACAATGGAGGCCAACCCCCTACATATATATATAGTGAACTAGCGGGAAGAACTGGAGGGAAGAACTGGCGGGAAGAAAAATGGCGGGAAGAAAAATGGCGGGAAGAACTGGCGGGAAGAAAAATGGCGGGAAGAAAAATGGCGGGAAAAAATGGCGGGATGAACCTTTAGTCCCGGTTAGAGACACCAACCGGGACTAAAGATGAACCTTTAGTCCCGGTTGGAGACACCAACCGGGACAAAACACGAGTCAGCACTAATAATAGGGGTGAGTGCATGTCGACATTATGTCGTGCGGCGTGTACCTTGTCCCGGATAGTGTCACCAACCGGGACTAAAGATGAACCTTTAGTCCCGGTTGGAGACACCAACCGGGACTAATAATAGGGGTGAGTGTCGACATTATATTGTAAGTGTCAACACTATGTCGAGCTGCTTGTACTATAAATAGGCATCCTTGTGAGTCCAGTCCTCCAGCCAGTTTGAGGCAGGGACACCACTACGGCCAGTTTCAGGGAGATGCCGACGGAGCCCAGTCCTCCGGCATCTCCGAGAAACTGGTCATAGAGGCACTCCCTAATATGTGAAATTAGTTAGCTCCCTGGTGTATTGATCTAGTTAGAGAAGTTACAAAGCTGCAAGATGGTTTTCGAGAGCAGGGACACCACTGCGGCCAGTTTCAGGGAGATGCCGACGGATCCCAGTCCTCCGGCATCTCCTAGAAACTGGTCATAGAGGCACTCCCTAATATGTGAAATTAGTTAGCTCCGAGGCGTATTGTTCGGATTTTTTTTGAATTTATTATGCCCATTTTGAATTATCTGAATTTCTAACTATGGTCGAAAAGGTTTGAGATGTACCGGTTGAGAGATAGTACATGTAAGGTGGTCTAGTATTTTAGGAAAATGGGACGGTAGCATTCTGAAACGGCATTTTGGTGGTTACTTCACAAAAAGACCCGTTTTTTGCGCTCGGAAAATGGAAAAGGTCTTTTCCGTGCGACAAAAAGGAAAACTTCCTCCTGCAACATTGTTCTCCATACCAATGTCCACACACATGCATAATATGGGCACAACATCACAAACTATGCCGTGATCCAGCACATAACATCGGTGATTTGGATCGAAAGCCATGAAACCTCGAACATGATAGGTCATTTTGTGAAGGTTTTTTCGAAACATGATCAATATACCAAGTCTGGTATTTTTCCTTTCAACTATGTAACAAAATATGACACCAGCGAAGGATTTTCATTGTTCGGATTTTTTTTGAATTTATTATGCCCGTTTTGAATTATCTGAATTTCTAACTATGGTCGAACCGGTGTGCATGAAGATAGGGGACGAGCATCGTTAGAACTTGCATTGGATCTCTGAAGAAACCACATATTGCGAGTCTAAAAATGATTTTTTCAAAAAATCACGGGCGATAGATCATGTACCTGTAGTACAAACCGGACCCACTTCCTACCGATTCGGCAGACATTTGTCCTTTTTACCCGGGATGGACGAAAAGGTTTGAGATGTACCGGTTGGGAGATAGTACATGTAAGGTGGCCTAGTATTTTAGGAAAATGGGACGGTAGCATTCTGAAACGGCATTTTGGTGGTTACTTCACAAAAAGACCCGTTTTTTGCGCTCGGAAAATGGAAAAGGTCTTTTCCGTGCGACAAAAAGGAAAACTTCCTCCTGCAACATTGTTCTCCATACCAATGTCCACACAAATGCATAATATGGGCACAACATCACAAGCTATGCCGTGATCCAGCACATAACATCGGTCATTTGGACCGAAAGCCATGAAACCTCGAACATGATAGGTCATTTTGTGAAGGTTTTTTTGAAACATGATCAATATACCAAGTCTGGTATTTTTCCTTTCAACTATGTAACAAAATATGACACCACGCGAAGGATTTTCATTGTTCGGATTTTTTTGAATTTATTATGCCCGTTTTGAATTATCTGAATTTCTAACTATGGTCGAACCGGTGTGCATGAAGATAGGGGACGAGCATCGTTAGAACTTGCATTGGACCTCTGAAGAAACCACGTATTGCGAGTATAAAAATGAATTTTTTCAAAAAATCACGGGCGATAGATCATGTACCTGTAGTACAAACCGGACCCACTTCCTACCGATTCGGCAGACATTTGTCCTTTTTACCCGGGATGGACGAAAAGGTTTGAGATGTACCGGTTGGGAGATAGTACATGTAAGGTGGTCTAGTATTTTAGGAAAATGGGACGGTAGCATTCTGAAACGGCATTTTGGTGGTTACTTCACAAAAAGACCCGTTTTTTGCGCTCGGAAAATGGAAAAGGTCTTTTCCGTGCGACAAAAAGGAAAACTTCCTCCTGCAACATTGTTCTCCATACCAATGTCCACACACATGCATAATATGGGCACAACATCACAAACTATGCCGTGATCCAGCACATAACATCGGTCATTTGGACCGAAAGCCATGAAACCTCGAACATGATAGGTCATTTTGTGAAGGTTTTTTCGAAACACCCTCTTGCTAGGCTCCAAAATGTGAAAGAATGGAAGAGTGGGGTGTGTGTGTGGGCTGGGGTGGTGTCTTATATAGCCCCCCCCTTTAACACCGGTGTTAAAGGGGGGGCTTTCGCGGGTCAAATGACCAATGTTATGACCAATGTTAATACAAAATATGCGGCATTAAAATATGAGTTGATCTAATAAAAATCATTTTTTAGATGCTTAATATTTCTTATGTTCAAAGTTTTAGGATTTAACAATTTATTTTTGTTTGAATTGAATAATCAAAATTTATATGTAAGTGCTTTAGTTATTTTGAAAATTTTCATGTAAAGTAAATATAAAATGATTTACATGAATGGATAGAAATTATTTTTATGAAAATTATGATATATTATTCATATTTTTCTGAGTTGAAATGAAAAAGATATGAATTTTCTAAATTCATATCATATTTTTTGAATTAAAAATGCCCCTTTAATGCATGAAATAAATGCCCCACCTTTAACACCGGTTCCAGACAGGAACCGGTGTTAAAGGGTGGGGCATTTATTTCGTTTCCCGCGCGCACCACCCAGCCCCCCTTTAACACCGGTTCCAGCCACAAACCGGTGTTAAAGGGGGGCTCCTTTAATGCCGCAGGGGCCACGCTGGTATGGCCCCCCCTTTAACGGGTATTAAAGCCCCTTTTCGGGATCAACAAAAGACCTCGTTTCCACTAGTGAATCGCCCTCTCCGCGCGGCAATGTCGCCGGGAAGAGCTCCGGTCAGGCCCGGAGAAGCGGTGGAGGAGAGCAGTAAGAGGAGGCTTCGGGAGAGACCGAAAGGAAGAAAGAAAAGTTGAGATACGTAGCTCAAGGCTATGCGTCGTAAAGTTGAGCAAGTTCAATGAATGGGTCACTCTAGCGACACTTTTTTTTATAATTCTTGTTTTTTTTGTGCATTCATATGGCCGCTAGAGCAATATATTGCTGCAGAGGCTGGGTATAATTGGTATCTTCTGATATTAATATATGTTTCGTTCCAAAAAACATGCCGTAAAGCTAAGCATAACTTTAACTCGCAGGTACATCTTTACCATCCAAATATTTTTTCTTTCGTTTTCTTCTACTCAAGTATCTTCGAAGGTTAGTATTGTTGGTGTAAGTTTAGGTATTAGCGTGAAAGATATTTCTATATACTCAAAAGTCTTTAAGTGGTTGGAATTTGACCGGCTTACAGTTATTCAACTTTGACCGTTTTAGTTACCACCTACACCTACTCAGATGATGAGGAAGTGAATTACAAAGTAGATGGTCCACTTCTCTCTCATTTAGTGGGTGAGGTATCGGAGGTTGGAACAGTAGATAAGGATAAGACAATTTCTTTGTATGAACTAAAAGCTTCTAGGATGAAATCTAAATAAATTACTGGTAAAAAAGGGTCTTAAATATAGGAAACAGGATAGAGTTTCAAAATATAAAGTTGTTTCACAATGAATGGAATCTGTACAACTTTATATGCTTAAATATGTATGGGAAAGACCGGCTGCTGGCTCTACCCCAATTCAAAGGTGGAACAACAAAATGCGTGCTCACGCAAATACCTTGGTGGATTGGCATGACATACAACCGATATTCATAAAAATATAATTGCAAATTTTGTCTATTATTGACGACCTTAAAGCTTTAGCAGAAATTCAACCACTATCTATCCATCAAATTGAGCTCAAGAGGGAAACAATGTTGGAGATATGCCCTAGAGGCAATAATAAATATAGTTATTATTATATCTTGGTGTTTATGATAAATGTTTACATTCATGCTATAATAGTATTAACAAGGAAACATTGATACTTGTGTGATTTGTAAACTTAATTTGAAGTCCCTAGTATAGCCTCTATACTTCACTAGCTTGTTGGTTGATTAATGATTGTGGTTTCCCTATCAAGAACATTGAGATGTTATCAACAACAAGATCATATCGTTATGAGAATGATATGGTGGACATACTCCTATAGATAAGCGTAGCATAAAGATCAAGTCATTTCAATAGTTCAATTGCTATATGCTTTCTGATACATAGTAACCTAATTCCTTCGACCATGAGATCATGCATATCACTTTTACCGGATGGATGCTTTGATGACACTACTAGGAAAACAGCTATAGGTAATCAGCACATCCGTGGCTCACATGGTTGAAGTGCCCCACGGCTAAAAAAGGCGTGGCTCACCTGTGGGCAGTGCCCTACTAGTAACTAGAACAACCGTGGCGCACATGACTATAGTGCGCCACAAATGTGTGTGGGCCAGGGCCCTGTTGGCCGCACGCCAAACATCTGTAGCGCACTATAGTCATGTGCGCCACGGTTGTTAGTGTCATCCGTGGCGCACATGGTGGGCTGCGCTACGCCTAAGCGCACGCCCCTCTCTGCTGTGAACCATCCACAAGCATCTGTGGCGCACATGGCATAGTGCGCCACAGAAGTTTGTACTCTCTGTGGCGCACTATGGCATGTGCGCCACAGATGTAGTGGCATGCACCAACTCCACACCCCCCTCCCCCCGTGGATCGCCTTTTTAGGGTTTGCAAAAAATAAACAAAAATGATAAACACTTCAAAAAATTAAATCCTTTCATATTTAGGTAGGTAATGTGGTATAGCTTCTAGTAAAATTAACAAAAATGAGTTTCGACTTTATTTGCAAAAAAAAGTTATGCCACGGTAAAAAGGCCGTAACTTTTGCATACGATATCGAAAAAAATCGTATAATATACCAAAATGACGAGAACGAGATTTCACATCTGCTCGCAACCACCTACGGTCGTTTAGCGATTTTTTAGATTTTCAAAATTCGAAAAGAGTAAAAAGTTACGGTCAAAAAACCGTTTTTTCCTGCAGAAAAAAAAATACAGGGCGACTTATCCGTAGCGCACCTACACCTAGTGCGCCACGGATAAGCTTGGGCGGGATTCAAATTTGAATCCCCACCCCGCCCTCCTCCTCCCTTTCCCCTTTTCCCTCTTCCTCTCCCTTTCCCTTTCCACTTTTCCCTTCCCCTTTTCCCTCTTCCTCTTCCTTTCCCTTTCCCTTCTCCTTCTTCCTTCTTCCTTCTTCCTTCTTCCTTCTCCCTTCTCCTCCTTCCCCTTCTCCTCTTCTTGCAGTGATGGCACGACGTCGACCTCCTTCTCCTCCTCCTCGCAGTGAAAACGGGCGACGGCGGTGCAACGGCGGCCTCCTTCTCCTCCTCCTCGCGACGGCGGTGCAACGGCTGTCTCCTCCTCTTCCTCCTCTGCCTCCTGTTCTTCTCCTCCTCTTCCTCCTCTGCCTCCTCTTCTTCTCTTCCTCCTCTTCTCCTCCTCCTCCTCTTCTTCTCCTCCTCTGCCTCATATTCTTCTTCTCCTCCTCTTCCTCCCATTCTCCTCTTCCTCCTCCTTGCAGTTCCGACGATGACACCGACGCGCGACCGCACTGACGGCGATGGCGACCTGCACCGACGCGCGACCGCACTGACGACGAGATCCAGATCTGCTGCTTTTTTTTTTGAATTTTGAAATTTACATCCGTGGCGCATAGCACCTAGTGCGCCACGGTTATCGTTTCATACGCGTGGCGCACCTGCCCAAACTTCTGTGGCGCACTGGCATGTGCGCCACGCCTGTCTCTAAACTTCTGTGGCGCACTAGGCCGTGCGCCACAGAAGTTTAAACTTCTGTAGCGCAAGGCACGTGGCGCACTGCTAGTGCGCCACAGATGATGTTTCATGGTGCGCCACTAAAGGCCATTTTCCTAGTAGTGTGACATGAAACACCACACCGTAACTGGGTGGCTATAAAGGTGGCATTGAGTGTTCGGAAAGTATTGGTTGAGACACATGGATCAAGAGTGGGATTTGTCCATCCATATGACGGATAGATATACTCTGGGCCCTCTCGGTGGAATGTCATCCAATTAGCTTGCAAGCATGTGACTGGCTCACAAGGGATCACATATCACGGGAACGAGAAAAGAGTACTTATCGGTAACGAGGTTGAACTAGGTATGCAGAGATACCGACGATCAAAACCTCGGATAAGTAAACTATCGTGAGACAAAGGGAAATTGGTATCGTATGTAAGTGGTTCATTCGATCGCAAAGTAATCGTAGAAATATGTGGGAGCCATATGAATTTCCAGATTCCTCTATTGGTTATTGTTCGGAGAAGTGTCTCGATCATGTCCGCATAATTCACGAACCGTAGGGAGACACACTTAAGGATTCGACGTTGTTTGAGTAGTTATGGTATTATGAGAAAGAGACCGAATGTTGTTCGGAGTCTCGGATGGGATCCGGGATATCACGAGGTGATCCGGAATGGTCCGGAGAATAAGATTCATATAAGGAAAGTCCTGTTTCGGAGTTCGGGAATGATTCCGGTGTTTTCATCAGGAATGTTCTAGAAGGTTCCGGAATGTCCGGCACTCCGGAGGGGAAGGGGTACATGAATGTGTCATTACATATTGGAATGATTGCATCATGTACTAAGTGTTCTCGCGGTTCCAAATAAAGGATTAAATTGAATCCTAAATTGAAAAGTCAAATAGCAAGTTTGAAAAGTCAAACGGCTAAAATTGGAAAGAGGGAAAGAGGAAGGAGAGGGAAACCGAGTTGGGGAGGGAGACCCTCCTCCAACCGGCGGCGCCTCCACCAGGCCGAGTTGGGGAGGGACTCCCCTCCCTCCCCTGGCGCGCCGGCCCCCTCCACCTATAAAAGGAGGGGCAGGGCCCCCTCCTCTAGACACACAAGTTCCTGTCCTCTAATCTCCGGTTTAGAGCCGTTTTGGATTAGAGCTTCTAATTGACCTAGCCTTCGGTTTAGAGCCTTCTAATTGGTGTGTCTAATCCCTAGACCACTAATAGCCCTCTCATACTCCACCATACTCGCTCCGGCTTAAGGCGAAGCCCTGCGGGATCTCCCCTCTACTTCCAGTACCACGCCGTTGTGCTGCCGGAATCGCGAGGAGAGTGCTACAACCTCCGCTGCCTGCTGGAACAAGGGAGAGGAAGGTCTTCGTCGAGTACCGAACGTGTGACCGACTGTGGGAGCGCTGCCGGAACGCAGCGCCGGAAGGATCGTCTACGCGATCTTGAGATCGGGAAGAGTACGACTACATCACCCACGAGAATCCGCTCTCGTTAAACACTTTGGAATCTTCGAGGGTAAGTTATTCCATTGACTCGTTGCTACAATCTAGTAGATAGATCTTGGCTTGTTTGTTTGTATGCGATAGAAATTTTTTGTTTTCCATGCTACGAAACCCTACAGTGGTATCAGAGCTGTGTCTATATGTAGATCTGTTGCACGAGTAGAACACAATGGTCATTGTGGGCGTTGATGCTTTTATTGTTGATTGCTTCTTGTGTACTTTGCATCTTGCGGTATGTTGGGATGAAGCGGCCCGGGCTAACCTTACATGACATCGTTCATGAGACTTGCTCCACGCTTGACATGCAACTTGTATTGCATAAGTGGCTTTGCGGGTGCCTGTTTCTCCTAGCATAGTTAAGATCCAATTTACAACGGGTGATTAACAATACTAGTATCAATGTTGTGGTTCATGTTCGTAAGTTAGAACGACACTTATTGAAAGCCCCAAACCGCGTAAAATATGCAAAGAAAGTAGAGGCGTCTAACTTTGTTTTGCAGGGGTGTGCAGTGATGTGATATGGCCATGATTGTGATTATATTTGATGTATGCAATGTTCCTTATTGTAAGTTGGCAACCGGCAGGAGCCATATGGTTGTCTTTAATTTATGTTAAGACCCGCGTGTCTATTCAAAGTAGTTGTAATAGTTGAAGCCGGTGGACGACAACCATGGAGAGGCGTCATTGACCTTGATGCAATGCCGGTGATGATGGAGATCATGTTCGTGGTTGAAGATAGAGATCGGAAGCACGAACAAGAAAGGCCATATCATATCACATATATATTGAATTGCATGTGATGTTAATCCTTTAGCATCTTGTATTGCTTAGTAGACGACGGTAGAATTATAAGATGATCCCTCATGCACATGAATTTCAAGTCATAAAGTGTTCACCCTTAGTTAGCACCGTTGCTAAAGCTTGTTGTTTCGAAGCACCACGTGATGATCGGGTGTGTTAGATTCCGCAAGTGTATACAACGTGAGCAAGCCAGATTTGCTCATGCGGAAACTAAGGTTTGATCTTGACGAGCCTAGCATGTACAGACATGGTCTCGGAACACGGATCACCGAAAGGTAAAGCATGAATCATATAGTAGATATGATGAACATGACGATTGTTCGCCATTGAAACTATATCAACTCTCGTGATGATCGGTGTTGATATGGTGGATTTGGTTCGTGTGATCACTAAAACAATGTGAGGGATATTGTTTTGAGTGGGAGTTCACCTAGATTAACTTTATTAACTAATTTGAACTCAATTTGTCATAAACTTAGTCTAAACTATTGCAAATATGTTGTAGATCAATGGCAGCCCCTACCATCAATTTTAATGCGTTCCTAGAGAAAGAAAAGTTGAAAAACAATGGAAGCAACTTCGCGGATTTGTTCCGCAATTTGAGGATTGTCCTCACAGCTGGTAATTTGACCTATGTGCTGGATGCACCGCTGGGTGACCCACCTGCAGATGATGCTCCCGATGAAGTAAAGAATGTTTACCTCGCTCGGAAGAATCAGTACTCCATAGTTCAGTGTGCTATCTTGTATGGTTTGGAATCGGAGCTTCAGAAAAGGTTTGAGGATTCAGACCCATATGATATTGTCGAGGATCTCAAATTGATTTTTGAGACTCATGCGGCAATTGAAAGCTATGAGGCTTCTGAAAAGTTCTTTAACTGCAAGATGGAAGAGGGCAGCTCCGTCAGTGAGCATGTGCTTAAGATGTCTGGGCACGCAAACAAACTTCAAATCTTGGGTATAGTGATTCCTAATGCTTTGGGGATTTACCGTGTCCTCCAATCACTACCACCAAGTTACAAGAACTTTGTGATGAACTACAACATGCAGAACATGAACAAGACGTTGCCAGAACTCTTTGCCATGTTGAAATCTGCAGAAGTGGAGATCAAGAAAGAGCACCAAGTGTTGTTGGTCAATAAGACCACCAAATTCAAGAAAGGCAAGTCTAAGCAGAAGGGACACTTCAAGAAGGGTGGTAAGAAAGTTACCGCGCCGACGAAGAAGACCAAGGCTGGACCTAAGCCTGATACGGAGTGCTTTTACTGCAAGGGAGAAGGTCACTGGAAGCGGAATTGCCCAAAGTACTTGGAGGATTTGAAGAACGGCAACATCAAGAAGAAAGGTATATCTGATATACATGTTATTGATGTGTATCTCACTAGTACTCGTAGTAGTGCCTGGGTATTTGATACTGGTTCGGTTGCTCATATTTGTAACTCGAAATAGGTGCTGCAAAATAAACGGAAGCTAGCGAAGAACGAGGTGACGATGCGCGTGGTAAATGGATCAAAAGTTGATGTGATCGCGGTCGGCACGCTACCCCTTCATCTACCATCGGGATTAGTTTCATACTTAAATAATTGTTATTTGGTGCTTGCGTTGAGCATGAACATTATATCGGGATCTTGTTTATTGCGAGACGGTTACTTATTTAAGTCCGAGAATAATGGTTGTTCGATTTATATGAGTAATATGTTTTATGCACATGCACCTTTGATAGATGGTCTATTCTTATTGAATCTCGATAGTGGAAATACACATATCAACAACATTGAGGCTAAACGTTTGAAATCAAGCGATAATTCGACCTATATGTGGCACTGTCGTCTTGGTCACATTGGAGTGAAACGTATGAAGAAACTCCACTCCGATGGACTACTTGAATCACTTGATTTTGAATCACTTGAAAGATGCGAAGCATGTCTGATGGGAAAAATGACTAAGACTCCATTTTCTGGTATGATGGAGCGAGCTACGGACTTATTGGAAATCATACATACCGATGTGTGTGGTCCAATGAGTGTAGCATCGCGCGATGGTTATCGTTATGTTCTTACCTTCACGGATGACTTGAGTAGATATGGGTATATCTATTTCATGAAACATAAGTCCGAAACTTTCGAGAAGTTTAAGGAGTTTCAAAGTGAGGTAGAGAATCAACGTAAAAAGAAGATTAAATTTCTACGTTCTGATCGTGGAGGTGAATATCTAAGTTACGAGTTTGGCGAGCATTTGAAGAAATGCGGAATACTTTCACAATTGACACCGCCGGGAACACCACAGCGTAATGGTGTGTCCGAACGTCGTAATCGAACTCTCTTAGATATGGTTCGTTCTATGATGTCACTTACAGATTTACCGCTATCATTTTGGGGTTATGCATTAGAAACAGCCGCATTCACTTTAAATAGGGCACCATCTAAATCCGTTGAAACGACACCGTATGAATTATGGTTTGGGAAGAAACCTAAATTGTCGTTCCTTAAAGTTTGGGGATGCGAAGCCTATGTAAAGAAGTTACAGCCGGACAAGCTAGAACCCAAAGCGGAAAAATGCGTCTTCATAGGATACCCGAAGGAAACTATTGGGTATACCTTCTATCATAGATCCGAAGGCAAAATCTTCTTTGCCAAGAATGGATCCTTTCTAGATAAGGAATTTCTCTCGAAAGAAGTGACTGGAAGGAAAGTAGAACTCGACGAGGTTGTCGAACCTTCTCTCGAAATTGCGAGTAGCGCAGCACCGGAAGAAGTTCCTGTGGTGCCTACACCAATTAGAGAGGGAGCTAATGATGGTGATCATGAAACTTTGGTTGAAGTTTCTACAGAGCCTCGGAGGTCAATGAGAACTCGTACCACTCCAGATTGGTATGATTCCGTTATGAATGTCATGTTGGTGGACAACACCGATGACCCCGAGACATATGAGGAAGCGATGATGAGCCCAGATTCCAATAAATGGCAAGAAGCCATGAAATCCGAGATTGGATCTATGTACGAAAACCAAGTATGGACTTTGGTGGACTTACCGGATGGCCGGAAGGCTGTCGAGAACAAATGGATTTTCAAGAAGAAAACAGATGCTGATGGTAATGTTACTGTCTATAAAGCTCGACTTGTCGCAAAAGGGTTTCGACAAATTCAAGGAGTTGACTACGATGAGACTTTCTCACCAGTAGCGAAGCTAAAGTCTGTGAGGATTATGTTAGCAATCGCTGCATATTATGATTATGAGATATGGCAGATGGATGTCAAAACAGCATTCCTCAATGGAGACATTGATGAAGAGTTGTATATGATGCAACCCAAAGGTTTTGTCGATCCTAAAGATGCTAACAAGGTATGCAAACTTCAACGATCCATCTATGGATTGAAGCAAGCATCCCGAAGTTGGAATCAACGTTTTGATAAGGTAATCAAAAGTTTTGGTTTTATACAAACTTATGGTGAAGCTTGTATTTACAAGAAAGTGAGTGGGAGCTCTGTAGCATTCCTAATACTATATGTGGATGACATATTGTTGATTGGGAATGATGTAGACCTTCTTAATAGTGTCAAAGAATATTTGAATAATAGTTTTTCAATGAAGGATCTTGGCGAAGCAGCTTACATATTAGGCATAAAGATTTACAGAGATAGATCAAAACGCCAAATATCATTGTCACAGAGTACATATTTGGACAAAGTTCTAAAGAGGTTTGGAATGGAAGAAAGCAAGAAAGGGTTCTTGCCCATGTTGCCCAATATGACCTTGAGTAAAACTCAAAGTCCGACATCGGCAGAAGATAGAGAAAGGATGAGTAAGACTCCCTATGCCTCAGCCATAGGATCTCTAATGTATGCCATGCTATGTACTAGACCCGACATTGCATATCTGTTAGTTTGACTAGCAGATATCAAAGTGATCCAGGATCATTGGACAGCGGTCAAAAACATCCTTAAGTACTTGAGAAGAACTAAGGATATGGTTCTTTCTTATGGAGGTGATGAACAGCTCGTTGTTAACGGTTACACCGATGCTAGTTGGAACACCGATCCGGATGATTCTAAATCACAATCCGGATACGTATTTATTTTGAATGGTGCAGCAGTTAGCTGGAGGAGTGCAAAGCAAAGCGTTGTGGCGAGATCTTCAACTAAATCAGAATACATGGCTGCTTCGGAGGCTTCACAAGAAGCGATATGGATGAAAGAGTTCATTACAGAGCTGGGTGTGGTTCCTAGTGCGATGGACCCAATGTCTATCTACTGTGATAACATGGGCGCCATAGCCAATGCGCAAGAACCAAGGTCACACAAGAAGCTGAAGCACATCAAGGATGGGGATATAAAGATTTGCAAAGTACACACATATATGAATGTGGCGGATCCGTTGACTAAACTTCTCCCTAGGGAAAACATGACCAACACCAAACTGCCATGGGTGTTCGGTATATTACCATGTAATCTAGATTAGATGACTCTAGTGCAAGTGGGAGACTGTTGGAGATATGCCCTAGAGGCAATAATAAATATAGTTATTATTATATCTTTGTGTTTATGATAAATGTTTACATTCATGCTATAATAGTATTAACAAGGAAACATTGATACTTGTGTGATTTGTAAACTTAATTTGAAGTCCCTAGTATAGCCTCTATACTTCACTAGCTTGTTGGTTGATTAATGATTGTGGTTTCCCTATCATGAACATTGAGATGTTATCAACAACAAGATCATATCGTTAGGAGAATGATATGGTGGACATACTCCTATAGATAAGCGTAGCATAAAGATCAAGTCATTTCAATAGTTCAATTGCTATATGCTTTCTGATACATAGTAACCTAATTCCTTCGACCATGAGATCATGCATATCACTTTTACCGGATGGATGCTTTGATGACATCAAACACCACACCGTAACTGGGTGGCTATAAAGGTGGCATTGAGTGTTCGGAAAGTATTGGTTGAGACACATGGATCAAGAGTGGGATTTGTCCATCCATATGACGGATAGATATACTCTGGGCCCTCACGGTGGAATGTCATCCATTTAGCTTGCAAGCATGTGACTGGCTCACAAGGGATCACATATCACGGGAACGAGAAAAGAGTACTTATCGGTAACGAGGTTGAACTAGGTATGCAGAGATACCGACGATCAAAACCTCGGATAAGTAAACTATCGTGAGACAAAGGGAAATTGGTATCGTATGTAAGTGGTTCATTCGATCGCAAAGTAATCGTAGAAATATGTGGGAGCCATATGAATTTCCAGATTCCTCTATTGGTTATTGTTCGGAGAAGTGTCTCGATCATGTCCGCATAATTCACGAACCGTAGGGAGACACACTTAAGGATTCGACGTTGTTTGAGTAGTTATGGTATTATGAGAAAGAGACCGAATGTTGTTCGGAGTCTCGGATGGGATCCGGGATATCACGAGGTGATCCGGAATGGTCCGGAGAATAAGATTCATATAAGGAAAGTCCCGTTTCGGAGTTCGGGAATGATTCCGGTGTTTTCATCAGGAATGTTCTAGAAGGTTCCGGAATGTCCGGCACTCCGGAGGGGAAGGGGTACATGAATGTGTCATTACATATTGGAATGATTGCATCATGTACTAAGTGTTCTCGCGGTTCCAAATAAAGGATTAAATTGAATCCTAAATTGAAAAGTCAAATAGCAAGTTTGAAAAGTCAAACGGCTAAAATTGGAAAGAGGGAAAGAGGAAGGAGAGGGAAACCGAGTTGGGGAGGGAGACCCTCATCCAACCGGCGGCGCCTCCACCAGGCCGAGTTGGGGAGGGACTCCCCTCCCTCCCCTGGCGCGCCGGCCCCCTCCACCTATAAAAGGAGGGGCAGGGCCCCCTCCTCTAGACACACAAGTTCCTGTCCTCTAATCTCCGGATTAGAGCCGTTTTGGTTTAGAGCTTCTAATTGACCTAGCCTTTGGTTTAGAGCCTTCTAATTGGTGTGTCTAATCCCTAGACCACTAATAGCCCTCTCATACTCCACCATACTCGCTCCGTCTTAAGGCGAAGCCCTGCGGGATCTCCCCTCTACTTCCAGTACCACGCCGTTGTGCTGCCGGAAACGCGAGGAGAGTGCTACAACCTCCGCTGCCTGCTGGAACAAGGGAGAGGAAGGTCTTCGTCGAGTACCGAACGTGTGACCGACTGCGGGAGCGCTGCCGGAACGCAGCGCCGGAAGGATCGTCTACGCGATCTTGAGATCGGGAAGAGTACGACTACATCACCCACGAGAATCCGCTCTCGTTAAACACTTTGGAATCTTCGAGGGTAAGTTATTCCATTGACTCGTTGCTACAATCTAGTAGATAGATCTTGGCTTGTTTGTTTTTACGCGATAGAAAATTTTTGTTTTCCATGCTACGAAACCCTACAAACAAATGCAGAGAGAGCTTGACTTCTACGCGAGGAGGAGCTTAAATGGTATTAGCACTCCAAAGCCCAATTTATTTTTGAAGGGATTCGAATACAAGATACATGCATAGTGTTGCTAATGGCAATCAAAGGAAGAAACTTATTTGCTCACTAATAAAATAAGATGGAACGATTGCGGAACATGAGCAACTAAAGTTGTATACTAAAAATTATTATAAAGGTTTGTTCGGATCTATGGAAGAAGGCAAATTTTCCTTGGATGAGTCCTGAATAGACGACGTAACCTAAGTTTTCGATGAGGAGAACAACTTACTAAATGCTCCGTATTTGAATAGGAAGTTGAAAAGTATGGTTTCCAAATGGAAGACAACAAAGCACCCAGTCTAAGTGGTCTCCCTACGGAGTTTTATCAAAAAAATTAGAATGCCATTAAGTCAGATCTTCTATATATGTTCATTTTTATGCATTTTTGGGTAACTAGAATTGATTCGTCCTAATTTTTGTGAGATTATTTTATTATCTAAGGTTAATGAAGTAGAAAGGATAGAGAAATATAGGGATATCTGTATTTTTAATGTTAGTTTTAAAATTTTCACGAAAGTTGCAACAATCAAACTAAACTTTGTGGTTGATCATGTGGTCCGTTCTTCACATACTTCTTTTATGCAAGGTCATAAGATCACTACAAGGAATCTGGCTATATATGACCCTCCATTTTCGTCACAAAATCGTCATAATAGTCTATTTATGACGATTCTATGACGATTTTGAGATTGTCGAAAGCTGGGCGTCGCAAATGAACTATAACGACGTTTTTGGTAAAATCGTCATAATCGTCTAGCCAGGCCAGCTCAGATCCTACGTGGCAACATTGTGACGAAATAAAATCGTCGTAGTGTGAATTCAGCCCAATCCAGTTCAGTCACTTATATGGTGCAAGCCCAATAATTCAGCCTTTACCTTTGTACGATCCTTTTTTTATAATTTTCAGCCTTTTTATTCACAGTATTATTTGGGCCATGGCCTTTATACAATCCTTTTATTATTTGGAACTACCATTTTCTTTTCAGATTTCAGCCTTTTTTGTTATTCAATTTCCAACAAAATATCCTTCCGATCCAACACTAAGAATGGGTCATGGCCTTGTTACAGCATTTGATACAGAACATTGCAGATTCAGTCACCGAGTCATGCTCAATATTACTAAAAATATTCTTATCACAACATACAAAATGAACCAAACTTTGGAATGGCGATACTATGTGCACTTATTTACATCAAAATAAAATTCAGTTCACAAAATAGAGTTGCACAGGGCGCTTCTTCCATCTAAGCTTCAATGATATCATCCAGAACCTGCTGTCTTGATCATCTCAATAAAGGCCTCCCTATTAGCCTATGAAATTATTCACAAAAATAAAAAGGAGTAAGAAAGCATTCAAAAAAAGGTTTCGTTTATGTTCAGCCTAAATTGACAAATACTATCTAGAATACATTCACGACCTATGTGCTCACAAGAATTTAGCAATACCGAATCTTTCACCAGAACGGGCAATTGTCCATTGAACATTTCATTGATATTTAATAGCATTTGATGTTCACAAGGAACAGTTGATCTAACCAATCACAACTACGAAGAGCCATCCATTTTTGTCACACAACTAGCAGTTGGCAAAAGTAGAGAATGTCTCGAGGAATGGAGAGCCGAACTTACAATGGGAGAGACAGGAAGGTGGAGCCACTGAGGACTGATTCTTGTGTGACGGTTCAGATTGTTCCCTCGGTGTCGGCGAGACGTAGGCAATCCTGTTGTCCCAACACTGCCAACTACGGTAACAACACTTCAGCTTGAGATACATCTGCATTTGAGCAACATAACACATATAGTGAGCTTGAGATGTATCTACATTCAAATCTGGACCTAGACTGGAGTATGTCAATTCTTGTAAAGACAATATATGAACCAAGATAATGCACTGGAACAAACTAAGTTCATCATGAAGGCGGAGGCAAGAGGCACATGTTACTCCCAAGAATAATTGCAACTTCCAAAACCATAATCAAACCACAAGCTATTGCTATTCATTTTCTATTCACTTGAGCTAAATATCATATCGCAGCAAACAACAACAATTAAACACTGATAGAGCATAAAAAAATCATGTCCTAACAACATAACAGTTGTTTACTAGCTAACAGAAGTATTAGTAACACGTGATGGAGGAGGTAAGAGGCCACTTGTGGATGTACCACTGAATGGCGAAGACATACCATGTTTCCGAACTAGCTGAGCAATTTAAAAGTGTGTGTCAGCCCAGTTCAACATGAAAAGTGAAAAACTAAGCGCGAACATGAGAAGAACTGTGTCTACTTTCTGTAACGGTGAACCAAAGTATTTTACACAACAACCCTTGCCTAGAACATATCACACGTGACTAGATATAACATCAGGTACTACCAGCAGCTGAGGCAGAACAATAAAGCCATACTGCCTTTCCCTGTCTAGAATAGAGCACAGACGCAACACAACGGTAGGTATTACCAGGAACCAGTTGGATCAGGGCTAGGTCAACAAAGGGAGATCCTAACAACGAGTGATTAGTATTCCCTAGCAGATTCCCAATCCGAACAAGCCCTATTGCTGTAAACCTCAACTAATCGAGCAAGTTGAAAATTACCTGAGGGTCACAAGCGGCCAGATCATCGGCCAGAGACCAGTGGATGTGCCAAGCAACGGCCGGTCCGGCTCCTCCTATATGCGCAGCTGCACCGCCTTGGGAAGGAGAGGAAGGCGATGAGCTCCTCGTCTGTGCTGCCAATCTGCCATATTCTGTAGAAAACGTTTAAGTCAAGAAGAGTATAGATCTGCAAGTACAAAATTAATTACTTAGTGAATCTTCTATTTTTCTATACTATTAATGCTCAGAATTCTAATATGTAGCAAGAATAGAAATATGTAGCAGCAAATGCAAACAAGAGGCACCTATCCCGATCAGACCTGCCTAGCCCCTGAGCGTAGCCTCATCCTGATCAGATCCCCTTCTCCAGTTTCTTCTCCCAGGGAAAAGAACCCAAAAATTACATGTAGCACCCCGGATAAAAACCATTATTAGAAAATGTCTGTTATTTTATTTTTGCATCATCATGACACCATCATGCATCTTTTAACCTAAAAACTATTTCTCCAAAAACCTATTTATTTTCTATTTACCTCCCTCTTTATTTCAACTGCAAAATCCGGTCTATCCAAATATTTTGTTTTGTCTAAATAATTATAAAAATATTTTTACAACTAAATATATAATAAAAACTATTTTTACGGGGAGGCAGCCCGGTCGGCCAGGCCCAAAGGCCCAGCCAACAGGCCACCTACAACCCACTAGACCAAACCCTAACCCTAGGACACCTCTCTCCTCCATCCATCTGTCGCCGCCGCACTCAGCGCTCCACATCCCCTGTGCTACAGTGCGCCTGCGCACACCACACCTCCTCTCTATGCCCCACACCTCCAGGCACGCACGCTTCCTAGTCGCTTCCCACCTACCCCGACCGCCCGGCCCCACTTTCGCGTGTCCCCACCTCCTTAGCGTCTACCCGGACTCGGTCTTCCTCGATCCCGCGTGACCCCCACCCCGCTCGACTCCTCCTCGGTCGCAGAGACGCTGCCGCCGTCTGGCTCTCCTTCCGACGCCGTCACCTCACCCTCTCCTGGGGCTCCCCGCCTCCCCTGCGTCCCCCCCTCGACCTCGTCGCCTTGGCCACATCTCGCCGCCCCGCACGGGACACCCGGCGCCCCTCCCTCTGCTCCAGCCGCTGCATCGCCGCCCTTCTCTCCTGTCTAGCCGGAGCCCGCCTCGGCCGCGCGACCCTGCGCCCTTCCGTGGCTTCCCTGCATCGCGCCTGCGTCGTCCCCTTCTCCTCTCCGTCGCCACCAGAGCGACGTCAGCAGCCACGCGCGCCTCCTCCATCGACCTCCGTTGGTCCTCCTCTGACCCGCCATGGCGCCATTGGCCTCACCTCACCACCGTCCGCACGAGCCGCGTCTCCCTCTGCGCGAGCGCTCGAGTGTGCCGTTGCATCCTCCTGTGGCCCCGCTTCCGCGACCTCCGTCTGAGCTCCTCCCTGATGTAAATGGATGTGGCATCTACTCCTGTTCCACACCCGTCGGCGTGGTGCCTTAGTGTTTGACCACCAGAAGAGCCCCATCTCAAGAACATATGGGTACATCAATGATGTTGGGCTTCGGGTATTTTGTTCCTTTAAGTGCAGGTTGCCCTGCTGCTAATCTTTGTTTCCTTGTGACCTTCTCATTCCAAGTCTTTTTTTCTGTGTGCATGTCTATGTGATCGCCTCGCGGATTAGATGGAACCATGGTATTCCAAGTTCTCCTTCTCGAAACGGCAAGTTCGACAACATGGACCCGAAGAATTCCCGGACACCAAGATCGCCACATGGCACCCGTTCCCTTGGAACGTCAGGCTCTTCCACATGGACGTCGGAACCCGAAGGCGATGGAACCGAAGACCCCGGATCCGAAAGACCGGACCCGAACCCCTCTGAGCCTCTCCGAGATCTTCGACCGCCATGTGTGACCCCAAACCGAGGCCCCTATTTTTATAATAAAATGATGTTATCACCTGTTGCATATGAATCGAGCATGCTCGCATATATATTGTGGGTGTTTGGGGTATTTTGTCAACTCATCTAATAATTAAATATGGAGGCCATATGTGGGCAAATCTAGTTTTATATTGGCCCCATTTAAATTTGTGTAGCGAACCGGTGCTATCTTTTGCCTTGTTAATGCAACATTTAAATTGGGGGTATCTAAACAACATGAACTTAATAATTAATTGTCGGGAACCCAGTTCCACTTAATATTGCCTAATTGCATCGCATCTTTGTCATGCCATACATCATACATGCATCATGCTCGATCTTTTGCCATAGAATTAAATAGTGCATCCGGTGTTTCTTCTAGTGCTTTGCTTGTTCACGGATTAGGCCGATGAGTTGATGCGAGTGTCGCCCCGATCTTCGGATGAACCTTCGGCAATGTTTTCAGGCGAGCATTCTCCCCCTTTCTACCTATCTTATTTTTATAGTCTTTATTTCCTCCTGTTGATCTATTGCTATCTGTGATGCGATGCTCTAGTTTTCGTACCCGTGATATCCCTTGAAGCCATTAAATTGCCTTGGACACATTCTATTACCTGTTATTTGGTAAATAGTCAGCCTTGCGAGTCGTAGTTGCTTGCGCAGGTGTTGCGTCGCGCCGTCGATGTTCCACAGTTGTTGGAGTAATGACTTATGTTTAATGTTGGAGATGATTATAACTTTAATTACCGTTTAATAACTAAAATTGAAGTAGGTAAATAATGTAGAGGCACAGGTGGGTAATAGATGTTATTTGGTTTTTAACCGTCCACTTGTGTCCCATAGGACCCCGAGTACTTGATACATGTTCTTTGAATATTCGCACTATCCGCATGTGGGACCATGAATCCCCCTAGCCAGAGCTTGATTCATATTTATTTCTTGGGGCCACAAAGTAGTTTGGGGCTTTATTACTATCATGTACTTATGCCATGCTTTACTGCTTTATTTACGATTGCGCGTGGAGCGCCTGTACTGTTTAGTTAAGTGGAATGTTTCCGCGGTATCGACAAGCCAAGTCACACTTTCGGGTTCCTAGTCGTTTACAGCCATTGACACAAACATCTGGGTCCGTTTCGGAGCCGGCCAACTTCGTCACGGGTAGCTTGTGGGGTGGCCCCCTGAAATTTATATGAATCTTGCAATTGCTCTGTCGTGATGCCTCGCTAGGTTTTTATTGGTTTTTCTCGAGGTTGATCGTGCGTGTGTTGCTATTTGTGCCTCCCTGCAGGGTAAAACTTTCTGAAAGCCGTGTCCGCGGTTATGGACGACTTTGAGCACAGTATTTTGATCATAGACAACTATAACTAAAGTAGTGCTATAAATTTGACTTTATAATGACTAGTAATCAGCCTCACTATAATGGAATGGCTAAATAAAAGTGCCAACAATTGCTGGTTTGGGTTGTCACCTGTTACCATTGTATCTGACTAGTAAGTATTGCAACTACAACGGAATGGCTAAATAAAAGTACCAACAACTCTGGGTTTTGGGATGCCTCATGCTATATGTATCTGACTAGTAAGTACTACAACTACAACGGAATGGTTAACTAAAACTGCCCACTGCTTATTATATCAGGATGACTCATGCTATCTATATTTGACTAGTAATTGCCGCAACTATAACGGAATGAATAAAAACTGCCAACTGAGTGAGTTCCTCGGTTGACTTGCTCGTTTGGTCTCGATGGGGAAACACCAGGATGGGGATGCTTAGTGATAGTTTCAGGTTGGATCCGAATAGGTCTTTCTTATCCCTATCTGATAGCCGCCAACTGTATTGAGTCTCTATAGGTTGTTTAGTGTCTGCTGCGCTGCCGCTTCAGTCCACCATACCTATGTAGGCGAGGACCGCCGAATTCTAGTCTTGCCGTGTACTGGCCTCAGTACTGACCGCCCTCTTTTTCCTTTGCCCTTTGTCGGTACCCCTTTTGTTTAAGCAGGTTTTGAGATCGACGTCGTTAGCAGGGTTACCCTTCCGGTTTGGCCTGGGAAGGGTTATGGACGCCATTGGTTATTCTTCAGGGCTCTTAGCCCCATTTGCATCTTGTTGTAGTTGGACGCTGTATCATTTTCAAGGTGATTTGGATCTTTGTACTGTATATCTGTATTCTTGACTCATGGAGTCGTTGTTGTATATATCTATTCTGTGGGTTCCATCGTGGACTATTGTGTAATGATATTAGTTCGTTTTCCACCCGCACGAAAGTGCCTCGTGGGCACATTTGAATCGTTTCTATGCGGGTTTGGCGGGAATCGCTGAAACTCGCATAGGGCCGATTCTGAGGGTGTTACATCACAGGAGAAATTTCCATCCAAACAAGAGGCACCTATCCAATCCCAGTTCATAGGTGAATAGCGGTTACATCTCCAGGATCTTAGGAGATACTATCCTATATAAGTGACATCTCACCAACAACCGTTCTGAGGCCCCTGTTCTGAAATCTTGGCTTGTTCAAAAGTAGTTTCCTTGTTTTTTTATCTTAATTTGTTACATTGTTTCATCAAAGAGATTTTTTATTGCATTACAAGTAGAGAAAACTAATTGAGAACAAAGTTACATGGTATGGATGGTGCTAAAAGGATGATATTATCCAAAACTGAACAAGGAAAAAGTTTTCTACCTATGTTCCATCTACAGTTGTTTAGGATGGTACAAAAAAAGTAAAAGCTTATACCTTGCGCAGGATGGTACATGTTTCAGGATGTTACCACAGAGACCGAAACCCCGTTTATATCAGTAACAAAGGAAAAAATCTTCTACTACTTTTGTTCCATCTATAGTTTCCCAGGATGGTGCTAAAAAATAGCAGGTTCTACCTTGCTGAGGATGGTACATGTTGAGGATGTAACAACAAAAGATCATATTACTGTCTTAGTTGCACCTCCTTAGAGAAGAAAATCTACTCACCATAAGGACACCGCAAACATATAAATTAGAAACTTGGAAAATATAACAACATTTGTAGATACAAAACTTATGCAGGGGCATTATATATTCCAAAAAGAATCAGTATTAAAATTGATATAGTAAAAAAATGCATCCCCATCATATATTACAGCAGACTATGGTGTTAGAAGATCCCACGGAAGTTATTTGATTACATCTAACAAATCACCACCATTATATTTAGAATCAAAACATGCCCCATACACAACAGAAAAAGATAACTAACAGGAAGTACGCTTGGTGATACACAACTCACCGTGCTCGTGCCAGAAAACAAGCATCTCTATGGAAAAACCTGAGAGTCGGTGCTAACCATGCTGAACCATACTAGTTCTATCTCAAACAGTGAGCTTACTTATGGCAAATCTGAGAGTAACATCTATGCCTACGTACAAGTTTTTAGTTGCAGTTGAGTACATGCTCCAGTAGCATAGTTTCAGATACCTGTAAGTATAACTGGTTCTAGAAAACAAAGTTCAAGTTTATTTATTTTTGCTTCTATGTAGAACTAGCAACATAGAGCCAGCAGGTTACATCTAGTATTGAGCTAGCAGGATACATTACAGGGGAAAATAAGCTGCATCAAGGAAAATTTGCATGAAGCAGAAAAAATAGGAAAAGTAACATTAGAAAAATTAGCTTCCATCTAGCAAGCTGCAACTAACAGTTTCCATCAGTAAATAGAAACTAGCTTTCATCTAGCAGGTGGAAAGATAGTTGCACATGGGCTCAGGAAACAGCAAAGAACTCACCAACGAGAGCGGCGTATGGGGTTTCCGCATATGTGGGGGTGGAGCCGGTGACGTCGACGAGGACCCGTGTGTGCTCGATCTCTAGGTCGCGCATGGCCTATAGGTGGTGCTCCTCCATCCGACCTGCTTCGGCACCGGCGGCAGGTCATGCTGCGAAGGAGACCCGTCCTCCTCTGTCTTGGGCTTGGCGGCTCGATGGTGCGGGACGCTGAACGGAATCGAGGGGGCTTGGCGCCGGGGTGCAGATCGATCTGCAGCTAGATCTCATCGAAGGTCGACGCGTTCCTTCGACCCTCGAAAGAACCACCCAATTGGTCACGGGGCACGAAGGAGTAGATCGAATCGAATAGCAGAGGGCATGAATTGGGCATGCGTTTACCTGGATCACAGCGCTTTGGAGCCATCACGCGAAGGGGAGCAGGGGACGTCTAGTTCGATTTCGAGAGGGATGGGGAGGCACCACAAAGGAATGTGTTTCGGGACATGGCCGAGAGTGGAGGAGACCTAGGGAGGGGGCGAGAATGGCGGAGAAGGGAGGAAGGGGCGTGGCTGGCGGCGGATCTAGCTCGGCGCATGCTAGGGTTCGGGCGCCGCTAGGGTTTCGGGAGAGGGCGATGCGGCTATGGGAGAGAATGGGGACTGCGGAGTTGGTGGGATGTGGTGAACTGGGCACATATAAGCCAATATTAACACATGGATAGGACATATAGTAAAAAACTGACACATAGACACGCCACATAGACGCAATTGCTGATGTGGCAAACAACTCATGTCAAGTTATGCTAATTTGGCTACAAGTAATACCATAGGCTGCTTCCATCAAATTATGACGATTTCATCTAAAGTAACTATGACGATTTTTAGCAAAATCGTCATAATTTTCCAGGGTATAGGCCCTCTTGAACTGCTTACTACCATCTCATGCAAAATCGTCATAACTCTATGACAATTTTGTTCACGATCACTATTAGAAGGTCATAGAATAACACATTCCTTGTAGTGGATCCTCGATGGAGTGGTTACCCTACATAAATTAGTCCATGAATTACATAGGAAAAATATGAATGGGGATATTTAAAAAATTATTTTGAGAAAGCCTATGGCAAGGTCTCAAATGGTCTTTCTTCCAACATACCCTCACAATGAAAGGCTTTTCAGCTGAGTGGTGGGTCCATAGTTTTGTGTCGGGAGGTAGTTTGGTCATTAAAGTCAATGACGATGTGGTAAATTACTTCCATACCAAAAAAGGACTAAAGCTTAACCCATTATCACCAATGTTATTCAATACAGTGGTTGATATGTTAGCTATCAAGATTGCACGCGCAAAGTTTGGTGTCCTCATTGAAGGTGTGATTTCTCATCTAGTTGATGGTGGCTTAACTATCCTTCAATATGTAGACGATACTATTCTTTTTATGGAACATGATATCCAAAAAAGAGAAAAATCTGAAATTGAACCTTTTAGCTTTTGAGCAACTTTCCGGGTCTAAAAAATAACTTCGATAAAATCGAATTGTTCTGCTTTGGTGAGGCAAAAGACAAGGTCAGCATGTATGCCGAATTATTTGGCTACGAGCAAGCCCAATTTCCTATTAGGTATTTGGGCATCCCAATACATTATCAGAGGCTAAAAAATTGTAACATCCTAGAGTTTTAGGATAGAAAAGAAGAGACCATAGGTGTGCGCATTTGCATTCTTGCATAAGAAAATCCGAGAAATTTTTATGCCAAACTAAAACCCTAAAGAGATCATGGTTTCTCTCGCTTCGATGAATTAGATTTTAGATCGTCTTGGCGAGTGCCATAGATTTAGACATGATCTCTAGATATTTTATCTATTTTTGGTAAATGAAATCATGCTGGTATTTAAAATTTGAATTTAAAATTTCAAATAGTTGAAACTTATAAAAGGATGGTATTTAGAATATTTAATACAACTAGAATTAATAAGATTTGGAATTTAGGATAAACAGTAAGACTATTCAATAAAGGAATTAAAAATAATAAAATAAGTACAATTGAATAAATATGTAAAGGAATGACTTTATTAAAAATAACCCAAATATACATAGTCTTTACAATATCCAAAAGGGAATAATATGAAATACAAAAAAAATTATTAACAAATGCATAACTGTTTATAAAAATATTACAAATATAAATTGAAGAAATGCTTTATTCCCACAATACATAATATATATTGTTCTTTACAAATAAATGACAAAAATAAAGTACAAATGAGATAAAGGAAAAAATCCTAACTATTTTTCCTAAACTAATTATTCAATGTTATCATATTTTCTTGTATTATTTTGTACCTGCAAACAAACAAGGAACATAAAAGGAATAAAATAAAGGGTTAGTATTAGTAATGTTTCTCTCAGTTATAATAGTGAAATGCACTATTGAACACATCATCGAGCTAAAATGAACATCGGGCAAGTTTCACAAAATATATAGTATATGTTCTTTATATCATAAAGCGTCAGGGAAACATCATAGGCTAGAATGGGCAAGTTTCACTAGAGAGGGTTAGAAGTAAGCAAGCAAGGAAATTCACTTGAAATGATCCATATCAGCGCATCAAGAAAGCACACATCACACACAACACTACATGTGTGTGTTGTCATCACAGGGATGCTGCAAGAGAGGATATAAGTACCCAGCCATAGCAGCAGAGAGAGCTCTCTACTAAACACTCTTGACAACCAATAATAGCAAGAACAACACACAACTCATCACTACTTTTCCACCAGTCCACCACAAAAGTATCACAGGAACGAACCGTCGTATTCACCAACCCTTGTGACTTAGTGGTGGGGTAGTTTTTATGGAAATATACCATAGAGGCAATAAGAAATGTGTTATTATTCATATTTATATTTCATCATTAAGTTTATCACTATTTTCTATAATTGTATTAGTTCCGAATAATGTGTATTTGGATAAAACCCTAATACATCTGTGTGATGATAAACACCATATAAAGATATTTCTGGTCATGCCTCTGTGACGAATATGTATGTCAACGATAGTTTTTGAAGGGAATATGCCCGAGAGGCAATAATAAAGTGGTTATTATCATATTCCTTAATTATGATAAATGTTTATTTTATATGCTATAATTGTATTAATACAGAAACGTTAATACATGTGTGTTGAATAAACAAAAAGGAAGTTCCTAGTTATGCCTCTCTCATAAACTAGCTCGTTGATTAACAAGATGATCAAGGTTTCCTGATCATGGACATTGGATGTTGTTAATAACGAGGTCACAACATTAATGTAATAATGTGATGAACATTCATCCGAAGATAGCATTACGATCAAGGTCATTGTGTTTATATTTCTATAACATCATACACAGTAATCTTAGTCCTTAGACCATGAGATCATGTCAATCACTAACACCGTAAGAGTATCTTGATAACTCAAACGTCACACCGTAACAGGGTGATTATAAAGATGGGTTCAGTGCTACGAAGGTGTTATGTTGAGGCTCATGGATCAAGAGTGGAATTTGTCCATCCCGATGACGGAGAGATATACTTTGGGCTCTCTCGGTGATATCACATTGGTTAGCTTGCAAGCAAGTGATTTGATCACTAGAATGTTATATCACGGGAACGAGAAAAGAGTACATGTAGATCAAACTAGGTATGGGGATACCGATGATCGAATCTCGGACATGTAATATATCGTGAGACAAAGGGATTGAGTTACATGCATATAAGGTTCACACGATCATAGAAGTCATCGTTGAATATGTGGGAGTCAGTACGGATCTCCAGGTCCCGCTGCTGATTATTGATCGGAGAGGGGTCTCAATCATGTCTACATTATTCGCGAACCGTAGGGTGACACACTTAAGGGATACCGACACCATTCGGAGCAAATGATATGCCAGAGAAAGAAAAATAAAGCATAGGAATTTATTTCACTAGACACCGGAATTGTTTCGGTTGAAATTGCTGAAACTGGTTCTGCATGTGAAATGGAATACTAACAAGGTGTTTTATGTGAATGTTTGTTAATTAAAATAATTAACAAAATTCTTAATAAATAAATAAAAGAGTTTTATTTAAATGAGAGCTTGCATTAATTTTGGTGGAAAATTAATGCATGTGAGTGGAATTGCGAGTGGAGGTGTTTTGATGCGAGTGGAGCATCCACCACATGAATGAGGGAGAGGTGGGGGCACCCTCCATGGCCGGCGGCCATGCCCCCTTGGGCTGCCCCCTCCCCTATAAAAGGACCCCTTCCTCTTACTTGTCACTCACACCTCCTCGCGAAGGATTTCTCTCCCCCCTTTAGAATTTCCCTATGGTCTCGGATCAGCGAGATACATGTTTCCGGTGGCTTTTTACGGAAGGATTTGTTGCTTCCGCTGCTTCGCTGCTGCGAGGGCGCGGGGTTTGTCGGGGTACCCGGACGTGTGTGCAATCACGGATGCACCACTTCTTTGCGGTGCTGGATGTGATGGTGTTGGACTGGCTAGACCAGATGGACTTCATCACGATCTTGAGAACGGCAAGTGTTCGACTACATCATCCACGAGTACAACCTCGTTAACGCTATATGGTCTTCGAGGGTATGTATTCTATGGATGTATATCCACCCATTGCTTGTATCTAGTAGATAGATCTTGGTGCTTTATTCCCATCGTAGGAAAAAATTTGTTTTCTATGTTGTGAACCCTTAAGTGGTATCAGAGCCGGATCTATGCATAGATGCTTTGCACGGGTAGTACACATATGAGTATGTGGGCGACGATGATCATTTTATTGCTTCTTAGTTGTACTTTGGATATTGGTGGCATAGTGGGATGAAGCGGCCCGGACAAACTTTACATGTCCTCGCACATGAGACATGTTCCACGCTTTACATGCAACTAGTTTTGCATAAGTGGCTAGCGGGTGTTTGTCTCTCCTACTATAGTCAATATCTAATTTGCAACGAGTTGTCAACAATTTGGTTATCCTCGTTGTGGTTCATGTTCGTAGGTAAGAACGGTTCTATCTTCGAAAGCCCTAAGCCACGTAAAACTTGCAATGGATAAATTAGAGGCGTCTAGTTTAGATTGTTGCTGGGCTAGTGTTATGATATGCTGATGTTGTAAGTAGAAGTATAAGATGATACTTTTACAACACACATAACGTGTAGGTTCCATAGACCTTGGCCTTACACATAGAGGTATGATAGAGATCATACCACGGTGCACATTATGGAGATCATATGCGGGAACCATATCTTTTCACTTACAAACATTTTATTTTTGGTTGCATCTTATATTGCTTCTTTGGCATTTTATTAGCATAATAAGATGATCCCTCATTTAAATATCAAGATAAAAATGTGTTCTTCCTTAAGTATGCATCGACAATGTTTCGTCGCTTCAAGACATCACGTGATGATTGGCTGTACTTGAATCCACGAGCATATCTCGGGTGCAAGACAGTTACACACACAAATACTAATGTTCTTACTTGGCAAGCCTAGCATGTACAGACATGGCCTCGGAACACGGACCGAAAGGTTAAGCATGAGTCATATGTTTTGATATGATGACCATATGGATGCTCTCCTTTGAAGCTACACCGACTCACGTGATGATCAGACTTGGTGTAGTGGATTTGGTTCATATAATCACCAAAAGGGCACGAGGGATGTCGTTTTTGAGTGGGAGTTCATTTCTAATTTGGATTAGTAGAACTCAATTTATCATAAATTAAATCAAAGTGAATTTGCATAATTTGTTGTAGTCATTGGCATCCGTTCACCACTTTATGCTTTCTTGTAATTGAGATAATAGAATTATAGATTTCTGGATATATACTTTACTAACTGGTATCGTATTGTGTTGAGTGTCAATCTAAAGTTTAAAGTCCTATTGCAAACTTTCAGCAAAACTCTTTTTACTCCGTGAAGTTTAATAATTAGTATTAAATCGAGAGTAACAATTCAAGTGTTAGTATCTTAAGTATCATGTTTGCCTCCATGATTCTTGATTGTTTTAATAACAAGTTTATCTAGGAGCTAAAAGAATTGTTTCAGAAACCATCATGTATGGCAGATATAACGATATCTGAAATGTTTTGGTTGCAATATGATAGAGTATAATATACGTTCTCATATTGGATGAGAATTTACAAAGGTTAGAGATGCTAGACATCCTAATCATCCAAAAGGGTTTTGGAAAGTAACATTATACTCAAGATTCATCCTTATAAGCTACATTAGCTTGATCATGAAAGTCGTCATGATAAGGGTGAATAGAAGATGTATGTAAAGTGTTTACTACACTAAAAGATTACTAAAGAATGAATTTTGAAAGAATACCGATCATTTTGATGATGGTGATCTACTTCAAAGTGCAAGTCCAAAGGTATTATTATTTGAATATACACACTTTGGACTATGTGTCATGTATATGGCACCACTTTTAATGTTGATAGATTCTTTTAAAAGGAAAAGGAAATGCTGAAAGAGAATCTATAAAATATATTTGGCAGAAAAGAAAAGATTGGAAATATCAAATTTAGGTATGTATATAATATACATGTTATGGTTGTATTCTTTGCTTGTTAAACAATGTGGTTCTTGGGTATTGGATACCGAATTGGTTGGTATGAAATTTCATACAGAACGACGCAATTCATGAACCACAATGGCCTAAGTAACTAGAAAGAGAATATGTGATGATGCTCATCGAAAACAAACAAACCGTTGTTTGTATTTCTCGTTGACATCAAAGCTTAACTTCAAGATTTGTTTTAATAATTATTATTTAAATAAGGTATTATGAGAACAAAGGTTGTTCAAATAATTACCGTATTCCATATAAGATGGATGATTTACAAATCTAGTTGGAGAAATCACATCCATAAAGCCTAATGCTAAAATGTCGCAAGACAAATGATTGGAAGATCACTTATGAAGTGACATCGCCGTTTAAATTATATTGGAAAGAAAACATGAAGAAACTCCATTTTCATGGATTTTTGGAGTCTTTGATTTGATCAAGTGACGCTTGTGAGAATTTCCTCAGGATAATTAACACTTCGTTCAAAGGCCAAAGAAGAACGATCGACTAAATTATTGGAATTTATACATATCGATGTTTGTAGTCCATTATGTGTAGTCGTAAGCGATGGATTTCAACTTCATATGCTTTCTTCGGAAATTTGAGTGAATGTTCACTTAATGAGAAAGAAATATGAAATATTTGAAAACGTTCAAAGACTTTCAAGATGAAGTGAAAATCATTGTAACAAGAAAATAAATGGTTTATGATTTTATCATAAGGGATTTATTTGAGTTACAAGTGTAACAAGAAAATAAATGAATTATGATTTTATCATAAAGGTATTTATTTGAGTTGCAAGTTTAGCAAAACACCTAGATTTACATCTCCCGAAACACCATAGGATTATGGAGTGTTTGATATTTGTAATGAAACCTTGTTTGACATGGTTGGATCAAAGGTGTTCTTTATAAAACTGTCATTATGTTTTAAAAAGATTAAAGCTTTAGAGACTTCCGCTTTTACATTGAAAAGAGCTCCATCTTGATCCGTTGAAATGACACCATGGAAGTTATGGTTTGGCGTAAAACCCATATTGTCATTTCTTAAATTTTGGTATATTAAACATAAGTAAGATGTTTACAACCGAAGTCGGATAAGCATGTCTTTTGAAGGGAATATGCCCTAAGAGGCAATAATAAAGTGTTTATTATGTGTATTCCAAGTATATGATAGATGTTTATTTTGCATGCTACAATTGTATTAATACGGAAACGTTAATACATGTGTGTTTAATAAACAAACAGAAAGTTCCTAGGTATGCCTCTCTGATAAACTAGCTCGTTGATTAACAAGATGATCAAGGTTTCCTGATCATAGACATTGGATGTTGTTAATAACGGGATCACAACATTAGTGTAATGGTGTGATGAACATTCATCCGAAATATAGCATTACGATCAAAGTCATTGAGTTTATATTGCTATAACAACTTACGAAGTGATCCTAATCTTTAGACCATGAGATCATGTCAATCACTAACACCGGAAGAGTTTCTTGATAACATCAAACGTCACACCGTAACAGGGTGATTATAAAGATGGATTCAGAACTAATAAAGTGTTATGTTGAGGCCCATGGATCGAGAGTGGAATTTGTTCATCCCGATGACGGATAGATATACTCTGGGCCCTCTCGGTGATATCACATTGGTTAGCTTGCAAGCAAGTGATTTGATCACTAGAATGTTATATCACGGGAACGAGAAAAGAGTGCATGTTAGTAACGAGATCAAACTAGGTATGGAGATACCGATAATCGAATCTCGGACATGTAATATATCGCGGAAAAAAAGGGATTAAGATACTAGCGTAAAAGGTTCCGATGATCACAAGAAAGTCATCGTTTAATGTGTGGGAGTCAGTATGGGTCTCCAGATCCCGCTTCTGATTATTGATCCGAGAGGGGTATCGATCATGTCCGCATTATTTATGAACCGTAGGGTGACACACTTGTTTATGTTTCATGCTACTTATTATTATTGAGTTGGAATCTCTTCATAGCTTGCAATGACTATGAAGTAGACTTAGTTGCATAATCCTTATTATGAATTGTCTAAGTATCTACTCCTGTGCTGAGAATATTACCACATATGAAGCAAATGTGTTCGTGAAAGTTATTTTATCGCACTAAGTCACTACTAGGAAAACACCTATTCGTGGCGCACCTGAAAATGCCTTCCAACTCGCGCCTATTCGGCTCGCGCTACGGCTATTCGGGCCTATTCGGGCCGTGGCGCACTGCATGGTGCACCACGGTTGTGTCGAGATAGGCGTGGCGCACTACCAGGTGCGCCACGGCTAGGGGTACAGCGTGCGCCACGGATGTGTTTTTCAAAAAACAAAAAAAAATGCAAAAACACCCTCGTTTTGAATTGAAAAAGCAATCGGGTCCGTGCGCCGCCGTCGTGTCGCCTCGCCTCGCCGGAGCATGGTCGTGGCCACGACCTACCACCGCAGGGAGGTGCGGGAGGCCGTGCCCGTGGTAGTCCTTGCCGGCATCGAGGCAGTAGATGGTTGGAGAAGGGGAGGTATGACAAGAGGGAGGAAGAGAAGAAGAGAGGAGGAAGGTAGGTAGGTGAGGAGAAGGAGGCCACCGTCGCCTGTCATCGCTGGGAGCAGGAGGAGGCCGCCGTTGCCTGTCGTCGCTGCGAGGAGGAGGAGGCCGCCGTTGCCAGTCGTCGCTGCGAGGAGGACGAGGAGGAGGAGGTCGTCGTCGTTGCGAGGATGAGGAGAAGTCCGTCGTCATGCCACGGTCACTTCAAGGAGAGGAAGAGGCCGAAGCAAGGACGCCGGAGCAAGGTGGCCAGAGATAGGTGAAGGGGAAAAATGGGAAGGAGGAGAAGGAGAAGGAGAAGGAAGAAGGAGAAGGAAAAGGGGGAGGGAAAGTTGAGGGGTAGGTGGGCGGGGTGGTGATTCAAATTTGAATCCCGCCCAACCTTATCCGTGGCGCACTAGGTGGTGGTGCGCTAGGGGTAAGTTGCCCTCTATTTTTTTCTGCAGGAAAAAACTGTCTTTTGACCGTAACTTTTTACTCTTTTCGAATTTTGAAAATCTAAAAAATCGCTAAACGATCGGAGGTTGTTGCGAGCAGATGCGAAATCTCGTTCTCGTCATTTTGGAATATTATACGATTTTTTCCGATATCGTATGCAAAAAACTTGATCAACTTTAGATGGGAATACTTGGTGGAAAAATGGTTATGAAAACCTTGGAATGATGGATCATTCTATTGAAATGTTTTGGACATGTGTTTCCGAACACCTGATGATTTTGGTGATGAAAATGATGAGGCATGAGCCTTAGCCCTTTATAAAACTGATGGTTATCTGGATACGATACCATTCCAATTTTATCGTACAACCACAATACTCGAAGATTGGGTAGGGCTTGACTGAAAACTTATATACCTTAGTATTAGTTCCCTCATGGCCAAGGTCTGAGCCGAGGCTACCTTGTGAAGATTGTCCACCTGTGCAGTACCCAAGATGACAGTTGGTCATGGTTGGGAGGCCAAACTTACAGGAGAGGTGCTTATACTAGGGAGTGTAATTGAAAGGTTAGGATTGATTATCCGCATACTGAGTATGGTGAATTCAGGATTTGTTCCTGACGGATGTATCGAATGTTGTGGTGAAAGTGTACAATCTTTGCAGAGTGTCAAACTATTCGAATAGCCGCGTCCGCGGTGATGGACAGTTGGAGTGGCCATACTGTTCCCCCGTCAGATTTTTCCAAAATAACTTGTGAAATGATTGAGACTTTGACTTGACCACAACAGGGTTGCGATCTGAATTACAAGTTCCCACTTAGGTGCTATAAAACTTTCAACTAGCATTCGTTTATTCTAAACTTAGTAGAGATAAATCTGGCTTTTGCAAAACAACCCTAGATCCTAGTGACCTATTATCCAAAAACCCCTTTACCTGTTAGTATTAGTTTGCGAGTACTTGAAGAGTACTCATGCTTTGTCCCTGGCTATTCCCATGGCCAGACTATGAAGAGGAGTACCTGGAGGATGGACCCCAGGAAGGTTACGATAATTAGGATCATCTCCCATCGTCAACATTGCCTGTGACCCCGAAGATGGAGCTTCGCCTACGCTACCGTTATTATTACGTATTCGGCTGCTTGATGTTGTATTAAGAACTGGATCATGAGATCCCTATTTGTGTAAGAACTTATGTATCGTTTGTAATGGATGATGTACTATGTTATCAAATTCTGTTATGTCTCGCAAGAATGGTAATCCTGGGATTGCGATGTATGGCATAACAGGCATCTAGGATTAAAAATCCGGGTGTTGACATCTGTGCACTACATAGGGGCGTTCTCAAGCTCGTACCAGGAAGAAGGGGCCTCTTCGTCGCATTACAGAGGTGCACCTTCTTGGTCACCATGAGATTGAGCCCCACTTAGGCCAAAAGCCTAAGCTTGGGGGGGACGTATACCGACAGGACACTCATCTATATATCATGTTTCATCGGTTCTTTGTATATCCATGTTTCGCTTCCTTTTTGGTTTTTGTTTTTGCTTTCTGAAAACACTAAAAGACCACAAATATTTCCGTTGTTTCTCTTGGTTTGTTTCTTTCCCTTTCTAGTTTTGGTTTTCCTTAAGAAAAATACAAAAAGATTTTGCTTTGTTTTTTTTGCTTTATGTGCTTGCTTTAAAAAATTAAGAACACCAAAAATATTTGTTGTTCTTCTTTGGTTTTGTGAAGTTCTTTGCAGGGTTCGGCAGTCCTTAGTGGAGTTTGGTTTCATGTTATTATTCAAGACACACAAGTGAAGGGAAATAATGAAGATTAAGACAAATTGAGGTGTGGTAAGAGGCTGGTAATGAACTCTATTTGTTTTCATTTTTATACATATACTCATCATTGTGGGCATGCTTAGTCTGTTCATGTAAGGTGTATGTTATTTATGGATGCTTAGTTGTTCTTGTTTTCTTATTATTAGCTCCAGCTTGTTAATAGTTTGTAGGATGTCATGTGAATTTTGCTTGCATTATTTTATTCATAACTTGGTATGATATTGTGGTATCCTCCTCTGAATGTTCCATTTGAATCGACTTGGCACATGCTCACGCATGCATATGACTAAACAATAGTCAGTAAGTCTTGATGATTTATTTTGCCTCAGAGTTCTTGTATCGTTTAAATGCCATAATTAGTCATGTTTTCTTACAAGCATGATTATGACAGTTATTGCTCTCTCGTTTGTCGCTCCTCTCTATTGCTAGCCTTCACTTGCACTGAGTATGATCTCTACTCATGTTTCCAACTCCCCAAAACCAATATTGTCGAAGTGTCCACCATACCTACCTACTAGCATCATTTGTTATTCTGTGCATATTCAGTATGCCTTGTTTTCTTCCAAAACAAAATGTTTTCTTTTTATGAGAAAGTTAGTTAGTAAAGCTCTAACGAACTTGATGTCACACTTTATTTCTTGCACCTAATAATGTTGAACTATTCTGACCGTCCATGAAAGTTATATGCTTGCAAATTATAGGCTGGGAGTTAGCAGAACCGTGCTGTCACGGGGAACGCTTTCAACATTGCACACGTACTTTGTACCTAGTTGATATCATGCTCTTTTGTTTACGGTTATCGTTGGTGTGAAATAAAGGGGAGTTTGTAAGTTCATGCAGTTATATATATATATGTGTTAAATAAACGCCTGGGCCGCTAGCCTAAGCCATGCCTAATCATGGTGGAAACTTGCAGCATAACCATAATGAGCAATATGTGAAGCATCCTCAGTAAAAACCTATGCAAATAGCAAATAAAAAGATCGTTGAGATGCTCATTGTCTGCTTTCCTTGTCATTTTGATTATGGGATAGCTCCTGTATCATGTGCAAGGGGTACCATGTTGGTGGTTCTCTATGATACACATATATTTAAATGACAAGAACTTACCGTAACTAAAGTTGAGTAGCATGAGGAGCGGCCCTCGTATTCAAGGGACATGATATTTTCAGTTTATGGTCTATCAAGCATATAACTCATATTGGACCTCACTTTCACCATGAACCATTTAGAGATGCCTATGATAGGGGCAATGAGAGATCAAAGCTAATAAGTACCATACTTTCAATATTTGGAAGCCTTTCAAACCTTTCAAAACCTTTTCACTTCCTTGTTGAGTCATCACTTATTCTATGAGCACCTTCTTGAGAGCATAGTTGTCATTCTTAGTGTAATGTGCTTGTTTCAAAAACTTGGTTAATTATGTCATGACTTTGATGCTTGTATCTTTGATATCTTTACTTCTAGTCTTCACTTGAACTTTGGAGGTGCCTTGGCATTTATGTTTACTTCACCATCAAAGGAAAGCGAGATAACACTCTATCATACCTTTTGATGAGCATTGCAATGTTGATTATGTTTATGTTTCATGCTACTTATTATTATTGAGTTGGAATCTCTTCATAGCTTGCAATGACTATGAAGTAGACTTAGTTGCATACTCCTTATTATGAATTGTCTAAGTATCTACTCCTGTGCTGAGAATATTACCAAATATGAAGAAAATGTGTTCGTGAAAGTTCTTTTATCGCACTAAGCCACTACTAGGAAAACGCCTATCCGTGGCGCACCTGAAAAGGCCTTCCGTGGCGCACTAGTAGTGCGCCACGGGCCTCGCGCTACGGCTATCTCGTAGCCATGGCGCACTGCATGGTGCGCCACGGTTGTGTCGAGATAGGCGTGGCGCACTACCAGGTGCGCCACGGCTAGGGGTACAGCGTGCACCACGGATGTGTTTTTCAAAAAACAAAAAAAATGCAAAAAACACCCTCGTTTTGAATTGAAAAAGCAATCGGGTCCGTGTGCCGCCGTCGTGTCGCCTCGCCTCGTCGGAGCATGGTCGTGGCCACGACTTACCACCGCAGGGAGGTGCGGGAGGCCGTGCCCGTGGTAGTCCTTGCCGGCATCGAGGCAGTAGATGGTTGGAGAAGGGGAGGTATGACAAGAGGGATGAAGAGAAGAAGAGAGGGAGGAAGGGACGTAGGTGAGGAGAAGGAGGCCGCCGTCGCCTGTCGTCGCTGCGAGGAGGAGGAGGCCGCCGTCGCCTGTCGTTGCTGCGAGGAGGAGGAGGCCGCCGTCGCCAGTCGTCCCTGCGAGGAGGAGGAGGAGGAGGAGGTCATCGTCACTGCGAGGAGGAGAAGTCCGTCGTCGTGCCACCGTCACTTGAAGGAGAGGAAGAGGCCGAAGCAAGGACGTCGGAGAAAAGTGGCCAGAGATAGGTGAAGGGGAAAAATGGGAAGGAGGAGAAGGAGAAGGAGAAGGGAGAAGGAGAAGGAGAAGGAAAAGGGGGAGGGAAAGTTGAGGGGTAGGTGTGCGGGGTGGTGATTCAAATTTGAATCCCGCCCAAGATTATCCGTGGCGCACTAGGTGGTGGTGCGCTACGGGTAAGTTGCCCTCTATTTTTTTCTGCAGGAAAAAACTGTCTTTTGACCATAACTTTTTACTCTTTTCGAATTTTGAAAATCTAAAAAATCGCTAAACGACCGGAGGTTGTTGCGAGCAGATGCAAAATCTCGTTCTCGTCATTTTGGTATATTATACGATTTTTTTTGATATCGTAGCAAAAAACTTGATCAACTTTAGATAGGAATACTTGGTGGAAAAATGGTTATGAAAACCTTGGAATGATGGATCATTCTATTGAAATGTTTTGGACATGTGTTTCCGAACACCTGATGATTTTGGTGATGAAAATGATGAGGCATGAGCCTTAGTACTTTATAAAACAATGGTTGTTTGGATGCGATACCATTCCAATTTTATCGTACAACCACAATACCCGAAGATTGGGTAGGGCTTGACTGGAAACTTATATACCTTAGTATTAGTTCCCTCACGGCCAAGGTCTGAGCTAAGGCTACCTTGTGAAGATTGTCCAGCAGTGCAGTACCCAAGATGACAGTTGGTCATGGTTGGGAGGCCAAACTCACAGGAGAGGTGCTTATACTAGGGCGTGTAATTGAAAGGTTAGGATTGATTATCCGCATACTGAGTATGGTGAATTCAGGATTTGTTCCTGATGGATGTATCGAATATTGTGGTGAAAGTGTACAATCTCTGCAGAGTGTCAAACTATTCGAATAGTCGCGTTCGCGGTTATGGACAGTTGGAGTGGCCATACTGTTCCCCGTCAGATTTTTCCAAAATGACTTGTGAAATGATTGAGACTTTGACTTGACCACAAAAGGGTTGTGATCTGAATTACAAGTTCCCACTTAGGTGTTATAAAACTTTCAACTAGCATTCGTTTCTTCTAAACTTAGTAGAGATAAACCTGGCTTTTGCAAAACAACCCTAGAGCCTAGTGTCCTATTATCCAAAAACCCCTTTACCTGTTAGTATTAGTTTGCGAGTACTTGAAGAGTACTCATGGCTTTGTCCCTGGCTATTCCCATGGCCAGACTATGAAGAGGAGTACTCATGGCTTTTTCCCTGGCTATATAAAAAATCTCTAAACGACCGAAGGTTGTTGCGAGCAGATGCGAAATATCGTTCTCGTCATTTTGGAATATTATACGATTTTTTTCGATATCGTATGCAAAAGTTACGGCCTTTTTACCGTGGCATGACTTTTTTTGCAAATAAAGTCAAAACTCATGTTTGTTAATTTTACTAGAAGCTATACCACATTACCTACCTAAATATGAAAGGATTTAATTTTTTTAAGTGTTTATCATTTTCTTTTATTTTTTGCAAAGCCTAAAAAGGCGATCCACGGGGGGGGGGGGGGTGGAGTTGGTGCAGGATAGTTAGGCGTAGGCCACTAGGGCAAGGTGCCCTACTACTAAGTTTATACATCCGTGGCGCACATGCCATAGTGCGCCACGGATGTGTCTGGCCGTTTCACAGGAGAGAGGGGCATGCGCTTAGTCGTAGCGCACCCCCTCCATGTGCGCCACGGTTGACACTAACAACCGTAGCGCACCTACCCTATGTGCTCTACGGATGTCTGGCGTGCGGCCAACAGGGCCCTGGCCCACACATATCTGTGGCGCACTATGGTCATGTGCGCCACATTTGTTCTAGTTACTAGTAGGGCACTGCCCATAGGTGAGCCACGCCTATTTTAGCCGTGGGGCACTTCAACCATGTGAGCCACGGATGTGCTGATTACCTATAGCCATTTTCCTAGTAGTGAGTTTTCAACTGAATTGCTTGAGGACAAGCAATAAGCTAAGCTTGGGGGATTTGATACGTCCAAAAGGTATCTACTTTCCCGAACACTTTTGTTATTGTTTCTCCTCTAAACTTGTGTGATCTGGTTACAACAAACAAGAACTGACGCTATTTTCAGTAGAATTACCTTGGTGTCTAGTTTTTGTACAAAAAATCAACTATCAGGAAAAATCCTGAAAAAAATGCCAAAAATCCCATTTCACCAGAAGAGTCACGGAGCCAGAATACGAGACGGAGTGTGGCTCTAAGGGTCTCACACCCCCTGGGCTGGGCCTAGCCATGCCTGGAGGGGGTGTGGCCGCCTCAGGCACCCCCTCGGCCTACCTCTTCGTCTATAAGTTGCCTTCTGACCTAAAAACTCATGGGTTTTCGCCGTTTTTCCAAAAAGAGTTCTGCTGCGCCGCCACCACCAGAAACCGCGATTCGGAACCAGAAACTCCGTTCTGGCATCCTGCCAGGACGGGGAATTTGGAGAGGATCATCACCATCATCATCAACAACTCCTCTCCATCAACCATCCATGTTTCCCCATCCATGAGTGAGTAATCCCCCGCTGTAGGCTATGGGGATGGTAGGGATTGGATGAGTTCTATCATGTAATCGAATAAGATTATTAGGGCATGGTGCCTAGTATCTCTATTAGTGTTATTTGACTTTGTTGCAACTTGTTGTGCTTAATGCTTGTCACTAGGGCCCGAGTGCCATGATCTCAGATATGAACTTATTATTGATTCATGATGATAGTATTGTTTGTGATCTTATCTACAAGTTGTGTACACATATCATTGTCTGGATCCAAAGGCTGCGAAGTGACAGAATTTGGGACATGCAGAGGGGATGGCTATGATGTGAGGATCACATGTGTTCATGGAGTGTTAATGCTTTGCTCCGGTGCTCTATTAAAAGGAGTACCTTAATTGCCAGTAGATCCCTTGAGGCCTCGCTACAATAGGCTCGCAGGACAAACAATGTTGTGCAAGTTTTATTTGCAAGCACGTATGACTATATATGGAGCACATGCCTATGATTGTTTAGTACTTGGATGCTTTATCGTATTTATCTACAGTTGCCCTAGATCTTGAAGTTATATGAATAGAGAGAGAATGATGTAATGAGATGAAGAATGGACAAAAGCTCAATCTTGGGGATGCCACCATGGTGTCACCCCAAGAAATATCCAAGAGGTACAAGCGTTAAAGCTTGGGGATGCCTTGGGCATCCCCTTCTTCATCAATAAAAAGCTCAGGTCTGTCTTGACACTTCACTTTTATTGTTTCATGCATAGTGTGTTGTTCTTAGAGCGTCTTAGTTTTCGTTTGCTTTGTTTAGGTTGTCTAGTTTGCTTGAATAAAGTAGTTTGGACCCCCATTCTCGCTGTGTTGTTTTGCAAATAAGTTTGCTTGGTGTTGGAAATGAGTAGTAAGTTCTTGCTTGAATTGTAAAAGGAGCTTGACTTGACTGTGACTTAGACTTTAGCATGACATGCTAGGTGTTGTTTTAGCATTATGATTAGTGATTATTGCTGTAGCGTGTTTTGTTCCAAATAATTGGGATTGCTTAGTGTGCCTTGAAGAAATTATGCATTGTTTTAGCATACAAAAGCATAGTATTGTGGCATTCTCCTTTAATGCTTTGCTTGGGTTGACTTGGCACATGCTTACACCATGTTATGACTATGAAAAGTCACCATTAGCATCTATGATCATTTAGTCCTTTACTTGTAGTACCACTTTGATTAATATGCTTTGTTGCATTGCATGATTATGGCCATTATGCTCTCTTAGTTGTTTGCTCCCAGTGTTTTGGTAGCCTTCACTTGTATGAGTAAGTTCTACTCATGCTTCCAACTCCCAAGAAACCAAGTTATTCCAAAATGTCCACTATAAACTCCTATGCATGGTGTGTTACACCATTCCAAGTATATTCTTGTTTTCAACTATCTTCCAATTAAAAACTATTTTGTTATGTGAAAACTTAGTGATTAAAGCACTCACGAACTTGATGGCACATTTTATTCTTTGCCCCTAATAAACTTGAACCATTGAGACAACTTTTTTGTATATGCTTGCACTTATAAGTTGGGATTAGCAGAACCGTGCTGTCACGGGGAACGTTTTAAACATTGCACTTGTACTTTTGTACTCCATTGATATCATGCTCTTTTGTCTATGGATGTTACCGGTGTGAAATGAAGTGGGAACTTGTAAATCCATGAAGTTTGTATTCTGTGTTAGAGAAACGCCTAGGCAGCTATCCTAAGCCATGCCTAATCATGGTGGAAACTTACAACACCATAGTGATCTATCTATGAAGCATCCTCAATAAAAAGCTATGCATATGGTAAATAAAAAGATTGCTGAGATGTTCATTCTCTGCTTGCCTTGTCATTTTGGTTATGGGAAAGCTCCTGTACCATGTGCAAGGGGTACCCCGTTGGCGGTTCTCAATGATATGCAAATACTTTCAGTGACAAGAACTTTCCTGGGCCCTAAGTTGAGTATCCATGAGGTGTAGCCCTCATATTCAAGGGACTTGAGATTGCCAACTTATACTTCATCAAGCATATACTCCAGCTTTGCCACTTTAACCTTAACCACTTCAGGATGCTTATGATAGGGGCAATGAGGGCTGAAAGCTAACAAGTACCATAATTTTTGGAAGCTCTTTTTGAAACTTGTAATCCCTACTTCCTTTATAAAAAGGCCTTTCTTCCACCATTATTTGAGTCTCCAACTTCTACCTTTAGGTTGTCATTATGTGTGCAGTGTTCCAAAACTTATTAATTGATGCATATTGTGATATTACTTGTTCTTGTGCTACTTTTTTCTAGTCACCCTTGTGAACTTGGAAGGTGTCCTATGCATCTATATTGCTACTCTATGAGGGACAAGCTAATTGCCACTATGCTATGTTTTCTTTATGTGAAACAAACAAATGTTTTTCAATGCATGTTATTCAAGATCTTTGTTTGTAGCTTGCCATGTGGCATGCATAGTTACTATGTCCTACTGTTAGAACTCCATTCTTTCATGCACGTGTTTAGAGTTATTTGATTCCATCTTTCAATGCTTGAAAATGGTTGGATCTTTATTGTGAGGGTGCATGTTCACCTCAAAAAAATTATTCTTTTTATCACTTACCTACTCGAGGACGAGCAGGAGTTAAGCTTGGGGATGTTGATCCGTCAAAAACGTATCTATAATTTTTGATGCTCCATGCTTGTTTGGTATCTACTTTGTTTTACTTGTCTACACTTTGAGGTGATTTTTACATGTTTTCTGGTACTAACCTATTAACAAGTTACAACAGTGTCAGATGCCTATTTTCTGCTGTTTTTGGTTTTAGAAAAGTTAATAAGAAATATTCTCGGAATTGGATGGGACAAACGACAAAGTCAATTACTTTACGTGGGGAACAAGAATTACAGAGGAGAGACGAGGAGGCGTGCCAGGGAGGCAAAACCCCCCTAGGCGCGGGTGGGCCCTACCCCGCCCTGGGTAGGGCTTGCCCCCTCTAGGGGATGCCTCGGCCTCCCCCTTTTCCTATAAGAAGCCCCCGATCCAGAAACTCTCAGTACCCGATCAGAAATCTACGAAACCGTCTGTAGCCACCGTCACCATCGTCCCTAGATCGGGGGGGGGGGTTGAAGCTCTTCCCGGCACCCTGCCAGAGGGGAGATCATCCGGAGGCATTCTCTCCAGTATGATTCGTGATTAATTCCACCTTGGACTATGGGTCCATATAGTAGCTAGATGGTTGTATCTCCTCCTTTGTGCTTTCATGTATAGATCTTGTGAGCTCCGTTCATGATAAAGATCTAATCTATTTGTAATCATGCATGTTGTGTTTGCGGGAATCCGATGGATATTGAGATTATTATGTTGGTTTAATTAATGGTTTTAAATTTATGGTTCTATCATGTCTGTGTTGTTTGTGATCAAGCATGCTCTTCGTTGCTAGTGGTTATCTTAACCAAGTAGTTGCTAGTGACTCCAAGAGGGAGTATTTATGGTTGATAGCGGGTTCATGCCTCTAGTTTCCAAGGAAAGTGACAATAATATCTTCGGTTGTAGATATGTTGTTGCTACTAGGGAGAAAACAACGGTCTCTTGATCATGGAACGTGTGGACTGTTTACCTTATACACTCTGCTTAAAGCAGTTGTCTGTTGCTTGCAACTTAATACTAGAGGCGGTTCGGAGAGAAAATGACGCAAAACTACCACATTTGAGACACTCTTGTTAAAAATCTACCAACTTAGGGATTTTTAACACATAAAAACCACTTTTGGGGTAAGGGCGTGACAGAAAACTCTAATTCGGTGTGTTTAATCATTTAACAAACTTTCTGATAGGTGGGGACCGCTGTCAGTGCAGACGTGGCACAAGATTAACGTTTTAATTGGTTTTCTGACAGCTTGGGTCTACCAAACTGAAAGAGGAGAAAAAGAAAAGTCTCGCCATTCACCCATCCCACTGCGCTCGCCCATGCTCACCGGCGCCGCCTGTGCCCGTGTACTTCCATCACCGTGGACGCTGCTCCCGTGCCTGCAGCACGCGCCAGAGCTGGCCATGTCGCCGCTACCCGGGCACACGCACTCCTGCCGCCACGCTCGCCCCGCAGCACTCGTCGAATCTGGCCACGCCGTCGTTGCCTGCGCACGCGCACTCCTGCCTCCACGCTCGCTCCGCAGCACCCGTCGGAGCTGGCGGCGCCGCTGGTTTAGGCCGCGGTGTAGGATGGAGTAGCGCTAGCTCTGGCACGAGTGTGGCCAGCAGAAGCTCAGCGAGCTCCAGTGCAGGCACGGCTAAGCTCCACCACCTCCGGTATGACGACGACAGCAAGCTCCAGTCATCGAGCTCCGGCGAGTTCCAGCACGCGCCCCTACACCTCCTCCGCGCGGAACCCTGCATCTCCGGTCGCCGTGCTCGTGGGCACGGGAGAGCTCCGTCAGGTGAGATCTACCACGAGCCCGTGCACCTCCATGGCGCCGACGAGCGCGAGGACATGGGGTTCCGAAGCAGTCGCGGGCGAGCTTTGCCGGCGAGCACTGCTAGTGGCCGGAGCGGGCGCGGGCACGACCGAGCTCCGCTGTGCGCCCCTTCACCTCCGCGGCATCGGCGAGCGCAGGGACAGGAAGTTTTGAGGCAGTCGCGGGCGACCGCCGCCAGTGGCCGGAGCGGGCGCGACCAAGCTCCACCATGTGCCCCTACACCTCCGCCTTGCGTGCCCCTACACGTTTGGCTGCCACGTGCCCCTGCAACTCGACAGCGCCAACGATCGTGGTGATGGGGAGTTCCGAAGCATTCCCGGGCGATCGCCGCTAGGGCCTTCTGCGACGCCGGCGAGCATGGCCGTCCGCGGTCTACTCGGGCTCGCGCACCGATCGCCGGCGGCAGGAAGTGGATTCCTATGTGGGCGCGACGAGAGCAGGGTCAACAAAAAGAAATAAAGAAAAAGAAAAATTTATTTTGGTTATTTTATTAGCCACGTAGACATGTTAGGTAGACCCAGTCTGTCAGAAAACCAATTAAAACGTCAACCTTGTGCCATGTCTGCACTGACAGCGGCCCCCACCTGCTAGGAAGTTTGTTAAACGATTAAACACACCGAATTAGAGTTTTCTGTCACACCCTTACCCCAAAAATAGGTTTTTATGTGTAAAAAATCCCTAAGATGGTAGATTTTTAACAAGTGTGTCTCAAATGTGGTAGTTTTACGTCATTTTCTCTGGTTCGGATGATAACCTGAAGGTGGACTTCTAGTCATAGATGCAGTTGGATGGCGGTCTATGTATGTCGTTGTATTTCCCAATCAACCCCATAGGATCTTTTCTGTAATTGCATTGTTATGCCTTGCTTAGTTCCTGTCAATTGTCCTGTTGTAATTTGTTTACCCTTCATGACATGTTGTTTATCTAAGGAGATCACCTCTAGTGAACTATGGACCCTGGTCCAATCTTTACCATTGATACATCTTTCACAGTTACTTGTTTACTTGCTGCAAACCATTACCTTCCACACCATACGTTTAATCCTTTGTTACAGCAAACCAGAGTGAGCTTGACAACCTTACTGATTCGTTGGGGCAAAGTCTTGAGTTTGTGTTGTGCAGGTCTCCACGTTGTTTGCAACAACTGTGTGACGTTTCCTTCCTCATGGTTCGATAACCTTGAATTCAACTGAGGGAAAACTTGTCGCTTGATCATCACACACCCTGCACTTGGGGTTACCAACGAAGTGCCACGCCGAGCACCATCATAGTCCATCCATCTATCAAACCTAGCACTTCACCACCGGCGCTACTCCTTGTACGTGTGGATACCAGCAGAGGTGTTGTACAATCAGGACCGGGACGGTAGTGATCGGATGGGATCTCGAGGACTGCACTGCATTCAATTGATGCGCTTCATCAGTAGTCCACAACCACGCGTCTAGTGGTAGTCCTCGTGGCCTTCTACCTCAGCTAGATCTTGGGATCACCATGTTAGAGGAAAAAGTTTTGTTTTATCACTGTGTGGCCCAACAATGGTATCAGAGGAATAGCTTATGGTTTTAGGATCGAGATTGCACATATGTGATATGCGGTTGGCTGTAGATTGGATATATGTGTTGTTTTGGTGGTCGATCTATGAGATAGATCGGTTTTGTATGATGTTGATTAGATCAACTGTACTCGGGGAATGGTAGATCTTATTTCCGTGATCATACTGCTAAGGTTGTGGAACGACATACCCATACCAGTCGGTTTCCGCCATCGGGGTAGACTGTGACACGTAAATCTAGAAGCGGTGATCAAATATCCAATAGTTTGATCTAATCGGAATAATGGCCGGAATCCATGTTCGGAATGTAGATGAGATCTACGTTTTCGGAATCCACCTAATCGGGGACCGCCGGCTTCGCCCTGTCATAGCGCCTTAGATGTCGTTCCAAGTTTCACAACACTGGTAGATAGCGTACCTATGCATAACTTGTTTTTGCATGAAGTTGTAAATGGTATCACTACTAGGAAAATGCCTGTTTGTGGCGCACATGGAATGGCCATCCGTGGCGCACCTGCGGTGCGCCACAGGCCTTGCGCTACGGCTATCTCTCAGCCGTGGCGCACTGCCTAGTGCGCCACGGTTGTGTAGAGATAGACGTAGCGCACCTCCTAGTGCGCCACAGAAGTTTGGCGTGGTGCGCTACCCCTTGGATCTTCTGTGGCGCACTACCTAGTGCGCCACTAAACATCCATGGTGCGCTTTAGGTGTAGTGCGCCACAGAAGGTAGACCATGTGCGCCACAGATGTATTTTTTGTTTTTTTTTTAATTTCCAAGCCAGATTATATGCAATACAGATTATATACAATATTACAACAGATATACACACACAGATACAAGATATACAATTATATATATAAATACTCAATATGAAAAACAAGATTGAAACAAATACATATAGATAAGTCTCATACATGTATACATAGTCCAAGTTACATTGTTTTGATCATGTTACAAAGTAGTAGTTGGTGACATGCGAATACATGTGTCGATCGAACAAGTTAGAGCTCGGAAGCTCGCCTAGACATCTAAACTAGCTAGCTAGACACAAACGCAGGATAAATAACCAAAGAAGATAAGCATGATCACCGCCGCGACGAAGGTGTAGGTCTTCATCCGGTTCCTTGTCCTAACTACCGCTAGATAGCGCGTGTATCTAGCTTCCGCCTCCGCCATAGTGTTGTACCCTTTGTAGCTATTGCCGCTGAAACGGTGCACCTGTCTCCGGCAGTCTTCCCAATCATCGTAGACTCCGGGAACCCGGCCCTTGTACACGACGTACCACGTCATCTACAAGTTGACAATAATAACTAACCGGTGATTGAAAAAACATGTATAATTAAAGTCGCATATGAAGATACACTTATAGAAAGTACTCTTAAATCAAAAAGAGCAAACTCAAAAAGCATGCCTCATATATAACTAGGTTGTTGGACACAGCAATATGCTTATGACGGGACTGTTAGCCAAGTAGGATGCACAATTCCTGGACTTGTGCATATCACAAGGCTAACAATCCCGTCATAGCACATTCACATATATATTGTGCCACGACATTTCAATCATCGGCATATTCTCGAAAAAGACAAAAATAACTCGAAAAGCATGCCTCATATATAACTAGGTTGTTGGACACAGGAATATGCTTATGACGGGACTGTTAGCCAAGTAGGATGCACAATTCCTGAACTTGTGCATATCACAAGGCTAACAATCCCGTCATAACACATTCACATATATATTGTGCCACGACATTTCAATCATCGGCATATTCTCGAAAAAGAAAAAAATAACTCGAAAAGCATGCCTCATATATAACTAGCTAGGTCGTTGGACACAGGAATATGCTTATGACGGGACTGTTAGCCAAGTAGGATGCACAATTCCTGGACTTGTGCATATCACAAGGCTAACAATCCCGTCATAGCACATTCACATATATATTGTGCCACGACATTTCAATCATCGGCATATTCTCGAAAAAGACAAAAATAACTCGAAAAGCATGCCTCATATATAACTAGCTAGGTCGTTGGACACAGGAATATGCTTATGACGGGACTGTTAGCCAAGTAGGATGCACAATTCCTGAACTTGTGCATATCACAAGGCTAATAATCCCGTCATAGCACATTCACATATATATTGTGCCACGACATTTCAATCATCGGCATATTCTCGAAAAAGACAAAAATAACTCGAAAAGCATGCCTCATATATAACTAGCTAGGTCGTTGGACACAGGAATATGCTTATGACGGGACTGTTAGCCAAGTAGGATGCACAATTCCTAGACTTGTGCATATCACAAGGCTAACAATCCCGTCATAGCACATTCACATATATATTGTGCCACGACATTTCAATCATCGGCATATTCTCGAAAAAGACAAAAATAACTCGAAAAGCATGCCTCATATATAACTAGCTAGGTCGTTGGACACAGGAATATGCTTATGACGGAACTGTTAGCCAAGTAGGATGCACAATTCCTGGACTTGTGCATATCACAAGGCTAACAATACCGTCATAGCACATTCACATATATATTGTGCCACGACATTTCAATCATCGGCATATTCTCGAAAAAGACAAAAATAACTCGAAAAGAATGCCTCATATATAACTAGCTAGGTCGTTGGACACAGGAATATGCTTATGACGGGACTGTTAGCCAAGTAGGATGCACAATTCCTGGACTTGTGCATATCACAAGGCTAACAATCCCGTCATAGCACATTCACATATATATTGTGCCACGACATTTCAATCATCGGTATATTCTCGAAAAAGACAAAAAAACTCACACTTGTCGTCGGAGAACCAAAGAGTAAGCAAAAAAACCAAGCATTGATTGATATATAATAATAATAAGCAAAATAAGTAAGCGGTGATTCATAAACCTAATAAGATAAGTACACTTGTCGTCCACACACACACACAAAGGTCATCTATAGTTTGCAACTACAACTAGGCCAACATCAAGCCTTCTGGCTCGGCTTAGGGAACGGGAGGACGCCCTGCCTCGTCATGAACTTCCTATAGTCACCCTGCATCTCTAGGCGATCTTCTATGTCATGGTTATTCGGGATATTTCCTCCGTAGAAGATCCCCCCCGAAGTCATGACATCACGAAAGATGATTGCCCCAAACTGCTGCTGGATGCGATACATCTCTTGTCTAATATCCGAATCATGGATCTTGGCCTTTGCTTCGGCCCACTGTTTGAGATGATCTTGCAGCGTAGAATTCTGCTGGTCAAGTAGGAACGCACTCATGTGATGGAGTGCGTAGTAGGCTTCCTTCTTACTGTTTTCCGGCTGCTTCACACAGGGGAACTCTGTTACGTGGTTGAAGACGTGCCTGCCGAACTTGACCTTCTTACGCACGAAGCTGGTGCCTTCCGTCGAGGCAAAGCCAGTGAGAGCATCATCCAGAACTTCCTTGATCTTGTCGTAGTTTTTCTTCTTTTCTAGACTCCCCGAGTCGAAATACGTGGCGTGGGAATGCTTCGGCGATAAGGAGATGAGCGTGCAGTGTTCATCTCTGCGCAAAAAATTCAAATGGAATGTGTTGAAAAAAGAATGATGATGATCTAATAAAGCCAATCGACGGTGGCGACTGAATAACGACTTACTCGGGAAAGTAAGGCACGAGAATGTATTCCTTTGTCTTGTTCGCCACGAGGATTCTTTTTAGGTACGAGGCCACGATACGTCATTCGGCGGGGGAACCCAAGCAGCCGTCACGCATGTAGTAGGGGTCCACTATAGCGATGCCCGGTGTGTTCTCTCTAATGATCTGCGTGGCCAGGCTGAGAGAAAAGAGACGGACCATGGTATAGTGCAGCGGGTATAGGTGGAACATATTGAAGATGTCCTCGAACCGCAGGAAGAATAGATCCGCGGGGGCAGTGTCGACGAAGCCCAAGCCTGGTGGCACCTTAACCACGAATACCGGGTGCGAGGGATCTTTCTCCGATAGAAGGCGTCTCTCTATCGTCAGCACACCGTCATGCACACTCTGCAGTTCCGAACTGGCGAGCTTCCGCAAATTCTTAGGTAGCATGGGATCACCCGCCACATGAATCCTCCACATAATACCCTCGGGTCTTGGTGGCCCGTCCCGAAACCTGATCGGATTCGCAGTTGTTGACGCCACCGGCTGGCTCGAGCTGCTAGATTTTCTTTTCCTGCCCTTTTTTCCTTTTGGAGAGCGGGCAGGCACCGCAATCTGAGCACCGGCCGCCCTATGTAGTGTGTCAGGGCTTAGAATAAAGGGCCGGTTGGTTGTATCAGCTGTCTCTGTAAAGGCGCAAGCTGGAGGCGTCTCCTGAGAACCAAACAGACGCTTGGTGATAGTGGCTTTCTCTGTGGGGCCACCAGCTAGGTCTTCTTCGTTGCCAAACTGAGTGCTGAAGAAGTGATCATTCCAGTCTTCGTCGTCCTCGTCCGGATCCTGCGCCATGTGCATATCATCAACATGATCATCCGACCCACCGCGTGGAGGTGACGGCGAGGGCGGTAAGGGGGCCTTGCCACCGCTTGTCGCTGGCACGACAGGCGGTGCTGTTGTCTGTGGCGTGATGGCCCCGCCGTCCCCAAACGGATCATGCTCTTTGGCCATAGCAAGAACAAGCCGAAGCAACTTCTGAGGACAGACGACTCTTCTTCATCCGCTCCTGGGGGTTGAATGGGAGGTTCCAGGTCGTCACAGCCCCTTAGCACCCGACTAATTTTAACCCTGTGCACGCTATCTGGCATCGGTTTTGAGTGGAACGTGCGCTGCAAGGGTTGAACGATGGTACCCTTGGCAACATCCCTCAGCTCGTTGTTCACGTAGCATAAGAGAGTGCAAGGAACATCCGTCTGCAGAAAACATGTATGGCGTCGTCAGAGCGAGATGCCACAAGAGTAATATATAGATGGCATGAAAGGCGGTAATTAAAGCAATTTGTTTACCGTGATGGCGTCGAGATCGGCTAATGTCGACGCACCGCATACGGCGACGGGCGTGCCAGAGACGGAAGGGCTGCTTGATGGCGCGGTGCTGGCCGCCGGTGTATTCTCCCTACCGACGGGTGCTTGGAGCTCCGGTGCCGCCGCGACGATGGCAGGGGGGGCACCAACACGTACTCCGGCGCCGCGGTGATGGCAGGGGGAGTCACCAACACTTGCGGCGCCGCGGTGATGGCAGGGGGAGTCACCAACACTTGCGGCGCCGCGGTGCTAGCGGGCGGAGTCACGAACACGTAGTTCGCCTGATTCGTCGGCGCCGCGTTGTTCGAGTGGCTGCTGACCATGCTTGGAATCGGGCATGGCCCTACTCGACCACCCACACTCCAGTTCGCTATTGACTCCACCAAGGTAGGCAGGAAGGACGTAAGGGTGATTGCCAGCTTGTCTTGGACGATCTGCGGGATCCGCGCCACTTGTGCCTTTAGTTCTTGAACCTCTCTGTTTTCCTCCTCGCTCCTTCCCGACGGCGCCATATGCGTCCTCGGCGGTGGACCAAAATGATCCACCCAATTCTTACCCCCGAGGCCGGCCAGACGGCCAGCCGACGACGGCTTCTTCGTAACCGGCTCTATTTTCTTGGCCCGGTTCATCACCCTGTTAAAAGGGTTATCCCACCGGGTGGCCGCCGTCGACCTCTGGGATGAGGAACCCTGGGATCCATGACTAGCAACAATTTCCTCCTCCTGCAGAAGAAGTAACAGTGAATCATTTAGATCATCGATTAGATTGCAATCGTGTTGATCCGCGGTAATTAGATTATACTTACCACAATTTCCTCGAATTCCTTCACCGCAGGATCCGCGGTGAGTTGTTTGGTTTTTGGGTCCACATGGTAACGGGCCCTGATGAAGTTTCGAACCTGCCCGGGTTCGAATTTAGCAAAGGGGTTTTCTATCCCCTTGGATCTATACTCTTCATCCTCCTTATTCCATTTGGCCTCCGCGGTTCTGTATCCACCAGATCCGAGATGGTGATGACCTATATTCATCGCCTGCAGCGCCTTTCCCCGATTACTATTGGCCAGGGCTCTTTCGGATTCACACCTCTCCTTGAACTCCCGGAACTGATCTTCGGTGATCTGCGGGTCAATCTTTTGGATCTCCTTGAGACTTTTGCCTTCTTTATAGATCTTCTTCTTTATCCGGGTTCTCCAGCTGGCCAGGGCGGTGCTCATCTTTGTGAGGGCGGATTTGTTTACTTCATTCCCATGATAATTTGTGTTCTGATACTTAGCGGGGAACTTGTATCTTGCGTGCAGCTTCTCGAAGAGGAGTGTGCGCAAGTGGCCATTATCTTTATGCCGGAGATTCTCGGTGTTGATCGAGATGGTTGTCCGGGTGATCGCCGCCACTTGCCCACCGTATCCTTTGACGACAAGGTCGGGCTCCAAAGGAACCCCTGTTGGGCTCACTTCGGCAATTTCCTCCCTGACCATGCCGACCGTGTTTGGGCGCCGGTCCTTCGGCTTCTTCTTCTTAGGAGGGTTGCTACCACTCCCTGTGCCCTCGCCGCCATCAGTGGTTTCATCGTCCGCCGTTCCTTCGGCTTCTTCCTCCGCGTCTTCCATCTCATCATCCTCGCTCTCCGAAGGATGGTATTCTTCATCGTCTTCTAGCCGCTGGGCCGCCTCCCAGAATGTCAATTGTTTATTCGGAGGTCTGAGTTCTCCTTCAGCGCTGATGCGCTTAGAACATCCAGCCTCGTCGTTGTCACACATCTTTGCACTAATAAAAAACAAATAATTGATTAAATGCACGGAAAAATCCGGCATGACCTTTGCTAATTTTCTTAAACTAGGAGTGCCCGATTTTTGCCGAAACGGAAGTTAATCAACATTCCGGCAAAAATCGGGACTCATTCATACAAGTACCTGCATATATATGGCCAGCATAGCTAGCACACAATAAATGGCCATCATAGCCAGCACAACCAGCACACAATAAATGGCCAACACAGCCAGCACATAATCTGGTCACATAGGATAATCTGGCCAACACAACCAACACATAAACATCTAGGTAGAAAACACATTGGTTAAGAATGCATCAACATGCCCAGCCACATCAAGCAATGGGCTTTTACAGTTATCATCTGGATTCACCAGGCACCAAGCATATGATGGAAAGAAAATAACTAAAGCCTACTAGGTCTCTTGAAAAAAGAAAATAACACATATGAGCATACACAGCAGCAACTAAAACCCAAGGATACATGTTTCTGTCAACTAAAGCCTGCTAGGTCTCTTGAAAAAAGAAAATATCATTCAGTTGTGCTCATATGATGGAAATAACCTGAACAGAGAAAATAACTTATTCTTTTAGTTCCCAGATGCTAATTCATGCCACTACTTCTACTCTCTTTCTAATTACTCCACCACTTATCAACCATCATTAGTATTATAATCCACCTATATGGGGTGCAAGATGTTGATCAGATACACGAATATTTTCTTATCGCAACTTGTGCAATTTGCAAGTATTGTAAAGCATGCCCAGCAAAGAGACTTTAGTTCTCAAATATTGCACCCTGACAGAAGACCTATTACGCATACTTACAGAAACCAGCTAAGCTATAATCAGACACCATTTGAACTTGCAGTGATTTAGTACTCAGATTTTCACAAGAGTTTAGTACTCAGATTTTTTACAACTTGAATCAGACACCATTTGAACTTGCAGTGATTTCAAGAAATACTGGTGAGCATGTGCTCATCACCCAATACAAATGCATAATGTAATCACCACTTTACTGCTGTGTTCTAAAAAAAGTACTACACACAATGCTGAAAGTTTTGCTGTGTACAGTAGTCAACCTTCCTGGAAATTATCCAGTCATACCACATATATTTTACCCTGATGGTGTCAGTTATAGTTGAAGATTTATTTACCATGGTTGGGACTTGGGAAGTGATCAAATTAAAGATGCACTACTAATACAAATGAGGATATAATGGTATCATGCCAATAATCATTGTATCTTGTTATTGTCGAAGATATTGGCAAGTACTCTAATAATCTGTCGCTAACTCCAAATCTGAATCCTAACTCCAAATCTGAATTTCCTTCTCTAAATTTCCTAATCTGAATTTCCTAACTGATTAACATTTCCTAATCTGAATTTCCTAATCTAAACATTTCCTAACTGAATTTCCTAAGAACATTTCCTACTCTGAATTTCCTAAGAACATTTCCCAGCGGGAGGAGCTATAGCAGCATCAGGGCTTCTGGTACTAGCTAGCAGAGAGCCCTGCTTGCGGGGATGCCCGCTACTAGGGTTGCAAAGCCTAGGATGCCCCCAAAACAGAGGGAGAGAGGGAGAGAGGGGAGAGGAGATGCTCACCTCTGACGGGCGGACGACGGGCGGACGACGACGGGCGGACGACGGCGGCCTCCACCTCCTGAGACGCGCGCGGCGGCTGCTCCTCCTCGGACACGGGCCTCCTCCTGAGACGCGGGCGGACCTCCTCCTCAGACACGTACGGGCGGACCTCCTCCTCCTCGGGCGCGGGCAGGCCTCCTCCTCCTCAGACGCAGCGGCAGCGGATCGAGAGCGGCGGCGGCGGTCCTTCGGCTTCGGGCTGAGAGATGGAGAGATGGGGATGAGAGAGGGGGTCGGGCGCCACACGTGTGGATAAAGGCACTTAGGCGTAGCGCACTGAGCCATAGTGCGCTACGGATATCTGTAGCGCACTACGGGCTAGTGCGCTACGCCTATCGGCTTCTAACTACTGGATAAGAGAACTACAGACCCACTAGCTAACAACTATACTAGCCTATCCCACTGGTTCTGCCCACTACTCTATTCTAAACCTGAGAGCACCCAGGTTCGAATCCTGGTGCCCCAATTTTTTGTTTTGATTTTAAAAACACTTTTAAATATTCCAAAAAATGCCCAAAAGTGGTGATATATGCGATAGAAGTTTTATTTTGATTTTAAAATACTTTTAAATATTCCAAAAATGCCCAAAAGTAATAATATTCCAAAAATGCCCAAAAATATGATTTAAAGTATAACTAAATTTCATAATACTTTGTTCATGAATATTACAATCTTTTTTGACCACGCGTTTACAATATTTTTTGAGCTAGCGTTTTACAATCTTTTTTCCCTTCTTTGTCGCGGTTGAATAATTTAGCCCCGGCACTTTAATGTTTCTTCTTTCGAACGGGCTACCTTTTTTGGGTAGGGTTGTCCTTTTTCTTCTTGTGATGTATGTTGCTGCATCGTAGTCGTCGTCATCTTCAATCTTTGGATCGCCGTACTGGTCGAAGTCTTGCTCGTTGGAGACTCCATCCATTCCGATGATGTTTCTTTTTCCTCTCCTCATGACAACACGGCTAGGCTTTGTCGGGTCGGTAATGAAAAAACATTGGTCCACTTTGGTAGCCAGTACCCACGGTTCATTTTTCGCGGCCACGTTTGCACCGGCGGCCTTGGATTTGGCTGCTTCGGGTATAACCATGGTTGTGAAATACCGGTCTTCTCTTTCGACGCTCTTTGCCCATCTGACACGGAACATCGGCACCTTTTCTCCACAGTAGTCGAGCTCCCAGATCTCCTCGATTCTTCCGTAGAATCTTTCCTTCACGTTGTCATCGGTGTAGAATTCCGACGTTACGCCTGAGTTCTGATAATCACACTTGTTGTCCTTTTCCTCCGTGTAGAATGTGTAGCCGTTGATATCATACGCCTGATAGGTCACCAGGTTTTGCATCGGTCCCTGCGAGAAGGTGAATATGATCTTTTCTGTGTCAGAAGAATGCGAGCGCGGGGGATTATCAAGGAGCGTCTGCCTAAACCAACGCGTGAAATCTGAGTTGTGCTCTTTGATTATTTCTCCCTGCGTCCTCTGTATGCTCCGGTCACTGTACTTCTTCTCGATTAACCTTTTGTGCTTCTGTACCCAAGGATCGACCAGTTCTAAATGCTGTAGCGCGACGAGGTTTGCTCGATCAAAGTCTGCGCGTTGAAAATCGAAGTCTGCATGCAGTATGCGACGACCCTCTCGGTGACCAGATCCGTCAAGCTTGCCAAGGTGTCTGTTGACGGGAAGACCGACAGGGTTCTCGATGTCTAGATAATTCGTGCAGAAAGAGATGCACTCTTCGGCCAGAAAGCCCTTGGCTATGCTTCCATCTGGACGGGACCTGTTGCGAACGTATCCTTTGATGTGTCCGTTCATCCTTTCGAACGCCATCATGCTGCGGAGAAACATCGGCCCGAGTTGTACGATGTCCTCCACGACATGGACCAGCAGATGCACCATAATGTCGAAGAATGCGGGTGGGAAGTAGACCTCAAGCTCACATAGTATCACCACGATCTCCTCCTATAGCCTTCCGAGCTGATTCAAGCCAATCGACTTCCTAGAGATGACGTCGAAAAACTTGCATAGGCCAAATAACGTTTCACGGACGTGCTCGTCCATTATCCCTCTTAGTGCGACCGGAAGTACCTGCGTCATTAGCACGGCACAGTCGTGAGACTTCATGCCACTGAACCTCTGCTTCGCCTCGTCTAGGTATCTGCTTATCTTGCCCGCGTAGCCGTAAGGAAATTTGACTCCTAGAAGGCACTTGAAAAACTGTTTGATTTCATCCTGGCTTAGAGTGAAGCAAGAAGGAGGGCAGTAATATTCGTTCTTCTTGAACTTTTTACCCTTCTGACGACCTTGTGTCGTCTCCGACTCATGATCATCGTCATCTTCCTGATCATCAGGAGTAGTGCGTCCTCTGTGAAGCTCCTTCCGGATACCCAAGCATATCAGGTCGTGCCTTGCTTTCGGACCATCTTTCGTCCTATCTGGCATGTTGATTATGGTGGCGACCGGACTCCCGCACACGTTTTTCATGATATGCATGATGTCGAGGCTATGAGGCGTGCGGAGAAACTTCCAGTATGGCAACTCCCAGAAAACAGACCTTGTTTTCCATACCTTCATCAGCGGCTTGTCTTGTTGCTGCCTCTTTCGCTTCTTTCCAGGCTTAGGACAATCTTTCCAGTTTTTCAGCAACTCTTCCACTTCTTCGCTGCTCCTACGCTCTGGGATTCCTTGGGTCTCTGATTTGCCATCGAACAGGTCTCCACGTTTTCTCCATGGATCATTCTTGCCGAGCCACCTCCGGTGCGCCATGAACACGGTTTTCGATGACCCTGGATCTTTCTCTAGTTGGAGATAGCTTGTGTTATCCATGCACCTAACGCATGCGCAGAATCCTTGGATAACCTGCCCCGAGATATACCCGCAACCTGGATAGTCTTGCACCGTAGTGACCAACGCGGCTCTCATAGTGAAATAATCTTGTGCGACGGCGTCGTAAGTATTGGCTCCAGATTCCCATAACGTGGCTAGCTCCTCTTTCAACAGCCCGAGATACAGATTGATGTCGGTACCAGGTTGTTTCAGCCCTTGAATTAGCATACTCATTTGTATGTACTTCTTCTTCATGCACAACCATGGAGGGAGGTTGTACATCCATACAAACACGGGCCAAGTGCTGTGCGTGCTGCTCTGGCTACCGAACGGATTGAGTCCATCGGTGCTCGCACCAAGCCTGATGTTCCTCGAATCTCCACCGAATTCTGGGAATTCGAGGTCCAATGCTTTCCACTGGCTAGCATCTGAAGGGTGCGTCAGCAGCTCATCCTTTTCGGGGTCATCATCATCTCCTGGCTTCTTCCTTTCCGCATGCCATCGCATGAGCTTCGCTTCCTTAGGGTCCGTGAAATAGCGCTGCAGAAGAGGGGTGATAGGAAAGTACCATACCACTTTTCGAGGTGCTTTCTTCCCTTTCTTGTATCGACTCACGCCGCACACCGGACATGTGGTTTTATCTGCGTCCTCGCCCCAATAAGTGATGCAATCGTTGATGCATACGTGATATCTAACGTGCGGTAGATCGAGAGGACAGACGATTTTCTTGGCATCCTCGAAACTAGTTGGACATGTGTTCCCCTCCGGGAGACGATCGTGCCAGAATGCCATCATATCGTCGAAGCTTGCGTCGCTCAATTTGTGCTTTGCCTTCATCTCCATAGCATTGAGCGTTACATTCAACCGGGTATCATCGGGCCTGTGTCCTTCATACAATGGAGTAACCGCGTCTTTCTCAAGTTGCGCAAGCTTGGCTTTCTCTCTAGCGGCAGCCCTGGCATTACTCGTCTGCTTGAGAAGCAGCTCTTGCACATAAGGGTCCCGCACCCAGCCTGACGTTGTTCCATCGTCGTCTGCTCCTCCGGCATCTAGATCATCATCATCCCGGTCTGCTTCCGCACCTTCACCATCTCCAGGAGCCTCTTCATCATCTCGCCCGTTCTCGCCGTGATGATGATCATCGTCATGTTGGCCACCTTCTTCACCGTCTCCATCATCTACGCCATCGCTTATCCAACGAGTGTATCCATCCATGAAACCATGGCGGAGCAGGTGCGCCTGCAGATTCCCGGAATCTAGGTCGATCACCCAGTTGAGTTTGAATCTTCTGCACGGACATCTTATATCTGTCTTGTTATTTCGTATCATGTCGGCCGTCGCACATTTCAAAAATCTAGCCACAATGCCTTCGCTCATTATGCGGACCATTTTTGCCTGCACGATGTACACGGTACAATTTTGAAGTCTATTAGAACCACATAATGAATGCATGCATGCAATGGTCGATAGAAAATTTCGGCATGACCTATCCTAAAATTAGGACCTTTGCGAAATGCCAAAGTCTTGCCAAAATGGAAATGAATCAACATTTTGGCAAAACAAATGGCAACTTGTTCACATACAAACACAAGAGAGAGAGAGACCGATCCATACACACATGAACATATCATTATCCTCTCCATACACACATGCATGAGCATCATCGATACTCTCCATATACACACACATATGACCATCGATCCTCTCCACACATACACACATCATGAGCATCGATCATCTACATACATATGAGCACATGCATCATCCATATACACATGAACACATCCTTACATGGACAACTTACCGAGATGAGAGACCGATCGCGAGAAAGATGGAAAGGAGAGGTGCGCGCGTCGACCGGAGACGGATAGATGAGAGACCGGAGACCTCCTCTATTACTTATGTAACATCCAAAGCAAGTTTTACATGCTAAAAATGGTGAATGTATGGAGAAATTGAGGTGGGAAGGAGAAGATCCCGACTAGATCTAAGGAGGAAGAAGAAGGGGAAAGTGAAGTGTGGGTGGTGGATGTGTGGGCACACATGTGCACATAAAGTGCTGTCCTAAAAGAATCGACACATCCGTGGCGCACACGGCCCTAGTGCGCCACAGGGAGTACAAACTTCTATGGCGCACTAGGCCGAGTGCGCCACAGATGCTCCTAGTCCCTGTGGCGCACTATGCGGAGTGCGCCACAGAAGTTTGTGGCCGTTTCAGAGCAGAGGTGGGCATGCGCTCAGGCGTAGCGCACCAGGCACACGTGCGCCACAGATGACCCTAACAACCGTGGCGCACATGACTATAGTGCGCTACAGATGTTTGGCGTGTGGCCAACAGGGCCCTGGCCCACACACATCTGTGGCGCACTATAGTCATGTGCGCCACGGTTGTTATAGTTATTAGTAGGGCACTGCCCACAGGTGAGCCACGCCTGTTTTAGCCGTGGGGCACTTCAACCATGTGAGCCACGGATGTGCTGATTACCTATAGCCGTTTTACTAGTAGTGTATGGTTCATGTGCATGTGATGTATGTGTGTAATCCATATGTGATCTGCGAATCATGGTTTTGTCAGCCGGCTGGAGCCTAGGTGCTGTCATTTTATTGTATAACGACCTGCATGTCGGGTTCTCTAGGTAATTTACTTTACTAAGCTAGTGTAGCAGTTTGGAGAACCCGGATGGCTTGCAAGTCGATGTACATTTCGGCGACATGGAGTAAGACGGAAAGTGACAAGAGTTGGCACGAGTCGGATTACAAGCTTTGTAGAGATGGAGATCACTATGAAGAGAGCCATACCATTTCACATTATAATTGATCTATTTTGTGTTATTATTAAGTCTCTGTTTTTTCTCTATTAGATAGTCGGTAAAATTTAATCCCTCAAAGAAGGTATAGTCGGTTTTCCCGCCAGTGTGTACACCATCACAAGTCAGACATTTTTGGTAGTGGTCTCATAAAATTGAGGTGCTGCCAATTCTTTCCGACTAGGTGGGTTCGAGTCGGACTCTTACAGTAGAAACACTCGGTAAGATAGACAGGTCTATCACAACGGTTGTGGGACTCGGGGAAAAGTTGTACGGGAGCCGGGGCATGTGATGTCACCCGACCAACGAGAGTCGTATGAGATACGATTGACAGGGAGTTGTCTACCTAGATCAATTGGCGGCTAGTGGTGATGCTAAAGCTCACTAGTCGACTTGCTTATCTAGGATCCTGAATCACTAAGTAACCATCCGAGGGGTGTTGGTTCTAGTGGGAGCATAAAATATTAAAGTGTTTAATATGATTGTTCTTTTATGAATACATGTCTTATGTGTTTTGCATATTTTCTGTTGTAGATCATGGAACCAAGTAACAGTCACTCTCAGATATCCGGTTTTTCTTTAAGAACCATTCTTGAGAAAGATAAACTGAACGACACTAATTTTACCAACTTGTATCGAAATATGAAAATTGTTAAACAAGAAAAGAAGGACCATGTCCTAGACAACCCACTTCCAGATGAGTCGAATGAGACTGTCACTGCCACCAATGCCTATAGTCGGGCTAAGGATGAGTCCACGGATATTTGTTGTCTTATGCTTGCTCACATGGAACCAGAATTGCAGAAGCAGTTCAAGAATCTTAAGGCCTATGATATGATCGAAAACCTCAAAAGTATGTTCTAGGCTCAGGCGAAGACTGAGAGGTATCAAGTCTCTCAGGCTTTGCTGAGCTGCAAGCTTAAGGATGGTGATCCACTGAGTCCGCATGTGATCACAATGGTTGGTTACGTGCAGTCTATGGATAGGCTTGGCTACACCATTAGCGAAGAGTTCGCTACGGATATAATTCTGAACTCTCTTCCTAGTGCATATGGTCAGTTCATTTAGAACTACCACATGCATTGTATGGATAAGAAGATCATTGAATTGCATGGGATGCTCAAGAAGGCAGAGGCGGATCTCAAGAAGGGCACCAATCAAGTGTTGATGGTGCAGAATAAGGCTATGTTCAAGAAAAGTTCTTGGACTCAGAAGAAGGCTAAGTTGGGAGAAAAGCAGGCTCAGGACCCAGTCCCAAGCGCTTCCTTAGGTACTAAGCCATCTCCTTCAGCCGGATCCACTTGCTTCTATGGCAAGGCAGATGGCCACTAGAAGAGGAATTGCAGCAAGTACTTGGCCGACAAAGCTAAGAGTGGAGGTATGACTTCCGACTCAAGTACACTTGTTTGCTATGTTATAGACATCTATCTTGCCGATGCACCTAATAGTTCTTTGGTATATGATACCGGATCAGTTATTCACATTTGCAACTCGTTGCAAGGACTAGTAAGAAATATGAGCGTACCACGAGGCGAGGTTGATATTCGAGTCGTCAACAAAGTGAGAGTCGCTATGTTGGAAGTTGACACGATGCAACTTCACTTACCTTTCGGATTCATTATGGAATAGAATAATTGTTATTATGTTCCAGTGCTTAGTCGAAACATTATTTCTACTTCATGTTTGATGAGGCAAGGCTATGAGTCGAATATTAAGAATAATGGTAGTTCTTTATATTTTAATGACATGTTTCATGGATTTGCACCCGTCCAGGACGGGTTATTTGTTTTGAATCTTGATGGTGAGTCGGTTTATAATATAAATGTTAAAAGGTTGAAACCAAATGATCTGAATATGACTTACTTTTGGCACTATCGGCTTGGTCATATAAGTTGGAAACACATGAAGAAGCTCCATGATGATGGAATTCTAACTTCGCTCGACTTGGAGTCGTTCGAGACATGCGAATCTTGCCTACTTGGGAAAATGACCAAGACACCTTTTGCAAAGAGTTGCGAAAGGGCGTCCGACTTGTTGGGACTAGTACATAGTGATGTATGTGGACTAATGAGCACGACATCGAGGGGTGGTTATGAGTACTTCATTACCTTCACTGAATATTTGAGTCGGTATGGATATATCTACTTGATGAAACATAAGTCGAAAGCCTTTGAAAAGTTCAAAGAATTCCAGAATGAAGTACAGAATCAACTTGGCAAGAAAATAAAGTTTCTTTGGTTGAAACGAGGAGGCGAGTACATGAGCCATGAGTTTGATGACCATCTAAAAAGTTGTGGAATAGTTCCTCAACTTACTTTGCCGGGAACGCCGTAGAGGAACGGTGTCTCGGAAAGGCGGAATCGGACCTTGTTAGACATGGTATGGTCAATGATGAGTCAGACAGATCTGCCTTTATCATTTTGGGGTTATTGTCTAGAAACATCGGCATTCACACTAAACAGAGTACCCTCAAAGTCGGTAGAGAAGACAACGCATGAGATGTGGAGAGGCAAAAATCCGAGTTTGTCTTTTCTTAAGATTTGGGGTTGTGAAGCTTTTGTCAAGAGACTTCAGTCGGACAAACTTACGGCCAATTCAGATAAATGTATTTTCGTGCGATATCCAAGGGAAACCTTGGGTTCCTACTTCTGCAACCGAGAAGAGGGCAAAGTGTTTGTCGCTCGGAACAGTGTCTTCCTTGAGAAAGAGTTTGTCAGTTGGGGAGTCAGTGGGAGCACAGTGCATCTCGAAGAAATTCGAGAGGAACCGACTAGTAGCGAGTCGGCAAAAACCTTGGAGGTTGAGCCGGTCGTGGTAGCTGAGCCGGCAGCAACACCTGTACTACAAAGATCGGCGAGATTACGAAGTGTTCGTGATGTATTACTGTTAGACAATGATGAGCCGGCAAATTATTCAGAAGCGATGGTGGGATCTGATTCCGAGTCATGGATTAGAGCCATGAGATCCGAGTTAATGTCCATGGATGAAATTCAAGTTTGAAAGTTGGTTGATTTTCCAGACGGTGCAAGACCCGTCGAGTGCAAATGAGTCTTTAAGAAGAAAACTGATGTGGATGGAAATGTTTCCTTCTATGAAGCACGTCTTGTCACGACGGGGTTCCAAAAATTTCAAGGAGTTGATTACGATGAGACTTTCTCGTCGTAGCGATGGTTAAATTAGTTTGGATCATGTTAGCTATAGCAGCCTATTTCAACTATGAGATATGGCAGATGGATATCAAAACGGCTTTCCTTAACAGAAATTTAACCGAGGACGTGTATGTGATACAACACGAGGGTTTTGTCGATCCGGCTAACGCTGACAAGGTGTGCAAACTTCAGAAATCCATTTATGGGTTGAAGCAAGCATCTCGGAGTTGGAATATTTGCTTTGACGAAGTAGTCAAATCGTTTGGCTTCATCAAGAGTGATCATGATTCTTGTTTATACAAGAACTTAGTGGGATCAAAGTAAACTTTCTAATCTTATATGTGGATGACATATTATTGATTGTAAATGATGTCCATATGTTGCAAGAAACCAAGGAATCATTGGAAAGGAGTTTCTCAATGAAAGACTTGGGTGAGGCAACATATATTCTCGGAATTTGGACCTATAGAGATAGATAAAGGAGGCTCATTGGATTGAGTCAGAGTACTTATTTGGACAAAGTGTTGAAGAAGTTCAACATGGAATCGTCTAACAAGGGGTTATTACAGATGTCCCATGGTGTAAAACTTAGCAAGACTTACTGTCCTTCGACAACTGATGAACGAAGTCAGATGAATGCGATTCTGTATGCCTCGGCAGTCGGATCCATCATGTATGACATGATTTGTACTAGGTCAGATGTTTCCTATGCTATAAGTGCAATCTTTGAGTTATGGGGTGATCAAGTCCCAAACCCTATAGGCCGAGAAACCCGATGCCTTGACACCTTGCCATGGGCATTCTCAGACCACCCATCCATTTTGGTTAAACCCGAAACCCAAACCCAAGCCCATTGCAAGTTGGTGTTATAAACACTAGTGGCAATATGGGGAATGGTCACCTTATTTTCTACCAACTTTGGAGGATCCTTACTAGCTATTGGTAATGATCTAGGATGCAACCAAGGCATGGACTCGCTCACCTCACATCCCTATACACCCCCATACCCCTCTCTCTTCCATTAGAGGCTCAAGATCGAAGAGAGCATCAGGGAAAGTCGCCCCCGAACACTCGTTGCCCTAGATCGCTCCACACCTCTTCCCACTCTCTACACCTCGCTGCAACGCACGCATGTGCCCTGGAACGTCTCTAGCGCTAGAAGGCTACGCCCTCCACCAACTTGACCAGCCCCTTGACAACCCTAGGCGAGAGAGAGAGAGAGGCATGACGACAGATTGCCAAGATCTTGCATGGGCACTCTCCTGACCCCGCTGGCCACCGTTCTGTCGCGCCCTGGGCCCGCGCCATGCGCACCTTCCCCAAGCACCACCCACGCCCCCTCCCTCGATCACCCGAAGCCTCCCCTACCCCCAACCCGCGATGGCCACATCGCATGCGCCCGCGTCCCCCAGTTCCTTGGTGCAGATCGACCCCCCGCGCGCGTAGAGGACACGACCCTCTACTCTCTCCACCACCCTCAAGCCTAGACCGAGCACCCCCTAGCCTACCCCTAGACCGACCATGACAATACCAGTCGTCGAGCACATGGTGGGCAGAGGCGTTGCTGGGGCAGCCCGCTCCGTCCCGAGGCTGCAAGCCTGTCCGCATGCATCATAACCTCCCCTGGCTCGCAAAGACACCCCCACCTGTCCCCTCGCCACGGACAACCCCTGCACCTGATGCATTGTGGGCCATTCCTTGTCGGCATAAAAACCTCGAGCCTCCCACCGCTCTCGCCACCCACCTCATTTCCACCCCAACACACCCCCAGTCCACCTAGGGAGGAATCGAGCTTGCGCGGATCCTGCCTCCCACTCCACCCATCGGACCACCGTGGTGCCGACCGAGAAGCGGTGAAGGTTGACGTCGCCACGCCCCTTCCCCCTCTCAACCTTCCATGCATGCATGCATGTCTCGCATAACACCTCTGACCTCGGCTTTTCCCTTTTCCTAGGAACTCTGGGAGCGACACCGGAAGGGAGCGGAGAGCATCGACACCGCGAGCACCTTCCCAAGCAACCCCAAGAGTCCCAAACCGCCGTCACCGCCCCTTGTTCGGATCAGCGTCATTGACCGTATCGAGCCCTGCCATTGTCGACCCTTCTCCGCCCCTGGGTGAGCCTCCCCGACCCTCCCCCGTAGCTCCTAGTGTTTTGTCGCTGGCGTCACCACCCGCGCGAGGAAGACGAGCCCTAGTCTATTGGATCTCTTCAGATCCGACGACCGACGACGTCGCTTACCCCTTCGCTGGCTTGCAGACGCTGACGCGCGGGGCCCTCACTAGGGATTTGAATCCCCATCTCCCACACGCGAGGCAGAGCAGATGGGCCGGCCCAGCTCCTGCGTGGACCGTGGCCAGCCCTAGAGCCTCCCTGCCCCTTTTTATTTTCCTATTGTTTTAAATCCCAGAAAGTTGTGCTGCAGCTTTAAATCAACCAAAAATCACCAAAACCTCCTTTTAGCCTGATTCACATTTTGGAAGTTAGCCCTAGTAAATCCTCACCACTTCGCACTGGTAGATTGTTAAAAAGATGCTTGTATCTTTTCTATGAATTTCTGGAGTAAAATGGTGCAGTTTACACTATTTTATTTCTAGTAAATTTTCTGGGAGTTAGAAAATTTTGAAACCACCTCCCAGGCCTTCCTTTTAAACCTACCTATCCAACAAAATTGGACTCACACTTTTAGGGGATATTTAGAAACTATGTTAATTACTGCAAATTTGGGGTAGAAGCTTCTTGCAAAAATTCTAGAAGCTTCTGTTAAGTTCCTTTTGGAGTAATTCCAAGTTCAGGAGTTGAATACCACCTATACCTACATACCCCCAGAGGGTTATAATTTTAGCAGCATTACTTCTGTAATGGGATTTATTCGTGTGTTTCTAGTCTTGTTTGCAGTATTTAAATTTCTATATATCAACCATATTAGATAAAAATATGAATCCAATTGGGTTGGTTTAGTATTTCAGTTACCTACCCAGCAATATTATTTTTGGTCACTGTTCACTTGCATAAATTAGTTGAAGCACTTGATTGCTTGCTAGACTAGGGTTCACTATTATTTTCACCATAATTGTTGGGAGTGTCCTATTTAGTTGATTCCAGTGGCCTTGGCTTGCTAGTTTGAGTAGCTACAAATGTGTGTTCTGGTTTACCAAGTTGAGTACATAATCTGTACTGTTGCTTTGTTTGCTCCGTATTTGATGTGTGGTATGTTGCTTGTTCGTTTATTTTCTTTCATGACGATAGATACAAACGAGGAAGGATACAAGGAAGGTGATTGGGAGTATCTTGAAGAAGGAGATCAGGGACAAGTTTCCAACAAAGGCAAGCCACCTTCTTTCTCATATGCCTTGTCCTATTATTTTACCTATGCATGTTTTATCTACCGGTTTATGCAAATTGCATTGTTTACTATACTATGTTTTATATAGGGAAAGTTTGGCTCCTCCAAACCATACCCCTTTAGTACCATTAGGTGTAACCCATTTGTATAATACCTACTTTCCCTTAGTATGAACCCCTCATTGAACGGGGCTAGGCTGGAAGTTTGTCCAATCCGGTATAAGTGTCTCAAACTACTACGGGGGAGAACAAATTCTCGGAGGCTGGGCTTTCCCCTGTAAAGGCCCATGTGAAACATCGGTCTGGGAAGGTAAATACCGTCTAAATGGCGGCTAGACGATACTATGAACCCCTCATTGAAAGCGCAGACCCTGCGGGGTACAAAACGCGCTCCTGTTGGCTTGTGACTATATAGGGCGTCCCGGTTTCGAGGAGATTAACCTCGTATTGTAGGCACTTGTATCGGAGAGGGTATCCGGAAGGTCTTGATCGGTTATTCGACCCATGATCGGTGTAGATCAGGGACGGGTAATCGAATGATGTGGGTAAAGTGTACGACCTGTGCAGAGTGTAAATCTATTCGAATAGCCGAGTCCTCAGTCATGGACAGTTGTGGTGGCGGCTGTACAGCGGTGATGTTTTTGTTTTCAAAAAGTACTTCGCTTGAAAATGTTTTGACCATGGGATGGTCGGGAAAATGGAGGAAGGATTGTGGTCAGGAGATGACCGGAAGGAGAAACAAATGGGTGACCCAATCCTAGTGTTTTCTTAAAACTTTTCAAAAAGGTTTCTAAAATGTTTGTAAAAGTTTTTCAAACAACGATATAGAGATATGCTATATCTACAAGAAAGAACCTCTCATGGAGCCATCCTATCATGGCCATATTGCATATCCTTTATTATATTGTTCTCTTAAGGTGGTTTACGAGTACATTCAAAGTACTCACCGGCATTGTCCCTGGCTATTTACTTGGCCAGATTATGAGCAGGAAGATGGGAATACTGAAGTTTACAACGACGACTTCGCAAACTAGGGCGTTACTCCGAGTCAGGCACCCTTTGGGCTATGGCATGATTCGGGCCTTCTGCGTTTAGTGTTTCCGCTGCTACTATCTATTTGTGCCCATGTGGCCCCTTTGTAAGACTATCTATGTAAGACTTGTTGTTTCGGTACTATAATGGATGTGTACTTTGATACTATGTCGATTATACTCCACGAGTCAGTGATCATGGGATTGTGGTGGTTTGCATAATGGGTTATCTCGGACCATAAATCTGGGGTGCCACACTTACCCTGCCCTTGATCTGAACTTTGTCTGCAACTCCATGCCGCTCTTTCGTCGACGCTCTCCTCAGCCCCGGTATGATGGCAGCTTTGAATCCCCGGGGGCCATTGGTATATGTGTCGCCGCCTCGTGCCAATGCACCTACGTTGGGCGCAGTGCCTCCTCACTCCTCGATGCCTACGAACGGGGCACGACCCCCTGCCGATGCGCCTCCTCCTACGGGACCCCGCTAGGCCATGGGCCCCTGCTGCTGTGCCTCCGCCTGCGAGTATCCCGCTAGTCCACGGGCTCCCTGCCACTGCAACCTCCACCTATGGGCGCCCCGCTAGGACACGGGCCCCCTTCCTTCTCTGGGCTGCCAGGGATGTCCCCGCTAGGGGCTTTTCACCATGGGATGGTAGAGAGATCACCATATTAGTTTCATCCCATCGCATTCTACAACACGCAGGCACTGCAGTTCGTTCAACAACCTTTGCAGCCGCCATACTGAGGAAAGCCAGTGGGAGGTGCTATTGTTCCTGTTCATGGGATGACGCCGCCAATGTCTGCCTTGGGTGGCCATCCGCCGGGGCAGCAGTTCGCCATTGGCGTAGGTGTTGTGGCTGCACCTATGATGAAAAGGAAGAATAAGCCGTCTCAGGTGCAGGCGAGTCAGGGGATGGCAACTCAACAATTTCATCATGATCCACAACCTCAGCAACAAGCTAGCAGAAAATACAGGTTTCACACTAGGGCAGTCGCTGCTCCCTTCTTGATTCATGGCCAACAGGTGCAGTACTTGTACAGTTTTTAGGGGAACCCGAGCACTCCAGTTTTGCTGCCTGTTGTTACTTTGCTGGTTACTAATGCTGCACCAATCCCTGCTACTACGGGTAAGAAGAACCAAAAGTTTGTTTCGATGCTAGAAGTGTGCATTTAATACACACGCATCTAGGGATTTTAAGGTAGCTCATTACTGTTAGATATGTGATAACACCGCCCATCCTGATGAGATTTCCAGGCAGAAAATCATAAATTTTACTACAACGGATCGCCCCGATGCACAAGATCTATCTATGTGTAATGAAGTAACGGCCGAAGGTTTCAGATACATACCCTTGTAGTCCGAAAGCGGTTAATATTCCGACGGAAACGTGGTTTATGTAGTCGTGCTCGTAGCCGACCTCAAGGTCGCGAACCTCCTCACAGGTCACCCCTTCGCCATCACCATGCACTGGTCCAGCTTACGATATCACAGTGCCCAAAGTATTGCACATCGTGGGTTTGTACACATACGGTGTACGTAAAGAACCTCCGTCTCCCCGATCACGCCGGGAGTGCGGAAGTAGATCTCCGGCTTTAGAATCCCCGCAGTGCAGACGTGCTGCGGATGCATCGTCTCTTGCGCGCGCAGACCTAGGCCGTGCCAACGCATGTAGACAACTAGAGAGAGAGATTGGAGAGGAGGAGAAATTCCCAACTCATGGGATATGTAGATTGATGTGTGCCTCCAACGGGATAGGTGGGCCTATTTATATAGGGGGGAGGGGGCAGACTTGCCCCTTCCCGAGGCCATCTATGCGGCGGCCCCAAGGGGGAAGGGGCGGCGGCCAAGGGGGGCAACCCTAGGGCACCCCAAACACTAACCCTTGACGCCGGCCAGGGAGTGGGCAGCCCTAGGATCCAAACCCTAGGCGCATGGGCCCTTCTCCCTTCCGGTTTCCCTCATGGGCCCTTTTCCCTAGGAAAGTTGGCCCATTAGTGGAATAACCATTTAAATTAGATTTTAATATTAATTAAATTAATTAATATGAAAATTCTTATTACATTAAACAAAATCCTATTACATTAAACCTAATTAAGCACTAACAAATCCTATAAACAAAATTAACCTAAACAAATCCTAAAATATAATCCTAAACTATACATTAAACTAAAAATCCTAAACTATACACTAACAAGTACTAATCCTAATCCTAAGTAAAACTCCTAATCTTAATCGATCCTAAGTACTAATACTAATCCTAAGTACTAATTACCTATATTAATTGACGAGGAGGCTGAGAGGGGGCCGGCGGCAGGCGGTGGCGCAGCCGATGGCCGTGGCCGGTGGCGGGGGCGGTGGCCGGTTGTGGGGGAGTTGGCGGCGCCGGTGGCGTGGCGGAGGTGGGGGTGCCCGCGGGGCGTCGCCGGCATGGGGGCGAGAGAGAGGTGCGCGCGGCGGTGGCACGGCCGGCGCGGGCGGCCGGCGTGGAGGGTAGAGGCACGGAGCGGGCAGAGGCGCGGTGGCGGCGTCGATCGAAATTCGGCAGCCTGGCGGCGAGCTCTGTTCGTCTCTAGTCCCGGCTGGTGCCACGCACCGGGAATAGAGGGGGGGGGAGGCATTTCATTTTTGCGCGCTGGGGCCAGACCTTTAGTCCCGGCTAGTAAACTAGGCCAGGACTAAAGGCCCAAATTTGCGCGCGTTGGGCCAAAAACCCTAGCACGTGTGCTTTTTTTTCAAAAAATTTCAAAAATATCATTTAAAACATTTAAATTATAATTTTTTGCATACTTGTGAATTTGACAAAACTTTCAACATGAAAAGTTCTTGAACTTGAATAATTAATCCAAATCCATTTTCTATTTTATCAAATAATTATTTTAAATAGTCAAATTATTAACCATTTTGCCATTATCAATTTAAAAATGCATTAACTATTATTTTTTGCATACCTGTGAATTTGAAAAAAACTTTCAACATGAAAAGTTCTTGAATTTGAATAATTAATCCAAATCCATTTTCTGTTTTATCAAATAATTATTTTAAATATTAAAAAAATTGAACATTTTGCCATTATCAATTTAAAAATGCATTAACTATTATTTTTTGCATATTTTTGAATCTCACTAAATTTTCAACATGAAAAGTTCTTGAATTTGAATAATTAATCCAAATCCATTTCTGAATAAGCTTTAGGCCTGAGTGGCAGGTGCCCCCGCTATATGCCATGGTTGGGCTCAGGATCCTTGGAGTGGCAGGTGACGATGACAATGATGATGACGATGATGAAGAAGACCCTAAAGCTTTAGTCCCGGTTGTATCCACTAACAGGGACTAAAGATTTTTCCCTCCATTTCTCACCGCTTCCCGCCAAGTTTTTCCGCCCTTTCCTTTGAACTGAGCTTTTAGTCCCGGTTGTAGCCACTGACAGGGACTAAAGATATTTCCCGCCATTTCCCACCGCATCTCGCCATGTTTTCCCGCCCTTTCCATCTATATATAGGCCGACCGCGCCATGGTTATGCACACATCCACACCTTCCTCTCTCACAGAAATGGACAACGCCTACTGGGCCATTATGACCCTCGAGGAGACGGAGGCGCTGTGCGCCTCAAGCTACCCTTGCCCACCAGGCTACCGGCCGCCCGCCGGCTGGATGCTAAGTGTTGGAGGTGTTCCTGTCCCTCCCGTGCCTCAAGGCTCCGCCCGACAGGCGGCCATCACGAACCACTTCTACCACGAGCTCATGCCGGAGCAGCGGATGGATCCCCAGTGGGATCCCGACAACTACGACACCTGGAATGCCTTCTTCGCTAACCAGCGGGAAAGGGAGCTCGCTAGGTAAGATGCTGATGGCCCGCCCCTGGTGAACCACAATGAAGCCGGCCGCTGTTTGTGGTTGACGAACTATACTATCATAGGCGTGATGCGCTACATCGCCGGGGGAGACCATCCTCACCTGCGGTGCCCACAAGTCCACCCACCCGCCGTGAATCTGAGGCTGGAGTAGCAGGTTCCCCTGGTATATGACATGGCTAGGCTCAGGATCCCCGGAGTGGCAGGTGACGATGATAATGATGATGACGATGAGGAAGAAGACCCTGAAGCTGTGTACAAAGGGGCGGCTTTAGTCCTGAGTGTTAGCTAGTCCCGGTTTGTCCCGATTTTTAATATTAATAAATGTATTGAGTGTTAGTCCCGGTTTGTGGCTGGACCGGGACTAAAGGGGGCCTTTAGTCCCGATTCCATAGTCTTGGTTTTTAAATATTAATAAATGTCTTGAGTGTTAGTCTTGTTTTATGGTTGGACTGGGACTAAAGGGGGACCTTTAGTTCCGATTCGTACTTACCATGAAGATCTGATATCCAAAAACGTGCGGTCGCATATTAGGGAGTGCCTCTATGACCAGTTTCTTGGAGATGCCGGAGGATTGGGCTCCGGCGGCATCTCCCTGAAACTGGCCGTAGTGGTGTCCCTGCTCTCTAAGACCATTTTGCAGCTTGTAACTTCTCTAACTAGATCAATATGCCTGGGATCTAACCTAATTTCACATATTAGGGAGTGCCTCTATGACCTGTTTCTTGGCGATGCCGGAGGATTGGGCTCCGGCGGCATCTCCCTGAAACTGGCCGTAGTGGTGTCCCTGCTCTCGAAAACCATCGATCTTGGAGATGCCTCAAACTGGCTGGAGGACTGGCCTATTTATAGTACAAGAAGCTCGACATAGTGTCGACACTCACGACATAATGTCGACACTCACCCCTATTATTAGTGCTCACTCGTATTTTGTCCCGGTTGCTGTCTCCAACCGGGAGTAAAGGTTCATCCAACCGGGACTAAAGGTTCATCCAACCGGGACTAAAGGTTCAACCCCTATTATTAGTGCTACCTGGCCCAGCCTTCCGCAATCCCTTCAGTCGCGGTTGGTTTCTCCAACCGGGACTAAAGGTTCAACCGCTATTATTGGTGTTGCCTGGCCCAGCCTGTCCTGCCATTTACCTCTATTTATAGTGCGGCCATCATGGCCATGGAGAATCTTCATCATTTAACAATATGATTACATAAAAGGTTTAATATATTACACCAACATCCCTATCTAGTGTTGTTGTTTTCTTCTGCGCCATAGCCATGGAGAATCTTCATCATTTAACAGGAGGCTTGGGTCAGTTTTCACTTTGAAGGACGGAATTTGATGAAACTTATTATAATCTTCTGACATATCTGTCTTGTCATCCACTCCCACGATGTTTCTTTTCCCTGAAAGAATTATGTGGCGCTTTGGCTCATCGGACGTTGTATTCTTTTGCTGATTTCTTTTTCTCGGTTTCGTAGACATGTCCTTCACATAGAAAACCTGAGCCACATCATTGGCTAGGACGAATGGTTCGTCCATGTATGCAAGATTGTTGAGATACACTGTTGTCATGCCATACTTTTCGTCTACATGTACACCTCCTCCTGTCATCTTGACCCATTTGCACCGAAACAAAGGGACCTTAAAAGTAGGTCCATACTCAAGTTCCCATATCTCCTCTATGTACCCATAATATGTGCCTTGTGCCCGTTGTCATCTATTGCATCAAAGCGGACACCACTGTTTTGGTTGGTGCTCTTTTTATCTTCGGCGATCGTGTAAAATGTATTACCATTTATCTCGTACCCTTGGAAAGTGCATATAGTCAAAGATGGTAACCGTGCCAACAAGTACAACTGATCTTGAACAGTGTTGTTATTCATGAGATGCTTCTGCAACCAACTACCGAAAGTGTCCTCGTGTTCCACTTTAATCGAGGAGTCAGGCAGCTCCGGGTTTTCCGAGCATACAATAATCTTGTGTTTCCCGATATACGGAGCCACCAAGGTGGAATTGTGTAGAACTGTGTAGTGTGCTTTAGTGAAAGAATCTCTGTCCATACATACCATTGTTTTCCTTCCTAGTGTGCCTTTTCCAGTCAGCCTCCCCTCATACCGAGATTCAGTAACACCAATCGGCTTAAGGTCAGGAAGAAAGTCAACACAAAACACAATGACCTCCTCTGTTCAATATCCCTTGGAGATGCTTCCTTCTAGCCTAGCATGGTTATGAACATATTTCTTTAAGACTCCCATGAACCTTTCGAAGGGGAACATATTATGTAGAAACACAGGACCGAGAATTCTAATCTCTTCGATTAGGTGAACTAGGAGGTGTGTCATAATATTGAAAAAGATGGAGGGTACAACAACTCGAAGCTGACCAGACATTGGACCACATCAATCTGTAACCCTGATAGACTTTTTGGATCAATAACCTTCTAAGAAATTGCATTGAGGAATGCACATACCTTCACAATGGCCAGCCGAACATTTTCCGGTAGAATCCCTCTCAATGCAACCGGAAGCAATTGCGTCATAAGCACGTGGCAGTCATGGTACTTGTAACACCCTCAGAATCGGCCCTATGCAAGTTTTAGCGAAACCCGCCAAACCCGCATAGAAACGATTCAAAGATGCCCACCAGGCACTTTCGTGCGGGTGGAAAACGAAGTAATAACATTACACAATAGTCCTCGATGGGACCCACAGAACAGATATATATACAACATGACTCCATGAGTCAAAAATACAGATATAATATACAAAGATCCAAATCACCTTGAAAATGATAGGGCGTCCGACTACGGACAAGATGCAAATGGGGCTAAGAGCCCTGAAGAATAACCAATGGCGTCCATAACCCTGCCCAGGCCAAGCCGGAAGGGTAACCCTGCTAACGACGTCGATCTCAAAACCTGCTTAAACAGAAGGGGTGCCGACAAAGGGCAAAGGAAAAAAAGAGGAGCGTCAGTACTGAGGCAAATACACGGCGAGGCTAGAATTCGGCGGTCCTCGCCTACATAGGTATGGTGGACTGAAGCGGCAGCGGCAGCATGCGCTAAACAACCTATAGAGACTCGGTACAACTAGCGGTTATTAGAGAGGGGTAAGAAAGACCTATTCGGAACCAACCTGATGCTACCATCAAACAAATCCATCCTGGTGTTTCCCCCTCGAGACCAAACGAGGAAGTCAACCGAGGAACTCACACGGTTGGCAGTTTTATTTATTCAGTGATCGTTGCAGCAATTACTAGTCAGGTGTAGATAATCATCCTGATATAATAAACAGTGGGCAATTTTAGTTAACCATTCCGTTGTAGTTGCGACACTTACTAGTCAAATACAATTAGCATGAGATAACCCAAAACCCCGCAGTTGTTGGCACTTTTATTCAGCCATTCCGTTGTAGTGAAGCTGATTACTAGTCATATCGGATACAAGTCAATTTATAACAGTAAACTTTAGTTTTAGTTTTCTATGATCGAGACCTGTGCTCCAAGTCGTCCATAACCGCGGACACGGCTTCTCGAAAAGATTTAACCCTGCAGGGGTGCACCAAAGTATCCACAAGCACTTCGACCCTTTTTGCCAGATCAGTTAACATACACCCATCGGTATGTCGGCGGGGCCTAAGTCACGACGTTCCCAGACCCAAAGCAAGCACGGGGGGCCACCCCACTAAGTACACCCGCAACAAAGTCGGCCGGTCTCCGAGACGGACTCAGGGTTTGCGACAGTGGCGGTAAACGACAGCAAATCCCAAAACTGGGACTGTCGATACCGCGAAAACACTCCGCTTCCAAAACAGTACAGCGTGCTCCTCACACAATCGTAAATAAAGCAGTAAAGCATGGCATAAGTACAGGATAGTAAATAAAACCTCAAACTTGTTTGTGGCCCCCAGTACAATACTTTGAAATCAGGTAATAATCAATGGGGGGCCCATATATCCCCACCTGTGGTTAGCGCGCTCGATCTCGGAACAGGTGTCAAGAACTCGGGGTCCTACGGGACACAAGTGGGCGGTCGGAAACCAGATATTATCTATCACCCACCGGTGCCTCTGCTTACCTACTTCAATTTTAGTTGTTAAACAATAATTAAAGTGAACAATAATTAAAGCCATGATCACCTCCAACATTAACATGCGGCAATACTCCAACAACTGCGGTACCTGACGACACGCAACAGCACTTGAGCAAGCGACTACGACGCGCAAGTCCAACTATCTACCAAACAACCGGTAATAGGATGTGTCCAAGGCAATATATGGCTGCAAGGGATATCACGGGTACGGAAACTAGAGCAACGCAACACAGATAGCAATAGATCAACAGGAGGGAATAAATACTATAAAAGTAAGATAGGTAGAAAGGGGGAGATGCTCGCCTGAAAACATTGCCGAAGGTTCAACCGAAGATCGGGTCGACACTCGCATCAACTCAACGGCCTTATCCGCGAAGAAGCAAAACACTAGAATAAACACCGGATGCAATATTTAATACTACGGCAAAATATCGAGCATGATGCATGGATGATGCATGGCATGGCAAAGGTGCAATGCAATTAGGCAATATTAAGCGGAACCGGGGGTCCCGACAATTAATTAGATGGTTCAAGTTATTTAGATCCCTCGCAATTTAAATGTTGTTTAACATGGCCAAAATATAGCACCGGTTCGCTACATCAGTTTAAATTAGGCCAATATAAGACTAGATTTGTGCGCATATGGGCCACATATGTAATCATTAGGTGAATCGGCATAAGGCCCCCAAACCACAGTCAAGGATGCATGCATGAACAATTTAATATGCGACAAGTTGTATTATATTATAAAATAGGGTTTCGGGAAGGGGTTCACACATTGAGGGGTCTTGACGGTCTTGGGGTTCCGGGGTTCGGGGTCGGTCTCAGGGTTCGACGGAAGCGGTCTCGGCAGGAACATTCTCGAACAACGGGGCAGATCTTGTCGTGCTTCAGGTTCGGTGCGGTTCTCGGCGAACTGGTCGGTTCCCTGTCGGAGGTCTTGGCGCTTCGGATCGGTCTTCGGTTCGGGGCCTCAGGGTCTTGGGGTTCGCGTCCGTGTGGCGGTCTTGTTGTCCCATGTAGGCGTTCTCGAGGTCGATGGCGAACTTGTCCGGTACCGGGGTTCGGGTCCGGGAAGGAGTACTTGTCGCACCGGGGTCTCGGTGTCCTCGGATCCGATTGAAGATCTTGGCGGTTTCAACTTTATTCGCCGGTATCGGGTTCGGCGCCGGTGGTTCACCGGAAGCGGCGATGTTTGTTGACGGGTTCTTGTCATCATTCTCGGGCGACTGGACGAGTCAGCAAAGCGGGCCTGTTTGGGTCACACGGGCGAACATTCTGCGGGCGTGATACAGGCTTGGTGCAGAGGTCCTGGTCGCAGGAGGGCGTCGAGACGAGCTGGAGGTCGGATGATGGTTGTAGGCGGCCATCTCGCAGACGGGGTCGGGGACGAGCTGGCCTCGAGGGCGGCGGCGCGCGGAGCCTGGGTCGCAGGAGGGGCGCGGCGAGCATCTGCGGCTTGCGGGGCTCGCAGGGGCTGCTGCAAAAGAGGGCCGGGCCGGGCCCCGCGGTGGTGTAGAGAGGCGCAGCGGAGGCGGACGCGTGCTGCCAGGGACGGCGAGGTCGACGGTGGCCGGCCACGTGCTGGAGGCGGTGGCGTCCTCGACGGAGGCGGAGGGAGAGGTGCTCGGAGCGGCGCTCGAGGACGAGGTCAAGGGCGGCGCCGCGCCGGGTTCGCGGGAGGCGGCGGAGCTCCAGGGGCGCGGCCGGGAACGGGTGGCGAGGCCGGCGCGCAGGGCGAGGAGGCGGCGAGGGGATGGAGGCGAGCGAGGCGGCTCGGCCGCGGCTGGGCGGAAGGGAACGGCGGCCGGAGGCGGGGAGCGGGAGAGGGGGTGGACGGCGAGGCGGGGGAGGAAGCTCGGGTCGGCGAGCTCGCTGCGGCGGCTCCACTCGGGGCGAGCAGGGCGGTGGGGCGCCGCAGAGGGGAGGCGAGGCGGGCCGGCGGAGGGGAGCTGGCGAGGGGGAAGCCGACGGAGAGGCGGGGTGAGGAGGTGCTCGGGCGGAGGAGAGGGCCCAGGCGGCGGGGTGCTCGGGGAGGTGGGCGGCGGAACCGCCGGGGAGGGTGCGCCGGCGGCGGTCGCCTGCGAGGCGGCGTCGCGCGGCTGCCGGGCGGAGCTCGAGGAGGCCAGAGGGTGGGGATCCCGACGGGATGGGACCGGGGAGAGAGGGTCGCGGTTGGTGGGGAGCGGTGGGAGGACGTGCAGGTGGGCGGGGCCATGTGGGAGCGCGCGCCAGGGGGGGTGGGTCAGGCAGGGCAGGCGGGAGGAGCGGGAAAACGGCAGGTGGGCGGGAGATGAGGTGGCGCTGGGGCAGTGGAGTGGGGCGAGGTGGCAGAAGGTGGTTGGTGGGGATTTGGGGTAGGCCGATGTGGCGAGCTGCGATTGGAGGGGGTGAGGTGGAGGTGGGGTGGGTAGAATAGGACTGGTAGTTTTAGGATTTTGGGTGGACAGTTCTGAACTGGGGGTGGTCGACTGGGTCGAGTCGGCCCGTTCGACTGCCCCCACTAAAATAATTAAATAATTTATTTGTTTCAAACAGATTTTTGCAAACCGATAGCAAACAAAACCAAATAATCCGGAGACCGGGTTTGCGTGTTGAACAAAGACGGGGCGTTTAGAAAACAAAAATAGGTTTTTCGAAAATAGTTTTATGCAAGCAAATGCAAGATGATGACGATGCTCAAATGCAATGTGGCATGATGACATGAGCATGCGGTCATGATGATGCAATGCACGAAATCAACGCGATTTTCTAGTAGTGGTTTTACGGGATGCCACAGTACTTTAGGTTTTGAAATTTTTTCTCTTTCATATTTACTATTCCCTTTATGTTAGACGAGAAGCCAAACAGGACCTTGATACTGTAAAGGACTTCAAAAAAGATTTCCTTCTCTTCCTTGGTAAGAGCGTAGCTGGCAGGCCCTTGAAACTGCCCTGGATGCTTGTCGTCTCGTCCTTTATGAAGTTTCTGGTCCTCCCGTGCTTCCGGTGTATCTTTTGACTTCCCATACAAGCCCAAGAAGCCTAGAATATTCACGCAAAGATTCTTTGTCAGGTGCATCACAGGTTGTCCTCCGGTACCCTTTCCAAATATTACATTTAAATCCTTGACCATACCAGATACATCAGCACCAGTACGGGGGACAGGCTTCTTCCGGTGATCTGCCTCGCCATCGAAATGCTTGCCTTTTTTCCTGAAGGGGTGTCTGGGCGGAAGAAAACGACGATTGTACGGGTACACATTCTTCCTAGATTTATCCAGATATATACTTTCAGTCTCATCTAAACAGTGTGTGCATGCATTATATCCCTTGTTCGTCTGTCCTGATATGTTACTAAGAGCAGGCCAATCATTGATGGTTATGAACAGCAACGCTCGTAGGTCGAATGGCTCCTGTTTGTCCTCATCCCACACACGTAAACTTGGTTCGGCCCACAACTGTAAAAGTTCATCAACTAATGGCCTTAGGTACACATCAATGTCGTTGTCGGGTTGCTTCGGGACTTGGATGAGCACTGGCATCATAATGAACTTTCGCTTCATGCACAACCAAGGAGGAAGGTTGTAGATACATAGAGTGACGGGCCAGATGCTGTGACTACAGCTCTGGTCCCCAAAAGGATTCATGCCATCTGTACTTGGACAAAACCATAAGTTTCTTGCTTCACCAGCAAGGTCTGGGAAGTCTCTCTCGATTTTTCTCCACTATCAACCATCAGCGGGGTGCCTCAACATCCCGTCTTTCTTACGTTCTTCCATGTACCATCGCAAAAACTTGGCATGCTCTTTGTTTCTGAACAAGCGTTTCAATCGTGGTATTATAGGAGCATACCACATCACCTTGGCAGGAACCCTCTTCCGGGGTGGCTCGCCATCAACATCACTAGGGTCATCTTTTCTGATCTTATACCGCAATGCAGTGCATACCGGGCATTTATCCAAATTCTCGTACTTCTCACCGCGGTAGAGGATGTAGTCATTAGGACATGCATGTATCTTCTGCACATCTAACCCTAGTGGGCAGACGAGCTTCTTTGCTTCGTATGTACTGGCGGGCATTTCGTTATTTCTTGGTAGCAACCTCTTCATGAGTACCAGCAACTTTTCAAATCCCGAGTCAGTCACACCGGTCTCTGCCTTCCACTTCAGCAATTCCAGTGTGCTACCCAGCTTCTTCTGGCCATATCACAAGTTGGGTACAACAAATTTTGTGGTCCTGTAACATCTGCTCAAACTGCAACCTCTCCTTTTCTGTGTCGCAATCTCGCTTTCCATCAGAAATGACCCGGCCAAGATCATCAGCGGGCCGGTATGGTTCCCGTTCTTCACCTCCTTCTTCTTCATTGTCTTCCATGGCGGTATCAGCGTATTCAGGGAACATAGATTGGTAGTTGTCATCATCGTTCTCTTCTTCATCACCGTCTTCCATCACAACCCCTCTTTCTCCGTGTTTGGTCCAAACATTATAGCCGGACATAAAACCAGACCGAAGCAGGTGGCTCTAAATGACACTTGCAGAAGTGTGAGCCTTCTCATTCCTACAGTCAACACATGGACAACACATAAAACCATCCAGTCGCTTGTTCTCCTCGGCCATAACTCGAAAAGAACGCACGCCTTCTATGAAAGCGGCAGAGCGTCGGTCATCGTACATCCATGGATGGATCATCTGTATCATACAAATATATGTCAAACGCAATCACTATGCTAAAACCAGTTGAGAGGGGGAGAGGGTGTGCGTATATATAGGACCGGAACACTAGTCCCGGTTGGAGATACAAACCAGGACTAAAGGGGGTGCCCCCAGCAAGCGGCGGGGCCAGGGCCCTTTAATCCCGGTTTGACCCTCAGACCGAGACTAATGGGGTCTAATGGGCGGGACATATGGTTCTGGGTGGCTCGGGCCGTCCAGCCAGGGCCATTAGTCCCGGCCCCAGCCACAGCCGGGACTAATGGCATGGACAAAAGGCTTGTTTTCTACTAGTGGATTACTTAAACGGACCTTTGAGAGTTTTAGAATTCCTATTGCGTTTTTACCAGACCAAGAGTTTGCAAAATTTTTATTGTTGTTGACAATGAAGAGAGAGAGGGCCCAGGGTCTTCGGTTTTCACAAGTAGCTGTGCAAAACATCTGATGGGAATAATAGATAATAATAAAGTATTCATGTAATTTTTAGAGAAAGATAATTATATGTGGGCAGTGCATCCATAATTTTTATCGCCTCCGCAACCGCTTATAGCAATAACCTACTAGTCTCATCCATAGAAGAAATAGAACTATTGATATGCATCGTGATGTCACCGTTAATCCCATGTAAATTCCTCACGTAAAGCCATACTACCCTTTCACTACTAGGAAAATTCACGTTCGTGGCGCACATGAAATCCAGTTCCGTGGCACACTAGGGGTGCGCCACTAGCTCCGCGCTACGGCTAAAAGTTACATGTAGCGCACTGCCTGGTGCGCTACGGGTAATAAAGTTAGCTAGGTGGTGCGCCACACGTTTAGGTACACGGTGCACTACGGGTAAGAATTTCAAATTTCAAAAAAAAAACGGTATCTGGATCTAGATCTATATCTATATCTAGATCATGCTGTCATCGTCATTGTGGTCATGTAACCAGAGGTGCGTGAAAGTCATGGGCATAGCCTACCACCGCAAGGAAGTGTGGGAGGCTATGGCCATGACCTACCACGGAGGCGAGCATGGGCGTAGGTGGTCGGAGTTCGCCGGAGTTCGTCATGGCATGAGGTTGTTGGAGGAGGGGCACGTATGAAGGTTGTCAAAAGAGGGACTGTTGATGGTGGGTGCAGCCGGAGATATGAAGCCAAAGAAGGAGGAGTGGAGAGGAGAAGTGGAGAAGGGAGGAGAACAGAGGAGAAGGAGAGGTGAAGGAGTAGTGGAGAGGTGGAGAAGGAGAGGAGACCTAGAAGTGTGGAAGTGGAGGAGAAGGAGAAGGGTAAGTGGAGGAAAAGGAGGGTAGGTGGCCAGCGGGGTGGTTATTCTACTTTCAAATCCCGCCCACATACTCGTGGTGCACTAGGTGGTGGTGCTCTAAGGGTAAGTTGCCCTCTATTTTTTTTTCTGCAGGAAAAACGGTCTTTTGACCATAACTTTTTACTCTTTTCGAATTTTGAAAATCTAAAAAATTGCTAAACGACCTGAGGTGGTCGCGAGAAGACGCGAAATATCGTTCTCGTCATTTTGGTATATTAAACTTTTTTTGACATCGTATGCAAAAGTTACGGCCGTTATATCTTGGCATGACCTTTTTTGCAGAAAAAGTCGAAATTCTTGTTTGTTAATTTTCCTAGAAACTAGATCACATTACCTACCTACGTGTGAAAGTATTTTATTTTTGAAGTGTTTTTATTTTCTTTTACTTTTTGCAAGGCTAAAAAGGCGATCCACGGGGGGGGGGGGGGGGGGGGGGGGGAGTTGGTGCAGGCCACTTAGCCATAGGGCACTAGTGCAGGGTGCCATACGGGTAACTTGACCCAGCTGCTGCAGCAGGCCGCCACACACATACCCGTGGCGCACTAGGTCAGGCTGCGCTACGGCTAAGTCTCACACCCGTAGCGCACCCTGACCTAGTGTGCTATGGGTATGTGGTCTGCGGCCACCTATGCCCTGGCCCACACATAGCCGTGGCGCACCACCACCATGTGCGCCACGCTTATGACAGTTAGCCATAGGGCACCTGTGGGCTATGCACCACGCCTATTTTACCCGTGGGGCACCACTAGCACATGCACCACGAATGTGTGGATTACCTATAGCCGTGTTTCTAGTAGTGTTTCTGTCACTTGGGTTCCTATCCTGTAGATCATTCATTACTCACACTCCCTTTACCTAGATCAATCCTCGGGGTCTTGGGTACCTGATAAGTCCTTATATTGAGGCAAGAGAGGGTACTAGAATCATCATGTCATACAAAATAATGCATGATCCCATCTATGATAAATAACATGCACAAAAGCTACATGGCTAGGCCGAAGCCCTTAGCCCAAGGAGAATAACTCACACATACAACATTCATAAACATTATAATAGAGATCATAAGTTTGATAGCAAATAGTCTTACAATGTCGCCAATTGTTGATGAGATATACTATTACAAGTGGTGGAAGATGGCTATGGTGGTGGAGAAGGGTTTTAGAGGTTTAGATCTAGATCTATTCCTCCGGCATGGCGGCTTCTGGTGGCAGGGAGATTTGAGGTCAAAAAGAAGCGATGTTTCCTGTCACCCGAAGCCTCTTTATGTAGGGGTCCCTTCACAAAAGTTCTTCTGTTTTACCTAATGAGGTCGATGCCAACTATATGTCCTGAACTATACGTCCAGAATAAAATTCCTGCCGTATAGTTGGTCATTAAGCTTGCATCATTAACTTCATGACTCCTGGTTTCTTTGACATGTTGGAAATCTTGTATCTTTGGCATTTATGTAGTGAATCTCATCATCATAGGTCACTATGTGCGTAGGAAAAAATAGCAAGAAAGGATTGCATACCCCTTTAATCATTAGGCATTAGTGGCAGGTTTTAAAGAGATATTTCATCAAATATATGAACAATATCTAGTTTAAATGCGGATATGGATGGCTATATTTCACAGCCATCATGTACAAATCATGTCCTTGATGTAATATCTTCAACGTGTTCCTCCAGATACCCAATGACACCGTTATGATCACCATTTAACCGAGTGACGTTTGATGCAGTCAAAGAATCCTCGGAAGATAGTGATTTGATATGGTCTCACGGTCTAAGGAGAGGGAGTCTTCATTTCTGGATATTGCAACGATGAACTTTGTGACTTGATCATGTCGCAATCTTTGAGTAATGTCCATCACATCATTCACCAGTGATATGACCTCATTGTCAACCAGCGCTATCACTTCATGATCAAGAAACCTTGATCATCATGTTACCCAACGAACTAGTAATAGAGGATACTAGGGACTTATGTTTCATATCACACTTGTATCAATGTTTCCACTTGATACAGTTATAGAAAATATGAAACTATTACGAACTTATTGGGATATGATAATAATAAAACTTTTATTATTTTCCTCTAGGGCATATTCCCTTCAGTCTCCCACTTGCACTAGAGTACAAATAATCTAGCTGGCATTTAATAATCATAAACCATATCCGCATATGTGTTATTGATCATGTTGGTTATGAGAAACGTCATGTCCCTGTTCTGTATTACCAAATTAGTATGTATTTTGCAAATCATTAATATCCTCCTAATTTTGACATTTCCTCCATTATCTCATAATGGGTTGTAGTATTAGTTTTGGCGTGTGAGACTTTGTTTTTGTTTTTTACAATGACGGTCGTTGAGTCAATTTAACCTTCACTGTTGTCATGTAAACTCCTAAAACAGACTTAGAGAAGTCAAACTTCTTTAGCCAAAATATAGTTTTTATCTTTATGTAGATCCTAGTGCATATCATGCAACTATGTGCCTTACTTATCTTCTTGCCATTTAAGAAGAAACTTCAACTTCGGTTTAGTGATTAAATCTGGAATCACTTCAAGACATGTTCTTTCAACCAGATCCTTTTGGGTCATATTATGTCGTGTATACAACATGGTTCCATGGAAGAACCTATGACTGAGGCATAGGAGATGCAATGCATCTGTTTCTTTCTTTTAACCGTAGTTGTAACACTGAGACTAGATCAATGCTTCATACAAGTAAGAACCTATTTCGTATATTGTTCCATTCTGAACTCCTTCAGAATCTTACCTACGACACTCTGAACATCTTCAGAATCAAGTCCAGGAAGCATTCACCAATAATTTTTATTAAACTTATCAATCTATCTCGATAGATTTCATTTTTAATAACTTCTTCAACTTCATCCAAATTTACTCACTTAAATATTATTAATACCAATCACATCATTAATATATGTCATTCACATATTTCAGAATGATAACACGCTCCCACTCAAATATGGCATCCATATATGAGATCCAGGGATTCCACTTAGCTCCCACTCAAAATATGTCTCCTACGTATCGAGTCTTAGCCAAGCCAATATGCTCCCACTCAAATGAAAATCTTCTCAATAATCTTGGACATTCAAAAATTCTTTGATCATTATCTATAAATTTTAACTACGTGTTCCCAATATCCATAAATTTCCAGTGTAAATCCAATAGACTGAAGCAACAATACATTTGTAGTCAACTCCTTGAATTTGTCCAAACATCATTTTGTGACAAAATCGAGCTTTATGTCTTCCCATTAAGTTTCATTTATTTCTTATGACTTTGCAGTCATTTCAGAAACATCAAGTAACTTAATGAGATCAAGTAACATAATACTTTCCAATCTTAAGTGTAACTTAATATAGGATTATATGACTCCTAGTCATATCTCGCACTTAGGTCCATCATGCTTCTTTGTATTTCGTAGGTATGTCTTGTTCAAATAACATGACAAGTGAATCAAAATATAATTCTGCAAAATTTCAGAATATATTCTTTAATCCTACTTTATTTTGTAACAGTATTCGTTGAAACTTTATGATCATTATCATTACTTTCTCCTCTATTTGTAGAGTTTAGTTTCACGAAACAAATTTCGTTGTGCCACTCAAAAATTAGGAGGTAAGGTCAAATACCTTGTTTTGGACTTTTACTTTCTTCCACCCTTATATTCACCAAGACACATAAAATTATGACAACAGCAGGTTTGCCCTCTGTGGAACATGTATTCATAGTTTCCTTAAAATATGCTACAAAGACTTGTTTATCAGCCACGATTTTGAATCATCAAAATATCTAGTAACTTGAACATGCTGTAACCTTATGGTGTTATTTCCACAAATCCTTAGATATTTCTTTGTATTTCAAACGAGTGTTTGATTATTTCTATTTTTAACTCTAAATGATAACTATAACCTGGATAAAAGATTATGTTAGACCGTATGTATCTAATACAAAATGATTATGATATATAGACATATCAGCACCTTGAATTTGTCCAATTATCATAATTTGTGAAACATCTTTCACAAGTCACTTTTATGCCAATACTTAACTAAATACTTTAGTCATATCAATCAGATGGAAGAGGCTTTGTATTCTTGTTAATTCCATATCCCATTTTGTGTCGAACTCATTTGAACAATTCAAATCCTTTCAAAACTTCTGTTTCATTAAGTAAATACACCTATTCACTTAAGTCCACAATGAAATAATGATTTCCACTATTATTTTAAAATGCGATACATCACTATGTATAAATTTCAACATTTCTACGCATATCACCATTTTACATGAATGTGGAGTGTTAGTAATTTGTTCAAATGAGGCATGGTTTTGCAAAGTCTTTAGATCAAATATCCAAGACCTCGATCTACATCTAGGATGAAAAACATGCAACAACCATCTTGACTTACACAATAGTGTCTTGTCATTTTTAAACCTTGGATATCTCTTAGCATTCTAATCCTTTATAAATGCTTAACCCATTATCATTAACATAGTGATGAGAATAACTTATTTATAATCATAATGTGACCATAAAGGTATTACTAATAAGAACAGTACAACTGGATTTTAACTTATTCATATGAATAATCGTCTTCCCAAAAGCAAGAGACACAAACATGTATTACGAATTTTATTCAAGTCCACAAATACAAATGATAAACTTCCAAGGAAGGAGTGATGTCGGCCATCAACTAGTTTGCTTTCCTTCATCAAGCCACATTGCCTCAATTCGAGCAATTCTCAAGCAGACCATCCTATTTTAGACAAAACCGGACAAGTATTCAATACTTTGTAAACTACAATGATTTTTGCATGAATTAGATTTATAACTTTGTATATCTGATATATATACCATTTTCATCTATGACCTCCATTACAATCAAGCCCTTTTGAGAGTTCTTAACTCTAATACAAGATTGCTATGTGATTCTCCAAATAATCTGTTTCCATCCACGATAGAGGAAAACTCATCCAACGGCTCATACTTTATGTGCCTTCTTTTGTAGAATACAAAATTGCAGCCCCACTGTCCATCGAATGGAGAATGGCCCATTTTGGATGATTTATGGAGAAAACACAAATTTGTGGAGTCATTGGATTATCTCATTGTTATTGTATCAAGAAGAGAAGATCAGCTTATTACGAGGATATCCCTCGGGCGTGGGTATTAATCTATGAAGTTGGAACCTTTTGCTAAGTTCCATATCAAGCAAGAAATTTCTCATGGTCGCAAAGGACCTCAATAAGATAGGACATGATGTACTAAGATATTTGCAAAAAAACATCCAGACTTAGTTCATAATAATGAGTTCAATTCATAATTGAGCTCCCACTGAAATCGTCATCCCCAGGACAATTTTTGTGATCACACGATCCCAATTCACTATGCAACCCCCGATCGTCATAGCGGGAAACATAGCTTCAAAGGTAGACATTCTCCAATGTCAATCACATCTCCATGTGACTCATGCTCGATCTTTTGATCTCCTGCGTTCCGAGGCCATGTATGTACATGCTAGGCTCGCCAACTCAAATGTGTGTGTATTGCAGTGTAACCTTTCTTACACCCACTGTATGCAAACATAGGTATGTCTAGCCCCCTATCATCACGGCTGGCTTCATACTGAAGAACTTTCTTGGTGGTGCACACACAAGGGGAACACTATAATTGGAATTTTGAGGCCATGTCTGCACATGCTAGGCTTGTCAATTCAATATTGGTTTTAATAGGTATCATATTATCTATGCTACCGTTAAGTATTTAATACTAGCACACAATAAGTTGAAAAATAGGTATCAACATCATATGTATATTTGTGATATGATATGGTCCTTCTGGCTCCTTGATGTTTATCGAGTTCTCCGGCATGATCTCCATTGTGCCACTAGCATGATCTCCATCGTGCCACCGGTTTGACGCCAAGTACACAACACCACCAGTAGGTCTGATACATCATAAATGTATCTATAAATTTTTATGTTCCATGCTTGTTTAGTATCTACTTTGCTATGCTTTGTCTACACTTTGAGGTATTTTTATACATTTTCTGGGGCTAACCTATTAAAAAGATGCCACAGTGCTAGTTGCCTGTTTTCTGCTGTTTTTGGGTTCGGAAATGCTAGTAAGGAAATATTATCGGAATTGGACGGGACAAAATCTAAAGTCAATATTTCACCGAGGAGAACACGGAGTCCAGAGGAGAGATGGAGGGGAGCCACAGGGTGGCAGCACCCCCACAGGCGTGGGCCCACCCTAGGCCGCGCCTGGGCAGGGTGTGACCCCTGGCCGCCCTCCTGCCTCGCCTCTTCGCCTATAAAAGCTCCCCGATGCCAAAACCCTAAGCACCCAATCAGATCTCCACGAAACAGTCCATAGCTTCTGCCACCATCGTCCCTAGATCGAGGGATCTGAAGCTCTTCCCGGCACCCTGCCGGAGGGGAGAGATCATCCCGGAGGCCTTCTTCATCACCATGCCAGCCTCCGGTATGATGCGTGAGTAGTTCACCCTTGGACTATGGGTCCATACATTAGATAGATGGTTGTTTCTCCTTCTTTGTGCTATCATGTTTAGATCTTGTGAGCTCAGTTTATGATCAAGATCATCTATTTGTAATCGTGCATGTTGTGTTTGCGGGGATCTGTTGGATATTGAGATACCATGTCAGATTGATTATTGATTCTATCAAGTCTTATTGATTATTGATTCTATCATATCTGTGTTGTTTGAGATCTTGCATGCTCTCCGTTTCTAGTAGCTATCTTGGCCAAGTAGATGCTACTAACTCCAAGAGGGAGTATTTATGCTCGATAGTGGGTTCATGCCTCTATTGAGTATGGGCACGTGACAGAAATCTCTAAGGTTATAGATGTGCTGTTTTGACTAGGGAGAAAACAACAATATTTCATTCATCGAACAATTGTATTGTTTACTTTACACACATTGCTTAATGCAATTATCCGTTGCTTGCAACTTACTGGAGGGGGTTCGGATGATAACCTGAAGGTGGATTATTAGTCATAGATGCAGTTGGATGGCGGTCTATGTATATTGTTGTAATGCCCAATGAAATCTCATAGGATCATGAATGTCTAGTATTTGCATTTTTATTCCTTGCTCAGTTCCTGTCAATTGCCCCGCTATAATTTGTTTACCCATCATGTTATGTTATTTATCTTAAGGAGAACACCTATAGTGAACTGTGGACCCCTATCCAATCTTTACATTGTTACATCATCTACTTTTACTGTTTACTTTCCGCAAGCAACCATTACCCTCCACACCATATGTTTAATCCTTTGTTTTCAGCAAACCAGTGAGATTGACAACCTCACTGTAAGTTGGGGCAAAGTCTTGAGTTTGTGTTGTGCAGGATTCCAAGTTGCTAGCAACACCTTGGAGTTGTTTCCTTGCTTCTACTGGTTCATAACCTTGGTTTCATAACTGAGGGAAAATTTGCCGTTGTGCGCATCATACCTTCCTCTTGGGGTCTCCCAACGAAGCTCTAGAAGTGAGCCGCGTCAAGATATTTTCTGACGCTATTGCCGGGGTGTTTAAGGACGACTTCACAAGGGTAGTCCTTCACGACCATTCTCTTTACATTATTTTTGTTTTGCTTAGTTCCTTTTTCTTTGTTTTGCTTGCTTCTTTTTATCAAAAATTACAAAAAAATAGTTTCGTTTGTTTTACTTTTACTTATCAAAAACACAAAAAATTAGTTTTTCCTATAGTTGTCACCTTGCTCTAGCTCACCATGTTGATCCCTAAGTTCACCCTAAAAGACCTTTCAATAGGTAGTGGCTCTATAATTGGGAAAGAAAACATTGAAGAATTCTTTAATCATATTAGCAAACCTAAGGATATTGAGGATAGATCCTTAATAGAACTTGCTCCTAATTATGATATTGCTGCAGCTTCTTTAGTTCACATGTTGGAGGCTAGGTTTGTTAACCTTAACCCCATGATGCAAATAATGTTTCTCAAATATAAAGAATTTGAGTATACTGAAAAGAGAGATTTTATTCTGGAAACTTTGCTAAAGGAGTTCAATGATGTTGCTAAAGAAGCTAAAAAGGTCTTTTATCGTTTTAATATGCTAGGCTCATGTGTAGATGTTATGGGTACATTATAAAAGTTGGATAATACCAAACCCAATGGAGAGGAAATTAAAATACCCATACCTTTTAAACTTGTAGGAATGCATGAAGCCTTAGAAAAGAATTTTGATTGGATTGTTCCTGAAAACCCGTTTGATGAAAGTAGTGAATCCAAGAGTGCTGAGAGAGGATCCTCTACAACTCATTTAGATGAGATACCTTTCCTACTTGAAGAAATTTCGAGTATTGATCTTAATGCTTATTCATTATAAAATACTTGATTCTTTCTTCTTGTGCCTAACTTAAAGGCGTTAAAGAAAAGTACTTCTTGGGAGATAACCCAATAGTTTTCTTGAGTCTTGATTTACTAAAACTGGGGTGTTATAGGCTTGGCCTGTGCTGTCTTCGAGGGAGCCCATCCTAGGTTTCTTCGTACACCAGGATCGTTGCTGACGCGAGCCGGATCCTTCTTAGCCTTCTGTTGCTATAGCAGAGTCTTGTACTCGGCCTCCATTGCTCTAGCTTTCTCTATTGACTTCTGCGCGTTGGCCAGATATCGATCTAGCTTTGCGCCTTGCTAAGCGATGGTCTGCGCTTCCTCCAACAGCTGTTGGAGCTTCTTGTTAAGCTGGACTACATTGCGAATATGGTCCACGATCATAGGTTCGACAAGGAGATTGTCGTACATCACTCTATCAGCTGGAGTAACTTTGGCAGCAGCTGACGTAGATGCCAGAGGCGGCGGGTTTGCGGTGTTGTTGTTGCTCGGACCGGTTGAGCACCGAGTAGGGTTTGTCTTTGCCGGGATCCAAAATTCGTTGGGAGGGACGATCGGAACGTTGCCGGAGAAGAGAACCCTACCGATGGCTACTGTTTCGCCGATTCCCGCGAAGATCTTGGTCACCGAGTAGGAAACATTTAGGAGGTATCAAAGTTTTTTTGGACTTCTTATCTTCCTTGAACAAATAAATCAGTTGCTTGGTGTGCTTGGAGGATCTTCTCGATATGTGAAGGTATCAACCTACCATATCAATAATTCTTTGCACATGCTTGACTAACTTGGAATGATTCCCGAGGAAACAAAGTTAACACTAATTGAATCCATGGCGATATCTTTCAACATTTGCACGTGAACCGTAGAAGGTTACTTCTAACACCCTAGAACACATAATTCGAGATAACATGAAGATGGTTATAAAAAGTTTCCAACATTAATGTCAACTTTTCCATATGAATGTTGTCTAGCATGGACAAGATAATGATGGGATCAATAACAAACTTATCGAGACACTCCATTAAGATGAAGTCAAATGTTGTATAAACAAGGCAGAAATACTGGTCAGACCAAAGACATGAATATGTACCTAGGTGAAACATCACAAGTAGATACACCATCAATATTGTCCTTGGAGCTGGGTTTGATTTAACGATTGCCCAAATCAAATCAAAGGAATGGAAAGATAACATATCCACGAAGGAAATACTATCTTGCTTCAGCACGAACAAAACTAGACATCCCTTCAAGAAGGAACTGAGTTGGATGGAACTTTTGTCTTACAAGTCTCCAAAATGTTGTTTAGGCTCAACCAACTGGTTCAGGGGTATCTAGTACGGATCCTTGGAGAAAGGATCGGTTTAAATAAACAACTTACTCAAGAACGTGACAACACGATCATGTGGCAATATGGCGATACTTCTAGAAGACATCCAGAATATCACGGATGTAACACCCCACTTTTAGCTAAATAGTAATTAGGGTTGTTTGTGCATTCATGAGCATCATCTAAAAAATGCATGTAAGAAAGAAATAGAATAAAACCCTAAACCCTACTTTCTCCCTCTATTTGAACAAGTTCAAATGGTTTTGAATTTGAACTAACAAAAATAAGGATCCCAAATTGACTAAAAGGGGTCCCTGCAGTATTTTATATATTTTATAAATCTTCTGGTATTTTTGAAATGATTCAAAAATAGTTTGGAAATTCAAATTACAAATATAGAAATCAAAATAGAAATAGAAAATAGTTTTCCAGAAAAAAATCAGGAATCCTATCAACCTGGGCCGAGCCCATCTCTTCCCTCTCCTTTCTTCCGCTCAGCGTGCAGAAACCAGCGGCCCAAGAGCAGCCCAGTCTAGCCCATCCCTGGCCCATACCCCTCCGCCTCTCTGTCTGTCGTCTTCTCCACGAGCGGCAAGAAGCTGCCTATCCGCCCGCCGGCCGTCGATCAGCGCCGCACCAAGACCCTCGCCCCTCCGCCCCTGGAGCTGAATATAAGGCCATCGAGGTGCCCTTCTTCGACCTCATCTTCTTTTCCCCCTCCCAGCGACCTTCCTCTCTTTGGTTCTTCAAACCCGAAACCCTACCTACCAATCTCGCCGGCGCTCCATCGTCTCCGACCACCCTAGGCCAAGTTGTGGCCACCGATGAGACCGCCGTGTCACCCTCCTCCTCTCCGTCGAGCTACGCTTGCTGGGATGGATGGAATCAGCCAAATTGGAACCTCCGTCCCTGAATCCGGCCATTTCCCTCGCCATTGATTCTGGCAGCCCCTTGCCTCTATGTCAACCTTCTTGTGTTGCTGGTGAGCTTCTGGTGCTCATGGCACCATTGATTCATTTGCTGGCTCGCCCTAGCCGCCATGCGTCGTTCACCTGCAAGCGCCGCCACCGCCGCTCGTTGTGCTCCGTTTGCAGGTTCTCCGGCGAGTTCCGCGTGGCATCCGACGTGGCCTCGGCCCCACCCGTCAGTCGTAGTGGGTAGCCTCTGCCACGGTGAGAAACCACCTAGGTTCCCTGGTGACGCCAGCCCTGTGTCATAGTGACACAGTAAACCTATTTAAATTTGTTTAATAATTTTAGAAATTGACTAAAACTTGTGAAAATCATAACTAATTATTTATAAGTCAGAAAAAACCAAATAATGTATCAAAATGTTCAGAAAAATGAGAACTACCTCTTTAAGCTATAATCATGCATTGATCAACAACTTTCATAACAAGTTTAATTAGAACAACCTAGTAACCCCTCATAGGTGATTCCGGAGTTTCCCCGAGTTACGGTTTTCACCCCTCGGAACCCCAATTAAATGGTCAAGCATGCCTTAGGGTTACATTTCAATGCAAATTAACTTGTCGTGTCATCATCCTTGCTTGAGCATTGCATCGATGCCATGTGTTGATTGTTTCCCTTTATTTTTGGTGTTTGGTTCTTTCCGGTAGAATACGATATCGAGATCGAGATCGAAGACTGAGATCAACACCATTGAAGATCGAAGATCGACGAATAATACTTAACCAACTGTAACCAAATCAAGTTCAATATGTTCGAAGATCTACTTATCTGTTATCAATAGTCAAAGGCAAGAATAGCCCCACCATGATATAATCTTATGATTTCGAAAGAATTTCAATTCCTACCATGATGCATACGATTCTACTATGGTCTTTTATCGATAGATAGAGTATCATTTCTGTTGCACTAATCCCTTTGAGCTTATATTACCTGATCCACTACTCCTAGCATAACTAGGTTTGGCTTGTGTGTACTGCTAGAGCTTATATCTGTGTCTTGCTTAGCCATGCATAGTTGTTAGTTCTAGTTCATCCATATAATGTATCAGATGCAGAGAATCTACTATGACAGGAGAACATGATGAGATGAGATCGGTGACATGAGATTAAACATGCAGGCTTGTATGGGAGGTCACGGTGGGATGTGGTTTTTGTAGTCCCATGATCGCCACCACTAGGACCCGAGTTCTTGCCTTTGGAACCAAGACGAGCATACAACCACACGGGGCCTCGACAACCTCATGACTAACTAACTTGCCTAGTAGATTCCATGAGTCAAATAGTTTGGGCGTTCCATTCGACATGCATTCTAGATCTTCTCGAAGGCGGTGAAGGAGGTGCATTCATAACAGGTAGGTAAGTGTGGTCGGGATTGCTTGGGGTGGATGGAGCCCCTGGTAAACCAACCTTGCCTCACATCTTTATGTACCGGCTTTGGGATTTGATCCGTTACCCAGAACTGTACTTATTGCGTGACTCATGGTCTCGGCGAAAGCAAGGTAAAGGTCGTGTCTAACCACCCTCTGCCGGCCATCCAAGGAAGAGGGCTAATCATGTGGCATTAAGAGAAGGTAAGTACGTGTGGGTAAAGTTGTACACCCCTGCAGGGTAATAATCTTTTCAGAAAGCCGTGTTCACAGTTATGAACGACTTGGCGACCAGACTCAAGATCATATATAACATTAACCACTATAAAACTTGGCAGATCAACGTGTGCTTAAGGATGCTTCCTCATGGGTACGAGGGGGTGATCCTAGTTGGTAGATGATGATGATTTGGTGGATATCAAAATATGATGATCAATATTTCGGAGATGTCGCTCTCTTATCCCCTTTTAAAATATTCTGATTAGACGAGCTTCTTCTCTTTCTTGTTTTATAAACAAAAGTGGCTTTATACAAAACAACTCCACCAGCCATAAGTCTTGCTGACTACAGCCTCTACTCACCCTTGCTTTGTTGATACTTTTGGCAGAGTAAGTGTTCCCGAAGATCATTTTGGTACTACATCGACATCGACGAGTAGCTCGGGGTTCCCGGCCGGTAGCCTAGAATCTATGGGCTGGGACGTCATCGTTATGCTTCAGGGCTCTAAGGCCATTTGTTAAGTTTGCTATACTTATTAGCATAATTTTCCTTCCGTTGTTTGATGTTTGTGGTCAGTTACCTCTGTTTGTAATAATTTGGTTCTCTGCTCAGTTATGAGCACGCTGTAATAAATTTTGTGTCCTATGGTGCGGTGATCCAGCATACCACTTCATGATATAGTATACTATAGTCGTTGACATAACGCCAATGAAACACCGTTCACTAGTATTACATCCCTCGGAGTGGTATAACAGAAACACAGCAAGTCCAATACATGACTATAGGATACAACTCCACTCTTTACACAAGATCCAGAGAACACTCTAGGTTAAAGAGAGAGAAAGAAACTTCTTACAAAGAAGAATCAGAAATAAACAACTCAAAAACTATCATACTATTAAGACTAGTATCGGAACTAGTGGTCTGGTATTGCTGCTATTGCAATACACTATAGAATTAGGTTCTCTGGCTAGAGATTATATTTCTATCTAAGCAGCAACTTCGTCTTCACTTTAGTTGATGTATATGCTGACTTCCTTTACTTCATTGAAGAGCTTTAGCTTTTGATGATGATTCCTGGAACATAACTTGATGTAGACGTCGTCTTAATGGCTTCAGAATCTAGTAAGGGTTAAGAAGATACATTGAGTACGAGCGTACTCAGCAAGTTCACTAGAAAAGGAGTGTTTGATGCACTATATCTATAGCCACAGACCATAGGTCGTAGGCAATGCAAGTTTTCGAGAACATTTCTTCAAAGGTTGCTTTTATTCTGAAAATCTATGTGGGAAGCCTTCACGGGTTTACAAGAACTTTCATGGAGTTCCTTTCCCGCCGCGTTCACAGCTCCTTCCCGGAATAGGGAGTAACAATTTACAGTTATTACACTCTGCAGAGGTGCGTTACTTTACCCATGAGAGATCAAATCCTTGTTGCACAACTGGGCGATCTTTCCCGTCCACACTTCCTATGGTGTGGGGCCTAGTAGATGATCCAAGCCAATCACTGCCCCTTCGCAGCCTCGCATGCCTCCTTGGTGTATGCCATATGCCCACACATTGAAATATGGTAATGGTTTGTACAAACCGTTAGATGCCAGAACTATCGTGGGATGTTGAGGGTTCCCACCCATATGTTGCATATCCTCTACGAATTACCAATTAATATGCACGCTACGAGTGATAACAGCCACGACCTGCACATCCGGCTACATGCGAGAGGAAGAAGATACAGCTGACTTCTCCGTCCCATTCCAAATCTCATGGTTAACGTGTGATATAGGGCGCAAGAATCACTGGCGACATTGGTTGTTAAGTCCTAGATAATATGTTCCTTTACCACTGAAACTTTCATTGTAGGTTATTACCTCATGGTAAATAACCTATAATCATATTATTATGTTTTTTGACCTTTTTCAAATGCAGGTGATGACAACACTGGATTTGCAAAATACTTTTAGAGAAAAAAATCAAAGGACACGAGAAAGTGTGAACTTGCCTTTTGTGATTGCAAGATTATGCACTCACGGTTTTAAAGACAATATAAAAGATCCAATATCTGAAATTAGCATCATTGGTCCGGTAAGGACTAATGTTTGAAGAAGCAAGATGCTATTATGCATAAGTAATGTAATGCAATTTTGTAAACTCGAATCCCGGGGATAACGTTGTTCTAGGGTTTGAATACTGGAAATGGTTTCTTTAGAATGTGTTGTCCTTTTAGATAAGTTTCATACTTGTGCTTTTTATTAAGGCTTGTGATTGTGTGTGAAACAACATGTAATTAAAATATCATAAAACAATGAGATACACACAAATGTGAAATGATATTCAAGATTGTTTATACTATAATTGTTTATCTTCCAATTTTTATTTTACAAGTAATGACACTTATAAAGAACTTAAGTGTTATCAATCCTAAGTATACAAGTAAAGTATAAAGTAATGTGATTATGATTAATTTTCATATGTTGACGGAAGTGGCAAAAAGAATAACATTTGAAGAAAATATTTCTTTATTAAAGTTTAAACAATCCTTGTGGTTAATCAGAGGTGGTCTATGTTGTTTGTGCTTGCTGGAATAGCTTGGATTTGAGATGCCTTATAACTTAATTATAACAAACCAAACTTAACTATAAAAAAAATAATAAAGTTATTGTCTTAATATTTAAAGTCTGGTAGACTAAAGTTAACTTTAAAGACATAAATAGACTTAGGTGTATTACTTATGATACTTGTATCTTGTTTAATTTATTTTGTTTCATTAAAGTTATTTAAGAATGACATTACTTTTATTCGAGTAGTGGTCTCTTAACATTATAAATGTATAATAGGATTTATCTCCTTATAAGGGTGTGGTGATGGTTTGTGAATAAGTAAACAATATTATTTACTACTTATGAATTATCTCTGAATTTAGTCGATTATAAAGTTGTGAGTGAACCAATGGTAAAAGATTTTATTAAGTCAAAATAAAAATCTTGAGAATTTAATATTTGATAACTTCATTTGGAAAATAATATACACTTATTGTTGAATAATAATTCAAATAAAATTGTATTTAAAATGTGTTGAACAATTTTTGACTTCACATTATCCATATTTAAGATTAATACTATTTATTAGACTTTGATTAGCTAATGCTAGGAATATTAGCAATTTTTATTTACCCTTATATGAATTATTAACTAAGGAAGTAAGTTTAAATTCAAGTTGTTAAAGTGTTTTAAATTTTTATTTACCTCAAAATTCGAATATTATATGTTTAAATGTAGGTATTATTTTTGTGATCATTTTGGTATATTGCATTTATTTTTGTGATTTATAAATAATAAGATATGATGTTTATAAGATTTATTACTTTATAAATACTTAATAAATAATAAATATTTAATTAAGTGATATAATAATGCATGATTATAGTTCTTATTTTTCTAAGATTTTTGGTATTTTATTTATATTTTTAACTTTTACCAATATTAAAATATGAATTTTGAAAGTGTTAAAGCTTATAAAATATTTATTAAATAATATTTATTTAAATTATTGGCATAAAAGTATTTGATAATAGTTTAATGTTATACATTTTATTTTTCTGAAATTTTTGATATATTATATGTATTTTTCTGAATTAAAAAACAAAAGATATTGAATTTTTAATGTTTAATCATTTTTTGAAAATACTAAAAAGAATTACTGTGTCACTATGACATCATCATGACACCACTGTTTGGATAAAACATTTTGTACTCAACCTGAGTCTACCCACACCGACACTGACTGGTGGGGTCTGCGGCCCCATTGTAACATCCCAAAAATACTAAACTTGGATCATCAAACTCTAATCATCAAATTTAGGGTTCACAAAAACTTTTCTAAATAAAAATATGAAAGCATGCATGTGTGTATGCATCCCATTTTGAATTCTTTTGAATTTCCTTGTTTATGTGTTTCTTTGCTTGTAAAATGTTTCTTAGGTGAAATAAACATCATCTAAACAATCACCAAACTTTTCTTAAAGACAAATAAATCAAAACAACGCTAAATGAGTGAATGGTCATTTTGACCAATTTAACTCCCATGCCTACTTTGGCTATCTCAAACTTTCATAACTTAACAGAAACTTTTCTGGATCTTTGCACCCCTTGATTGTACTCATAACAAAGTATCAAGGCCCAGTTTGTGATCATCCAGAAACTTTCAAATGCATAGTTTATATGACAATTCAAAATTGAATCTTTATCATATGAGAAGATCCCACCTTTTCAAAAACCACTCAAACAAGCTCAACTTTCAAAACCCAAGCATCTGCAGACTCACCAACACCAACCTAGCACACCCACCAAAAATCTTTTCAAAATTCAAAACTTGAATTCTTGCGGGCATTTTGTCAAACACATTGTAGACACAAATCATCAAAATCTTAAACACTATTGTGAGCAGTGACTGAAGCCTAACTTGTTCCCTCTCTGGTTACAACTAGGTTTTAGTAGATCATCTAGCTCAATTGCACACCCTTAGCATCACTATAAGCTTGGCATTGCCATCAATGGTAAGCGGGCCGAATGCACCCTTGTCACCCCCATGTCGACAGCAAGCTAGGAGGAGAAACCAGCCTAGCCAGCATGTCTGGGAGCAAGCCAACATCCCACCGCCACTCCCTGTCCAGCGCTCGAATGTTGCCATCCACTGGACAACACGCACGAACCATGCCAACCTCGCCAGCAACCATGCGAGAGCACGCCCCGTGCGCCACGCTCGAACGACGCCCACAGACCGCGCGCCGCCCTCGCCGCGTGCATACGTGATTACCACCATCCCAGCAACCCCGCAGACACGCTCGTTCGCCGCCGCGCGGACCACGCGCGCTGTGCGCCATTAAATCTTCCGTCGGGCACGCGCAGAGCACCGTCGCGTTCCGACCAAATCGCACCGCCCCACGTCTCGCCACCGTGTCGTTGAGCATTGCCAGGGAGCACCGCACCGCCACCTACCGTCGCCCACGCCGATAGCCGTCTGTACCATCGACCACGACGAGCTCACCTTGTGCCCCGTCGGTCCCCTCGCTCCACTATAAATAGAGGCCACCCCCAACCAAATTGAGCACACCATATCACTCCCCTCTCCTCGCTGATCGTGCCACACTGTTCCCGGAGCAAGCCGAGCAGCACTTTGCCGGAATTTCACCAGAGTCTGCCGCTGCTGGAGAAGAAGGGGGCCAGCGAGTGGAACCGCCCAGGAGAAGCTGCCGGTACCAGGAGGTTCGCCGTCGTCGACTTCGTCGTTCGCCCGCCTCGCCGACCCTCGCCTGAACCCCGGTTAGCCCCCAACGACCCTCACTGGCCGCGCTAGGTTTCTGTCTCGCCGGCGTTGCCCAACATCGGCGATGACTCTCAGCCATTGGATTAGAACTAGATCGAACGCACCACATTGCCCCATACTGCTTCGCAACCCCTCGTCTCACTGACGCGTGGGGACAACCACTTAACCAGCCAGCGTAAGCGCTGTGCTTAGCAGGCCGGCCCAGTATCGCTTCCCGCGCAGCCCAGTTATTTGAATTTAACCTTTTCCATTTTATTTCAAACACACTTCTGTACCCAGTTTCAAAAATCAACCCAGATCGATTCAGTGAACCAAATTGAATGAAACCAATTTTTTTAGAAAGGTCTGGGAATGCTGAATCCAAGCCCGTTGGATTCAAGTCATTTGGAACTGTAGATCACCCATGGTAAAAATAACAAGGCAGAAGCTTTTCGGCATTCAAACATTTTTCAAATTTAAACCATAATAGCATTTGAGTTGATTCCAACTCTCAAAAATCACATTTAACCATACCTTTCAGAATATATAAAAATATATAGGTTTACTTACAGAAATAATGTTCAAGTAATAAAAGAATGCCACATAGAAATTTCTAGCCAGTTTATTTAATTAAAATAAAAGGGTAAAACCTTATTAAATTGTGACACCACTTTAAATCACATTCCCATGAACTAAAATATGTGGTGATGACATGTGTCAACATGATCCCATGTTTGGTTTGGAGAATATTAAATCTTAAGTAGTTTTTCAATGAGTAGAAATTACTTTTCTAAAAATAAAAGGAATTAAACCAAAATTTAATCTTGTAATATTAGTGATGATGCTAGATCATCTATAGTACCCTTTGGTGTGATGATTGCAAGTAGTTAAGTATTGTTTGGTGATTGTGTACCTCGTATTTATTTATAAACGCTAGTACCGACCAAGGATACGAGGAGGAAGGAGGATTCTATGAAGAAGAAGGCGAGGAGAACTTCAACCACTGCTCTGCACAAGGCAAGCTTTATTAACCAAGTGGACCAATGCAAGCTAAACTTGCAAGATACTCTAATTTAGCAAGCCTAATGCTACTAGTTGAATGTGCCAGCTAACACTTGCAATTTAGCAAGCTTATACTGATAATGTGCAAGCCAAGACTTGATTGTCACCATGCCAACTATATGCCTTAAACATAGATGATCCTACCCACTTGATAAACCCATCCTAGTTTTTACTTGCAAGATTATTATTTTATTTCTTTATCAAAGCTATTACTTAGAGTTACTGGAATAAATGGTAGATACTAGAAGGATAATTGAAGGTTGCATAAAGAGCATAAAATTTGGCCTAAGCTAGATAATCTTGATTTCATCCTAAGGCATGAGATTAAACTTACTTAAACTCCACCAGTTTACCACCCCTCAATAGTCCTCACTCCCACTTGTAGATGCTAGTGCTAAGCATAAAACTTGATCAACTTTAGATGGGAATGCTTGGTGGAAATGGTTATGAAAACCTTAGAATGATGGATCATTCTACTGAGATGTTCTGACATGTGTTTCCGAACACCCGATGATTTTGGTGATGAAAATGTTGAGGTAGGATCCTTAGACCTTTATAAAACTGATGGTTGTCTGGATGCGATACCATTCCAAATTTATTGTACAACCACAATACCCGAAGATTGGGTAGGGCTTAACTGGAAACTTATATATCTTAGTATTAGTTCCCTCACGGCCAAGGTCTGAGCTGAGGCTACCTTGTGAAGATTGTCCACCTGTGCAGTACCCAAGATGACATTTGGTCATGGTTGGGAGGCCAAACTCACAGGAGAGGTGCTTATACTAGGGCGTGTAATTGAAAGGTTCGGATTGATTATTCGCATACTGAGTATGGTGAATTCAGGCTTTGTTCCTGACGGATGTATCGAATGTTGTGGTGAAACTGTACAATCTCTGCAGAGTGTTAAACTATTCGAATAGTCGTGTCCGCGGTTATGGACAGTTGGAGTAGCCATACTGTTCCTCCGTCAGACTTTTCCAAAATGACTTGTGAAATGAATTGAGACTTTGACTTGACCACAACAGGGTTGAGGCATGAGATACAAGTTCCCACTTAGGTGTTATAAAACCTTAACTAGCATTCGTTGCTTCCAAACTTAGTAGAGATAAATCTGGCTTTTGCAAAACAACCCTAGAGCCTAGTGTCCTATTATCAAAAACCCCTTTCACTTGTTAGTATTAGTTTGCGAGTACTTAAAGAGTACTCATGGCTTTATCCCTGGCTATTCCCGTGGCCAGACTATGAAGAGGAGTACCTGGAGGATGGACCCCAAGAAGGTTACGACAACTAGGATCATCTCCCATCGTCATCATTGCCTGTGACCCCGAAGATGGAGCTTCGCCTACGCTACCGTTATTATTACGTATTCCGCTGCTTGATTTTGTATTAAGAACTGGATCATGAGATCCCTATTTGTGTATGAACTTACGTATGGTTTGTAATGGATGATGTATTATGGTATCCAATTATGTTATGTCTCGCAAAAATGGTAATACTGGTATTGCGATGTATGGCATAACAGGCTTCTCGGATTAAAAATCCGGGTGTTGTCAAGTTGGTATCAGAGCCATCCTGACCCTAGGAGACCCTAGTTAGACTGGACGTTTGAATCAAAAACTTAGTTTCAAAACCAAAGAAAACAAATATTTACAAAAACTTATTCTCATTATTATCCCTTTGATTCTTTCATGAAAATTCATGTTCCTCAAAAACTCTTGCAAAATACATAAAATTTTGACACACTTGATCACTCTACTAACTTACTCATCCTATATTCTTATAGATGGACGTTAAGTACAGCATGTTTTATCAGTTGGGGAATGGAGGAGACCTTATCTTTGAGAGGGATTTGGACTAGCTTTCGGAACTTCTGGAGCGTCCGCACCCCGAGTTCTTCGGAGCTCAGCTCAATGATCAAGGAGGATAAGATCTGCAGTGGCTAATTGTTGCAAGTCTCCGAGGAAAGATTTAACCTCCCACTGCTGAGGGAATTCAGTTTACCTTAAGAGAGAACAACTGGCTCGATGGACTTGCCAGGGCCATGCAGGAAGCTCTTTCCCGTCTGTGTGGGCAGAGCATCAACCAGATCAAGGGTACTCGCTTTGAGTTTTTCCCAAGGCGTGATGCTAATGGACAACCACTGGAAGCCCCATACCACCCTGAGATGAAGATCCAAGTGGACCACCTTAGCTTCATGATGTACGATTGTCAACAGGAGTTGGATAACTGCCATGACTACTCCAACCACAAGTCTGCCATCATCAAAACGAAGGACCAAACCATCGCCATGCTAGCAAAGGATCGCAAGTCTCACCGCCGTCAGCTCGACAAGGAGCTCATTATTGCCCGTCTTCGTCACCGTATCTCATCTTTGGAGGAGACCATCCACGAGAGAGACATGCAATTGGAGGAAAGGGAGAATGCCGGAGAGGATCTTCGTTGATACCCCTACTCCTATCTCAGCGATGACGATGATTTTCTGGAGGATCAGGCTATGGATTTCTTCACCGATGAGGATGATTTCGCCTTCATCGATGATGATGAGGATGATGAAGCCACAGATTCTGAGGAGTAGTACCACTTGAGCACTAGCGTAGTGAGTAGTATTCGGTCCCACTGTATCGTAGTTTTCAGAATGGTTCTTAAAACCATCTGTTTGTCTTTGTTGTGGTGTGTGTTGTATCATGTGCTATGAATGAATGAAAAAGAAAGTTGCTAGAAAAAAATCTGAGTCAAACTTTAAAAACTTTTCAAAGACCCAAAACCTTAGAAATTTCCCTCTTTTCTCACGATCTATCTCAATCTTCAGATGCCACGCGGAGGAAGTGGTTCATCCCCGGACCCGATGTTGCATATTCTGCAAATGTTGACTTCTGACCGTGAAGCTGAAAGAGCGGAACGTCAAGCCAACCTAGCCACCCTGCAGCAGATAGCCCAGCTAGCCCACAACAACCAAGGCCACGGAAATCAGGAGAACCATGGATCTAAGCTCAAGAATTTCTAGAATACCAACCCACCTGTTTTCACTAAGTCATAAGAACCCCTAGACGCCGATGATTGGCTGCAAACCATGGAAAATAACCTAGAAGTTGCCGGAGTGGAAGCCAACGAGAAAGTTCTGTTCGCCACCCACTATCTAGCCGGAGATGCCAGGGCATGGTGGAACAGTGTTCGCGCAATGACCGGAGGCCAGATGATGACCTGGGAGGAATTCAAGGTCAAGTTTAGCAAAACCCATGTGCCACCAGGTTTGATCAAGAGAATGAGATACGAGTTCAGAGAGCTGAAGCAAGGAAGGATGACCGTAGTGGAATACCGTGACAAATTCTTATCATTAGCCAGGTATGCTCCGGATAAGATCGACACCGAAGCCAAGAAGAAAGAAAGATTCCTGAATGGTCTGCACGATGAGATGTAGACAGTGTTAGTCAATATCCCCTTTGCTGATATTGAAGCCCTTGTCTACTCTGCTATCCAGATGGAAGGAAAGATCAACCAAGCCAATGAGAACCGCAAGCGTCGCATGATGCATCAGCCAGGAACCCATCAGACCCCAATGTATCGCCCTAACCCATCTCCCGGATTTGCCCCAAGAACCAACAGACCCTCGATGAACCGTTCGACCTACCCCAACTGTGGAAACCCTAGGCCCGGAGGAAATCACAACAACTCCGGCAACGCAAGCAATTTCAACCGTGCCCCACCCAAGTTCAACAACAACAATGCTACCGCCAACACCAACACTGCCCCGAGGACTGGAAGCAATGTTGTGCCTGTAGCAGCAAAGGACAAGTCGCAAGTGACTTGTTATGACGGTGGAAATAAGGGTCACTATTCCAACGAGTGCCCCAACAAGAAGAATGCCGTAACACCCAATGCCAATGCCCCAGCTCAGCAGCAGCTCGTGTTCAACCCGGAAGAAGATTTGCCCCAGGGAATTCTCTCAACCGCAATGGCCGTCTTTTTCTCATGCATGCTGAAGAAGCTCAGGAAGCGCCAGGCGTCGTGATGGGTATGTTTTATTCTAATTCAGTATTTGCATGAGTGTTGTTTGATTCTGGTGCATCGCACTCATTTGACACCGAAGAATTTGCCTGCCCTAGTAATATTCAACCAACCAAACTGAAGCATGTTATGATTGTTCAAATTCCCGGATCAACCACCAAGGCTAGGCAAATTTGCAAAGCCGTCCCTATCCGAATCCATGGCATAGATTTTTATGCTAATCTGATAGTACTCGGAACTAAAGGTTTCAAAGTAGTACTAGGAATGGATTGGATGTCCAAACATAAAGGATTGATTGACTGTGCCAAGAAAGCCATAACCATGACCAGTACAGCCGGAATAGCAGTCGAGCATATATCTGAAACCTTACCTCCCCAATTCAAGTGCAACATGAGTATAGCCCAACCTACCATTGACCAAGTCTGGATAGTCTATGAATACCCCGATGTATTTCCAGATGTTTTGCCCGGTATTCCCCCAGATCAGGATATCGAGTTTATCATTGAACTAATCCCCGGAACAGGACCCATAGCCTAGAGACCATATAGTATGAACCCGTCTGAGCTAGCAGAACTGAAGAAGCAACTGGATTCCATGTTGGAAATTGGATTGATTCAACCAAGTGCGTCACCATGGAGGTCACCTGTCTTGTTTGTGGACAATAAGGATGGAGGTAACCGTTTGTGTACGGATTATCGGAAGTTGAATGATGTCACTATCAAGAACAAGTACCCCTTGCCCAAGATAGAGGATTTTTTTGATCAGTTGACTGGTGCCAAGGTGTTTTCTAAGATTTATCTTAGAACAGGCTATCATCAACTCAAGATTCATGTAGAGGATATTCCAAAGACTGCCTTTACCATCAGATATGGATTATATGAGTATACAGTCATGTCTTTTGGATTAACCAATGCCCCCGCTTATTTCATGAATCTCATGAATAAGATTTTATGGACTTCCTGGATAAGTTTGTCGTTGTTTTCATTGATGACATTCTGATTTATTCCAAATCGGAAGAAGAACATGAGCTACACCTAAGGACCATTCTTGGAACCCTTAGAGAGCATCAGCTGTATGGAAAGTTTAGCAAATGTGAATTCTGGTTACAGGAGGTAGGATTCCTCGGTCACATTGTATCAGCCGGAGGAATTGCTGTTGACCCTGCAAAAGTAAAAGATGTCGAGGATTGGCAAGCCCCAACCACTAAAACCCAAGTTCGTGCATTTCTCGGATTGGCGGGATATTACCGCAAATTCGTAGAAGGATTCTCGAGTATCGCTAGACCCATGGCCCAATTGCTGAAGAAGGACAAGAAGTTTGAATGGACCGACAAATGTGAAGCGAGTTTTCAAGAACTCAAGAGGAGATTGGTTTCAGCCCCAATCTTGATCATGCCGGATATCACGAAGCCCTTCGATGTGTATTGTGATGCATCCAAGATCGGTCTCAGATGTGTGCTAATGCAAGAAGGCAAAGTTATATCTTATCTATCTCGACAACCGAAGCAACATGAGCAAAATTACCCAACCCATGACCTTGAACTCGCAGCCGTAGTTCTAGCCTGAAGACATGGAGGCATTACCTGATGGGAAACCGTTGTGAGATCTATACGGATCACAAGAGTCTGAAGTATATATTCACTCAGAAGGAGCTGAATATGAGACATAGAAGATGGATTGAGCTAATCAAGGATTACGATCTGGACATTCACTATCACCCTGGTAAAGCCAATGTGGTAGCCGATGCCCTTAGCAGATTGCCGTGCCGCTTGAACTCCATGATTTTGAAGGAGCAACCAAGCCTACACAAAGAGATGGAAGATTTTCGAATAGAATTAGTAAGTGAAGGATTTTTGGCTAGCATAGAACTCCAGCCCACTTTGATTAGTCAGATTAAAGAGGCGTAGAAGGGAAATGCTAGTATCGACGGAATCAAGCGTCGTATCGGTACAGGCAATGTACCCGAATTCACCGAAGACGAAGAAGGAGTTCTGTGGTACAAAGGATGCCTTTGTGTACCAGCATATTCTAAGTTGAAAGAAGTGATTCTGAAGGAGGCTCATGATACTCTTTATTCTATCCATCTCGGAGGAACTAAGATGTATCAAGATTTAAAAGAGCAATTTTGGTGGCATAAGATGAAGAGAGAAATCGGAAGCTATATCGCCAAGTGTGATATTTGTCAGCAAGTCAAGGCAGGGAATCAAAGACCCGCTGGATTGTTGCAACCCTTACAGATTTCGGAATGGAAATGGGATTCCGTTGGAATGGACTTTATCACTCGATTGCCTACTTCTAGTAGGGGAAATGACTCTATCTGGGTCATAGTGGACAGATTGTCCAAAGTCGCCCATTTCTTGACCGTCAAGACCACATATCAGAGTTCGAAGCTAGCGGAGTTGTACATCGCTAGGATAGTTAGTTTGCACGGAGTCCCCAAGAACATCGTATCTGATCGAGGAACTCAGTTTACCTCGAGATTCTGGAAGAAAGTCCAAGAAGGTTTAGGAACCCGCCTAGATTTCAGCACCGCGTATCACCCTCAGACCGATGGACAAACAGAGCGAGTAAACCAAATACTCGAAGATATGCTGAGAGCATGTGTGTTAGAATATGGATCCAAGTGGGAAGACTGTCTGCCGTTTGCAGAATTCTCATACAATAACAGTTATCAAGCCAGTTTGCAAATGGCCCCCTTTGAATTCCTGTACGGAAGAAAGTGTCACACCCCTTTGAACTGGTCGGAAGTAGGAGAGAGTCAGATTTTCGGACCCGACATCCTGCGAGAAGCAGAAGAGAAGGTTCACAAGATTCGTGAGCACCTCAAGACCGCCCAGTCCAGACAGAAGAGTTATGCCGACAAGAGACGTAGAGACCTCGCCTTCAACATAGGATATTTTGTGTATCTGAAAGTGTCACCATTGAAGGGAATGCAACGTTTCCAACTCAAAGGAAAGTTAGCCCCCAGATATATCGGACCTTTCAAGATTCTGAACCGTCGAGGAGAAGTGTCGTATAAATTGGAACTACCCGAAGAGATGTCATCTATGCACAATGTGTTCCATATCTCATTACTTCGCAAGTGTCTCGAAGTCCCCGAGAAGACCGAAGTGTTCAAAAATATCGATCACCGGACCATAGAGATCAACGATGACCTGACCTATCCCGAAGTACCCATCCGTATTTTGGAAGAAGCTTTTTGAACTACCCGCACCCAAAGCATCAAGTTTCTCAAGATTTAGTGGAGCAACCACACAGAAGAGGAAGCTACCTGGGAGCGCGAAGATCACATCAGGACAGAGTTTCCCGATCTCTTCAAATCCTAGGTAATCTTTTTCGTCCTTTTTCAAATATCGGGACGAGATTTTGTTTAAGGGGGGAAGGTTTGTAACATCCCAAAAATACTAAACTTGGATCATCAAACTCTAATCATCAAATTTAGGGTTAACAAAAACTTTTCTAAATAAAAATATGAAAGCATGCATGTGTGTATGCATCCCATTTTGAATTCTTTTGAATTTCCTTGTTTATGTGTTTCTTTGCTTGTAAAATGTTTCTTAGGTGAAATAAACATCATCTAAACAATCACCAAACTTTTCTTAAAGACAAATAAATCAAAACAACGCTAAATGAGTGAATGGTCATTTTGACCAATTTAACTCCCATGCCTACTTTGGCTGTCTCAAACTTTCATAACTTAACAGAAACTTTTCTAGATCTTTGCACCCCTTGATTGTACTCATAAAAAAGTATCAAGTCCCACTTTGTGATCATCCAGAAACTTTCAAATGCATAGTTTAAATGACAATTCAAAATGGAATCTTTATCATATGAGAAGATCCCACTTTTTAAAAAACCACTCAAACAAGCTCAACTTTCAAAACCCAAGCATGTGCAGACTCACCAGCACCAACCTAGCACACCAACCAAAAATCTTTTCAAAATTCAAAACTTGAATTCTTGTGGCCATTTCATCAAACACATTGCAGACACAAATCATCAAAATCTTAAACACTATTGTGAGCAGTGATTGAAGCCTAACTTGTTCCCTCTCTGGTTACAACTAGGTTTTAGTAGATCATCTAGCTCAATTGCACACCCTTAGCATCACTATAAGCTTGGCATTGCCATCAATGGTAAGCGGGCCGAATGCACCCTTGTCACCCCCATGTCGACAGCAAGCTAGGAGGAGAAACCAGCCTAGCCAGCATGTCTGGGAGCAAGCCAACATCCCACCGCCACTCCCTGTCCAGCGCTCGAATGTTGCCAGCCACTGGACAACACGCACGAACCATGCCAACCTCGCCAGCAACCATGCCGAGAGCACGCCCCGTGCGCCACGCTCGAACGACGCCCACAGACCGCGCGCCGCCCTCGCCGCGTGCATACGTGATTACCACCATCCCAGCAACCCCGCAGACACGCTCGTTCGCCGCCGCGCGGACCACGCGCGCTGTGCGCCATTAAATCTTCCGTCGGGCACGCGCAGAGCACCGTCGCGTTCCGACCAAATCGCACCGCCCCACGTCTCGCCACCGTGTCGTTGAGCATCGCCAGGGAGCACCGCACCGCCACCTACCGTCGCCCACGCCGATAGCCGTCTGTACCATCGACCACGACGAGCTCACCTTGTGCCCCGTCGGTCCCCTCGCTCCACTATAAATAGAGGCCACCCCCAACCAAATTGAGCACACCATATCACTCCCCTCTCCTCGCTGATCGTGCCACACTGTTCCCGGAGCAAGCTGAGCAGCACTTTGCCGGAATTTCACCAGAGTCTGCCGCTGCTGGAGAAGAAGGGGGCCAGCGATTGGAACCGCCCAGGAGAAGCTGCCGGTACCAGGAGGTTCGCCGTCGTCGACTTCGTCGTTCGCCCGCCTCGCCGACCCTCGCCTGAACCCCGGTTAGCCCCCAACGACCCTCACTGGCCGCGCTAGGTTTCTGTCTCGCCGGCGTTGCCCAACATCGGCGATGACTCTCAGCCATTGGATTAGAACCAGATCGAACGCACCACATTGCCCCATACTGCTTCACACCCCCTCGTCTCACTGACGCGTGGGGACAACCACTTAACCAGCCCGCGTAAGCGCTGTGCTTAGCAGGCCGGCCCAGTATCGCTTCCCGCGCAGCCCAGTTATTTGAATTTAACCTTTTCCATTTTATTTCAAACACACTTCTGTACCCAGTTTCAAAAATCAACCCAGATCGATTCAGTGAACCAAATTGAATGAAACCAATTTTGTTAGAAAGGTCTGGGAATGCTGAATCCAAGCCCGTTGGATTCAAGTCATTTGGAACTGTAGATCACCCATGGTAAAAATAACAAGGCAGAAGCTTTTCGGCATTCAAACATTTTTCAAATTTAAACCATAATAGCATTTGAGTTGATTCCAACTCTCAAAAATCACATTTAACCATACCTTTCAGAATATATAAAAATATATAGGTTTACTTACAGAAATAATGTTCAAGTAATAAAAGAATGCCACATAGAAATTTCTAGCCAGTTTATTTAATTAAAATAAAAGGGTAAAACCTTATTAAATTGTGACACCACTTTAAATCACATTCCCATGAACTAAAATATGTGGTGATGACATGTGTCAACATGATCCCATGTTTGGTTTGGAGAATATTAAATCTTAAGTAGTTTTTCAATGAGTAGAAATTACTTTTCTAAAAATAAAAGGAATTAAACCAAACTTTAATCTTGTAATATTAGTGATGATGCTAGATCATCTATAGTACCCTTTGGTGTGATGATTGCAAGTAGTTAAGTATTGTTTGGTGATTGTGTACCTCGTATTTATTTATAAACGCTAGTACCGACCAAGGATACGAGGAGGAAGGAGGATTCTATGAAGAAGAAGGCGAGGAGAACTTCAACCACTGCTCTGCACAAGGCAAGCTTTATTAACCAAGTGGACCAATGCAAGCTAAACTTGCAAGATACTCTAATTTAGCAAGCCTAATGCTACTAGTTGAATGTGCCAGCTAACACTTGCAATTTAGCAAGCTTATACTGATAATGTGCAAGCCAAGACTTGATTGTCACCATGCCAACTATATGCCTTAAACATAGATGATCCTACCCACTTGATAAACCCATCCTAGTTTTTACTTGCAAGATTATTATTTTATTTCTTTATCAAAGCTATTACTTAGAGTTACTGGAATAAATGGTAGATACTAGAAGGATAATTGAAGGTTGCATAAAGAGCATAAAATTTGGCCTAAGCTAGATAATCTTGATTTCATCCTAAGGCATGAGATTAAACTTACTTAAACTCCACCAGTTTACCACCCCTCAATAGTCCTCACTCCCACTTGTAGATGCTAGTGCTAAGCATAAAACTTGATCAACTTTAGATGGGAATACTTGGTGGAAATGGTTATGAAAACCTTAGAATGATGGATCATTCTACTGAGATGTTCTGACATGTGTTTCCGAACACCCGATGATTTTGGTGATGAAAATGTTGAGGCAGGAGCCTTAGACCTTTATAAAACTGATGGTTGTCTGGATGCGATACCATTCCAAATTTATTGTACAACCACAATACCCGAAGATTGGGTAGGGCTTAACTGGAAACTTATATATCTTAGTATTAGTTCCCTCACGGCCAAGGTCTGAGCTGAGGCTACCTTGTGAAGATTGTCCACCTGTGCAGTACCCAAGATGACAGTTGGTCATGGTTGGGAGGCCAAACTCACAGGAGAGGTGCTTATACTAGGGCGTGTAATTGAAAGGTTCGGATTGATTATTCGCATACTGAGTATGGTGAATTCAGGCTTTGTTCCTGACGGATGTATCGAATGTTGTGGTGAAACTGTACAATCTCTGCAGAGTGTCAAACTATTCGAATAGTCGTGTCCGCGGTTATGGACAGTTGGAGTAGCCATACTGTTCCCCCGTCAGACTTTTCCAAAATGACTTGTGAAATGAATTGAGACTTTGACTTGACCACAACAGGGTTGTGGCATGAGATACAAGTTCCCACTTAGGTGTTATAAAACCTTAACTAGCATTCGTTGCTTCCAAACTTAGTAGAGATAAATCTGGCTTTTGCAAAACAACCCTAGAGCCTAGTGTCCTATTATCAAAAACCCCTTTCACTTGTTAGTATTAGTTTGCGAGTACTTAAAGAGTACTCATGGCTTTATCCCTGGCTATTCCCGTGGCCAGACTATGAAGAGGAGTACCTGGAGGATGGACCCCAAGAAGGTTACGACAACTAGGATCATCTCCCATCGTCAGCATTGCCTGTGACCCCGAAGATGGAGCTTCGCCTACGCTACCGTTATTATTACGTATTCCGCTGCTTGATTTTGTATTAAGAACTGGATCATGAGATCCCTATTTGTGTATGAACTTATGTATGGTTTGTAATGGATGATGTATTATGGTATCCAATTCTGTTATGTCTCGCAAAAATGGTAATACTGGGATTGCGATGTATGGCATAACAGGCTTCTCGGATTAAAAATCCGGGTGTTGTCAAGTTGGTATCAGAGCCATCCTGACCCTAGGAGACCCTAGTTAGACTGGACGTTTGAATCAAAAACTTAGTTTCAAAACCAAAGAAAACAAATATTTACAAAAACTTATTCTCATTATTATCCCTTTGATTCTTTCATGAAAATTCATGTTCCTCAAAAACTCTTGCAAAATACATAAAATTTTGACACACTTGATCACTCTACTAACTTACTCATCCTATATTCTTATAGATGGACGTTAAGTACAGCAAGTTTTATCAGTTGGGGAATGGAGGAGACCTTATCTTTGAGAGGGATTTGGACTAGCTTTCGGAACTTCTGGAGCGTCCGCACCCCGAGTTCTTCGGAGCTCAGCTCAATGATCAAGGAGGATAAGATCTGCAGTGGCTAATTGTTGCAAGTCTCCGAGGAAAGATTTAACCTCCCACTGCTGAGGGAATTCAGTTTACCTTAAGAGAGAACAACTGGCTCGATGGACTTGCCAGGGCCATGCAGGAAGCTCTTTCCCGTCTGTGTGGGCAGAGCATCAACCAGATCAAGGGTACTCGCTTTGAGTTTTTCCCAAGGCGTGATGCTAATGGACAACCACTGGAAGCCCCATACCACCCTGAGATGAAGATCCAAGTGGACCACCTTAGCTTCATGATGTACGATTGTCAACAGGAGTTGGATAACTGCCATGACTACTCCAACCACAAGTCTGCCATCATCAAAACGAAGGACCAAACCATCGCCATGCTAGCAAAGGATCGCAAGTCTCACCGCCGTCAGCTCGACAAGGAGCTCATTATTGCCCGTCTTCGTCACCGTATCTCATCTTTGGAGGAGACCATCCACGAGAGAGACATGCAATTGGAGGAAAGGGAGAATGCCGGAGAGGATCTTCGTTGATACCCCTACTCCTATCTCAGCGATGACGATGATTTTCTGGAGGATCAGGCTATGCATTTCTTCACCGATGAGGATGATTTCGCCTTCATCGATGATGATGAGGATGATGAAGCCACAGATTCTGAGGAGTAGTACCACTTGAGCACTAGCGTAGTGAGTAGTATTCGGTCCCACTGTATCGTAGTTTTCAGAATGGTTCTTAAAACCATCTGTTAGTCTTTGTTGTGGTGTGTGTTGTATCATGTGCTATGAATGAATGAAAAAGAAAGTTGCTAGAAAAAAATCTGAGTCAAACTTTAAAAACTTTTCAAAGACCCAAAACCTTAGAAATTTCCCTCTTTTCTCACGATCTATCTCAATCTTCAGATGCCACGCGGAGGAAGTGGTTCATCCCCGGACCCGATGTTGCATATTCTGCAAATGTTGACTTCTGACCGTGAAGCTGAAAGAGCGGAACGTCAAGCCAACCTAGCCACCCTGCAGCAGATAGCCCAGCTAGCCCACAACAACCAAGGCCACGGAAATCAGGACAACCATGGATCTAAGCTCAAGAATTTCTAGAATACCAACCCACCTGTTTTCACTAAGTCATAAGAACCCCTAGACGCCGATGATTGGCTGCAAACCATGGAAAATAACCTAGAAGTTGCCGGAGTGGAAGCCAACGAGAAAGTTCTGTTCGCCACCCACTATCTAGCCGGAGATGCCAGGGCATGGTGGAACAGTGTTCGCGCAATGACCGGAGGCCAGATGATGACCTGGGAGGAATTCAAGGTCAAGTTTAGCAAAACCCATGTGCCACCAGGTTTGATCAAGAGAATGAGATACGAGTTCAGAGAGCTGAAGCAAGGAAGGATGACCGTAGTGGAATACCGTGAAAAATTCTTATCATTAGCTAGGTATGCCCCGGATAAGATCGACACCGAAGCCAAGAAGAAAGAAAGATTCCTGAATGGTCTGCACGATGAGATGTAGACAGTGTTAGTCAATATCCCCTTTGCTGATATTGAAGCCCTTGTCTACTCTGCTATCCAGATGGAAAGAAAGATCAACCAAGCCAATGAGAACCGCAAGCATCGCATGATGCATCAGCCAGGAACCCATCAGACCCCAAAGTATCGCCCTAACCCATCTCCCGGATTTGCCCCAAGAACCAACAGACCCTCGATGAACCGTTCGACCTACCCCAACTGTGGAAACCCTAGGCCCGGAGGAAATCACAACAACTCCGGCAACGCAAGCAATTTCAACCGTGCCCCACCCAAGTTCAACAACAACAATGCTACCGCCAACACCAACACTGCCCCGAGGACTGGAAGCAATGTTGTGCCTGTAGCAGCAAAGGACAAGTCGCAAGTGACTTGTTATGACGGTGGAAATAAGGGTCACTATTCCAACGAGTGCCCCAACAAGAAGAATGCCGTAACACCCAATGCAAATGTCCCAGCTCAGCAGCAGCGTCGTGTTCAACCCGGAAGAAGATTTGCCCCAGGGAATTCTCTCAACCGCAATGGCCGTCTTTTTCTCATGCATGCTGAAGTAGCTCAGGAAGCGCCAGGCGTCATGATGGGTATGTTTTATTCTAATTCAGTATTTGCATGAGTGTTGTTTGATTCTGGTGCATCGCACTCATTTGACACCGAAGAATTTGCCTGCCCTAGTAATATTCAACCAACCAAACTGAAGCATGTTATGATTGTTCAAATTCCCGGATCAACCACCAAGGCTAGGCAAATTTGCAAAGCCGTCCCTATCCGAATCCATGGCATAGATTTTTATGCTAATCTGATAGTACTCGGAACTAAAGGTTTCAAAGTAGTACTAGGAATTGATTGGATGTCCAAACATAAAGGATTGATTGACTGTGCCAAGAAAGCCATAACCATGACCAGTACAGCCGGAATAGCAGTCGAGCATATATCTGAAACCTTACCTCCCCAATTCAAGTGCAACACGAGTATAGCCCAACCTACCATTGACCAAGTCTGGATAGTCTGTGAATACCCCGATGTATTTCCAGATGTTTTGCCCGGTATTCCCCCAGATCAGGATATCGAGTTTATCATTGAACTAATCCCCGGAACAGGACCCATAGCCTAGAGACCATATAGTATGAACCCGTCTGAGCTAGCAGAACTGAAGAAGCAACTGGATTCCATGTTGGAAATTGGATTGATTCAACCAAGTGCGTCACCATGGAGGTCACCTGTCTTGTTTGTGGACAAGAAGGATGGAGGTAACCGTTTGTGTACGGATTATCGGAAGTTGAATGATGTCACTATCAAGAACAAGTACCCCTTGCCCAAGATAGAGGATTTTTTTGATCAGTTGACTGGTGCCAAGGTGTTTTCTAATATTTATCTTAGAACAGGCTATCATCAACTCAAGATTCGTGCAGAGGATATTCCAAAGACTGCCTTTACCATCAGATATAGATTATATGAGTATACAGTCATGTCTTTTGGATTAACCAATGCCCCCGCTTATTTCATGAATCTCATGAATAAGATTTTATGGACTTCCTGGATAAGTTTGTCGTTGTTTTCATTGATGACATTCTGATTTATTCCAAATCGGAAGAAGAACATGAGCTACACCTAAGGACCATTCTTGGAACCCTTAGAGAGCATCAGCTGTATGGAAAGTTTAGCAAATGTGAATTCTGGTTACAGGAGGTAGGATTCCTCGGTCACATTGTATCAGCCGGAGGAATTGCTGTTGACCCTGCAAAAGTAAAAGATGTCGAGGATTGGCAAGCCCCAACCACTAAAACCCAAGTTCGTGCATTTCTCGGATTGGCGGGATATTACCGCAAATTCCTAGAAGGATTCTCGAGTATCGCTAGACCCATGGCCCAATTGCTGAAGAAGGACAAGAAGTTTGAATGGACCGACAAATGTGAAGCGAGTTTTCAAGAACTCAAGAGGAGATTGGTTTCAGCCCCAATCTTGATCATGCCGGATATCGCGAAGCCCTTCGATGTGTATTGTGATGCATCCAAGATCGGTCTCAGATGTGTGCTAATGCAAGAAGGCAAAGTTATATCTTATCTATCTCGACAACCGAAGCAACATGAGCAAAATTACCCAACCCATGACCTTGAACTCGCAGCCATAGTTCTAGCCTGAAGACATGGAGGCATTACCTGATGGGAAACCGTTGTGAGATCTATACGGATCACAAGAGTCTGAAGTATATATTCACTCAGAAGGAGCTGAATATGAGACAGAGAAGATGGATTGAGCTAATCAAGGATTACGATCTGGACATTCACTATCACCCTGGTAAAGCCAATGTGGTAGCCGATGCCCTTAGCAGATTGCCGTGCCGCTTGAACTCCATGATTTTGAAGGAGCAACCAAGCCTACACAAAGAGATGGAAGATTTTCGAATAGAATTAGTAAGTGAAGGATTTTTGGCTAGCATAGAACTCCAGCCCACTTTGATTAGTCAGATTAAAAAGGCGTAGAAGGGAAATGCTAGTATCGACGGAATCAAGCGTCGTATCGGTACAGGCAATGTACCCGAATTCACCGAAGACGAAGAAGGAGTTCTGTGGTACAAAGGACGCCTTTGTGTACCAGCATATTCTAAGTTGAAAGAAGTGATTCTGAAGGAGGCTCATGATACTCTTTATTCTATCCATCTCGGAGGAACTAAGATGTATCAAGATTTAAAAGAGCAATTTTGGTGGCATAAGATGAAGAGAGAAATCGGAAGCTATATCGCCAAGTGTGATATTTGTCAGCAAGTCAAGGCAGGGAATCAAAGACCCGCTGGATTGTTGCGACCCTTACAGATTCCGGAATGGAAATGGGATTCCGTTGGAATGGACTTTATCACTCGATTGCCTACTTCTAGTAGGGGAAATGACTCTATCTGGGTCATAGTGGACAGATTGTCCAAAGTCGCCCATTTCTTGACCGTCAAGACCACATATCAGAGTTCGAAGCTAGCGGAGTTGTACATCGCTAGGATAGTTAGTTTGCACGGAGTCCCCAAGAACATCGTATCTGATCGAGGAACTCAGTTTACCTCGAGATTCTGGAAGAAAGTCCAAGAAGGTTTAGGAACCCGCCTAGATTTCAGCACCACGTATCACCCTCAGACCGATGGACAAACAGAGCGAGTAAACCAAATACTCGAAGATATGCTGAGAGCATGTGTGTTAGAATATGGATCCAAGTGGGAAGACTGTCTGCCGTTTGCAGAATTCTCATACAATAACAGTTATCAAGCCAGTTTGCAAATGGCCCCCTTTGAATTCATGTACGGAAGAATGTGTCACACCCCTTTGAACTGGTCGGAAGTAGGAGAGAGTCAGATTTTCGGACCCGACATCCTACGAGAAGCAGAAGAGAAGGTTCACAAGATTCGTGAGCACCTCAAGACCGCCCAGTCCAGACAGAAGAGTTACGCCGACAAGAGACGTAGATACCTCGCCTTCAACATAGGATATTTTGTGTATCTGAAAGTGTCACCATTGAAGGGAATGCAACGTTTCCAACTCAAAGGAAAGTTAGCCCCCAGATATATCGGACCTTTCAAGATTCTGAACCGTCGAGGAGAAGTGTCGTATAAATTGGAACTACCCGAAGAGATGTCATCTGTGCACAATGTGTTCCATATCTCATTACTTCGCAAGTGTCTCGAAGTCCCCGAGAAGACCGAAGTGTTCAAAAATATCGATCACCGGACCATAGAGATCAACGATGACCTGACCTATCCCGAAGTACCCATCCGTATTTTGGAAGAAGCTTTTTGAACTACCCGCACCCAAAGCATCAAGTTTCTCAAGATTTAGTGGAGCAACCACACAGAAGAGGAAGCTACCTGGGAGCGCGAAGATCACATCAGGACAGAGTTTCCCGATCTCTTCAAATCCTAGGTAATCTTTTTCGTCCTTTTTCAAATATCGGGACGAGATTTTGTTTAAGGGGGGAAGGTTTGTAACATCCCAAAAATACTAAACTTGGATCATCAAACTCTAATCATCAAATTTAGGGTTAACAAAAACTTTTCTAAATAAAAATATGAAAGTATGCATGTGTGTATGCATCCCATTTTGAATTCTTTTGAATTTCCTTGTTTATGTCTTTCTTTGCTTGTAAAATGTTTCTTAGGTGAAATAAACATCATCTAAACAATCACCAAACTTTTCTTAAAGACAAATAAATCAAAACAACGCTAAATGAGTGAATGGTCATTTTGACCAATTTAACTCCCATGCCTACTTTGGCTGTCTCAAACTTTCAGAACTTAACAGAAACTTTTCTAGATCTTTGCACCCCTTGATTGTACTCATAAAAAAGTATCAAGTCCCAATTTGTGATCATCCAGAAACTTTCAAATGCATAGTTTAAATGACAATTCAAAATGGAATCTTTATCATATGAGAAGATCCCACTTTTTAAAAAACCACTCAAACAAGCTCAACTTTCAAAACCCAAGCATGTGAAGACTCACCAGCACCAACCTAGCACACCAACCAAAAATCTTTTCAAAATTCAAAACTTGAATTCTTGTGGCCATTTCATCAAACACATTGCAGACACAAATCATCAAAATCTTAAACACTATTGTGAGCAGTGATTGAAGCCTAACTTGTTCCCTCTCTGGTTACAACTAGGTTTTAGTACATCATCTAGCTCAATTGCACACCCTTAGCATCACTATAAGCTTGGCATTGCCATCAATGGTAAGCGGGCCGAATGCACCCTTGTCACCCCCATGTCGACAGCAAGCTAGGAGGAGAAACCAGCCTAGCCAGCATGTCTGGGAGCAAGCCAACATCCCACCGCCACTCCCTGTCCAGCGCTCGAATGTTGCCAGCCACTAGACAACACGCACGAACCATGCCAACCTCGCCAGCAACCATGCCGAGAGCACGCCCCGTGCGCCACGCTCGAACGACGCCCACAGACCGCGCGCCGCCCTCGCCGCGTGCATACGTGATTACCACCATCCCAGCAACCCCGCAGACACGCTCGTTCGCCCGCCGCGCGGACCACGCGCGCTGTGCGCCATTAAATCTTCCGTCGGGCACGCGCAGAGCACCGTCGCGTTCCGACCAAATCGCACCGCCCCACGTCTCGCCACCGTGTCGTTGAGCATCGCCAGGGAGCACCGCACCGCCACCTACCGTCCCCCACGCCGATAGCCGTCTGTACCATCGACCACGACGAGCTCACCTTGTGCCCCGTCGGTCCCCTCGCTCCACTATAAATAGAGGCCACCCCCAACCAAATTGAGCACACCATATCACTCCCCTCTCCTCGCTGATCGTGCCACACTGTTCCCGGAGCAAGCTGAGCAGCACTTTGCCGGAATTTCACCAGAGTCTGCCGCTACTGGAGAAGAAGGGGGCCAGCGATTGGAACCGCCCAGGAGAAGCTGCCGGTACCAGGAGGTTCGCCGTCGTCGACTTCGTCGTTCGCCCGCCTCGCCGACCCTCGCCTGAACCCCGGTTAGCCCCCAACGACCCTCACTGGCCGCGCTAGGTTTCTGTCTCGCCGGCGTTGCCCAACATCGGCGATGACTCTCAGCCATTGGATTAGAACCAGATCGAACGCACCACATTGCCCCATACTGCTTCACACCCCCTCGTCTCACTGACGCGTGGGGACAACCACTTAACCAGCCCGCGTAAGCGCTGTGCTTAGCAGGCCGGCCCAGTATCGCTTCCCGCGCAGCCCAGTTATTTGAATTTAACCTTTTCCATTTTATTTCAAACACACTTCTGTACCCAGTTTCAAAAATCAACCCAGATCGATTCAGTGAACCAAATTGAATGAAACCAATTTTGTTAGAAAGGTCTGGGAATGCTGAATCCAAGCCCGTTGGATTCAAGTCATTTGGAACTGTAGATCACCCATGGTAAAAATAACAAGGCAGAAGCTTTTTGGCATTCAAACATTTTTCAAATTTAAACCATAATAGCATTTGAGTTGATTCCAACTCTCAAAAATCACATTTAACCATACCTTTCAGAATATATAAAAATATATAGGTTTACTTACAGAAATAATATTCAAGTAATAAAAGAATGCCACATAGAAATTTCTAGCCAGTTTATTTAATTAAAATAAAAGCGTAAAACCTTATTAAATTGTGACACCACTTTAAATCACATTCCCATGAACTAAAATATGTGGTGATGACATGTGTCAACATGATCCCATGTTTGGTTTGGAGAATATTAAATCTTAAGTAGTTTTTCAATGAGTAGAAATTACTTTTCTAAAAATAAAAGGAATTAAACAAAACTTTAATCTTGTAATATTAGTGATGATGCTAGATCATCTATAGTACCCTTTGGTGTGATGATTGCAAGTAGTTAAGTATTGTTTGGTGATTGTGTACCTCGTATTTATTTATAAACGCTAGTACCGACCAAGGATACGAGGAGGAAGGAGGATTCTATGAAGAAGAAGGCGAGGAGAACTTCAACCACTGCTCTGCACAAGGCAAGCTTTATTAACCAAGTGGACCAATGCAAGCTAAACTTGCAAGATACTCTAATTTAGCAAGCCTAATGCTACTAGTTGAATGTGCCAGCTAACACTTGCAATTTAGCAAGCTTATACTGATAATGTGCAAGCCAAGACTTGATTGTCACCATGCCAACTATATGCCTTAAACATAGATGATCCTACCCACTTGATAAACCCATCCTAGTTTTTACTTGCAAGATTATTATTTTATTTCTTTATCAAAGCTATTACTTAGAGTTACTGGAATAAATGGTAGATACTAGAAGGATAATTGAAGGTTGCATAAAGAGCATAAAATTTGGCCTAAGCTAGATAATCTTGATTTCATCCTAAGGCATGAGATTAAACTTACTTAAACTCCACCAGTTTACCACCCCTCAATAGTCCTCACTCCCACTTGTAGATGCTAGTGCTAAGCATAAAACTTGATCAACTTTAGATGGGAATACTTGGTGGAAATGGTTATGAAAACCTTAGAATGATGGATCATTCTACTGAGATGTTCTGACATGTGTTTCCGAACACCCGATGATTTTGGTGATGAAAATGTTGAGGCAGGAGCCTTAGACCTTTATAAAACTGATGGTTGTCTGGATGCGATACCATTCCAAATTTATTGTACAACCACAATACCCGAAGATTGGGTAGGGCTTAACTGGAAACTTATATATCTTAGTATTAGTTCCCTCACGGCCAAGGTCTGAGCTGAGGCTACCTTGTGAAGATTGTCCACCTGTGCAGTACCCAAGATGACAGTTGGTCATGGTTGGGAGGCCAAACTCACAGGAGAGGTGCTTATACTAGGGCGTGTAATTGAAAGGTTCGGATTGATTATTCGCATACTGAGTATGGTGAATTCAGGCTTTGTTCCTGACGGATGTATCGAATGTTGTGGTGAAACTGTACAATCTCTGCAGAGTGTCAAACTATTCGAATAGTCGTGTCCGCGGTTATGGACAGTTGGAGTAGCCATACTGTTCCTCCGTCAGACTTTTCCAGAATGACTTGTGAAATGAATTGAGACTTTGACTTGACCACAACAGGGTTGTGGCATGAGATTCAAGTTCCCACTTAGGTGTTATAAAACCTTAACTAGCATTCGTTGCTTCCAAACTTAGTAGAGATAAATCTGGCTTTTGCAAAACAACCCTAGAGCCTAGTGTCCTATTATCAAAAACCCCTTTCACTTGTTAGTATTAGTTTGCGAGTACTTAAAGAGTACTCATGGCTTTATCCCTGGCTATTCCCGTGGCCAGACTATGAAGAGGAGTACCTGGAGGATGGACCCCAAGAAGGTTACGACAACTAGGATCATCTCCCATCGTCAGCATTGCCTGTGACCCCGAAGATGGAGCTTCGCCTACGCTACCGTTATTATTACGTATTCCGCTGCTTGATTTTATATTAAGAACCGGATCATGAGATCCCTATTTGTGTATGAACTTACGTATGGTTTGTAATGGATGATGTATTATGGTATCCAATTCTGTTATGTCTCGCAAAAATGGTAATACTGGGATTGCGATGTATGGCATAACAGGCTTCTCGGATTAAAAATCCGGGTGTTGTCAAGTTGGTATCAGAGCCATCCTGACCCTAGGAGACCCTAGTTAGACTGGACGTTTGAATCAAAAACTTAGTTTCAAAACCAAAGAAAACAAATATTTACAAAAACTTATTCTCATTATTATCCCTTTGATTCTTTCATGAAAATTCATGTTCCTCAAAAACTCTTGCAAAATACATAAAATTTTGACACACTTGATCACTCTACTAACTTACTCATCCTATATTCTTATAGATGGACAAATAAATCAAAACAAAGCTAAATGAGTGAATGGTCATTTTGACCAATTTAACTCCCATGCCTACTTTGGCTGTCTCAAACTTTCAGAACTTAACAGAAACTTTTCTAGATCTTTGCACCCCTTGATTGTACTCATAAAAAAGTATCAAGTCCCACTTTGTGATCATCCAGAAACTTTCAAATGCATAGTTTAAATAACAATTCAAAATGGAATCTTTATCATATGAGAAGATCCCACTTTTTAAAAAACCACTCAAACAAGATCAACTTTCAAAACCCAAGCATGTGCAGACTCACCAGCACCAACCTAGCACACCAACCAAAAATCTTTTCAAAATTCAAAACTTGAATTCTTGTGGCCATTTCATCAAACACATTGCAGACATAAATCATCAAAATCTTAAACACTATTGTGAGCAGTGATTGAAGCCTAACGTGTTCCCTCTCTGGTTACAACTAGGTTTTAGTAGATCATCTAGCTCAATTGCACACCCTTAGCATCACTATAAGCTTGGCATTGCCATCAATGGTGAGCAGGCCGAATGCACCCTTGTCACCCCCATGTCGACAGCAAGCTAGGAGGAGAAACCAGCCTAGCCAGCATGTCTGGGAGCAAGCCAACATCCCACCGCCACTCCCTGTCCAGCGCTCGAACGTTGCCAGCCACTGGACCATAGCACGAACCATGCCAACCTCGCCAGCCACCATGCCGAGAGCACGCCCCGTGCGCCACGCTCGACCGACGCCCATAGACCGCGCGCCGCCCTCGCCGCGTGCATACGTGATCACCACCATCCCAGCAACCCCGCAGACATGCTCGTTCGCCGCCGCGCGGACCACGTGCGCTGTGTGCCATTAAATCTTCCGTCGGGCAGCGCAGAGCATCGTTGCATTCCGACCAAACCGCACCGCCCCACGTCTCGCCACCGTGTCGTTGAGCATCGCCAGGGAGCACCGCACCACCCCCTACCGTCGCCCACGCTGATGGCCGTCTGTACCATCGACCACGACGAGCTCACCTTGCGCCCCGTCGGTGCCCTCGCTCCACTATAAATAGAGGCCACCCCGAGCCGAATTGAGCACACCATCTCACTCCCCTCTCCTCACTGATCGTGCCACACCGTTCCCGGAGCAAGGCGAGCAGCACTTCGTCGGAATTTCACCGGAGTCTGCCGCTGCTGGAGAAGAAGGGGGCCAGCGATTGGAACCGCCCCAGGAGAAGCTGCCGGTACCAGGAGGTTCGCCGTCGTTGACTTTGTCGTTCGCCCGCCTCGCCGACCCTCGCCTGAACCCCGGTGAGCCCCCAACGACCCCCACTGGCCGTGCTAGGTTTCTGTCTTGCCGGTGTTGCCCAACATCGACGATGACTCTCAGTCGTTGGATTAGAACCAGATCGAACCCACCACGTCGCCCCATACAGCTTCGCACCCCCTCGTCTCAGTGACGCGTGGCGACATCCACTTAACCAGCCCGCGTAAGCGCCGTGCTTAGCAGGCCGGCCCAGTATCGCTTCCCGCGCAGCCCAGTTATTTGAATTTAACCTTTTCCATTTTATTTCAAACACACTTCTGTACCCAGTTTCAAAACTCAACCCAGATCGATTCAGTGAACCAAATTGAATGAAACCAATTTTGTTAGAAAGGTCTGGGAATGCTGAATCCAAGCCCGTTGGATTCAAGTCATTTGGATCTGTAGATCACCCATGGTAAAAATAACAAGGCAGAAGCTTTTTTGCATTCAAACATTTTTAAAATTTAAACCATAATAGCTTTTGAGTTGATTCCAACACTCAAAAATCACATTTAACCATACCTTTCAGAATATATAAAAATATATAGGTTTACTTACAGAAATATTGTTCAAGTAATAAAAGAATGCCACATAGGCATTTCTAGCCACATTATTTAATTAAAATAAAAGGGTAAAACCTTATTAAATTGTGACACCACTTTAAATCGCATTCCCATGAACTAAAATATGTGGTGATGACATGTGTCAACATGATCCCATGTTTGGTTTGGAGAATATTAAATCTTAAGTAGTTTTTCAATGAGTAGAAATTACTTTTCGAAAAATAAAAGGAATTAAACCAAACTTTAATCTTGTAATATTAGTGATGATGCTAGATCATTTATAGGACCCTTTGGTGTGATGATTGCAAGTAGTTAAGTATTGTTTGGTGATTGTGTACCTCGTATTTATTTATAGACGCCAGTACTTACCAAGGATACGAGGAGGAAGGAGGATTCTACGAAGAAGAAGCCGAGGAGAACTTCAACCACTGCTCTACACAAGGCAAGCTTTATTAACCAAGTGGACCAATGCAAGCTAACACTTGCAAGATACTCTACTTTAGCAAGACTAATGGTACTAGTTGAATGTGCCAGCTAACACTTGCAATTTAGCAAGCTTATACTGATAATGTGCAAGCCAAGACTTGATTGTCACCATGCCAACTATATGCTTTAAACATAGATGATCCTACCCACTTGATAAACCCATTCTAGTTTTTCCTTGCAAGCTTATTATTTTATTTCTTTATCAAAGATATTACTTAGAGTTACTGGAATAAATGGGAGATACTAGAAGGATAATTGAAGGTTGCATAAAGAGCATAAAATTTGGCCTAAGCTAGATAATCTTGATGTCATCCTAAGGCATGAGATTAAACTTAGTTAAACTCCACTAGTTTACCACCCCTCATTAGTGCTCACTCCCACTTGTAGATGCTACTGCTAAGCATAAAACTTGATCAACTTTAGATGGGAATACTTGGTGGAAATGGTTATGAAAACCTTAGAATGATGGATCATTCTACTGAGATGTTTTGACATGTGTTTCCGAACACCCGATGATTTTGGTGATGAAAATGTTGAGGCAGGAGCCTCAGCCCTTTATAAAACTGATGGTTGTCTGGATGCGATACCATTCCAATTTTATCGTACAACCACAATACCCGAAGATTGGGTAGGGCTTAACTGGAAACTTATATACCTTAGTATTAGTTCCCTCACGGCCAAGGTCTGAGCTGAGGCTACCTTGTGAAGATTGTCCACCTTTGCAGTACCCAAGATGACAGTTGGTCATGGTTGGGAGGCCAATATCACAGGAGAGGTGCTTATACTAGGGCGTGTAATTTAAAGGTTAGAATTGATTATCCGCATACTAAGTATGGTGAATTCAGGATTTGTTCCTGACGGATGTATCGAATGTTGTGGTGAAAGTGTACAATCTCTGCAGAGTGTTAAACTATTCGAATAACAGCGTCCGCGGTTATGGACAGTTGGAGTGGCCATACTGTTCCCCCGTCAGACTTTTCCAAAATGACTTGTGAAATGAATTGAGACTTTGACTTGACTACAAAAGGGTTGTGGCATGAGATAGATGTTCCCACTTAGGTGTTATAAAACCTTAACTAGCATTCGTTGCTTCCAAAGTTAGTAGAGATAAATCTGGCTTTTTCAAAACAACCCTAGAGCCTAGTGTCCTATTATCAAAAACCCCTTTCACTTGTTAGTATTAGTTTGCGAGTACTTAAAGAGTACTAATGGCTTTGTCCCTGGCTATTCCCGTGGCCAGACTATGAAGAGGAGTACCTGGAGGATGGACCCCAGCAAGGTTACGGCAACTAGGATCATCTCCCATCGTCAGCATTGCCTGTGACCCCGAAGATGGAGCTTCGCCTACGCTACCGTTATTATTACGTATTCCGCTGCTTGATGTTGTATTAAGAACTGGATCATGAGATCGCTATTTGTGTAAGAACTTATCTATGGTTTGTAATGGATGATGTATTATGGTATCCAATTCTGTTATGTCTCGCAAAAATGGTAATCCTAAGATTGCGATGTATGGCATAACAGGCATCTAGGATTAAAAATCCGGGTGTTAACACCCACTGATGTGCCACGCTGGCGTGGACCAGTCAATGGACCTGGTCAAACACGATGACATGGCCAAGGGTGATCTCACCCTGACGTCACCTCGCCGGTGGCATGGCAGACGACGGCGAGGATGGCAGCAGAGGGCGAGTGAGCGTGTGTGCAGGGCTTGTTCGAATCGGAATAATGAGGCGAGTAGGATAGTGGTGGCGCCGCTGGGTTTTGTTCGCCGGAACAGTGGTTGCGACGGTGGCTAATGGCGGCGGTGGCAGATGATCGTCGGGAAAGAAAACCGTGATGAAAACAAACAAAGTAAATGATGTCCGAGCATCAGCAACTCACCAGCGTTGTAGTGGAGGGGTTAGCGTGACCGGAGGTGGTCGGAATTAATGGAGACAGCGACGGAACCCGTCGGAGTTGGAGGTGACGATTGGTGCGACTAGAGCTTCTTCGGCTTGTATTTCATGGGGCAATCGAACCAGTTGATCAAGTGGATCTCAACGGAGGGCTCAGCGGTTCAAGGGGATCTCAGAAACGACGACAACTCCGGCGAGGTCGAAGCTAGGGTTTTGGTTTAGATGAGCAAACGAGGTAGGGAGAGCTTCAGAGGGAAAATGAGGATGAGGACAAGCGGGGATGTCGCCGTGGCCTCCTTATCCTCTCCTGGCATCGACGACGTGCATCTTGATGCACGGACGGCGGCGGATGGCCTCGACATCGCCACCGAGCTGCTTCCAGCTAGAGGAATACGACGATGGTCGTTTTTGCAGAACACCTCCTAGTAAAATTTCAAACTTAACCCGCAGTCCTACATCTGGTCCCACTTGTCAGTCATTGCGTGGATGAGCTGGATTCGTTGTTGAGCCGAAGAGGGCTGCACATGAGTGGTAGATAGTGGAGAGGAGAAATTGGGCTTCGTGCTAGAACTAGGCTAATTTGTTTCTTTTATTCTTTTTCTTTTATATTTACTATATTTTGTTTTCTTTTCTAGCTTTTTATTTAAGCAATTGATTTTACTTTTCTTAATGGAATTTCTTTGCTAAATACTTGCAGCAATTATAAAGTTATTTAGATTCAATTTGTGAACTTTTATTATATAATGTTACAATTCTTTATTTTGTTTTTATATTTCCTTCTAATATTTAGTAAGGGACTTTGTTATTCATTTTCTTTCCATAATAAACCATGGATTTATTAAATGATCCTTCCTTATTTATTTATAAAAACTTAATTTTAGTTAACTTATAGTTTGGAGGGAAACTTTTATATATAATGATTCTATATTATTATTTGATGCATGATATTCTAAGGATTTAATATGGTTAATATCATTCCCATGAATCTATTAAATACCAAGGTTTATATTTTGTTATAGCTACAATAAGAGTTATGGTGTGAATTGTAAATGCTTACCCTAAGGTTTAGGGTTCTTAATATACTTATATTCTTTTATTGATGTGAATAAAGATTAATGGCTAAACATAGTGTCTTCCTGTTTATGATCTTTAATGATACCACCCTTTAAAATAGAAAGTTATCATCTAGAATGTCTGATGGAAAAGAATTGATAAAGATAACTCCTAAGCACATATGGTTATGATAATTGGAAATGACAAGGATGTTCTTAAGTGATTTGCTATAGGAAAATATTCCTATAAGGCTTTGTGGAAATAAGATGATAGATCAATTAGATGAAATGGATATTATGTTTGGTTAAAGTTTTAGGGTTTAGTGTTTACCAAGGATTCCTATCTTCCATACTTCATAATTCATGACTTCTAATTAAGGAATTCCTTTCCTAGATATACTACTTCTCCTTTTCCATCATCATGTGTTAATATGATGAGCTTTACTTCACAAGAATATTCTCAGCCACCTTTTATTCTTCTAAATCCATTTATAAATCCAATAAGCTTGACACTAAAGCTATTCATAATCTTATCATATCCATACTTCGTTATATCATCCACTCTACTGCTGATAACCTCCAATCCAACAAGTAGTTACTTCTAACTCCACTCATACACTTCCTTAAGCATCCATCACTAACATTACTCCAGTAAATGTATATATCAAATTATATTCTCCTCAAAAGGTTACTATTCTTTAAGAGGAAGAATACTACTTCAATAGCTCCCAGCTACTCTAGCTTTAGCTTAATTATACTATCTTATTTTTATTTGACTCCAATATCTTATACTCAAACATTACATTATATCATGGTGTATTGTCATGGCTAACCTAGAATAACATATCTATACTAGGGTTCAATCATGTTCTATCCACCAATATAACTTATACATGATATAAGCATTCAATCTTGGTGACTAAAGCATGATCATTATAATGCTTTGTTCTTTTATGGTTTAGGTTTCCAGTTGGCTAATCAAGGCTTTCATCCATACAACATTACAGTTGTATTATGATTATCTTTTGTTTATCTCTATTGGACTAAGAGATATTATTCATTGACTATACCTACTTGATCCAATAGGTTTACTCCTAGTAATAATATTCAATATTC